>JAHTLZ010000015.1:17107682-17143930 GCA_023846285.1 Phrynocephalus versicolor
GCACCACCAAGACTTAGTCCAAAAGTGACATGTGGTGGTGCATCGCAGGCAGTGTGGTGCCAGGCCAAACCCAAGGTGATTGGCCTCCTCCTCCTCCAGTCTTTCCTCTGGGCTGCGAGATGCCGTGTTTCACACAGAAGGGGGGTAATGATTTGAACAGTGTTTGCATCGCAGGCAGTGTGGTGCCAGACCAGACTCAAGGTGATTGGCCTCCTCCGCAACTCTTTCCTCTGGGCTGCAAGACACTGTGACCCAAGGACAATGGCATTTTACTTCCAGTCAGGCAATTCAGCTCCTTTTTATACTGGAGCTGGCAGTGAGCCTCCCGTACTCAGGCTCTGTGCTGTGGTCTCCTACTCTGCCTTGTGGCCTGGAAGGAGTGGCCGCCCTTACTCTGGCCTTGTGGAGTGGACGCGTCGCCCATAGATAGTCCTCCTTGTATAGCCTAGTGGGCTGGGCTGTGGGCTGTAAAACTTAAGTCAGAGCAACCCAGAGCCCTATCCCATTCCCATCCCTACCAAAGCTATTCCGGCTGTACTAGCTACTAGTAGCTAGGTACGAACGTAAAACGTAGCTTTAACCACCTCAGGCTCTAACTGTAGTCTAATGCATTGCTGAATGCTGACCACCAGACCAATCCATGACCAAAAGCAGGGTTGCATTGGCTTTGGCTCATTGGCTGTATTGCTTGTCCTTTAAGTGTGTGTGACTTTGACTGTGAATGTGAAGTGAAGTGAAGGCAGAAGGACCTTGGAGATGGGGGGGGCAATTTGAGAGGAGTAGAGTTGTAGACCCCTCATCCAGATTTGGGGAGGAACGGAATGTCTTTCTCCTGCTGCCTCTGAGAGGTGGAGGGGAGATGGGATGGTATCAAAAAACCAAACAACAAAAAAGTACAACAAACAGGCACGTCAGCCAGACCAAGTAGGGTGGCTGCTGGCTGGTTCAGCATCAGCAGATTCAGCAGCACAGCAGACCAAGAGGGGAAAAAAAGAAATGCAAATTTGTTTCTACCCCACTTGGTTTGCTTAGGATGCACTCTAGCCTTGTTGTGCAGCAGCAAGTCCATCACCCAGGCAACTGTATTTCGCCTGCTCGTTTGCCGGACCCGCGCCCGCCCGCCCGCCCGCGCGCCCGCCCGCCCGCCAGCCAATCCCCCTGCCGTTGCCGCTGCCGCCGCCCACGCATGTACCCCCGCCGCCCCCGCCGCCCGCGCTACGCCCGCAAGCCGCAAGTCTCGGTCGGACGTCAAAATGCGCGAAATCGCGGTATAAACGAAAACGAAAAAACGAAAAACGAAACGACTAATTTTTTTGATTTTTCGCGAAAAACGGAAATGAAACGAATCGGACCCTAGCCGAAACCGAAAACGAAAACGAAGTTTTTTTTCTGAGTCGTGCCCATCTCTACATTACACTAAGATCATTACATTAAAATTGACATCAGATGACCCACAATCATTAGTTAAAAAACTTCTGGAACAGGAAGGTTTTTACCTGGCGCCGAAATGTCATCAATGTTGGCGCCAGGCGGATCTCACTTGGGAGGGCATTCCATAACTTGGGGCCAGCTGCCGAGAAGGCCTTGTGTCTGCAAGCATCCCTCTCACCTCCTTGAGGGATGGCTCTTTCAAGAGGGCCCCCTGGCTCGATCTTAATTGCCGGGTAGGTTCGTACGGAAGGAGGCAGTCCTTCAGGTATCTAGGTCCTAAGCCATTTAGGGCTTTATATGTCAAAACAAGCACTTTGAATTGGGCTCAGGCAGCAACTGGTAACAAATGTAGGTTGCGCAGAATTGGCGTAATGTGGTCCCTGGTGGCCCCACCGCTTACCAGCCGCGCTGCATGATTCTGAACCAGTTGCAATCGCCAAACCGTCTTCAAAGGCAGCCCCACGTAAAGCGCATTACAGTAATCAATACGGGATGTTACCAGTGCATGCGTAACTGTCATGAGACGCTGCTTGTCTAGGTAGGGGCGGAGCTGGTATATTTTCCGCAGCTGGAGAAAGGCACCCCTGGCCACCGAGTCCAGCTGGACTTCCAGGGTTAGACCGGGGTCCAGGAGCACCCCCAAGCTGAAGACCCTGTCCCTTAGGGGGAGTGTAACCCCATCCAGGACAGGAATATGGCCCTCTAACCTGTCCGGCGAAGCACCCATTAACAGCACTTCCATCTTGTCTGGATTGAGTTTCAATTTATTAACCCTCATCCAGTCCATTACCTGGCCTAGACACGAGTTAAGCACAGAAACCGCCTCACCTGGATTGGTGGAGAATGAGAGGTAGAGCTGAGTGTCATCAGCATATTGCTGACTCCTCAGCCCAAACCTCCTGATGACCTCTCCCAGCGGTTTCATGTAAATGTTAAACAGCATAGGAGAGAGTATGGAGCCCTGAGGAACCCCATGACATAAACGCCATGAGGCAGAGCAACTGTCCCCCAGCACCACCTTCTGGACATGGTCAGCCAGGAAGGATCAGAACCACAGCAAAGCAGTGCCTCCAACCCCCAAACTATCCAGCCTATCCAGAAGGACACCATGGTCGATGGTGTTGAAAGCCGCTGAGAGATCCAGGAGTATCAACAGGGTAGCACTCCCCCTGTCTCTCTCCCGGCAGAGGCCATTGTACAGGGTGACCAAGGCAGTCTCTGTACCAAAACCCGGCCTAAAACCAGATTGAAATGGATCTAGAAAATCCGTTTCATCCAGCAGCGCCTGGAGTTGCCCGGCCACCACCCGCTCCAACACCTTGCCCAAATAAGGGAGATTGGCTACTGGTCGGTAGTTAGCCACCAGCCCTGGGTCCAGATTAGGTTTTTTATCTCCAATCTTTAAACAGTTAAGTCCTGATAAAAATCAAAGTCAAGCTTATTTCTTTGGATTGGTTAATCCAGGGGCAGACTTACCATTAGGCAATGAAATAAGTGTGTCAGGCAGCAAATGTTGGGGGTTAGGGAGCAGTGTCAAGATGCTGCAAGACCCACATATATGTGTGTCATACAACCTGACCTTAAGATGTCTGCACTCTGCTGAAAGACATCCTAGCAGCTTCTGTAGATGTGACTTGGGAAGATATCAAAAGCATTTTGGTCTGGCCCTACTACAGTCATCAGAAGGGATGTTGTCAAGTCTTTGTGTCCAGGTCTGAAGTCCAAGTACAAAGTCCTGAGTGCTAAGCTCCAAGTCTGCCCCTATTAAAAAATAAGCTCTTTTCCCCAGAAAAAAAGGCATGAGTGGATTCTGATTCCAAGTTGAGTCCAAGTTATTGAAAAAACTAAACAACAACCATGGGTTCAGTCCAAGTTGAGTTAACCTGTGTGACTCAAGTCCAACTTGACAGTGAGTACCACACATTCCTGGTGATCAGAATTGAATAGAAATCTGAAATTCAATTTTAAATTGCTCGGATTACATTTTATTGTATATTCCTACATAAAATTATCCAAGCATCAGCCTTCCATTTAATGAATGGAACACTTTGCATGATAGAATCTCTGTCAATTTCTACTGATGAAACTGATGTTGCATCCATGAAAAACCCCAAATCACCCTATTTCAAGAGTCCACCGTGCACTCCCCAATTGCTCTCTTCTACCCCTCTTCCCTTCATCCTTGCCCTTCCTGTAAATGTGTAAGATTCTGCTCCTGGCAGTCTGGACTCTTTTTTTCTTTCTTTTGCAAACAGACATAGATCTCCTTTGAAAGGTTTATCAGCCTCCTGCAGAACTAGGAGCTGTGCCATTAAAAGTAGACAGGTAAAGGGAGGGTAGATATTCTAATTGTCCTGGTGAAAGACCAGGCACAGGAAGAAATCAAACCAGGCAGTAAGCAAGGCACCCTTGCCACTTATCTGACACAGCGCTAAATCTGACAGCCAGATATTTTAAGTAGAAAATTGTTCAGAAAATAGACTACAGGCATTCACTTAAGCAGAATTATACTACTGCAACGATATATTGCATATTGCTTAGCATGTCATTATCAGTGTAGCCATAGAAGATGCCTGTGACTTACCTTTTCTAAGATCAAGATAGGTGATCATTTATGCCATAAAAAGAACAAAGTTATTTGAGGGGAATCCACACAAAATAAACAACTCCTTGCCAGCTTTCTAAAAAGAAAACCATTTCTGTAGAAATACATTCCCCCTACTGTGTGTTTAGCTTTACATCACATAGCTGGCAGAAAGCATGGCATTTTTAACTGTGCCAACTCTGATGCAAAAAAGCAGAGTGTAATGCAGTGTCATCCCACCCTGAATTTACTTGAATATGTCATCGGAAATAATTTCAGGCTGACATGGAAATGAATGTAGATGAACAACACGACCGTGTGACTTTCCACGAATGCTTAGAATTGCTAGATAATTATGCCTATAACAAAGTTTTGAAATGAAAATAGAGGTTCATGGATAGTATAACATACCAAGCTTTTTACTGATGAAAGAAAAACATTTTTAAAACACAGAGAGAGGTGAATGAAACATCTTCAGCAAATATATCACATTCACAACAAATGTAAAGGCACAGGCACAGTATGTATGTATGTATGTATGTATGTATGTATGTATGTATGTATGTATGTATGTATGTATGTATGTATGTATGTATGTATGTATGTATGTATGTATGTATGTATTTATTTATTTTATTTTATTTTATTTTATTTTATTTTATTTTATTTTTATACCTCCCATCTTCCCAAAGGAACTCTGGGCAGTTAACTATAGAAATACTGTGTGGAGTAAGGCTTCAAAAACTTTTGGCTGCAAAGTCGGCAGCTCGGCAGTTTGAATCCCAGGTGCCACACAGTGGAGCGTGTTGCTGCTGATAACCCTAGCTCCTGCCAACCTAGCAGTTCGAAAGCATGTAAAATGCAATTAGATGCATTAGGGCCCCTGTATCCACTGTTTCATTATCCACTTATTCAGTTATCTATGGTTGGCAGAGGAAAAACAATTAAATAATTCAGCAGCCGCAAAGCAAGATGTAAAGCAAGCTACTGTCACAAACAGAAGCTATAAAGCAAGCTACTGTGTCAAAACACCAGTCATAAACCAAGCTACTGTCGGGAAATAGCAGTTTGGGGGTGGGCAGGCAGATGTTCCCTCTTATCCATGATTTTCATTATCCACGGGAAGGCCTGGAGCCAATCCCCAGCAGATACCGGGGTCCTACTGTAAATATGTACCGCCGTAAAAAGTGGGAAGGTAAAACAATATTTCAGGGCAGCCATGCTGGCCACATGGTGGTAGACTTGTAACCCACTGGTTCTCTGGCTTGAATATGGAAATGAGCACCACCTCTAGAATCAGACACGACTAGTACACATGTGTGTGGGGAACCTTTATTTTTTTATGTATGTTACATTATAAGTGCTGGTATGCTAGGTGATATATAGCAGTGGTTTCCAACCTTTTTTGAGTCATGGTCCTTTTTTTATAACAGCCATAGAACCTGTACACACAAACCCTGTGATACAAAATCATTCCTTCTGAGAAGGGCAGTTCCGAGCCCCACTCCATCGAAGGGCAGGGCGTGTTTACCCAGCAGTCCCGGTCATTGAGCGTGAGAACTATGTGCCCATCCTGGGCTTTCTGCCTGGGGATGGGAGCCAATAAAAGAGAGCTCCCTCCCCCTCCCCCGCCTCTTCTTGGCGAGACTGGCAGCATTGCCAGCATCGCTCTGTGGCCAGCATTCAAAGCAAACAAACAAACAAAAAAAACCCACAAAACCAAACCAAGAAAGACAGACAGGAATAAGAAGGTGACCTTGACAAGAGCCGTGGGGGAAGCTGAGCTGGGAGCGACGGTTTGCGGCACCGTTGGGAGCGCAGACGTGCCACCTTAACGCGGCCCATACTTCAGCTGGGCTGTGCAGTTTACCTAGGGGCTTTGGGGGTGGAGGTGGGAGTAGGGGGGTAGTTTAGTTAGCGGTGGGGTCTGGGTGAGCTGCCTCTGCAACTGCCTGGGCAAGCTAGTCAGGGGCTACTTGGGAGTAGGGAATGAAGCCCCTGGGTAGATAGGCTCCTCGGTGTACCCTCCTTCTTTCAAATCACTGCCAGCAGTGGGGGGAGGCCTGCCTGCCCCTCCACATTCATGGCAGGCTCCGACCCCCAGCACTCGTTGGGTGTCTGCCCGCGGGTTTAGTCACCCCTGCTTGAGGGACCTCATGCCATTGCCCCCCTTCATTCTAGAGTGGGCCCAGGCCCAGTACCCTGTTCAGCACTCAGGGCCTGTGCCAGTGTCACCCTGACCTCTACAGGCCTACATTACCATAGAGCTTGAGGGGCTCGCCCACCCCCCTCTTACTTCCAGGTAGCAATTCCAGTTTCACCAGCCCCTATAGGGAAGCTTGGCCGAGGGCATGGCTCCCAAGAAACATACAAGCAAATCGAAGGAGAAGGTCCCTTCCAAAAGAAAGGCACCCCCTTGCACCTAACATTCAGAGCTATCTGCATCATCTTCGGACAAAGATTTACCCACCTATGCGGCAATCTGGGACAAACTCAGCAAACTGGAGCAGGCCAGGACAAGAGCCAGGAGGCTGGTGGACACCAGCGGGGGTGGCAGGCCTGTCAGGGGAACTAATGCTTTCTCCCATTGCTTTCCTGGAGGGGGAGTTGAATGCTGCAGTGCACAATGGGGCTACCTCTGCAGCTCAACAACAGCAGTCAGGCTCTTCAGATGCTGTAGCATCCTGCAGCACAGCTACCAGAACTGAGGCCATACCCATAACACCAGAGGTACCTCTCGGCAGCCAGCCACAGCTGCACAGCAGGTACCACGTTGGAGACAGGAACCAGAACATCAGGTGAGCCAATTACATGCTACTACACTACGATGCCTGCATGGCCATGGCCATGGAACCTGCCACACCTGTAGTATGGCCTTGCTGGCCAGCTGTGGGAGACAGTCCCGGCTGTGGCAGTGAGCCCAGTGGCAGCAGCCAACCTGACCACAGCATTACCTGGGGCTTCTACCCTTATGGAATCCGGCTCTCAGACCAATGCCCAATCACCCTAGATGGGTGGATAATGGCCTTAGAGCGGTGAACAGGGAGATATCCAGGTTCATTGGGGAAGGGTGAGGGTCAGTCATTGACCACCTGGTCATTACTGTGCATGCCCCCCACTTATATAGAAGGGATAGCATCCACCTGTCTTACCTAGGCACAGAATTATTCTTTACTGACCTGCATGGGGGCCTGAGGGCCGAGCTGCTCGGCCATGTGGAGTAAGAGTCCGGAGCCTCTTAGCGTGGCTGATAGTACAACAGATAATTGTATACAGGTAAGCCCGAATAAGTCACCCTTAAGGTGCCAGACAGCCCATGAACTAAGTCTAACACCACTGGCAATTTCAGGAAACAGATAAAGTTAGCAAGTTGACATTAGGCCTCTTGAGGGCTGTGTTGGGCTAGCAGATTTGCCCTACTGGGTGGGAAGCATTTCCCTGCGGTTGAATCTTCCTGAATACAGACCGGTTTATATGGGATTTCATCCCCAAACATTACCTGCTTGCACTACAGGACAGATCCGCTTAAGAGGTCCTAAGTATGCTATATAAACAAGTTAAATAAGTTATAAATAAAGTTGTGGCCCGTTCTACCCAAAGTTGAAGTGGTCTTGCCTCTTTATTTCCAGTTTGGGGGGGGGGGAGTAGAGTCTTCTTTCTTCCCCCAAAGGCCTGTTGAGATTTCAGCAAGGCTAGTCCCGCTGAGGTTTGCTGGAATCCAGAGACCCAATAAGGAATCCAACAAGAGAGAGATCCAGGAGAAATACTGTGTTTACTGAGCCCAATAAAGAACACCAGGCGAACACCCCAACTAGGACAGCGCAGAGATGTTCCGCCCCGAAGACACAGAAAACCACATTTTTATTGGTTCCCTCTTCCCTCCCACCGAGCGGTGCCTCCCAGGGGCGGTCAAGGGGATGGTCTTCCAGAATGTCCAATCGGTGTAGTCCAGGGGCCTGTCCAAGGGAGGTCCGGGGGTGTTCCTGGTGGGCTGGAACTGGATACCTGCCCAGGTGTGATCAGGCCAAATCCATCCTTTACTTGGGCTATCAGGGTGTGACAATGAAAGGGGAAACAGGGTATTGTCCTTGAGTCCAGGTAAACTCGGGGAGATTGAAAAGTCAATAGGAGGCCAGAGAGAGTCAATATGAAAGTCAATGGGGGTGCTGGAAGGTCGGCGAGATAAGGCGTGGGGCTGCCAGACAGTTCCTGAGGGATGTGGAGATATAACAATGAGGAGCCCCAGGATGGGTCTTAATCCGGGAAGCAGCTGCGAAGAAGACGTGCTGGGATTCTGGCGAAAAATGGAGTCCGCTCTGGAAGATGTGATTGCCTTGTGGAGCCGCCATGATGTCCTCTCTTTGCCACAAACCCTTTGCCCAAGATTATACAGGTATAGGAGCCATAGGACAGAGTAGGAACATGTTTGAAGCACATCCAGGGAAGATGGGTTAAAGGGGAGAGAGAAAAAGAGGAGAAAAAGACAGAGAGGGGGGGCTGCCTGAGGTCAAGGGCTGGGAGACACCTAGGCAGGGGGACCATAGTGGCAGTTCTTTAGGTGTAAGGAAGTCCCTGGTTCTCAGGAATGATTGCTCATTATCATTCCCTTGCAAGCCATGAGCATGGAGGAAATAATCCATCGGTCCAGGAAGAGTTTCCTGGGCTGAGAGCCTTTTCACACGACCCCTAAGATCTGCTGGCCACTTAAATTCGGACCAGAGATCTTGGGGGGTTTGTCACTGTTTCTGTGTTCCCACCCCCTCCGCACTCCTGTCTGCTGTCTGCGTGAGGGGAGGAAGAAAAAAAGAAAGAAAAGAATGCCAGCTCCCCTCCGTTCTGCCGTCTCGTTCTGCTCCCGGCAGCATTCCAGTCTTAAAGGGGCGGGGGGGCAAAAACAACAAACAGAAGCAAGGAGAGCCCGGCACTCACTACGTTACATCTGCATCAGGAATTTTTCACCCCTGGAGAGCAGGTACTTGAAAAGTGCGCTGGGACACGCTTAGGTGGGCGTGGTCGCACTTAATTTTTTGTAAACTCCGGAGCTGGTGGGGAAACAATTTTAAGCTCCGGATCTGGGAGCCATTTGCCACGGATTTTAGGGGTCGTGTGAAAAGGCCCTGAGTCTCTGGCTGCTCTGAATGTTCAAAGAGGGAGTTCAATCTGGCCAGGAAGGGGTTAACCAAATTTGTCAGCGAAGGCCCTTGACCACCTTTCGGTGGAAACCTTTGGAACAAGAGAAATAAGCATCCAAAAGTTTCCCCTGGAAGGGGAGAACCTGTTTGTGAATTTGGAAGGGCTGGTTGGTCTACTTTCATAGAGAAGCATTGCCTGAAAGGGGGGTTGGACTACCCGTATAGAAAAGCATTGTCAGGAGAGAGTTAGATTCTCATGCAACTAAGACTTGGCTAGGAACGGAGACCGACACTAAGTCTCAACTGAAGCCGAGTCTGTGGAGTGGTGGAGCGGGGAGAGGAAGGTGGATTCATGCCGCCGGCGCTAACAAGTCCTAGCCGCCTCCCTGGAACCCTAGACGGGCCGGAGTTTTGACTTTTCTCGGTCTAGGGACGATGGAAGTAGTCCGTTGTACCGGTCTACTTACTATTCTCTCACAATCAGATCCTCCGTCGAGCGCCCCCTTCTGTCTTGTAATTAACAAGACATTGATGGATTAGGGGGTGCTGACTGGCTAAAGCGTGCGGGCAGTTTAATCTTTCGCACCCCTGCTGTTTCATAGACTGCCTGCAGAAATAGACTACCAGCCTTATCTGGCCACAATGTAAATGAACAAATTAGCTGTAAATTGGTGCTTTCTGCCACCCAGGCTCCCCGTTCCGCTCGCAATGCCTCCAACCGGCAAAAGCGGTGGTAGATGTATTCGTCCCAATATCTCGGGAACGGAGTGGAATTTTTGAACCAGGATTGAAGTGTGGTGCTTGTGACGGTGTGGGCCAAGTCCGGGCAGTCCCGAGAAATTGCAGAATCGCTCCAGTTATTATTTATTATAATTTTATTCTCCATTACAACTCTTCAGGCCTGTTTCTCATACATACACATACATACAAACTTTAATGTCCTACTCTGAAAGGTCAAGGGCTATGCATATAAGGTGAACTTTGAGTCCTCCCAGAGAACACTTTGTTCCCCCTTGGGGGGGAGTCATCATGACCCCCAGGTTGGGAAACACTGACATATAGGCTTAAGGTTGAATCTGATAACAGCAGAATTTCATGTTTAGAAATTGTGAAGCACACAAAAACTGGGGTTGGGGGAAGAAAAGCATTGATCATATTTCATTTGTCACTGAAAATATTTTATAATGTATGATAAGACTATTATGTTCTTCTCAATGTATTATTAGAGTAGGGATAGGCCAAATAGCTACCCAAGAGCACTAATGCTGTTCCCAAACAATCCTGGGAACCTCCACCCTCCATATTATTTTGTTGGAAGAAACACACACATTTTTTTTGGGGGGGGGTTGCAAAGCATCCTCTTAGAGGTCATGAGGCCAACATTGCCGTGTTTTGTAGGGGCTCCAGTATATCCATTCCCCTGTTTATTTTTCAGTGACTACAAGGATGCATTCATGCCTTCTAGCATGACCTATCAAAGAAGATGGCAGAAGAGTACATATACCTGGGTCCTGATCTTGGTGATCGCCCCCCTCTCTGAATCACACGTGTCATTCAGACAGAACTCTATTGATCATTCTCATACTTGATGGAGGGGGTTTCCAAGGTGGTGGAGGAGAAAGAAACACCCATTGCACACACCTGGCATGGATCGAGGCTAGCATTCATAGAGTCTTTGGAAACTGAGGCAAATGTCCTCGCCTCTCTGAGGTGGGTGGTAGTGGTGACAAGCTTAATTAAGAAATAAAAGGAGGAGAGAATGCCCACAAAATAGAAAGAGGCTTGAATTTCACAGTGTATATATGCTATACAATGCAGTATTCAATTCCATCCATACAGTTTGCATTGTTAGTATATGTTGCAGCATTGGTTTGTTATTCTTTCAATGCCCCAGGGAAGGATTCTGCCAACATGCATTAAGAAATTTGCTCTCTTATTTTCATGAAAGTGCCTTGCATTTCCCAGAACTATTGTGTCATTTTCTTCTTCGCTACTTTCCCCCCTCTACGTGCTCACACTTCTTTATTTATTATTCTGTCACCCTCTCTCCCCCCCTCCCAATTCTGAAAAAATAAAGAGAGTCACTCTGAGGTAAATTCTAATCCCACAGCAGAAAGTTCTGTCCTCTGTGAATATCCTCTCTGGTTTCGTGGCAGGGGGTGGAGGAGGAGAGCAGAAGTCAGTGACGAGAAAAATCAACTGTGAAATGAGCAGATCCTACACCTACAAGCCACCTTCATGCACAATATAATCTGTATTTCCTTGTAAAATGAGGCCAGCAGCTTCGGTAAAACAGAGTTCACACATTTCTCTTCCCGCAGTTGGCTTCATTGGCTCTCAGAATAATTGTTAAGATGTACAGCTGAGAGAGGGAAGGAGGGGGAAAGGTATGAATATATTTCCATCACTGTGTACTCAGCGGGAGCTGAGACTCTGAATTTTTAGGGGAGTGGAGCTCTCAGATACAAGCAATGAGCATACAAGATGACATGAAACATCACCCCATGAGCCTTGAGGTAGCTAATTAAGGAAAAACAGTTACAGTGAACACAGCCCTCATAGAAATCATGTTGAGGGGAATGATATGAAGCATGGCTTTGTAAATATGGAATATTCCACTTACATGACAGTCCTGACAAGGCTCAGCTGACATTCTACTTTCACCACTCCACTTTCCCCAAAGGGTGTGTAGGGGAGATTCAATTATATATAATTAGCAGTTACCATTTTCAGGGTGCCTTTGGAATCATTCCAAAGCACTTGGCGTGCACATGAAGAAGTCTAGAAGACTGTTTATCAAGAAGTTACAACCCGGACTGTTTGATGATCTGATAACTGGATTCCAGAAAACATCCAAGACACTTTGGGGCTCTCTTATGCATTGCATTCCACTCTTCTTGAATTACACATGAACCAGGTGTCGGGGTGGGGTGGGGGGAGTCCACTAGTGGCACTAAATTTTGTTCCAAGAATATTCTTTAACTTGTTACAGTGTGAACTACAATACAGTACCTATCCCCTGATTGTGATTTCATAAATACTGGTGTGCATTTTATGCTTACTAACTATATCTAATTGTATAACTTAATGCAAAATTTTAGAAAAAACAGAAAATATTAGAAGCAGAGCATGTAAAGTTTGTCTAGAACTAACTGCAATGGAGGCATCAGAAGAACTTGGAAGACTGTCACCAAGTTTTCTAGGTACCTTTCTTTTAAAAACTAAAATATGGTAAAAATTATCTAAATAAATAGATTACTATTTTCCAGCAGAATAATGTATTCTGTGAACAAAAATGTTGTATTGTGATCCACCCCACCAATCCATTTTTCATCAGAATAAGAAACAGAATATACCCTCACCCTACCACTCAGTACACTGGCCCCACCCAGGATGGTCATTGGATGTGAATCCAGAAAATATGAGACAGGTTCATACAAACATAAGCATGACCTTAATCTTACTTAATCTTTTTTAATCCTCAGTGTATTGCAGTCAGTGTGGAAAATACCTTAAAATAGCTGCAGTACCATTTTTTAAAAAACATCCTGGTAGATTGAAGCAAACTTTGCCTTTTGTGATGTTTTCTAGTGGGCACACCATCGAAAATAACCCACAAGCAAACATGTGGGATCACATCAAGCTTGCCTTTGCCCCTGCATTGTTTTTATCAAAGTGCACATGGCAGCATGGATAGACAAAACTGGAAGGTGTGGCAAATAAATTTGAAATGCTGTGGGCAACATTTGGGAACAAAGAGAAAGCTAGTGGAAAATGCCTGATTCCTTTCTTTTGCTTCTGAAGCAAGACTAGGTCATTCAGAACTTCATTAATGTGCAGAGAACTCTATGGCGATGTGAATTCATGATGCAAAAAAGGAAGGTTCCCTTCCTTTCATTCTCTCCATGCTGGTCGATGCTCCATTTGCACCGGATGCTACTAACATCTCCTTTATGCTCCTGGGCATCAGTTAATTTGATTGAGGTAACTCGACCCATGTTTAACGTTCCCACACTAGAGACAAATTGCAACAACAAGACCAGGTCCCAGGCATGAGCAGAATGTGTAAGTTGTCTTAAGTGGCAGATATAGCCGATCAGTCTCCAAATTTGGCTTCCTGTTCCTCTGCCTGTAAGTTAATAAGCATTTTTTAAATCCAGACATATATCTTACGGGGCTTCTCCTGCATATTGTTGCCTTGTTATGCCTCCACAGGACTGCATCAATGACTTATTTGAATGTATTGATATGATAACACCTCTCCAGTGGCAACATTCTTCAAACATATTTGTTGTGCATGTAACATTGCCATCCAATAACTGGGCCTCGGGGTGTGTGTGTGTGTGTGTGTGTGTGTGTGTGTGTGTGTGTGTCTTCAACTCAAAAATAGAGGGCATTTGTTCTGCCTGTTTCATCTCTGACTTTCTCATTTCTGTGCTATGCCACCTAGACATCACTTTGTCTTGTTCAGAAATACATGCTGAAATATGAAAGCAGCCGGATTCAAAAGAAACAGAAAAATGAAGTTAGTAAATCCTGCTGATACCATACAGTTTCTCTATATTATAGTGATGCAGAGAGCAGTGAACAATGAATCATGCCCCCAAGAACAATACCATCTGTTGTAAAACAGATGATACTTTTCATCATTACACTGACAGAGCTTGTTAATAGAATTTTGATTTTTTTCTTCCCTTGGTGGATGGGAATATATATCTAAAAGTTAACACTGTGTTAGGTGAACACGGTGGATATGGGAACAACCTCTGACTGTTTTATAGAGGCAGATACCAATACATAGCATCCTTTCCCACAGTATGAGGGGCTGAGGTTCTCAGGGAGAGGCTTCAATCAAAAAGCAAAATCAGTGCTGGCAAATGAAAGCTTCCCTACATGGCTTTCTTTTCCTGTCTCCAGGGGTTACTAAAATTCTATGGCTCCCAGCCCTGCCTTTAGATTATTTGGAATCCTCATCTGACATGTCCTGCTTCAAACAACTTCTGCATAACCTTGGCCATTTCTGCCACTGATTTTGGTCCATCCTGCTTTTTTTTAATGCCCAGGGTTGATTTCATCCTGCTTCTCATTTACACCTTACCCCTATTTCTTGCTCTTCTGCTTGTG
The DNA here is from genome assembly GCA_023846285.1 of Phrynocephalus versicolor. NCBI lineage: Eukaryota > Metazoa > Chordata > Lepidosauria > Squamata > Agamidae > Phrynocephalus > Phrynocephalus versicolor. Next base: position 17,121,954 of record JAHTLZ010000015.1, read on the forward strand.
GACTATTTGTGGGTTACTAACCTTCATTTATGTAACATTAGAGATTAGAGATGGGCACAAAATGACTTTTTTCGTTCCGTTATCCGTTATTCATTCTGTTATGTAACGGAACGAATAACGACCCTAGGGGCAAATTTAACACGAACCAAACTAAACTGAGAAAAATTGGTTTGGTTCGGTTCGGTTTGTTAATTGGGGGGGGGGAGGAGATGTCTCCTACCTGGTGCTGGTCCAGAAGTCCTTCAGGGACGGCGAGTCAGCGACCAGGATGAGGGGAAAAAGCCTACTGGCCATGTAGTCGGCGGCAGTGAAAAAAACCAATAAAAATGGAGAAAGACCAGCCTTCCTGAAAACGCCACCGCCACCACCGCCCTCCTTGGGGCCTCTCAGAGGCTTTGCAGGGAGAGTGGGGACCGGTCAAGGTGAGCTGCTGGCCAGGCGCAGGCTGAGACTTGAGAGGCAGTGGCTGTCCCGGACTCCCAGGTTCCTCCTTGCTGACGCAGGCAAGGTGGCCTGGGAGGATGATGATGAAGTGCCGTCAGCTCAGCGGCAGACCTGCCAGCGGGGTTATATTGCAGCAAGCTGGTGACCCGCGCTCGGGCTGTCTGCTCAAAGATGCTGCCAGCTAGAGGAAGAATTACCCTGAAAGTAAGAAAAACAAACAAAAAAAGCCCCGCGCTACAGCTGTAGAGGGGGACCAAACCAGGAAGTACGGGTTCACTTCTGGGTTGGGGTGGGCTTTTATTTGTTTGTTTTTCTTCCTTTCAGGGTAATTCTTCCTCTAGCCGGTAGCGTCTTTGAGCAGACAGCCCGAGCATGGGTTGCCGCAATATAGCACTGCGGACGGGTCTGCCACTGAGCGCACCCCACGGAGGCCACAAACCCGGTGCCCAGCCTCTGAGTTTGCCCACCCCGCTGGATGCTTGCCTGACCAGGCCATGCCAGAGTACTTGCGCCCAGCTGCCGGCAAGTCTCTGTTGTGCCCAACAAGCTCCACCTGCCCGGCGTCCTGCTGGCCACCACTGGGCACCAAAGGCACCCACCTGCCCAGCCAGCAAGCCCTCTTCTTGCTGGGCAGCAGAAGCTGGGGGGGGGAAGAGGTGCTGGCCCCCTCCAGTGCCTAAAACAATCCCCTGCTGCAGGAGCCAGGAGCGCCACTGCTGCCGAGGAGCCTCCGCCACCGCCGCAGCCGGTAAGAACCACCCAAACAACGAAAAGGTTCGGGTTCGTACAAAATTTCCTTTAAAATTCCTACGAACCCGAATCTGAACCAAACCAAGGGTGGGCCCGAACCAGACGAACCCGAACCATGGGTTTTCTGCTTCATGCCCAGCTCTATTACAGCTACATATTACTGTATTTCCCTGTCTATAAGATGCTCCCATGTATAAGATAACCCCAACTTTTTCCACCCCAAAATTACAGCTTCACAACTGCACGGTTCTCTCCTCAGCTTGCTTCCATGTATAAGACAACCCTCAAATTTTAGTCTAATATTTTTAGATAAAAATAGTCTTATACTTTGAAAAATATTGTAATTCTCCCCACATTTTCAGCAGCTGCCTCTTCTAATATGTAACCTGCTATCTAAGAAGTAAAATTGCACACACTTCATGTAGCCAAATAACTTGAGCCTCTTTCTTTAAAAAACAAAAGCACCAACAATACAAGAGGCATTATGACCTACTACACTGAGCCATTAAAGGGGAGAAAGCTTATTTGTGTCATGACATTGCAATCTCTTTGATCAACAACAGTTTGGCTCACAACAGAAAGGAAAATGAAAGGATCTTGCAGAAAACAGGAAAATGAGGCTAAGGAAGACTAGGAAAACCAGATGCATGTGATTAAAAGAGAATAAGGGCCAAAACAGAGACTTCATATTGTATTAGCTGGGTTGACAAAATGAAAAATAAACAACCAAATCAGCTGAAGATGAGGGTTGTTTTCTATGCTCAAATGTGGAACAAGAAGGTGACAGCAAAATTGCTCTCTCCCCCATACTGTATGTTTAGCTGTTTGAAGACTTTCCTCCTAGAAAATTCACATGTGATATTGATGCTAGGTTGTAAGTGGGAAAAGATTAAACAGTGACATTGGTTATAGGAAGGAAGGAAAGGAGCAGTTCTGTCTGCTACCTCCCCATTAACTGAAGGGAAGAGCAGAAGAAAGACAGAGGAGGAAGTCAACTCATTTGAAAAGGGGTTTTGGAGTAGAGTTTTATCGATACCCCAGACAGCAAGAAAATCAGAAAAATAGTGCTTAGCCAAGTGAATTTTGAATCCTCACTAAAGGAAAAATAAGTAAATGGAGGCTGTCCTACCTTATACATGTACATATATTCAGAATACAGAACTAACCAGAAAAGCCAATATTAATGGTAAAAATGATGGGGGGATGGGAAAGGAGGAATATTCTAATGTGAATTGGGTTCACTCAATAAAGAAATTTGTTAGTCTGCCAGACCTCAGCAGAACTCATTGAAAGAGTCACTATTACTATAAAGGGGGTCAATAGAAAGAAGAACATAAAGAACATGAGTTGCTGTTCGTTTTCAAAATCTGAGCAGAGCTGTTAATTTAAGAAAATTTTGAATGCCATTATCCCATGCAGTAATGACATATTGCAAGTAATGGCACATAACATCTTTGGAGCTTTTTTAAAAAAATTACCAAAAAATTGCATACTAACAAGATAAGTAGAATGGTTGAGACTAACACAAGTTATGGGCACCAAAGCTCTGCTAATATTGAGTAAGACCATGCCCAACGACAAGTCATTTCACAGTTGAAATGAATGAGCTTCTGGATATTTGTTATGTTTTAAATTTATTATTTATTTATTTATTTGTTGCATTTCTATACTGCACCTTCTTCCAAACTGGAACTCAGGGCGGTTTACAGCTTTAAAAGACATAAAAATATACAGTTAAAACATATAATACAAATAAAATGAGGGGAAAATACCCAGGCAAGAGACATCAGGAGATGGGCGGATAGAGGGGAAAAAAGAAACTTAAGTAGGTTGCCATATGCCTCCTTAAAAAGCAAGGTTTTCAATGCTTTTTTGAAGGCAGGCAGGGACTGTGCAAGGTGCAGCTCACTCGGGAGGTGGTTCCATAAGGATGGACCCACAACAGAGAAGGCATCACTGCGAGAAGCAGACCTCCACGCCTCCCTAGGAGTGGGCACCCTGAGTGAGTGCACCTGCGACATTCGAGTGGGCCTGGCCTCAGATGACCTCTGGGAGATATGCTCCAACAGGTATTCAGGACCTAAGCTGTGGAGGGTTTTGAAAACCAAAACCAGGACCTTGAACCTTATCCGGAGACCAACAAGTAGCCAATGCAGGCGGGCCAGAACTGGGGTGATGTGACTGTATCTAGCACCCACCACCAGTCTGGCCGCCACATTCTGTGCCCATTGAAGTTTCCGGACAAGGGTCAAGGGCAACCCCATGTAGAGGGCATTGCAGTAGTCAATTCTTGATATCACAAGGGCCTGCACAATCGTTCTCAAGGAGAACTCATCTAAGTACGGGCAGATCTGGGTGATCCTGCGGAGGTGGAAAAAAGCAGCCCTAGCGACGGCCATCACCTGGGCTTCCAGGGAGAGGGCCGAGTGCAGGACCACGCCCAGATTCTTGGCCCTGTCCGTAGGCTGGAGGAAAACTCCCCCCAGACTAGGGAGGGGGCCATCGCACCCAGGCAAGGGCGCCCCAAAGAACAGTACCTCGGTCTTCTCAGGGTTCAGTTTGAGCCTGTTAATCCTGGTCCATTCCAGAACGGCCTCCAGGCACAGATCAAGGGAGCAAACTGCCTCCACAGCAGATGTAGAAAAGGAAAGATAGAGCTGCATATCATTAGCATACTGATAACAGAGAACACTAAATCTCCTAATGACCTCTGCCAATGGCCTCATGTAAACATTGAACAGCATAGGGGAGATTGCTGACTCCTGGGGCACCCCACAAGGGAGTGTCCATGGAGCCGACAAATCATCCCCCAGCTGAACCCGCTGAGACCGGCCATCAAGGAAGGATCGGAACCAGCAGAGCGCTGATCCCCTGATTCCCGCCTCGGCGAGCCGATCCAGCAGGTTACCGTGGTCGATGGTATCAAAGGTCACTGACAAATCAAGGAGGACCAACAGGGTGGAACACCCCCTGTCAGCCTCCCTGAGGAGGACATCCTGCAAAGCGACCAGGGCAGTCTCGGTCCCCCGAAGAGGCCTGAACCCGGACTGGAAGGGATCCAGGATGTGATTCTCCTCCAGCTAAGACTGGAGCCGGACGGCGGCCATCCTCTTGACAACCTTGCCCAGGGACCAAAGGAAGCGGTGGCGATAGTGGACGCCCACTCCGGCATGATCCCTCTGGCAGATTTAATGAGCCAAGCTGGCAGAGGTCGAAAGGAGAGGCCGCCGGCTGACAATAAGACAAAACCCTGGAGGCCTCCGATGGTAACACAGGCCGAAACTCAACCAGATGAGGGGACCGAGGGGGTGAGGCCCCTGGGATAAAAGAGGAGGGACTAACTCAACCGAAGTCAAGATCAGAACGGATGGCCTCTATTTTGGATCTAAAATAGGCTGCAAATTGCTCACTAGTGAACTCACTAGGAGGAGGCCCAGGCTGACTGGCATTGGAGAGGTCTCGAACCACCCGGAAGAGCTCCGCCTGGTGGTTCGAGGCCTCACCAATTCTCAGGGAGGCATGAGATGTTCTAGCATCCCTGATCGTGTGTACCAAATGGCCGGTCAGCTGCTTAAGTACAGCCTTATTCTCTGCCGTCCGATCTGTCCTCCAGCTGTCCTCCAGCTTCCGCCGCTCTTATTTCATCACCCACAACTCAGCCGTGAACCACGGAGAGGAGCAGGCTCCACATCGGAGAAAGCGCTTAGGGGCAATCCGATCGACTGCCCCGGCGGCACTCACATACCACCTTTCCACCTGGGTTTCAACCGGATCGTCAGCCAGTCCACCAGTAAGCTCCCCGAAGGCCTCCATGAACCGGTCAGGGTTCAGGAGCCTTCGGGGGCAGGCCGAAACATAGGGTGACAGTGAAAATTTTAGCAGATGATGATCTGACCATAACACAGGTTGGGATACCAAGCCCCCAACCCTCTGAATAAAATATATTTACAGAAATATTTTGAATATCTATATTTCAAAATTTTACAATCTTCTTTTTTATTCTATATTTTTAGAAACAGACACATAACCCCCCAGCAAGCCATGAAAGAGCTAAAAAGTTATGGTTGCAGGTAAACTTTGGCTAATTGGGTCCTGATCAATAGGGCTGAAACTTCAGCTGGCCCCAGATATGAAGCTGATTTCTTCCTTGAGAACTTGTGCAAAGAGACTGTTTTTTCTCAGAAATCCAGAGAGAATTTTTGCTGAAAGTTCTAGAATAAAATACATGTGCTATCTATTTTTCTTAAAGGGAAACAGTTTGAATATGCATTACAAATTGTTTGCTAATTCCTTGTATGCCAGGCCTGCCCAACATGTCGACCACTGGTGACCAGTCACCAACGGCGCCATCAAAGGTCACCCGCCAGGTGCCAGTATTGGGAGGAGGAACCAAGACTCCCCATCATAATGCAGCAACTGAGCATTGGGCTTTCAGCCGAAAGTCATCACCGAGAGCTGGGGCGGGGAAAGCGAATGTCCAGGAGGAGGCTTTGCTCTGTCTTTGGCAAGCCAGCCTTGCTGTGGGCAGGAGGATTACTTCCTGCCAAGGAAAGGGAGAAGCCTGAGACGCCGGCCAAGTGCTTGCCTTGCCTTGCCCTGCCCGGATGCTGACAAGGAAGCGCCAGAGGAGGAGGAGAAGGAGGAGGCGAGTAGTGGTGAATGATGGAGCAGGTCTCTGCTGGCACATCCAGGAAGTGCTCCACCCCACCGGCCACTCACCTACAACTGGTCGCTCAGCACCCAACTGGTGCCTTTTTTCACCTGCCACCTGCCGCCAGAGCATGGAAGAGGAGTTTCAGGGATGGCAGCAGCGGCAAAACCAGCACCAGCCAGCAGCCCCTGAGCAAGTGCCTTGCCAAGGGAAGCATTGTCTCCTTTCCCACCGCACAATCTTCTGCCAGGGGAGAGCACCGTGCGTGTCACATCCCTGTGCACCACCTCTGTCCCTCCTTATCTCCCTGCCTTCACTGGCTCGAAATCCCCCCCCACTCACACACCGGCAAAGTGCGTGAGCCAGGGGGCGCTGTCCCCAGTTGGCTGCTCTGGCAGCACTCGGCAGAGCTCCGATGGCGCGTGTGATGGCTTGGTGTTTCCGGTGGGGTGAGGCAGTGGCAGCGGCCATCCTGGCAGTGGTGACGCACCTGTTCCTGCCACTGGGCTGGGCCTGCTTGGTTCTCCGGTGGTGGGTCATCCCAGCGGCGGGAACGGGCGCACTACCACCACCAGGACGGCAGAGGAGGAAAGGGCTTCTGTCCCCACCCCCACTCCACCCCGGCACCCTGTGTGATTTGTGTGCACACATGCACCTGCACACCTAAAAGTCAACCGTGGGGGATGTTCAGGAGGGTCAAGTAGGCCATGGGCTGTTCAAAGTTGGACAGCTATGTTGTATGCTAAATTATATGCTAATTTCCTTGTATGCTAAATTAGACGCTAAATATCTGAAGATGCATGGTAAAATGTCTCTCTTTCTAGAGGATTGTCACTCCAATCATTAAAAAAAAAAAAGCAAGCCAGTGGTGTTCTTACTCTCTGAAAAAAAAAACTTGTTTCATGACACTCTTGCAATAAAGATTACTTGCCCTGCATCTCTCCTAATATCTTCGTTCCTTGCCTTTGAACCTATACAATGGATTATTTCAATGAAGTTTTTGCTGGCAAGTCTGTACTGTGCATGTTCAGTGATAAAACAAAATCTCTGTTTTTGCCATTTGAAAAGTCTATGTGGAGGGTTAGGATTTCATCCCTGATAGCATGGAGTCTTTCCAAATTAAAATGAAAAGCATTTATGGCCAACAATTTTTCCCCAAGAAAACCATGATTGGTCTTTTCACTTTTTATTGTTTATTTAAAAGATTGCAGATTTCTCAATATGTTTTAATTGTATTTGTTTGATCCTTCATTGTATTTGTATACTCACTGGTGTTAGCTCTAATATTGTCTCTCAAAAATGTAATCCACCTTGGGCCCTTTTAAGGAAAAAGGTGAAGTAAAAATATTTTTAAATAAATAAAATGAAAAATAAAAGGGGAAACAAGTTGACTTTTTGAAAAGTCACTCTAAACTCAGTCAAAATGTCTTTGGGACAGAATAAGAGAATACTGTTTGCTAGAACTGTGATGAAAATGAACTGCTATGTTTCTAAGTAACATTTTGTTGTTTGGGCTTCCCACATTTTTAGAATCACCATGTAGAAAAGTGATTTATCCTGCTGCACTCTTGTGTAGCTACAATTTTTATTTGCCACTTTTGTTACAGTTGCAGGGGGGGTCTCCTGATCCCGCCAGTGACAAATAAGGCAGCCATTTGGAAGTGAATAAGTGAGCATTTTAAACAGGGCAGTGGGTACAGCTATTGTTGATCCCTTCTTATAATTACAATGCAGAGATCCTGTTCTTATTTTCTTTCCTTTTTCTTTATATATATATATGCCCTTCATCTTACCTTGGTCTAAAATAGTGGTGTCCCTTGGATGCACATATTAATATGATGAAGCCATTTGAGTATCTCAGGGAAACTGAAAACAATGCTATCAGGAGGATAGATACCACTACAAGTCTAGACTTCTAGCAGAATCATCCACGGCAAAATAGCCACAACAGACACAACAGACTAACAATCTGTTTAGCACAAATACATGTTTCAGCAACTGGTTATTATACATGTAGACATCATCATGTGGCCTCTACAGAAATAGAAGAGACAATATATTTGGATGTAGTAGAAGGAGAAGCTGTATCCTGTATCACAGAATGATAGAATCTTGAACTTGGAAGGAACCAACAAGGCTTTCAACTCCAGTGCCCTGCTCAATGTGGGAATACAAATCAAAAGCCATATGCCAAGTGGCTCTCTAAATTTCTCTTGAATGCCTCCAGTGTTGGGGCTTTCTCAACCCCCCAGAAGTAATTGGTTCCACTCTTATGCTGGCCTAAAAGTTAGGAAGTTTTTCCCCTGATATTCAGCCAAAAGTTGGGTTCTCTTAATTTGAGGCCATTGTTTTGTGACCTGCACTCTGGAAATGAGAACAGACCTGTCCCATCTCTGTATAACAATCACTGAAATATTGGGAAAACACTATCCTATTGTCCCTCAGTCTTCTTTTCTCCAAGCTAAAAATACCCAGTTCTTTCAGTCATTCCCCATAGGGCTTGCTTTCCAATCCCCTTGTCACACCCTTGGAACGTCAGTTCCAAGATCCTTTTCATTTGAAGTATTGCTGAGACAGGGATCCACCATCTTGTAACTGTCCAATTGATTTCTTCTTCCTAGGTGTCATACCTTGTGCCTAATCATGTTAAATTTCATTCTTTTGGTTTCAGCCAGTGATTCAGCCTAAAACAAGACTACGAACAGATTCTGGTACTGAAGATAAATAGGTAATATCAATCATTTAAAATAAAGCTAAAAAGTCAGGAAATAGAGTGCAAAATTTAAGCTAAATAACATTTCTGATGTATGTGAAGTCCTATAACAAATAGTTTTCCATCACTAAATTTACCTGAGACAGAACCAGAAGAAATGGGGATTGAAACAAGAGATATTATTAGAGAAGAGAGCACAAAGATGATTCCTTTGGAAAAAATGAAAATGAAAGTCTAGATGGACAACTGAAGGACAGTTGAATGGACAGCCCTGAAAACTGTGGAGGACAGCCAAGAAGCAAAAAGGTTTTTAAAAGTAGGGTTAAAATCCTGAATAAAACTTTTCAGCTACTATCACTTTTGCAATTACTTCACATCTGTTTTGTCTCTGTTAGTGTTGTGCTTAGAAGCAGTACAAAAAGGTTACTTCACCTCTGTCATGCAACTATTGAAATTTGCCTTGACCACACCCCTGGAACGGGTGCAAAGTGCAACAATACTGTACCTGGTGCTGGGGAAGGGTTTTCCCTTGTCACTCTTTGTTCCTGCTTTCTGTTCTTTCTTTCTTTTATTGAACATTAATTTTTATTAATTTTTTAGAGAAACTAATAAATAATACATACACAATAATATGTAATTAATACACTTATTTTTACATCCCCGCTCCCCAACATCTCCCCAACCCCTGGAACCGAAGAACAAATTATTTTCCATACTTTCATACAAGCTCTTTAGTACATTCCACCAAAGTCTTTGGCTTCCTCTTAAACCTCCTTACTTTATTCATAGCTTAAGCCAGTTTTTTACATTTCTCCCATATTTCTTTGGATACTTTTTCTTCCTTAATCCATCTAAAGTAACTATACCACTTTTCTTTTTCATAATTTCCCAATCTTCCCATTTTTAATCTTGCCAATATGTCTGATTGTATTGTTTCAAGAAGATATAGATTCCAATTATCCTCATTCCATTTAGTGGAATCTTTCCATCCCCATGCGATCACTGCATGTGCCACTATCAGCATTGCTTTCAATAAATATTGGTCTGCAACCCTTAATTTTTCACAACCCAGTATACCCATAAGTAATAAACTTCCATTAATTTCTAATTTAATTTTAAACCAATTTTCTATTTTCCTGAGGATTATATTCCAAAATAATTTAACTTTAACACATTCCTACCAAAGGTGGGAATACCAACCTGGTTCATTGTTAGAATGCCAACAATTTGGTTTGAATCCTTTTATCATGTATGCAAGTTGTGTCCGTGTTCTATACCATTTGAATATAACTTTCCTTTCTAATTCTCTAAATTTCACCAATTTTATTTCTCTAATACCTTTCATCATTTTCCTTATATCATCCTCTGTTAATATCATTTCATTGCTCCATTTATTTTTCAATGCTTTAAACAAAAAATCTTTATCTGTAACCATAAGTTTATATATTTCGCCTGACAATCCTTTTCCCTTTGAATCTAAAATTTTATGAATTTTCCCAAACCTCTTTTCCTCTTGTATGGGGCCTTCAGCTTGTAAATATAACTTAACCCTATTATATAACCCTAACAGATTCAACCAATATTTCCCCCCCACACACACATCATTAACTAATTCCTGAAGTGGAATTAGTTTGCCATTATTATACAAATTCTTAATACAATGATACCCTTTACACGCTAACTTTTCCCATAAACCTTCCTCAAATGAGTCTCCCTCCTTTCTTAGGCTTTCCAAAGGTTTACCCTCTACAAATCCTCTTTTCCATTTAGCTTGCCATTTTCCCCATATCTTAAAGGCCACCTGTCTAGGGCCACTTGTTGTCTTAGGAATACTTTACTCCTTATCTGTATAGATACCAAATTTGCCAATTCCATTATTTATTTCATCCTCAATTCTTACCCACTTATTTTTGTTTCTTCCATCGAGCTCCAGTAGATATTCCAATTGAAATGATTCGTAGTAATATTCCAACCGCGGCAGACCCCATCCCAAATCCTCCTGCGGCATATAAATCAATCTTTAAACTTCCCTTGCCTTCTTTCACCCAAATACCCAAGTTCTTAATTCCTTATCCCATCCTCTTAAAACATTTTTTGGAATCCATATAGGTAGCACTTGAAAAAGATACAATATTTTAGGGACTATAAATGTCTTAATTGTTCTAATTCTAAATTTCTTTTATTGCCTGCACTATTTCGCCCTTGAATCCAAATTCCTCTAGAACTTAAATTAAATATTCATGACTTACTGTGTCAAATGCCTTATAAAGGTCAAGTTTTAGTAATGCCAATTTTTCCTGATGTTTCAACTCTCTTCTATGTGTTAAAATGTTAATTATGTTTCTTAAGGGGTGTCCTATTAATCTCCCTTTAACAAATCCATATTGATCTTATTTATTTATTTAATTTCAAACTTATATACCGCACCTATTTCCCCAAAGGGGACATAAGAAGAGCCATGCTGGATCAGGCCAAAGGCCCATCTAGTCCAGCTTCCTGTATCTCACAGCGGCCCCACCAGATGTGTTTGGGAGCGCATGAGACTAGATATCTGTCTTCTGATACCACTCCCCTGCATCTGGCCCTTGAAGTACCCTGGTTTCTCCATCATGGTTTGTAACCTGTGATGGATTTTTCCTCCAGGAATCTGTCCAATCCCCTTTTGAAGGCATCCAGGCCAGATGCCATCACCACATCCTGTGGCAGGAAGTTCCATAGACTTACAACGCGCTGGGTGAAAAATTATTTTCTTTTGTCAGTTCTTACTCTCCCAGCCCTCAATTTGAGTGTATGTCCCCTAGTTCTGGTATTTTGGGAGAGAGAGAAGAGCTTCCCTCTATCCACTTTACTCATACCCTTATTTTGTATGCCTCAATCATATCCCCCCTCAAGCGCCTTTTTTCCAGACTAAAGAGGCCCAAATGTTTTAGCCTTTCTTCATAAGGGAGGTGCCCCAGCCCAGTAATCATTTTAGTCGCTCTCTTCTGCACCTTTTCCAGTTCCACTATGTCTTTCTTGAGATGCGGTGACCAGAATTGTACACAATAATCCAGGTGGGGCCTTACTATTGTTTTGTATAATGGCATTATAATGTTGGCTGTTTTATTTTCAATCCCCTTTTTGATAATCCCTAGCATGGAATTGGCCTTCTTCACCGCTGCCACACATTGGGGAGACACCTTCATGGAGCTGTGCACCAACACACCAAGATCTCTTTCCTGATCCGTCACGGATAACTCAGAGCCCATGAGTTGATAGATGAAGTTTGGATTTTTTGCCCCAATATGCATTACTTTACATTTGGTTACATTAAAATGCATTTGCCATTTCTCAGCCCATTCCCCCAGTTTGGAGAGATCCTTCTGGAGCTCTTCACAATCTTCTCTGGTTTTCACCAAACGGAAAAGTTTTGTTTCATCTGCAAACTTGGCCACCTCACTGTTTATCCCTGTCTCCAGGTCATTTATGAACAGATTGAAAAGCACCGGTCCCAGGACAGAGCCCTGGGGCACACCGCTTTTCACTTCTCTCCATTGTGAAAATTTCCCATTGACACCTACTCTTTGTTTCCTGGATCTCAACCAGTTCTCAGTCCATAAGAGGACCTGCCCTCTTATCCCCTGACTGTGCAATTTTCTCAGCAGCCTTTGGTGATGGACTGTGTCACAAGCCTTTTGAAAATCCAGATAGACTATATCCACCAGTTCACCCAAATCCACGTGCCTGTTGACCTTTTCAAAAAATTCTAAAAGGTTTGTCAGACAAGACTCAGGGTGGTTTACACAATACCATAGCAAATAAACAGATAAAACAATAAAACAATCAACAGCGGTGTCCAGGACGGCAAGCCAATGTAGGAAGGGCAGCAAATGGATGGGGGGAATGGTTATCCCTGGAATTTACCAAAGGCGTCCTTAAATAGCCATGTTTTTAAGGCTGTCTTGAAGGATGCCAGCGATGGCGAGGCATTCCAAACAGATGGGCCAATCACCGAGAAAGCCCGGTTACGAGTGGTTGTCTTACGGGCTTCCCTCAGCGTGGCAAGGGGCCTGGGAAGATCGGGTGGGTCGGGCCAGATCTGAGCGTCAGGAGATACGCTCTGCCAGATAGACAGGGCCCAAGCCATGGAGGGTTTTGTAAACCAAAACCAACACCTTGAACCTTATTCGGGAGGCAACGGGCAACCAGTGCAGGCGAACCAGGATGGCAACCCGCTCAGTCACCTTGCCCATGAAAGGAACATTGGCTATAGGGCGATAATTAGACATATCGTCTACAGCCAGGCCAGGTCTTTTGATAATGGGCTTCACTACCGTCTCCTTCAGGCGACTGGGAAAAATCCTGTCTCTGAAGGAAGCTGAGGCAATAAGCAAAGCCCATTCCAGCATGCTCCCTCCGGCGGTCTTAATCAGCCAGGAAGGGCAAGGGTCGAACGAAGAAGCCACAGGCCTGCAGTGTCTCAGGGCCCTGGAGGCATCCTCTGATGAAACAGACCCAAACTCAACAAACCTTGGCGACCGGGGCAGCTCAGCCCCGGCCACAGCAGAGGGTGGATTCGTGCAACCGGCGTCCAGCTTGGAATGGATGGCCTCTATCTTAGATTTTTAAAAGGCTGCAAATGACTCACTAGTGAAATTACTAGGAGGAGGCCCCGGCGGACCGGCATTGGTGAGGTCTCAAACCACCCGGAACAATTCCGCCTGATGGTTCAAGGCCTCACCAATTCTCAGGGAGGCAAAATATCTCCTAGTGTCCCTGATCGCTCGAGAATAGTGACTGGTCGACGCCTTAACCGCATCCCAATTCAAAGCCGTCCGAGCGTTACACCATCTGCTCTCTAGCCTCCTCCGCTCGTGCTTCATTGCCCGCAACTCCACAGTGAACCATGGCTCTGCATCGGATAAGGCGCTTGGGGGTGATCCGGTCTACTACCCCGGCCACCTCCTTAAACCACCTATCGGTCAGAGAGTCTACCGGATCATCAACCAGTCCACCCGGTAACCCCCCGAAGGCCTTCGAAAACCGTACAGGGTCCAGGAGCCTCGGGGGGCGGGCCCAGATGGAAGGGCCCTGCCCCCCCCGTGGGGCAGGGTGGCGATTGATAGGGAAAAAGTCAGAAGATAATTATCTGACCATGACACGGGTTGGGTGCACACCCTCCCAACCCCCAGATCAACACCCGCCAATGAGGAGGCAAAAACCATGTCCAGGGTATGTCCTCCCTTGTGAGTGGGGCCGGTGACAAACTGAGACAGGTTCATGGAGGCCATGGACTCCATGAACTCCAGAGCAGCTCCCGACAGCTCAGACTCGGCATGCACATTGAAGTCCCCAGCCACCAGAAGGCTGGGGGACCTCAAAAGTGCCGCCGAGATGAACTCGGAGAGCTCCGGAAGGGAGAGTGCAGGGTCACGGGGGGCACGATACATGAGCACAATCCCAAACCTGACCCTCTGTCCCACCACTAGGTGAAGACATTCTAACCCTGGACTCACCAACATCGCAGATCTGCCGACATGAAGGGATTCCCTAAACACAATGGCCACCCTGCCACCCCGACTCTCCGACCTACCCAGATGCTGAACATAGTAGCCCTGGGGGCGAAGAAGGGTGAGAGAAGCTCCCCCTCCCTTGCCTACCCAGGTCTCCATGAGAAATGCCAGGTCGGCCCGCTCATCCATGATCAAGTCATGATCTTCATTCACTAGCTTTGGTAGAACAGTTGCTAACCTCTTTGCTAATATTCTAGTAAAGATTTTATAATCCTGGTTTGCCAAGCTTATAGGCCTATAAGAGTTACAATCCATGGGGTTCTTTTTGCTTTTTAGTATAAGTACTATCTCACTTTTTCTCCACAAATCTGGGGCTTTGCCACTCTTCAGAATATTATTAAACAACTTTCCCATTTCTGGTATTAAGCGTTTCCCCACCATTTTGTAATACTCGGGAGTATAACCATCTATCCCCGGACATTTCCCTTTCTTTAATTCATTAATTGCTTCTTGAATTTCTATATCTGTTATTTCCCGGTTGATACTCTCCAAATCATCTTCTTTAATTGGGTCTTTATATAATGCTGTCTTAGACTCTTGCTTTACCTGTTTTTGATAATTTTTGATTATCAATTTTTGATAAAACTTAGCAAATTCCTCTTTTATTTGTTTATCCCCATATAATCTTACACCTTCTCCTCCTTTAATTACCCCTATAGCTTGTTTATCTTTTTTCTTTTACAAATAATTGAATAGCGTTCTTACAGTATTTATGTTGATGCGTTGGAAGTCATTTTTCACCAATAAATCTCATTTCCAGACCCATGTCCAATCCAACTCATATAGATCCTTTTTAGCCCTCTCTAACTGAGCACTGACTTGTTTACTGTACTTTCTTTGTAATTGTTTCTGCAATTCTCCAGTTTCCTGAAGTTTCAATTGTCTTCTCTCATCTTTTTCCTAAATTTGATTTCCTTTGCTATACAGTATCCTCTTATTACAGCTTTCCCTGTGTCCCAGACCACTTCCATATCAGCTGAATTGCTATTCTCCCTAAAAAAAAAACTCTATTTTTGATTCAAATCCTCTATATCTTTTTCTTTCCAGAAATATCTAGAATTAAACCGCCATCTCTTAAGTTTCTGTTCTTGATATGTCTTAAATTCCATCATTAGTGGTGCATGGTCTGACAACCAAATTGTTTCTGTTATTACTCTTGAAACTTCTAGTTGAGAGTTCCCCTTAACTAAAATGAAATCTAGGAAAGAGAACTTTTTGTACCTTTTAGAAAAGTAAGTGGGTTCATTCCTTTGGGATAGAATCTCATGCACATCTTTTAAATTCAACTCCTTTAGTACTCCTTTTTCTTTGTCTCTCATATCGCAGTTAAAGTCACCCACCAGTATAATCTCACCCTCATAAAATTATTTAATTTCCTCAGAATTCCTTTTAGGAACCCTTTCTGTACTTTGTTGGGCTCATATATATTAGCCAATGTGTAGTTTCCAGAACTACACATGTAGTTTCCAGAATACATATCTCCCTTCCTTGTCTGAGTGTACCCTTAGAGTTTCTACTTTTAACCTTGAGTGGGTTAATATTGCTACTCCCCTTGCCTTATTTGTACCCCTTGACTCAACCAGTCTGCCCAGTCCTTTACATTCCAAAGCTTGGAATCATCCTTTCTCTTGTGGGTCTCCTAAAAACATGCTATATCAATTTTCATATCCTGCAATAGTTTCTGGAGTCTAAATCGTTTGATATTGGAAGCCAAACCATTTACATTTAATGACATTACCTTAATTTCCCCTGCCATCATTACTTTTAGAATTCCTAGGCATTAATTCCCTTGTTCTTCTTGGTTCCCCCTCCCCCCTCCCCCCAACCCCTTGCACAAACAATCCCTCACCAGGGTGGAGTGAAATTTACCCTCCATTTTTATTGGGCTCTGGATTCCACCTACTCCAATGTACTTCCCTCCCTTACACTTTAGTCAAAATTTTTTACTCAGCTTCCCATATAATCCAACCCACCACTGTACATTTTCTCTCATTAGTTAGGCCAGAAAAAACAAAGGAAAGAAAAAAAACCATTATCCCATTAAACTCCCATTGCAATCAGCTCTCCCACTTGACAGGCTTCTTCTTTCCCACCCCTCAGAAGTTTATTCTTATTTCGTTCCATATTTCTCCTCCTAGGGCAGCTAGTCTTCCTCCTGTAGATCATCAATAATGTCATCATTCTTCTTCATCACTCTGCTCTTCATGAGTCTTTTCTTCTGCTGCAGAAAATCTTTGTAGCAAGCTTTGCGCCTCAACTGCATTGCTGGCTCGATACAAGACCTTGTCCTTAAAAATCAAGATTGCTCTTGGAACACCCCATGAGAAGCGAATACCCTTATCAAACAGCTTCTGTGCGAAGGGCTTAAGAACGGCTCTTTCTCACAAGGTCTCTGGAGATAAGTCCTGTCTCACTGTTACTCTCTGGTTCTCAAGTTGTAAAGACTTCATTTTCCTTAAAGCCTTAAAAACATAGTCTCTCATTTTCACTCTTGTAAAGGCAACAATTACTTCTCTTGGCCGGTTGCCAGTTGATAGTTTGCCTCTCAGGCCTCTGTATACTCTTTCGATATCGTTCTCGCTTATACTAATTTTAATCCCTGAAACCATAACAACAAATGTTTCTCAAGGTCTCTTTGATGAATGCTTTCAGGAATTCCAAACAGCCTTAGATGTTTTCTTCGCTGGCTGTCTGATAACGAAGCCACTCTTCTCTGAAGCTGTTTGATTTGAGACTCATTAGCCATTGTTTTCTTATGTGAGTCTTCTGCAAGAGCTTTTGTAGTTTTAATTTCCTCTGCCATCTGCTCTATTTTTTCCTGCAACATTTTAATATCAGTTCTTATATTGAATTCCATATTAGAGAGAAGTTGTGCTAGGTCTTTCACCTCCTTCTTGGTAGCCATTTTCTCCACCCCTTCTGATCTTCTTTATTTACTCAGTCCTTATTTCCAATATTTTATCACTGGGGTGGGATATTGACTCACCAGCTTCAGCTCTCAGTGTTGTTGTCACATAGGAGAGCCGGCAGAGATAAAAGGCCTATTTTCCTCTCTTCTTGGGAAGCTTATCTTATTTTCCTTGCTGGAGGGAAACACCAAGGCGTCTATCCCGGTCGACGCATGCGTGGAAGCCCCATTGGGATTCTTATTTATGTATAATTATTCACTCCTATAATTTCTTTCATTTTACAGATGAAATATCCTGATCATAATCCTGAAAGCTGAAACCAGTGTTATGTGCTTCTGAATATAACATAATATACTTAGGGAAATGGCAGGGTTGAACTGGAGTGTACATTCACAAACAATAAGAACAACACTAATTCTCAGGGAGTGATAAGATCTTTTAGCCTCCCTGATCGCCCGCACGTAGCGCCTGGACTGGACAGTAACTGCAACCTTCTTATTCGCCATCCGGTTCTTCCTCCAGCTGCACTCCAGCCTCTTCCGTTCCTGCTTCATCACTCATAACTCTGCCGTGAACCACGGTGAAGGACGAGCTCTGCAGCGGATGAGGTGCCTAGGGGCGATCTGGTCGACAGCCCGGGATGTTTCATCAAACCATTGGTCCACTATGGCGTCTACCAGATCGTCAGCCAGTCTGCCAGGAGGCTCCCCAAGGACTTCCCGGAACCGAGCAGGGTCCAGAAGTCTTCGGGGGCGGGCCCATACAGATGGCCGATGGTTCCCACGGGTTGGCGCGGCAATTGATACAGAGAAAGACAGCAGGTGATGGTCTGACCATGACACGGGGATGGGCACAATGTCCCACACCCTCAGACAAGAATCCTCAGATGCAGAGGTAAATACCAGATCCAGGGTATGTCCCGATCTGTGGGTTGGGCATAAAATATGCTGGGACAGGTTCATGGAGGTCATGGACTGCATGAATTCCAGAGCTGCACCAGACAGGCCACTGCCATCATGCACATTGAGGTCCCCCACTACCAAAAGGCAGGGGTTCTCAAAAGAGCCGTGGCGGTGAACTCGGTGAGCTCTGGTAGGGATTGTGCTGGGTTGCGGGGAGAACGGTAACTGAGCACAATGTCAAATCTGTCCCACTGCCCAACCAACAGATGGATACATTCCAACCCAGGAATCACCAGCGTTGAGGCCCTGCTGATTTGAATAGTATCCCTGTATACAATGGCCACTCCACCCCCCTTACGACCCTCCGACCTTCCCGCTCCCTGTACCAGAAACCCAGGGGGGCACAGGTGGGCGAGGGAAGCTCCCCCCTCTGCTCCCACCCAGGTCTCGGTAATGAATGCCAGGTTGGCCCTTCCATCAACGATGGTATCATCAATGATGGGGATCTTATTGTGGACTGACCTGGCATTCATCAGGAGGCAAGATAGGCCGGAGGCACTGGCGGAGTGGCTCCGAGCCACATGGCAGTGAGCTGAGGGGTCAGAACGAGGGACAGGCGTGAGATGCCTGGCCTGAGTTCTTCTTAACCGACTAACTCCCCAGCTCCTAGCGTAACGACCACAGCCCGACACAACAGGTATGGCAGTCCCTGCCTGCATGGTGATAGGTGGCGGAAGGGAAAGAAAAAAAAAGCAAATTACAACCAGCTAACAATAATAACAATAATCGATACAACAACAATAGGTAACTAGAAAATCACACAACAATAAAATAAAATTTACATGAAAAAAACAGCATATAAAAGGGCACATCTCCAGGGCTAGGAAGGGAAAATAACAGGGGAGAAAGGAAGCACAGATGTTTCAGCGTATGAAAGACGGTCGCTGTTCAATGGTCGATGATTACCCGGGCGGCTGGTGGCGAGACACAGATGGAGATAAAGACAGCGGATGGAAGGAGGTCAGGCCAGTGACCATCAGAGGGCCAACCACGGCCTCGGGGCCAGATTGGGCCCAAACTTGACGGCGACGGTCCTGACAGAGCCACATCAGTCACCAGGTTGTGGTCACAAAGAGCCGCCAAAGCTGTCTGGGGCCTTCTGACCGGGGACGAGGAGGGGGGTGGGGGGAGCAAGATGGAAGAGCTCCACACCCCCAGCCCCTCAACGGTCCATAGAGAAGCCAGTGGAGAGAGGGTTGGGGGGAGCAGAATATAAGAGCTCCACGCCCTAGGCCCCTCCACTGTCCAACCAGAGGCCAATGGGGGGAGGGGGGAGCAAGATGGAGGAGCTCCGCGCCCCCAACCCCTCAGCAGTAACTGCCTTAGAGATGAGAACTATTACAATGGACAGTGCAAATGAATAGAAAACAAGAAAAACAAGTTATATCTTTCAGAAGATCCAAGAAATATAAGGGGAAGTTACTCAGATTTAGGGATTCCGAAAAAACAGCAGAGCATACTATCTGACCAGGATAAAATAAAGAGAGAGTGGCAACTAATATTACTTCTTCTGTTTAACTCACAAGAGGAAGATTCTTATGGCAAAGGAGATTCAGATTTCTCTTCTTGCTTTAGATATGTACTGTTTCCTTGGACAAATGTGTGCAAATGGACTGGATCAGAGATATTGATTGATTTGGGGGTTACTACACGTGGAGGAAAGAGCTGCTATTCTACCCCAGGACCAGCAACATTCCAATCTATCCTACTTATTACATTCAGCATTCATAAGGTTTTAAAGATAGTTTGTGATTGGAGGAAAATTTGAATTTGCAGAGGGAACATTTTTATAAATGGAACACATATATAGTACCTATGGGGACAGACTGAGTTAGAAAAGGCTGCTGAAGCCTGTATTTACTGTAGAAGTTGAATAACTGGCATTCTGGACTCTGATTTAAAAAGTTGCAAGAAAATCTTCAAACCTCCTCCCAAAGCACACACTGCAAGGGTGACAAACAGAAAACAATAGGCACAAGTTCTGTTACTATGGCAACTTGCCTTTTAGTCTTGAGTCATCCTTTCTCCTGAATCCAAAGTTTCCAGCCTTGTGAAAATATCCTGGTCTTACCTCCTCTCTCCCACTGAGTTACCCAGTCCTTCAACACAAACACTGCTGGGTTGATTGACACACAAAAACAATGGAGACCACCCTCATTGCCATAGAAACATAGGTTTGGAGCGATTTAGTGGAATGAAATTTTAAAAGACAGAAATCTGCCCAGAGCACACAATTAAATCACGCTTAGTGTGACAGGGATGTCATGGGTCTGAATAAAGCACTGCAACGTGGAATTATAAAAGTAACATATAAACACATCTCACACAAAACTCTACTATTAGAATATATAGAGGGTAATGAAAATGATGTTAGAAGTTGATTTATATCCATAGTGAAATTAAAATCAAAGGAAAAAATCTAATTTAAAATCAAATACTGTACACTGATTTACTTGAACATGAAGGAGAAATGCTGTCATTTTGCATATAGTGACCACAGTGCAAAATCATTAATACAATTTAATCAGAGCACATACATTTATTTATATTTCTGTCACCTTTTTTTAACCCTTAGATGTAGACTCTCTTAAAATAAGTCTTAAGAGAACTGATAAAAATATTCTGGATTTAAAACAAACAACTAAATATGGGCATGAAATGATAAACGAAATGGTGATTCATCATTTCATTAGGTAATTAATTACTTCATTATCTTACAAAACAATAGGATATGTTGCCTTTCATTTTGTGATGAAGTGCCATTTTTTCCTCTAGGATGAAACAATTTGTCCTAGAGGAAATGGCAGGGGACCAATTCTAGGTAAGATCCCCAAATTCGGAGAGACTTGGGTTTCAGGGGGCTGAGTTATCAAGGTCCAAAGGGGGTGCCCCTAGGAAAAATTATTTCTAATTGGATTCGGAAGCCAAGCTGTGGATAAGCTATTAGCACTTCCGCATATTGGCTTCTCTTCCGAATCCAATTAGAAAGAATTTTTTCTAGGAGCACCCCCTTTGGAACTTAATAACTCAGCCCCCTGAAACCCAAACCTCTCCAAATTTCGGGGTCATTCCTAGAATTGCTTGAGGAAGCTAAGCCTGCAATTTCCATGCAAAAACATGGCTGTGATCTCTATTTTTTAGTAAAACTTGAAAATACAGATCACAGCTATGTTTCGGCATGGAAATGATAGGTTTAGCTTCCTTAAGCAATTCTAGGAAAAAACCCAAAATTTGGAGAGGTTTGGGCTTCAGGGTGTTGAGTTATTAAGCTCCTAGGGGGTTCCCCTAGGAAAAAAATCTTTCTAATTGGATTCGGAAGCCAAGCCATGGCAGAGCTAATTGCTCAGGGGTGGAGGGTATTCAGCTTCCAACACATTTAGAAAGTATGTTTCTTAGGAGCACCCCCTTTAGAGCTAAATAACTCAGCCCCTGACCCCAAAACGTTTCCAAATTTGGGGGGCTTGCAGGAAAGGGCTTAAGGAAGCTCACCTGCCATTTTGGTGACTCCAGGACACAGAGGAGAATTTCATTTCATTTCATTTCATTTTTAATGAAACTACTTTAAAAATCATTATATAAAATCATTATATAAATGTAATAATAAATAAATAAATAAATAAATAAATAAATTGAAACTCCTAAAGAAACAAAACAAAACAAAACACTATTTTTCCATTTTGTGTCCATCTCTACGAACAACACATCTTGGAAAGTTTTTTAAAAGATCAGTTCTGTATACTTCAAAGAATTAGGCTTGTGCAAATTCCATCCCCTTCAGTTCAGACCAAACAGTTTGTCTTGTCAATCACAACTGAATATTTTAAACTAAGTTCTAGCCCTCCAATTTGATTTGTATCCAAATATTTCCAAGGATTTGTAATTTTCTGCATTTGTCCAAATAATGGGAAAATTGGTAACTGAAAAAAGGGGTCCCTGACTGGCAAAATAAGTGTGTGTGTGTGTGTGTGTGTGTGTGTGTGTGTGTGTGTGTGTGTG
>JAHTLZ010000015.1:17143940-17156930 GCA_023846285.1 Phrynocephalus versicolor
TGTGTGTGTGTGTGTGTGTGTGTGTGTGTGTGTGTGTGTGTGTGTGTAACACAATACTATTAAACTCAGTTCATCTTCCAGTGTTCAGCAATGGGATTTACTCTAACTTGCTCAGGAAGAAATATTTGATAAAAGGGGAAGGATTCTCCTAGTCAGAAGCTTCATTGTCCTACTGGGTACAGAATTTGATTGCTGCCTTGTTTGCCTTCTACTCCAACTTCCCTGTCTGGAACACAGGGACAGGCAGCTAAACAAACCAACAAACAAAAACCAACCAACCAACAAACAAAATATAAAGTGCTACAAAAATATCAGGCTGTCGCATGCATTTTAAAAAGCAAAGGAAAGTGTTCTGCTTATATACTGCCCCATAGTGATTAAAGCACTCTCAGGGCAGTTTACAATTTAATTATACAGGCTACACATTGCCCCCGCTTCCCCAGCAAGCTGGGCATGCCTTTTACCAACCTAGGAAGGATGGAAGGCTGAGTCAACCTTGAGCTGGCTACCTGGAATTGAACCCTGGGGCATGAAGATAGTTTTAGCTGCAGAACAGCAGTTTAACCACTGTTGCACAAGGCTCCTAGAGGGTGGGGGCCTTAGGTCCTGTTGGTAATGCTGCTCAACTCAAATCCCACATGATACAAATCACACACACACACACACACACACACACACACAGAGAGAGAGAGAGAGAGAGAGGGGGGGCACTCATTTGATTGGATAGCAGCTGCCTAAAAGCCAAGAAGAAAAAAATCTGCAATGCCCGTTCTGCCTACCTTCAAAGTGATTTTAGCAACCCTCTTTCTTCACTCTACTAACATGCTTCCTTTCCAAAATGGCCCCATCGCAGGGATGCGGAATTATCATCTAAGAGTTCTGTGATATCCAAGACAGCTTGAGCTTTTCATTTGTGCCTACCTAAGCCTTGTACTTTGGGCTTAGTTGTTCTATCACAGCATTGCTTATATTGCTCCGCTTTCTCAGATTCTTAAAAAAATAAAAATCATGGTTTTAAAATCCCAAAGCATCCATGCAATATATAATGTCTTGGAGATCCTTAGTTTGATTTCAGCAACACTTTGGGCTTCCTCATTTCACTTCAGAAGTGGACAAATGTGGACATTTTGTTTCTGATTCTGAATATTTTCCAAATCCGAATCACATCCTAACTTATAATTATGAATAGTAATACTGTGTTTAAGACATCTGTTTATGTGGTTCTTTACACATAGGACTCAATGTGAGCATGTCTATATAATTATTTCCAAATCTAATAAAGTTATTAATTAAAGACACCAAAAATTTGTAAGGCCAACTCTTTTATTTGGAATAACATTTTTAGAGATTCTGATGTGGAAGAGGAACTCATTGATTGAACTCATTGATTACTGCAACACCCTCTACCCTTGTCCGGAAGCTCCAACAGGTGCAGAATGCGTCAGCCAGACTGGTGGTGGCTGCTCGTAGATTTGATCACATCACCCCAGTACTGGCACGCCTGCATTGGCTGCCCATGGCCCTCCGGATAAGGTTCAAGGTCCTGGTTTTGATTTACAAAACCCTCCATGGCTTGTATCTCCCAGAGGTCAACTGAGGCCAGACCCACTAGAATGTCGCAGGCACGTTCACTCAAGGTGGCCACACCCAGGGAGGCGCAGAAGTCGCTCACACACAACTGTGCCTTCTCTGTCGTGGGCCCCTCGCTGTGGAACCATCTCCCTAATGAGCTGCGCCTAGCACAGTCCCTGCCCGCCTTCAAAAAAGTGCTTAAAACCTTGCTTTTTAGGGAGACATTTGGCGACCTTTAATATTTTTTCGCACCTCCTGACGCCTCTTGCTGAGGGTTTCCCCCTTTTTCTTGTTCAGTATTGTTGTTTTGTTTTAACTGTTGATTTTATCCTTGTTGTAAACCGCCCAGAGTTCCTGCTGGAAGATGGGCGGTATAGAAATAAAATAAATAAATAATAAATAAATAATCATCAAATACTGGCCTTCTTTCCACAGTTTTCCAGTGGCAAGAGAAGATGCATATACAATATAGTGATTAAATGATTGCTTCTCCTTAGGGTGAAAACTTCAGTCACTTAAAACTAGACCAAGACACAGCTTATTGTCTTTTTCCTGTAGTCTTTTTCGTTGCCCTGCTTCTCCAGTCTTTTGACCCCTTCTCTCTTGTTGCTGTTTCATTCTCGTTTCTTTGACAATCATGCCCTATTCCCATGCTTTTCATCCATCCCATCCTCTTGTATGAGCACTGCTGTTCTCTTTATTCTGTGTTCTGACGTTATGCCTGTAGCATGCTTAATTGTCACCTTTCCAATGGTCAGATTAGTTAACATTAATAGTAACCTCTGAGGTTTCATTTGATGTATTTCTGTTATGGAAGACTGCCAACTCTAGCAGCAATTCATTCTGACAGTATCTTCAGAACTATGAAGGCTGCAATAAGAGTCCTTGACAGACTAGATCTTTGAGTATGAATAGCTTTGCTTTAGAATGCAATGGACAACTTTGTATTACCAGGGAGTTTCATGCTACCCAGACTCCAGTGGAATAACCTCACTTTATCATAGCAACAGGTGTTCAGCAGTTAAGAGCCTCACCCACTCTGGTGAGTGCCCACTGAGAAGCAGCCTCCCACTTTCCCCGCCTTGCCTCCTTTGGGTGCTGCTTTTGAGTGGGTGCCCACTGAAGTGTGTGGGGAACCAAACTCTGCTCACAACTCAGGGTTCAATCCCAGGTAGCTGCCTCAATGCTGCCTCAGCCTTCTGTCCTCCTGAGTACCCAGCTTGCTGGTGTGTGCGGGCAACGTGTAGACTGCATAATTAACTTGTGAGCTGTCCAGAGAAAGCCTTAAGCATTGTAGGCTGGTGCGTAAGCAGCACATTTTAAAAAAACAAAACAAAATTAGAATTAACGCTAAAACATTCTTAATACCATATTCCCATTTCATTTGGCACTTCTCCTCCATATGCCACCGAATTAAAATAATACTGAGGGTAGGAGGGTAGGTATGTCAGAAGACTTCAAATATGTGAAAGAATATCATCCAGAGGGGGAGTGAGAACTCTACTCCAACATCCCAGAGTGCAGGCCATGTAATAATGGGCTCAAGTTACAGGAAGTCAGATTTTGGGTGAATATGGGGGAAAGCCTCTTAACTGTTAGGGCGGTACAATAATGGAACCAATTGCCTCAGGAGATGGTGAACACTCCAGAGTTGGAGACACTGAAAAGAGAATTAGACAACCATCTTTCAGATGTACTTCAAATTGAATACTGAGCAGGGGGTTGGATTTGATGGCCTTATAGGCCCTTTTCATCTTCTTTATTTTATGAAATAAGGAAGCAACGGTAGAGGTTCTTCATGGTGGATGAGACTTCTAAACCATCCTCCCACTACATAAAGACCAATGAGACCATTGACCACATCGATTTGCATTCCTGAAGTGCAAGAAAGCGAAGATAATGGAGGAAACATTTTTAGTGGCAGATGAAGGCAGATAATTCTGCACAAAGAGGCATGCGTGCCACAAAAAAGGGGTGAGTAGCCCGTGAACTTTTCTCCACTCAAGATTTGTAATGTAGAATATTAAACTGACATTTGCATTCAACTTCTATTGGTTGACTTGATCTGTGATGTCTTAGAATTGTCAGATGTGTAGGCTGGATAGCTCAGTGGTTCAGTTATTTGCCTGTGGAAGTAAAGTTTAAGATTTCAGTTCCCCATGGTGCCCCCTTAACAATGGCTGGAATCAACGATCCAAAGAGTCCTTTCCAGCTTTGCAGTTCAAAGGTTAGAAGAGCCCCATGGCACAGTGGTTCAATGCCTGTTGTTGTTGTTCAGTCGTTCAGTCGTGTCCGACTCTTCGTGACCCCATGGACCAGAGCTCGCCAGGCCTTCCTATCTTCCACTGCCTCCCAGAGTTTTGTCAAATCCATATTGGTTGCATCGACGACACTGTCCAACCATATTCTCTGCCATCCTCTATTCCATTTGCCTGTACTGCAGGTAAAACTGTGCTCATGACCTGGGGTTTAATCCCTGGTAGATGGCTCATCAACAAGTAAAGTAAGCAAATAAACACATAATACATGCAAAAATCCGGAAAGAGGCAAAAATTAAAAAAAGACGTCTACATTTGCTTTTGAATTGTTTTTTCCTAGGCCATGGGTTACAGTTGATTTAAACAATGTATCATGCAAGTTTGTGCATGTTTGTAAGTAATTCCCACCTTCTCACGCATCCACAGTGTTGTAGCAGCACCAAAAGTTTTCTACTGAGCTATATTAGAGTGGTTCTTATTTATGACCTATATACCCCAGCAAGTGTTAGGCTGAGTGGTAAATCTAAGCAGAGACAAAGAAAAGAAATGCACCAACTCAGCATTACTATGGCAAGTTCTCCCTTGCCAGCAAGTGTATCAGTGACATAGTACCCTCATGCCATTATTGCAGGTGAAGATTGCCAGGTATGTTGGCATAACATTGCTTACTCCATGGTGAGCTGTCCATGAGCCTTATGAAACCACTAGGAGAAACTGTGCTCACGACCTGGGGTTCAATCCCAGGTAGCAGGTTCATGGTTGACTCAGCCTTCTATCCTCCTGACTGAGGTCAGTAAAATGAGTACCCAGTTTGCTGGGATGGGGAGCAATGTGTAGCCTGCATAATTAAAGTGTAAACTGCCCAGAGAGTGCTTTAAGTGCTATGGGGTCGTATATAAGCAGAACACTTTGCTTTATATATATATATATAAGCAGAAGAACTATGTAGGACATATGAAAGTCAGGCAAATCTTGGATTCATTTTAAATACATATGCAAAAAATGGGAAGACCACAATTTGTTGTATTTGCTTTTCCTCAAAGGTCTACCCAACTAAGTGATCTGTAAAAAGGCAAGTACAATAACACACCTCTGTACTGAAACTAATCTCACACCATATCAGAGGATGGTATCATCATTCAGTGAATTAATTGAATTAAAAAATTACTGCCCTTTCCCTTCAGGTTCTGAAGCTCCCCAGGTATCATTTGTGCCCTTGGGAAGCCCTTGGGAGCCCCAGAAAAGGAGCCTTTCATATTGGAAAACCACCACCACCATTGGTCCTGCCACTGGATCAGGGCTACTGGTAGTGATCCAGTGCTGGTTTTTCAATATGAAAAATTTGCCCTGCCCAATATCCCAAATCTCCCTAAGGCTTCTCTAAATGGATTCCCTAGGAGACCTCACAACCTAAACAGGGAATTTGAACTGGGAATGGGAATTTGGAAACTTAAGCAGGATCATTGATGTGGGGGATGAGGTTCAAGTCTACATCACCCAGCAATCCTGAGCTTCTTCAGCCTTTCAGTGTGCATGCATGCTCACACTCAAAAGTGCAGCTGCCTTAGCTAGCATTTAATTTGGCTTTGGGTGCCAACACTGTTATGAAAGCCTGGTGCAGATCATGGTACAACTAGTTCTCAGGTGTCTAAGATATATTAGGTTACAGATGCTGAAAATTCAGAGCATGGAAGTAGAGATGGGCACGACTCAAAAAAATAATTTTTCGTTTGTCGTTTGTCATTTAGGGGTCCATTTCAGTTCGTTTTCGTTTTTTGAGGGGTTTTTTGCACATTTTTCATTTTCGTTTTTGTTACAAAACGAAACAAAAAAACAAAAACGAAAACGAAAATTTTTCATTTCGTTAGCATTCTTTTCAATGCAATGTGTCTGCCGTAACGAAAATGAAAAACAGCAAAAATTTTTGTTTCGTTTCCGTTGTCGTTTTGCTTCTGAATTTTTTTTCGTTTTTGTTACGAAACGAAATGAAAAAACAAAAACAAAAACGAAAATTTCGCTGAGTCGTGCCCATCTCTACATGGAAGTAATTAGAAATAACTCACTTTCATTTATAAACCAGTTGCTATTATAACAACCATATTCTTATAATGAGTACATTTTCCAACAAAGTCATAACTGTATTACATGGGTAAGTAACATATTAAGTAACTTTAATCTATTGTGTAAATATATATTCTAGTTACAGGATGAAAAGTATTACAAGATGCAGGTATAGGTTATGTCATACCTTATGCTGCTAAATGAAGAAGAAAAAAGCATGTGCTCTAACAAATTATAGTGATAGATTCAGAGCTTTATATCTTAGTTTAAGAAGCAATGTTTGGAAGAACATTTCATTCAAACTATCTGTGTAAGTGGGATGCACAGCTACTGCTGTCAACCCCCCTGTATGTCATTGGACTTATAGTTTTACTTCACTGTCCTACTACACATCACTGAATTCCACTTCCAAGGGAGAGACCCCAAGTGTCACTATGTCACATCATATAGCACTTTTTACAAGATCTTACCATGAAAAGGTATGGCAGAGATATGAGGTGGAGGTAGCCATGGACATAATTAATGCCTTGTTTGAGGCTGGTATTACGATGATGATGAAGAACAATCTTATTTTCACATTTTTCTATTGGAAAATCTCACTGCCCCATATCACCTATGAATAGATTTTTTTTGCCTTCAGACAAGTTCTGAAGTATTGAACAGGTTCAGACAATTACAGGCTTCCCATTAAGACCATCCAGAGGATTCCAGTGACACTTTTCCAGGAATATATGTCTTTTAGAAGCTCACACGCACGCGCACACACACACACATTTCCCATGTGGAATGTCCTCCTTTAAAGTTTATCTGGTTCACAAAACAAGGCAGATGTTGTGGATTGCATTGTTCTCATGACAAGATAAATGAGACTGCTTTACACAGGAGACTAAGAAAAGTAATGAGCCTCCATTCCTTTGACTTGAAGATATCTATCTCTTTTAATTACAAGCTAGTTATTCCCATATGAATCAACTAGTGAAATTCTGGTTCCTATGGGTTTTTTACCCAAACAATACTCGGTCGTATGTACCATGGAATTGTACTGTAGCTGCTGAGAACTGTGTTGCCGAACAGAGGTAGTTGCAGGCACTTAAACCATCCATTTAATGAAACTTTATTAGCATGCAGCATACATTAGTTATGTCCAGGAAGAAGAGACATTGCAGAGTCCATTTGAGTCAATGACGAGACTCTCATAGATCTTAGAGAGGTCAACATTTCAGTTCATGCAAAAGAAGATTAAACATTAAAGATTTCTAATCCCATGAAATGTGTTAAGGCACCAAGTTCCAATTAAGAAGCATTTACAGCATTGCACAATCTACTTCGACTTGTGGATTAATTGATCTTGTAGGAAAATCAGCCCATCTTCCTTTCTCCAGACACACCAATAAGGAAGAGCATCACCACTCAGCAACCAAATGCTGATCAACTAACTTGTTCAATCGCTTTGATTTTTCACAGTGACTGTGGACTTATTTTGTTAATACTAATGTATATTTTGGTGAGGTTTGGGGGATTGGTTTCTTTGCTTTTGTGGGTGAGTGTGGATGGACCAGAGATTCGGACTCTGACTGTGACTGTGTGCTACAGGGCTGTATAAATTTAGGAATATAAACTAGTGGCCACATACAGTAGGTCTGATGATGTGGATTGTTGTGGTTTTCCTCATGTATTGTTGCCTGCACTTGGAGTAGATTGATTCTCTCGTGCTTTGCTACTTGCTTTTTGGGAATTTTTAAAGTTGCTGTAGGACTTAATGTGGACTCGTACCAGAAAAAAGAAGGGAGAAATCAGAAATGGAAACAATTATATTGCCTTGATGTCCCTAGAAGGAAGTCTTTCATACAAATTTACATGCAACTCTTTCTGACAGAAATAAACTCAATTCAAGTTTTTACACTACCATTCACCATGTATAGGTGAGAAGACTGGAGAGTAAAGAAAGCTGACAGGAATAAAACAGATTGATTTAGAATGTAGTGCTGGAGGAGAGTTTTGTAGACACCCTGGGCTGCCTGAACAACAAGCAAGTGATTCTAGAACAAACTAGGCTTGAACTTCCTCCTTGAGTTTACAAGAGCTGAACAGGGATGTTGAGGAAAGCATGTTTTGGAGATCTCTTATTCATACAGTTGTGTAATTCAGCACCTGAGAAAAACACCACTCCCTCCAATTTGTGATTGTACTTCAAGCTAAATAAGAAAAAGGACCTTTTAACAAGTTGGTGCTTTCCCTAGTAAGACTAGCAGACACTATCATGGTAGGTTTAATGGATAACCTTAACTGCAATTCTTTCTAGGAGCAATAGAGAATGCTATTAGTATGTTAATCAGGGTTGCAGAGTAAATTGGTTGCAAAATTGGGATAGACTGAGAGGAGTACAATGTCAGGAAGCTCTGTGTGTGTGTGCGTAAAATATGAAGTTAGTTTTCTATTGGAGGGTTGTATGTATCTCCAACTGACAAATGCAACTGCATTGCTATTAAACTCACTGGGGGCTGTATAACTAAATTACTACACCAGTCTAGAAGCTTTTAAAAGAAAGATATTATGGTCACTGTCTTTAAAACACAGCTGGGAGAAAACGTGTAGTGAGCCAAGTAAGCAAAAATAGAGTAGCTATGAACATTTCTCTATTTATCTCAACTCTTATATTCTCATTCTGTATTTGGAACAGTACTGTATTGTTACTCTGCTGGTTCAAAAACTAGCAAGAATAAACACAATAAAGAGATTTTCTTTATGTGCTTGTCTGTTTGGAGAGCTCTTTTCCTGGATAATCAAAAACACAATTGAAACAAACCACTTATAAAGTCTTCTGTTTAATGGACCAAACAGCGCATATCATAAAGGTCTCATTCACTATGTTTTTTCCCCCTGTGGTTCATTGTTTTGCAAGAAATCAGAATTGCAAGGAAAAAATGTTGAATGC
This sequence comes from Phrynocephalus versicolor, assembly GCA_023846285.1. Classification (NCBI taxonomy): domain Eukaryota; kingdom Metazoa; phylum Chordata; class Lepidosauria; order Squamata; family Agamidae; genus Phrynocephalus; species Phrynocephalus versicolor. The sequence continues at coordinate 17,152,767 of JAHTLZ010000015.1, forward strand.
CAATAATGTCAGCAATATAACTAATGTAAAAGCATAGCAAACACATGTTAAAGGAGCATAAAAGCACTTTTTATAGTTCTTCAGCATTGCCACATACTCAAAGTGCAAAATGACATGAGGTTATAAACTCGGTCTGTCCTGAGGCAGTTGCCTTAGGTTGGTATCACTTTGAGAAGTCATGAAGGCACAGCCAACTCTAAAGTGTTTAAATTGATATCAGAGTAGCTTTAAAGTCAGGGATTGTGAGAGAGAATTGTGGGATTTTCTGCCTCCTGTACCTTTTCAGACATTCCACTACCGTGTTCAAGAATAATGCAACTGGACTTCATTCCCTTTGGGTATTGGTTCATTTTTGAGGATCAGGCTCCTGAGAAATTGAGTGCTCTCCCTATGTCTTCCCCTGTGGAAAGAAGGAGAATCATATATACATAAGTGTATTGAAAATAGTAAGTTTCACCAAAATTAACAGTTCTAGAGAAAACAAGTGAGTATAATCCCATTGTATCCAATAGAAGGCTGTATCCTGACACTTTGAGGTGTACAACTTGCTTTCTGTGTTATCAGTTAAATTATGTCTATGAAAGGAATAATGTTCTATTTGTTGTACTAAAAGGAACAATGGAACATTAGATTGAACCAGCTTTTGTTTCCATTAGCAGAGTGGTCCCTGGCCTGAATTCCATTGGGAAACTTCCTGTGGAAACACTCTGCCATCTTCACCACTCCAGAGTAGATTTGGAGGGGGCTTAGTAGAATGAAGACCTTCCACTATGGCCTTTTGTGAGTGGAATTCCCTGGTTATCCTCCAGTGGTGGAGAAGAAAACCTTTTAAAATAAAAACAATATTAGCACTACAAAGACCAGTTATACCCCTGCTTTCCCACAAATGTAACTTTGATCAGTGTTTGACTTAAGGGCACATTTTTTTGTCAAATGAAAACTTCCAGTGAGACCAGTGGGAAGTACCTTTTTGGAAAACATGCAAGATGGATATATGTGCATTAAAAATAGTCCATGCTCATATCATATTTATATAAGCATGGAGTGGTTTTTAAGATAGATTCAGGCAATCCAAGCCAGAGTATCACGTTTTAATAGAAAGATGAATAAATGCCAAACAGATGTCAGTTCTGTAGCACAGGCCCCCTGCTCAGCTCTTTTTAATGTTTTATTTTGTATTATTATTTTTATTATATTTATTTTTTTGCTGCAAGTGCCCAGAAGGGGGGGGTGCTACAGCTGATCGGGGCTTTTTGTTGTTGATGTTGTTTGGGGAGCCCTCTTGGTGCCCCTAATGGGCCCCTGAGAGGGAGCTTTGGAGGCAAAAAAAAAGTTTAAACCTCCCACCTTTTTCCTGCACAGGGGAAAAGGCAGGAGTTTTAAACTTTTTTGCCTCCCCAGCCCCCGCGCCAGCTGATCAGTGCTGGAGGAGGCCCAAACCCTGTGGTTTCCCATGCCCCATCGGGTGCATTGGGGGGCCCATTGGGTTTTCCCCATAGGAATGCATTCCTATTGGGAAATGAAACTTTTCCAGAGTAGGGTTCGTTATTTGTTTCATTAGGGAATGAAACAAATAATGATGAACAAATAATGAAACAAATTAAAAATTCATTTTTTACCCATCTCTACTCCTAATCTAAAATTATCTAGCTGTTTGATTCATAGGAAGAGAAAAACTAGCATAATTCTCAGCAATGTTCACAATTACCAAAAACAATAGATGTATTGCTACTGTTTGGAATGGTATGTACGAATTTACTTTAATTCAGAACAAATTAATGTTAGATTTTGTTTGAGTTATGAACCATTGGATCAGCTGCAACTAACAGGAGGTTGGAAGATACATAGGCCATTGAGAGTGGCTTTTCACTCCCACCCTCAGTGAGTTTTCATGGTCAAGGGGGGATTGCAGTCCACGTTTGAGTCCTAGATGGTTGAGATGAGTCCCCCGTTCAAGTGACTGTGACCAGCTGCCAGATACAAGTCAGACAGTTCAGTAGGCCCTCCACTTTAACCCTGGTGCTGATAAATGCCAGGACTGCTTCAAACAAAACCCACCTTACACAAGACCTTATTCTGGAGAAAGATGCAGACTTGGCATGTATCACAGAAAAGTGGGTGGGGGCCCAGGCACTCTCTCTGATCTGCCCTCCTGGAAATTCCATCTAGCTCAGGCATGTCCAAACTTCGTCCTTCTAGATGTTTTGAACAGCAACTCCCATCATCCAACGGCAATTTAAGCTTAGAATTCTGGGAGTTGTGGCCCAATACATCAGGAGGGTGAAGTTTGGACATGCCTGATCTAGCCCCAGGGTAGACAGGAGGTAAAGGTAGAGGGTGGCCATTGTTTATAAAACCACATTTGAAGCTGTAAGGCTCTCAGCTTTGCCAACACCTCCACATGTTGTTAGGTGCCAGGGAAGGATTTGGGATTGTGCTGGCATACTGTGCTCCCTGAGACCCAGCACCTTCCCTTTCGGAGCTGCCAGGTTTTGTCTTGATGTTGTTGTTGAAGTCCCCAGACTTTTGGTGCAGGGTGACCTCAACATACACACAGAAGCACAGGTTTTAGGCCCAGCTCCAGAGTTCTTGGAAACCATGGCTTCTTTGGACTTTTCCCAAATTGTCAATGGGCACACATATGTGGCAGGACACACACTAAACCTGCTTTTTTCCCCAGTGCACAGAGGGAGAGTGGCTTGATGGTGACCAGCCTTGTATTGGTTCCCTTGTCATGGTCAGACCACCATCTGATGAAGTGCAGTCTCACAGTGGCATCTTCCCTTCATGGGGAGCAGAGACCCGTTATGATGGTCTGCCCCTGTTGGCTTTTGGATCCAAGAGGCTATGAGGGGGTTTCCTGATGAACTTGCTGGTGCTTCTGTAAGTGCTCTGATGGTTAGCTGGCACACTGAATCCATCAGGATAGCTGATACAATCACACACAAATGCCATCTGAAATGCCAGGTCTGACCATTCACTTGGTTGAATTGAGATCTGCAGGCCTTGGAGTGAAATAGGAAGAAGCTGGAGAGCACATGGAGGTGAGCCCCAATGGAAAATAATTTAAAAGCAATTAAGGTCATGTCCTCAATTTACAAAAATAATACCAAAGCTGCCAGAAGATCATTAACCTGATTAGGAAAGCTCAAAGCCATCAGGCATAGTTATTCTGTATAGTACACAATCTATCTGGGGTTGGTCACAGTGATAGGCCTCCATCTAGTATTACTTGTGACTAATCTTTTGCATGTTTAAAAACAAAAGTGGTGGCCATCAGCCAGGCCCTAGATCTCCAATTAAGAGCAATAGATAGAACTGAGATGTCCATTGCATGGTCTTGTCTGGTAACTTTTACCATCTTTCAACCTGTAATGCCTGTGGAAATTGACAGGACCTGTAACTGATTTTAGGAGTAGGTAAGCCTGTTAGCTTAGGCCAAATGTAAACATGCAATATTAAGATGCACTCAGACTTGTTATCTCACTGTCTGTGTAAATAAGAGCATATCAAGATACCAGTGTGGAAGCAAGTGAAGCCTGATTAATCTATAAGTAACATATGATTGTCTTTTCCCATGCTTGTGAACAGTCTGAGGAAAAATAAATACTTTTTCAAAAAGGATTTTATGGCTGTGCATGAAGACAAGACAAGCTTAGAAATGTATTTTAGAAATTTGAGGGAGGCCTTGCCTCTTGGCCTCATAAAGTTAGAGTAGGAATCATTTTTGTTGTTTCCTAGAAAGGAGTAATATTGTGTGTAATCTCCAGTAGCCTAAATCAGGGCTGTCCAACTTTAACAGGCCAAGGTCTTTTTCCTGCCCAAAGTGCCTGAGGGCTACTACATGAAACTGAGGTTAAAAATAGTTTCAAATTAAATCTTAATCCAATAAAGTTGGAGGATTCCCTCCCCCATTTGCATGAACCTATTGTCATTTACCTACTGTCATTTACTTGGGTGTGAATAACTGTTAAGAAAATCAAGTGAAAATAAAGCAGAGAGCTGAATATTCAGTAAGAACTGTTTTAAATAACTTTAATTAAATAACTTTAACTTTAAATTTAGAAGGTCTGTAAATTGTGCACATTCTGCATATTTCTGAGGGAGATAAATCTTTGAGCACCCTGCAGAAGCATTTACTCCCTCACATGGATGCTGATTAAG
>JAHTLZ010000015.1:17156940-17184561 GCA_023846285.1 Phrynocephalus versicolor
GAGCACCCTGCAGAAGCATTTACTCCCTCACATGGATGCTGATTAAGGCCCACAGGGTGCTTAGATCAGCTGGATGCTGAGTTTGTGTGTGTGTGTGTGTGAGAGAGAGAGGGGGGGAAGGGAGGGAGCGAGGCTGCCAAGAAAAAAAGAGGCTAAAAGAGAAAAGAAAGTGAATCGAAAGGAGAGAGCGAGAGAGAGAAGTGGGAAAGAAGCAGAGAGAAGGACAAGAGACAGAGAGAGGTAATTGAATGCAGACAACTGAGGAGGAAGGAGAAAGAAAAGTGGCGAGGAAAAAGAGAGAGAACAGATAGGATTTGAAAAAGAAAGGGGGGGGAATAAAGAGTGGAGAAACACAGGGGAAAGAGGGGGAACCAGAACAGCAGCGTGATGCTCTGCCTCTTTTCTCTCAATCCTTCCCTACCTGGCTCAGCATAAGCACCCCAAGTCATAAAAAATACATGGAAGCCCCTGTGCAAGCCTCTGTTGGGTTTGGGGAGGGTGAGAAGCATGTCGAGCTGATTTGCTGCCTGAACATGAAATAAACATGTGGCCAGGTGGGGGATCAAGAGGCTGCCCCCTCGTCTATGCTGGCCCTTCCCTTCCTCTTTTGGCTGGCTGCCCACCTGGGAAAAGAGCAACCCTCTGAGCTACCGGTGGGGTGGGCAGGCAGGCGTGATGCATGGCCTTAGTGGTGCTGGTGCTGGTGGTGGTGCTCAGGGCACTGCTCCAGCTGCCACTGCCACCTCCCCTGCCACCAGCACTGGTAATGATGGTCGAGTAGGCCAAGGGTGTGGTGGTGGCAGCCGAGGAGGTGCAGGGTGAGGAGGAGTGCAGGGTCCAGTACTTGGGCTTATGGAGGCTTCTGCCACTGCCGTTGGAGTGGGACATGTTGAAGGGCTGCTTGTTGTTGAGGGACACCATCATCATCTTGGCCGGTGGTTCAGGGCCTGAAGAAGAGGCTGGAAAATAGGAGGAAAGAAGGCACCAGATCCCCAGAGTAGTAGGAGGGGGGGAGATGGATGGGAAAGGCAGAAAGGTGGTAGAGGCAGGCAGTGGGGAGGTTTGGGACAGCACAGCCATCATCTGGCTGGCGGGGGGAGCAGGGGACCGCAACGAGACCCTCCCACTTTGAACTGCCCCACTCAACTTGTTTGCGCAGCCAGCGTGCACCCATCATCTGGCCAGCGGGGGTGGGGTGGGGACCATGCCAAGGTCCTCCTGCTTTGAACTGCCCCCTTTTGCTCATTTGCACAGCTGACATGCACCCATCATCTGGCCAGCAGGGAGTGGCGGGGAACACACAGAGTCTCTCCTGCTTTGAACTCCCCCTTGTCTCATTTGCACAGCTGGCAGGGAGAGCAGGGACCATGCATGGCCCTCCTTGCTTGGGTCTGGCGCAAGTACCAATCATATGGCTGGCAGAGGGGAAGAAGGCGGGCTACTTTTAAATCTTTCACAGGTGAATAGTAGCCCGCAGTTGACATGTTGTGCAGGCCTGGCCTAAATAAATGCATTTAATTATTTTAAATGTGCCTTGGAATTATTTTTGGTAAGTCTAGGTTCATAGCAAACACAGGCCAAGAAGTCAAATAGATTTGAACTCATGGGGTTTTGATAGTCTCCAGGTTTTTGCATAGATCGGCTGCAGTTAATTTATTGTAAGGTTGACACCTGGATAGAGGCTAAGATTCCATTGCAGGACCCTTGACCACTGCCGTGCCACCACCTTCTCCCTTGACCCTTGCCTTGCCTGGCTAATAAAAGTGGCCAGTATGCAAAGCAATATAAGTTCTTACTACCAAGTGGGCTACTGACATATTAAATGGGTTTCTCCAAGAAGACAGAGTTTCCTCTGTCCTCATGGAGACACTCATTAGGTCCATTCAGAAAAAAAATACTGAACATGGTGGTAGACCAAATCTGCAACTATCAGCCCATCACTATTACCTCATTCTTGAGCAAGTTGTTGGAGATGGTGATGGTGGGTCAACTTCAGGTGCTCCTGGATGATACTGATGCCCTAATCTGTTTCAGTCAGGATTCAGGCCACACCATGGCATGGATACAGCATTGGGTGCTCTGCATGATGACCTTTTGAGTAAGGTCAACAGGGGCAAAATATCCCTGATAGTCCTTCTTGACCTCTTAGTGGCCTTTGATACGGATGACCTCAGTTTCCTCCTGGATAAGCTCTCTGAGTTGGGAATCAATGGCCTTGCTTTGGCATGGCGCTGATACTTCTTGGAGGACTCTCCCCAGAGAGTACACCTAGGTGAAATGACTTCCACCCCATGGGGTGCCACAGGGGTCTATCATCTCCCTCATGCTTTTAATATCTATATGAGGCCACTGGGGAGAGTCATTAGTGGGTATGGAGCTTAGTGTCACCAATATGCAGATGACACCCCACTCTATATCTCCTTTCTGCCATGTGCAGTGGATGCTGTTCCATCCTTTGAATGCTGACTAGATGATTTATTTATTTATTTATTTATTTATTTATTTATTTATTTATTTATTTATTTATTTATTTATTTATTATTAGATTTGTACCCCGCCCATCTTCCCAAAGGGAACTCTGGGCGGCTGACAAAGCTGAGCAAGTCAGCAAATACACAAAACAATACAATACTATGGAGCAAACAAACCAACAAATCAATACATACAGATAAAAATAGCAGCAGCAGGGGAGCACCCTTTAATTCAAAACCTCACTGCTACTATAACAAATCCTAGGCACGGTGGTCGATGGCGGCAAAAAACAAACAAACAAACAAACTGTTAAGCTAGGTCACCAAAGGCCTCGCGGAATAGGATAGTCTTCACCGCTCTACGGAAGGCCAGCAGGGACTCTGCAGAGCGCACTTCACTGGGTCGGCTGTTCCATAGAAGATGTACAGGAATGGATTGAAGATGTCAGACAAAGGTTGAACCAAGGCAAGATGGAAGTTCTTTGCATGGAGCCCCCTAGTGTCTGCGGTTTGGGAAGCTCTCTCTTGTTTCAAGGAGTGACACTCTTAAAGAAGGATGAGGTCTGCAGTCTGGGAATCCAGTTGGATCTGGTGCTCATCATGGAGATGGTAAGTGGTCTCAGTGGCCCAATCAGTGCATTTCCATCTGCAACAGATTGCCTGGCTGCAGGCCTTCTTTGACATTGTGACCTTTACCACACTGGTTCATTAACTCGTAATCTCGAGATCAGACTACTGTAGTGCATTCTACATGGGGCTGCCTATGAGGTTGGTGTGGAAGGTGTAGCTAATGCAGTATACAGCAGCCAGATTACTAACATCATATTATCCCTGTTCTGGCTGCTCTGCCCTGGCTGCCAATATGCTTCTCCATTGTCAGAGCAGCTTCTCTCTAATAGAAATCCATGCCTCACCCAACTGGGAGGTTGGTAGAGGAGAGACAGGGGACGTTTGCTTCAATTTTGGTATCTCCAGATGCCATGGGGACCATTTTATAGGCGAACAAATTGACAATCAAATTGGCAAATCAAAATAGCTAAAATTCATCAATTAATATTTGTTGGGAGACTCACTTTATGATGAATACGGATCAACGGATTTTGATGAAGCAGCTACATCCATCAGAAAATGTGATTTGTTTCCCAGTTTGTCCTCAACAATAACATAGGAAACAATCTCATGATTTTTCACAGTTCTGTTGCCCCACTTCTTCCCACCCTGGCATGTAGCCAGAAGGATTACACACACACACACACACACACACACACAAACACACCTGCAACACTAACACATTTTATATCCTTGTACTAAACAGAAGCTGAAATTATATTGCTTTGCATAATAAGTTACACTAGAGTAGGATCATTGAATCAGTGGGGATTTGTTTCAATGGGTATAAACTGGTGCAACCCACTATGCTCAATGGTAAGACATTTTGGATTGGGACCATGGTGCAGAGAAAGGGTACTATTTTAGCCCTCCCACCTTATGAGGGTGTCTCTTCCTCCATTGGGTTACCTTGAGATAAAAGCTACACTTGGTTCCAATGGAAGCATTCTTCATTACTCAAATAGTGAGCCTCTGGTAGTGGGCAAACAAAGTTAGTATCACAGCAGGGGCAATGGCTCAAATAATCTCTTCTTTGTGCAGTAACCCAAGCCCAGATAAGATTGGACCATGGCTTTTTTATATAAATTATAAATAAATATTTTTGGGATATTTATCGGGATATCACAGTTAGTTTGACATAACCTGGTTAAAAAGTCCTGTTCTGCTGCTCCACCTGTGCAAGAGGAATTAAGCCATCATCAGTGGGAAATTGTTGTTTATTAAGGACTTTCTATTTTCAATTTTGGGATGTGTACACCTCTCTTGCAACATGAGGATGGACCCCAGAATTGAAAAAGGAACTATTTTATCATCAGTGATCTACCTCCAATGATGACACCCTTCCCTCTGCCCAGGCATAACCTGCCCAGCTGGTTTGGGGCCACAATGTTTTATTTTACAATAGTCATTTAGGCTTTTCCAGATCTTCTGCTAAGTGGAATGGACAGGACAAATGCCTGGTCCCTTCCTAAACATGTCTGGACGAATGTCTCAACACTGCTCCTTAATGTCTGTGTGCATTAAAAGGAAATAGAGCTGACAGCCAAATTGTATGAGCACTGCAGTGATCCTTGGTCTCAGTAAAAGTTAGTACAGATATATCCTCCTCTACCTTACAGAAATATTCTGCCTTCTTTGAAATGTTAGAGGGTATGACACTTTACAATCTCTCCTTTCATTTTGGAGGAAGTTAATTTGTTTTAGGGAAACATGCTGAGAGGAACTTATGTGTCACTATTTCAATCAACCATAGAGCCTGAAATTTGGCCTGAAGTTTTCTCTGAAGTTTATTTTCATCAAAATATGCAGATTCTACTTTTAAAAAGCTAGAAATCTGGACTGTATGATCCCAATGCTTCTTAACACAGCATACATACACAACCTGAAAAGTTTTCTATTATGAATACTGATAGCTTTTTCCTATTAAATTTAAGAGCAGAAAACATTGAAAAGCCTATTAAATAAAGTTAAATTAAAATGAAATTACAATTGTAGTACATATGACAAGCCAATGTAAATTTAATGGATTCACTGATCTCTACAATATTTGTAATGATTACCAAATTAATTCAGTCAGTAATGCAATATTTTTTAAAAGGAAAGCTATAAAATTAAAAATATAGCATTAGGCTGGATTTATGTTGCTAACTGGAAAAGAAAGAGCAGTGAATCAATAGCGCAATAGGTCTTCCTCTTTGATTTCAGATATTTCTAAATTAATACAATGAACTCGTTCTGTGTGGAAGAATGGCTTATTATTTAAGCCACATTGACAGAAATTCAGGAAATGAGGAGAATTGGAATTTGCAAACACTGAGCATTTAAAATTTCTAACAAAACTTACGTAGTATAACTTAACAAAGTTTATCTTAGCTATTTAGCATATTGATCTTAGGAAGGCAGTTTGCACCATATAGGGCCATCTGGGGAATCATAAGGTGGATGCACAACTACCTGTGAACATGTCGTGTGACTGGGAGAAGACAAGGAGAGAGTGGAACAGGGGTCCAGATAGGGGTGTTGTTGCAATGCATAAAAACAGGGGAGGTGGAAGAAGAGGGAGTCCTAGAGAACCCTAACAAAGGTTTCCAGGAAGAGAAAGATCCTCCTGAGGAACCTGAAACCCCAGGAGACTGGGAATAGGAGAACTCTTGGATGAGTGTCCTGGTATAATTCAGGATTCCAAATTACAAGGAAGAGAGAGACACCCAAAGCCTCAGCCAGCTCGCAGACCACATCACTGGGGAGAAAGGACATTGTGACAGAAAAGAACTGGGCACATGGACTGGGGAGCCAACTAACACCAAACTCTGATGCTGAAGGTAGCAAGGACAGCAGGAACAGCATTCCTTTGTAAGAGCAGAGAAGCTGGACTGTCACTGTATATCTCAGTACAGATATATAAAGCCTCCTAGTTTAGGGCCCTGTGGGTTAAAAAGACTCAAGACTCCACCAGTGATGCCAACTGGAGAGTCTTTGGATTTGAACACAGAGCTTAGGAAAGTGCAGGGGACTATCCTGGAGACTTCTGTGAGCAGTTTGTTTGTATCTCTCATACCTCTTGTAATCAACTCCATCTGTTGGACTACCTTTGCTGGTCATCTCTGAAGTCAGGCATGGAAGAAGGAGCCCCTGTGGACAAGATCAGGGCCTGCAGGGCTCACAATGGAACCAACCTCACGTATGTATTTATTACAGACTCAAACAATAATGGATTTAGAATGGGTATATATGGCTACCAAGTCCAACCCCATGCTCAGAACAGGAATACAAATCAAAGTATATCTGACAGTTGGTTGTCTATTTTTAATTCTTAAATACTTCACCACCACCTTCCAAGGTAATTCATTCTCCCCCTAACAGTTAGGAGGTGTTTCCTGATATTCAAGCAAAATCTGGCTTCCTCTTACTTGAACCTATTATTATCTGCCCTGCAGTCTGGGATTGTTGAGAACAGATCCTGCCCCTCTGCTGTATGGCAATCATTTAAGTATTTGACACCTGCCATCACTCTTCTTTTCTCAATGCTAAATATGTGGAGCTCTTTCAGTCTTTCTGCATAGGGCTTGATTTCTAATCCCCTGATGATATTGTTGTCCTGCTCTGAACTTTATCCATTTTGTTCCATCTTTCTTAAAATGCAGTGTCATTAACTGGGCATAAGATTCATTATGAGGCCTAACTAGTACCAGATAGAGATGGGCATGAACCAAAAAAAATGGCAATTTGTTTTGGTTCGGTTCGTTTTAGGGTTCAGTTCATTTCATTTCGTTTTAAATGAAATTGTTTGAAAAAATACATTTCATTGATTCATTGATTCGTTATTCATTTTGTGTGTTTTGTGTGTGTGTGTGAGAGAGAGAGAGTGTGTGTGTGTGTGGTGCTTGTGCAACTTTGGCTGGGGGAAAGAGGGGCTTAATCTTCCCCCCAGCCACTGTGGGGTGGAGGAAAGAGCTCCCCCAGCCAGCACCTCTCAGCTAAGCGGGATCTCTTTTGACATTTTTCCCTGGAACAGCCCTGGAACAGCCCTCCTGCTTTAAACCCAGACCATTCAGTACCAGGGGGACTCTCTGGTACTGACTGGACCAGGTTTAAAGGGGTCCAGAGATTGACAGCTCGGCAGGAGCCCTCAGAAAACGGGTCGGGAGGGCAGTGGGATAGCTGCAACTTCCCTCCTGACTCATTTTCTGATGGCTCCTGCTGGGCTGTCAGTCACTGGACTGCTTTTAACCTGGACCAGTTGGTACCAGGGGGAGCCCCTGGTACCGAATGGGCCAGGTTTAAAGGTGTCTAGCCATTGACAGCTAGGCAGGAGCTCTCAGAAAATGGCGGAGGAAAGAGCCGGCTTTTTAAACACTTTTCCCACCAAAGCCAGTGCTACAGCTGATCGGCGGCACTGGCTTCTGGAGGGAAAAAGCCCGCGGTTTCCCCACACCAACTGCAAGGGAAACCTTTCCCATAGGAATGCATTGCTTCAATGCATTCCTATGGGAAAACAAAAAACAAAATGAACGAAGCGGGAATTTCTGTTTCATTTCATTTCATTTTTCTTTGATGGGTCAGTTTGTTATTTGTTTTGTTAGGTAACAAAATGAATAATGAATAATGAAACGAATTAAAAATTCATTTCGTGCCCAGCTCTAGTGCCAGATAGAGGTGAACTATTTCTTCATGGGGTATGGAGCTCATACTCAGCTTGTGATCTACAACAATTTCAAGATCCTTCTCACTTGTAGTATTACTCAGCAACAGAGATTGGCACAAAATGAAAATATAGCATTTCATTTCATTTTGTTTCATTTTTTTGTTTTCATTTTGTTTTGTTATTAATGAAATTTAAAAGAATTTCTGAAATGAAATGAACCAAAATGAAATGATTAATTACGCTATAAAATGGCTCCCCTGGATCCTAGAGGCACCAAATTTGGTGGGTAACTTCTTTGGAGCTAAAAATGAAACAATTCATCCTAGAGTCACCCTTTAAGCCCTCCAAATTTGGAGAGGTTTGGGGTTCATGGGGCTGAGTTATTCAACTCCAAAATGCGCATCCATCCAGGAAAAAAACATTTGTAATTGGAAGGTTATGTACTCGAAAATAGTGATCCAAGGCATCTGGCAGCATGGAAATTACAGCACAACTTCCTCAAGCCCTCCAAATTTGGAGAGCTTTGGTGTTCAGGGGGCCAAATTATTCAACTCGACTGGGAAAGTGCTTTTGAAACCAAACCTCTCCTTAAGAAATAATAAAGCAGTTTCCAATTACAAATGGATTCCTGGGGGGAATTAGGAATTTGAATAACTGAACCCCCAACCTCTCGAAACTTTGGAGGGATTACAGGGAAAATCTTGAGGAAGCTCCACTGTAATTTCCATGCTGCTAGATGCCTGGAATCACTATTTTCGAGTACATAACTTTCCAATTACAATTTTTTACAGGGCGACTCAATTTGGAGTTGAATAACTTGGCCCCCTGTATGCCAAACATCTCCAAACTTGGTGGGCTTAAAGGGAAGAGTCGAAGGAAGCTACCCACCAAATTTGGTGTTTCTTGGGTGAATTGTTCCATTTTTAGAGCAAAACATGTTGGTTTATTTTGTTTGTCACAAAACACATTCTACCATTTCATTTTGTAACAAATCAATTAATTATGTAATGAAACAATGAAACAGCATTTTGTTTTTTGCTTGGTACCCATCTCTACGAAGCAAACTATCCCATATCTTGTAACTGTGTATTTGGTTTCTTTTTCATTATTTTCATGAAGACAATTATTGGGTCCTTTTTGAGTTGCCTAGTGTATTCCTTGTTGTGCATAATTTTCCCTACCTGTGTTGCCTTCCACTTCCAAATCAATTTAAAGCCCTCATGGTGAAGGTATTTATGCTGTGGCCAAACACATTCTTCCCAGAACTTGTGACATGTACTCCATTCCTTTCCAGCAGTCCGTTTTGATGAAATCAAGTCTATGTTCCCCAAACCCTTCACATCAGCATTGCCTTCATAGGTAGCTGTTCACCTGAAGTATTTCTCTTTCCCTTTCTATTCCGATTCTGAGTAGTGGTAAGGTGGACTAGAGGAATACCTGGGCCTCCAAATCCTTGAGTTTCCTTCCTAGAGCTTCAAAGTCTGATGTAATTTCTTCCTAGTCCTTCTTGTCTGTGCCATTCATTCCCACATGGATAAGAAGAAAGGGATGTGCATCTGTGGGTTTTATGAGCAATGGCAATCCTTCTGTTACATCTCTAATCTGTCCTCCAGGGAGATGGCATCAAGGCTCTTCAACTGTAACCCATAAAGCTTGGGCCAAATTTCATTCTACCAAAGCTTGGTACTGCGTGTGTTCCTCCCCTGCTTATTGAACTCTGCTCCCCTCTCCACACACACACAGTTAGCCTTTCAATCAATTTCTCTTCAAATAACTTCAGAACTTGGGAAACTTCCATAAAGTACCTAGTCACTGAACTGTGGGAGAATTTCTTTTTCATCTCTGTCTCTCTGACACCTGCCTGTTTCTCTCCCTCTACTTTTTCATGTGTTCCTCCTTCTCTCTCTCTCTCTCTCTCTCTCTCTCTCTCTCTCTCTCTCCCATCTCTTTATCTCCTTTTCATCCTTTTTTGCCATTCTCCTGCCACCTGTTCTCAGTATAGGTGTATTTTCTTCATCTTCTCCCTGACCTGGATTTGCTATCACAAAACATATGCATTCTAAGGCTCTTATTCTTAACCATACTATTTAAAATTCATTATCAAATTTGTTAAAAGGCATTACATTTATGAAGAAGAGCATGCAGAAGCCTGGGGAGAATGAATAAAGTAGGCTTCCACACAATGCAGTATTGTTAATAGATGACAATTCATCACCCTGCATGTTAGTTAATCTAATCTATCATATGCTATTCCCATTGTATTCCAGATGAGACCACACAGAGTTATTTCTCGGCAGCATTTTCATCTCTGTCCATCTCATTAGAATCACAGATTGTTTACAGGTGCAATTAAATGTACCTGTGTATTTGATGTGTATGACAAAGACACACATTCTTTTGTTTTAAAAAAGACTCACTTTTTAAAAGTTTACACTCTGTGTGAATATCATTTAAATTGCTATTCTGGAATATACAGAAATATTTATTGTTTGTTTGTTTGTTTGTTTGTTTGTTTGTTTGTTTGTTTGTTTGTTTCATTTCTATACCACTCATCTTCCAACAGGAACTCTGCGCGGTTTACAACAAGTTAAAAACAACAACAATATGACCCAAAAAAGGGGGGGGGGAGAAAGCCCTCAGCAAGATGCATCAGGGGTGGGAGAGAAAAAAAAAGATCAAAATTCAATAACTTAAATTGAAGATCGCCATATGCCTCCCTAAAAAGCATGGTTTTCAAAGCCTTTTTGAAGGCGGGCAGGGACTGTGCAAGGCGCAACTCACTTGGGAGGTGGTTCCACAATGAAGGGCCCACAACAAAGAAGGCATGGTTGTGTGTAACCGACCTCTGCACCTCCCTAGTAGTGGCCACCCTGAGTGAGCATGCCTGCAACATTCGAGTGGGCCTAGCCTCAGTTGACCTCTGGGAGATACGCTCCGACAGGTATTCAGGACCCAAGCCATGGAGGGTTTTGAAAACCAAAACCAGGACCTTGAACCTTATCCAGAGAGCCATGGGCAGCCAATGCAGGTGAGCCAGACCTGGGGTGATGTGATCATATCTACGAGCACCCACCACCGGCAGCCACATTCTGCACCCGTTGGAGTCTCCGGACAAGGGTCAAGGGCAACCCCACATAAAGTGCATTGCAGTAATCAATCATCAAAATCATGAGGGCCTGCACAACTGTCCTCATGGAGGACTCATTGAGGTATGGGCGGATCTGGACGATCCTGCGGAGGTGGAAAAAAGCAGCCCTGCAGACGGCCATCAGAGGACTGAGTCCAAGACCACACCCAGATTCTTGGCCCTGTCCGTAGGCTGGAGAGAGACTGGACGAGGGTGCCCCAAAGAACAGAACCTCGGTCTTCTCAGGGTTCAGTTTGAGCCTGTTGGTCCTGGTCCATTCCAAAACTGCCTCCAGGCACAGATCAAGGGAAATTTTTAAAAATGACAAATATAGTCAAAAACCACTTATTTTCCTCCTGTTTCCCCCTACAGACCTGGAATCACTTTCTGCAACCATTATTTCAATATAAAGTACCATATATACTTGAATATAAGTTGAGTTTTTCAGCCCTTATTTTTGGCTGAATATGGTAGCCAGCTTGGGGAAGACAGTGGAGGGCTAGTCCTACCTATTCTGCTGCCTCCTGAGTGCTCAGCCAGCTTGGGGTGGTGGTGGTGGAGGAGGACGGCTAGTCCTTCCTGTTCAGCTGCCTCAGAAGACCCCCTCTGTGGGGGTTTGTCAGTGGCTGTGGTGGTACCGGGCACCAGGAGACCTCCTCGCGGCCTTGGAAGCCACTTCTGTGGAGGTTTGTTGGTGTCTGCAGTGGTGCCGGGCTCGATGGGAGGCAAGTGGCATGCTTTTTAAACTTTTCTTTCCTGAAACAAGCACCAATGTCTGTCATCAGTGCTTGCTTCAGGACAGAAAAAAGTTTTACAAACATGCCCCTCCCCCCCCGATTGTGCATGTACGGGGAGAAACAGTGGGTTTTAAATACTTTTTTTTCGCTCCCAAAGCAAGTGCCAATGGTGGACTTCTTCCTCTACACATTCAATGGGAGGGTGGAGAAGCAGCAGGTTTCTTAAACTTGGCTGCCTCCTCTGTGGGGGTTTGGCGGTGGCGCCAGCAGCACCCGGCATCGGGAGGCCTCCCTGTGGCCTTGGAAGCCCCCTACACAATGGTTTGTCAGTGGCTGTGTTGGTGCTGGGTGCTGGGAGGCCTCCCCACAGCCTTGAAAGCCCCTTCCACCCCCTCCCCAGTGGTCAGCCAGGAAGTTCAGGCTGTGCTGGATCTGCCAGAGGATGCCTCGGTGGTGAGGTGAGTACAGCCCATGACCCCGCCCCACCCGCTGGGTTGCTGACCACACGAGCCCAGTGTCAGGTGAGGAATATAAGTCAACCCAAATATAACCCCTCAACTTATACTGGTGTCAATAAGTTTTACCATTTTTTTTTGTGCTAAAAACTGACATATTCAGGTTGACTTAGACTCAAGTACATATGGTAATATGTTTTTAAAAAATAAACATTGAAAAGCAATCTGACCCTGGCTAGAAAGAAAATTCTTGAGACAGATTCTTGATGTTTCCATCATACTGAATTCATCTTTAACAATTTCTTCCAACCTTAAAATGGGTCTAGATATCCAGCCATAGGTCTAGTTACTCAAGTAAAACCAAAAGAACGGGAGCATCCAATGAAGTTAGTGAGTCAGAAGAGACTAAGGGCGCTTTTACACGACCTCTAAAATCTGGTGGGAACTTAAATTCAGACCAGAGATCATGGGAGTTTGTCACTCTTCCTGTGTTCCCACCCCTCTGCACTCCATTGTTCCTGTCTGCGTGAGGGAGGGAGAAAAAAAGGGAGAGAAAAAATGCAGACTCACCTCTGTCTCCTGCTCGAAGCAGCCCTGAGCAGCCCCGTAGTGATTCCTGTCTCTTAAAGGGACAGCAGGGACAAAACAAACAAACAACAACAACAACAACAAAACAGAAGGTGAGGGAGCCCGGCATTCACAGCTTTACAATCTGCATCGGAAGATTTTTTACCTCCTGGAGGCCAGGTATTTGAAAAGTGTGCTGGGATGCGCTTAGGTGGGCTTGGTCATACTTAATTTTTTTTAAAGTCTGGAGCTGGTGGGAAAACATTTTTAAGCTCCGGATCTAGGAGCCTTTTGCCTCGGATTTCAGTGGTTGTGTAAAAGTGCCCTAAGTCTCAGGATGTTATTGTAGAGAGGTTTTTTTTTTTTATTTGAAAAGATGCTCAATTCATTTTGGCTGGAAAAGCCTTCTTCAGGGGCTCTATTTCACACACAAAAATTATACAGAGATATCTCAAAAAGTAAAAAGAATGGTGTTTACCTTTTGAGATATCTCTGTGTAAATTTTTGTGGGAAATACAGCACCTGAATAAGGCTTCTTCAGCCAAAACGTGTTGGTCATCTTTTCAAATTAAAAAAAAAATCTCTCTGCAATAGCAACCTGAGACTTAGTCTCTTCTGACTCACTAACTAGTCATTCAAGTAGCTGCTCATACATAATTATTTGCTATTTATGTTGCATGTTTTTAAAATCTAGTAGAATTTATTATTTTTATGTTTTGCATTTTATGTATTTTTCTATCGCCATTTCAAAGTCTTTCATAATAATTCTACTATGCCATACAAAATAAATAAATAAATAAACTCAGATACTTCAAGCAGTTGCAAAACTCTCACCAAGGCAGAATTCCTCTCCTACAAGCTATTTCCGCTGATTCGGTTATGCAGCCAGTCACACAATCAGTTCTACAATTACACAGACAGGCATGCAGAGCATTGCCCCTCCACGGCGGAACAACCATGTGAGACAGGGTGTTGGGTTCAAACTCCGGGCCACTTTATTAACAGGTCATACAACACAATACAACTTTAAACCGGGGCCTGCTGCAGTGCAGGTGGAATTGTTACTTTGGGTCTCACCGGACCCCCTTTTCCGGGCAGCCTATATGGGCGAGTCGCTAGCCCCGATTCCGTCCTGCCCGTGAGCAGGGTGGCCTCGGTCAGCTGGTCCCCTTTCCCCAGCCGGACTTCCCAGGCATGTCCTTTGTGCCTGCCAGTCAAGTGGGCCCTCCAGGTACATCCCCCCCCCGGCTTTGTGATCTCCGATCTGCAACGCCGTGAGAGCGGACGGTCCCTTCGGGAAATTGAGACCTGACTCCCTACTGCCTCTCCATACCTGCACTACCGCCACGGTAGGGGCCTGGCCTTGCCACAGCCCCTACCCACCCCACCAACGAGACAAAACCTCCAGCAGGCCCTGCTTCAGGTCAGCCAAGAACAACTCCATTCCTTGGTCTGAAAAATGAACCCCATCCTCCCGGTATAATTCAGGGATGGTGGCCACAATTCTAGGGTGACCCACAACAGAACCCAAATTTTGGACTACTGCCCTGCATACATCCCTATTGATGCCCCTGCACACCGTGTTCATCACCTGCGGGGCGCACTGTGCTCTCCACTGGTGCCATGGCACGATGTTGGACCATACCAACTCCACCCGGGGAAAGGCCTCTTTCCAAGCTGTCAGATCCCTGACAATATCTTGGGCCAGCGACTTCCCTGTCTGGGAACCCACGTCATTGCCCCCCAAGTGAACCACCATGACATCGGGGGGGGCGGCCTCTGGCCTCCATCCGCGCCGCCCACTCAAACTGGCACCAACGCATGCCTCTGAACCCCTTCCATTCAATAACAGCCCTTCCCCCCATTCCCAAATTAACTCCCCAGGCGGTCCTGGCCGTGTACTTTGCAGCCCAATAAACATAACTATGGCCCAGTATGAGAACACAGCACCTGGGGCATCCCGGCCCGGGTCCTGTAAGGAAACAAAACCAAACAATTAACATTGCGGGAGGGGGCGCACATAGGTTTTAAAACGTGCCGACGCCCACCGTCCCAGGGACTTTATTTCCCGCAGCCCATACCCCAAGGCCGCTGCTGTGGATGCTGCACCGATTCTAAACGAATGGGTCCCAAACTTCATCCCCTCCAGGCCCAGCTCTTCCAGCGCCCGCTGCGTTAGCCTCCAAAATTGGAATTTCGTTAAGGGGTGTGCCGGAACAAGGGGCCCTCCCCCTCCCCTCACAATGCCACGTATTCACCCATGGCCTGCACCGTGCAGACCTCCTCCCTTGAGCAGAGCCTGAGGTCGACCCTCTGTCCTCTTGCCTGCTGATCTGTCTTTGATCAGCACACCAAGAACACCACCTTACCTTGCAACTGGTGGAAATCGGCCCACTGCAGTGCCCGCCCGGATACGTCTTGCCTGCCCGCCGTGACCAGCTCGCTGATCCGGAAGGCCCCAAAGAAGGCCACGAGGGCAGCCGCCCTCATCAGTGCTGCCTCATAATTGTCCCTACACAGCCTTGCCCATAGCTTGCCCATCCGGGCCAGAATGTCCGGCGTCAGGGGGAACCGGGCATCCGCCTCCCTGCCCCCCACTTTGGCCCAGCCTTCCAACATTTTCCTAACCCGGAAATCCTGGGTTGTGTCTTCACACCTGAGGGCCTTAGCGTGGAATGCCAACGCAGCCAACCTCCCCTGCATTGTCCCCGGCATCAGGCCCCTCCTGTGTAAATATACCAGGTACTGACGGATGTGGTCGACTGGGGCAGACCAGGTGGCTGGCAGCTCCATCAGGTCCCGGAATTTACCAAAGTCCTTGGTCGCGGCGTCGTATCCTCACCGTGTTCTCGGCGCCAGTGCAAGCTCCAGGGCCCCGTCCGCCTCCTCCCACCAATCTGCCATACTTCTTCTGGCAGCCTCTCGGGAAGCTCGGACGCCTCCGGTGCCAGCGCTCTGAAGCGCTCGAGCTGCTGGCAGGAAAGAGCATCCGCGATGAAATTATCCAACCCCGGGACATGGCGTGCGCGCACCACGATGTTGTATTGGAGTGTGCGCAACGTCAGGGCCCGGACCAACTCCATGACCCTCTCTGATTTGGATGTTAGGTCATTAATGGTGTATATGACATCCATGTTGTCGCACCAGAATTGGACGATGGAGTTGGCCCAGTCCCCGGACCAGAGCCACAGGGTCCGCACTATCGGGAGCAGCTCCAGGAATGTCAGGTCCCGTGTGATCCCGGACACCGCCCACTCAGGTGGCCAGGTGCCATGGCACCACTTACCTTTCCAATAGATGCCATATCCCTGGGAGCCCGCAGCGTCGGTCTGCACCTGGAAATCTGACCCTAACCTCAGCTCCTCCCTCCAGAAGGACACCCCGTTGAACCCCTGCAGGAATTCCAAAAACATCCTGAGGTCTTCCTTCATGCCCCCCGTCACTTTGGTTCTGTGGGCTGGCCTCTTCAGGCCCCACATAGCGCTACAAAAGCGTCGTATAAACGGCCGGCCAGGTGCCACCACGCAGCAGGCAAAATTCAGGTGTCCCACCAACTCCTGTAGCTCCCTCAGTGTGGTGCTCCCTGGCGGGTGCCTGCCACCGGGGCTGGGCGCCTAATGATATGCCCGCTGTCGAAGCGGTCTCCCAGCGCCGGGTGCACGGGGGTCATGTACTGCAGCCATAGCGGGGCTCATCCCACCTCAGGTGGGGCTGCGTGGCCGCCTTCATACGAAAACGCTCATCATACGTCAGCCAGGCGTACCCCGGAAAATCCACAAAGGCCCTCTGTCCCCAACAGAGACTTAGGCTCAGGTGGGGTTTACAAGACCTGTGTTCAAAATTCCTCCTATACCATGGAAACTCACAGAGGGTGGAAATGAAAATCCACTCTTTAAATATCTTACATATCTTCCAGCCTTCTATTAGTTGGAACTGACTTGATGGCAGAGAGCTTGCACAACCCAAAATTAATTTGAATGGAATTAAGGCATATTTGCACATAGCCTTCCAAACAACAGTAATAACTTTAGTGTTTCTTGATAGTTGAGAACATTGCTGAAAATATAGTAGTTGTTTCTCTCCCTATGAATCAAACAAATAGATACCCTTGGATAAGGAGAACAGCTGAATCAGTCAAGATTGCCATTTCTTTTCCTGTCACAGCTATTGTGCTATTAGCTGCATGAGAAGCAGAAATTCGGAATATGATGATTTTTCTCTTCTGCAGCAACAGTATTTTTTTAAAAAGTGTCTCCTGCTGGATTTTGTCTTTGGAACAGCCAATAAAGCTACATATCTGGGACCTCTATTTAAATTTTATAGTAAGGATGTGAATTGACATCTATTTGGTATTTAGTCATCTCTCTTTTAAAATGTGATACTCTGTCTTAGGTCACCTGAATCTAACTTAAAATTTGAAATTGCTTCCATTATTCTAGCTGGACCTTTGCCACAAGCTAGAAAGGATGAGACCACACCTTCAGGAGCTGAAAATACACAATTGTTTTACCTGGTAAATGAGGAAAATTAAGTAATGTGCTGAATGAAGTAGTTGGGTGTGAGCGTGACATCTATATTATTGGATATTTAAAAGTTTAACCTCATTTGATCTGGAAACCTGCAAAGAGAGGAAACGATGAGGAAGCTGCTTTCCGTCCTTTCCCTTGGAATGATGTCATTGGATTCTGCCTGAAAATTGTGACACCACTTTTTCAACCTACAGCAGTGATAGAACTGGCGGAGTCAAAGTCTTGGCATTTGTGGCCACTCAGCCTGAAGTTTCAATTTGGAAGCCAAGGTCACTACTGCACTTCAAATAGCAACTGCTTTTTGTTTTGAATCGCCTTTTGCCCTTCCCCGGTCATGTGGTCGCTGAAGCGATTCAGCATTCCACACTTGGGCGTTTTCTCAAGAACTGGTTTCCCCGTCTGCACTTTGCTAAACCACTTTCTGTTCCGATTTAGTCCGCCATTTTCCCATTAGCTGGTGCAATTTCAGAAATTATTTTTAGGATAACGTCATGCCGTTGTTCTTCCATTCAAAGTAATGTAGCTAATTTTCTGGTTCTCCCTTTAGATTACTTACAATGTGGCACATTGATTTTGATAGCCTACTTCCTTGACCGGAAAAAGCAAAATTGTACCCAAAAGAGGAAGTAGGAAGACCAGAGAAGTTGGCAGAAATGATTACACTGCAGGCGAATTTCTTTTTTGGCTTTTCTGACAGCAGGATAAGGCATACAGAGGGGGGAAACCCAGAAAAAAATGGTGCATGATGTCCACAGTTTGAGCCAAATTGCTTCAAAAAGCAGTCTAGAAATCGGTTTTTAAAAACCACCCCTAGTGGCCGTCACAAGAAAAACTGACACAGTGGCTGAAAAGGGGCATGGCCAAGGGGTCTCCACAGAAAAGGCGATTGGAAGTGCGGTAAGTGATTTTTAAGCCGATTCGACTTTAAGCAAAAGGCGATTCAAAACCTAAGTGTGGTAGGGCTGGAAGGCAAAGTAGGCAGACCAGCCTGGAAAATTATTCTCAAGAGATCTGCTTTTGCAAACCTTTGTTTGAAGGGCTTTTTCTAATGGAGAGAAATGGGGAACAAAATAACATCTCTCTCACTTTTCTTTAATATTTCCTTTCCTGGGTTTTTTTTTCCGATGGAAGCACTCAAGAGTACAAAAAGGAATGAATGACACAGACTATACTTGGCAGTGCGTCAGCAAAAGCTAAGTGAATACTCAGTGGTTGTTTGCTGTTGTGTGTGAAATGATGGGGGATGAAGTTTAAAATTTTAATCTCCAGGTTGCTCTCATTCCCTCCTTCCCTTCTTGCACTCTGCATTTCCTCTCTAAGGAGGTGAAGGGTTGCTCTATATTTTAACACACAAGAATATTTTATTCATACCCCAGTAGTTCCACTGCAAGCTTCTGTGCTGACATGAATATGGAAGGAGTTGCTGAAGAATAGAGACAAAAAAGAAGAAAGGGGGGGGACACTTGGCAAAGCTGCCTTCGATTGATTGAAAAGGACCGCATGTATTTCTTACCACGAGAAACTGGATAATTTTTTTAAAGAATGTGATGTACTATATTTTATTTTTTGAATGTATGCAGTAGACATGGGCACGCGAAATTCCCGTTTCTGTTTCCATTCCTTGTTTCTGTTACGGAACGGAAACGGTAATGACAATTACTCCGCCAGAACTCAAAACTTGAACCAAAAAAAGAAAAATTGGGTCTGATTTGTCGTGTTGTCATTCCTGGCATCGCGGCGATCGCGCGATGCCAAGCGGCACAGAAAAAAAGTTTTTAAAAGTTAAAAAAACCCAATTCCCGGCCAAAAAAGCAGGCGAAAATATGCCTGCTTGTCTGAGAGTGCACCTACCAGAGGGGTGGTTTCTGGGGGGGGGGTGTCCCCAGCCTTCCCCCCCTCCTGTCCTGGGCTGCTCTGGTGGGGGCTGGGGGGCATCCTCGTCGTCTCGCCAACTCGCCATGTAATGCGGTGCAGGCGGGGGATCCAAAATGGGGCGGCGACCGCAATATTTTTTTTTGAAATCGTGGTCCAAAAACACAGCAAAGCACCACAGAAACATGCGAAAATTGCTATTTTAAAACTGCCAGAATTTTTACAGTAGCAGCAGTGGGTTTTTCTTGCAACAAAATGTCTCCTCTGTCCTCCTCTCCATTGATTTTATTTTATTTTATTTTATTTTATATTATTTTTATTTTTTACACTTGCGCAATGATGGGCTGGCCATGGGAGTGACCATGCAAATTTTTGGAGCCATTCCACCAATCGCATGGCCACTTGGCCAGGTTTTGACTGAGAGACTTCTGGGATGTGCCAGTCGGGCATAAAAAGCCCACTAACCCTAGCCCGAACCTGAACCCTAACCCTAACCCTAACCGATACGCCAGTACACTGTCCTTTAGTGGGTCAGAGAGCCACCCAGATGTGCACCCCACCGTAACCTTACCTGTAACCCTAAGCCTAGCCCTTGTACTAACCCTAACCCTAAAGCCAGATCTGTGTACTCGCATTGTACTACACGCAACGCAAGAACACTTCCCTTCTTAGTGAGACACAGTGGGTGCACAGAGAGAGCCCGCCATTCTGACCGACTGCTGCAGTGGAGGCTCCCCAAAGAGGGGTGCCTCTGCCAGTTCACTGCTGCAAGCAACAAGTCTGCAACTTGGTATGCATATCCATATGGCTATGCATGCCCTTTTGTAGCAGGCGAGGAGAGGAGGCACCCACGAGGTGCCTCCAGGAGCCTGCTTTCCCTTAGCGGGTGAGGAGAGGAGGCACCCACCCACCCCAGAGAGGTGCCTCTAGGAGCCCGATACCCCCCTAAACCAGTACTAACGACAGACGAAAAAACGACAAACAAAATGACACATTTTTGAAAAATTTCACAAAAAACGGAAACGAGCCGAAACGACCTGGCTCCGACACACGACAACTCGAAAAAAATTTTTTCCTGGTCGTGCCTATCTCTAGTATGCAGCATAAGGGCATTCATCAAAGTGCCCTGGGGACACTCAAAATCTTCCAAACACATGGTTGCACTGTTCAGTTGGCAACGGGACTTCTTTTCTTGAAAGATCAAAATGTTTCATTATTCATCCAAGCAATTTCATGTGTCTGCACTGCAGTCACCTATGAACCTATTCAGGCCATTGTCCACCTAATGGGCCAGTTTAGGATATTGTTCAACCTATGAGCTGATACAGACCAGGGTGATGTGAAATCAAGGCAAACTATATTTCAGACTGACGAAGCTGCTTGGATGAGTAGCAAAATGTTACAATCTCTCAAGAAAAGAAGTCCAGTTGCCATGACTCAGCTTCCAGGTGAACTCATCTGGACGATTGAGAAACTCCACAGATGTCCACACTGTAGATTTCAACTGGTTTCATTTCACTCCCTCTCTTCTCAGGGTCCTTTGGTGCCATGAGTAACTCTATGAATGAAGTATCCTAATTCTTTAGAACTGAGTCATAAAGATTAAAATTATAGATAAGCAAGCTAACTTCATAATATCCATCATATTATGAAGACTTCGAAGATAGATGGCATGATTTCTACAAATTTTTAGATCAATAATATAAGTCAAATTAAGTTCCCTGTTTAATTTATGAGTAATTGAAATAGTTAAAGATAATATATTGTTATGATGAGATGCAAATTTTGTTTGAGAAGATAAAAATCGTTCCAGTTTTTTTTCTTTTTTCTTTTTTTGATTTACAACTTTTTTTGTTTGAAAACTATAAATAAATTGCAAAAAAAAAGGAAAGCAAGCTAACTACCTTATTTTTCACTCTATAAGGTGCACCTGACCATAAGACACACCTCGTTTTTAGAGGAGGAAAACAAGAAAAAAATGTTTAGCCTATGCTTTCATGGCCAGAGAGAGTCCTGGTTGCAAAAGGTGAGATTTACAAACAAAGTGATTGGAACTGTGGTATGCAAGCTGCAAAAGGGGAAGCTTTCAAATGAGGTGATTAGAAGTGTGGAATGCAAGCTGCAAAAGGGAGACTTGTAAACAAGGTGAATCAAGGCTTCAGAAGGGGAGGGCAGAGGCTCTATGGAGGAGATCTCTTTGCTAACAAGGTGACTGGAACTGGCGAATCCTGGCTGCAGCAGGGGAGTGTAGAGGCTCTGTGCAGTTAACTTCTCTCTAAAGGAAAATCTGTGCTATATAGGTGGTGGCGACTAATATATTCACTCGATAAGATGCACAGACATTTCCACTTACTTTTGGGAGTGGAGAAAGTACATCTTATAGAGCAAAAAATATGATATAGACTGCTGCTATAACTTGATCATCTTTGTAAATGAAATGGAGAATCAGCCCAGTTAATTGCATAAATGGCCACTAGACAGCATAGCCGAGCCTAATCCATCCTGCTGAGCAACGTGGCAACTGTACCATTGTTTTTACACTCTCCCTCCACCTTATTTAGCTGTTGTGACTTCTCCTTCACTTTCCCTTATGGATCAAGGATGGAGGAGTTCACATTTTTCCCCTTTGTTAAGTGTAGACTCATGCTCACATACCTGAAAACTAAAGCAAGTTCAGGTTTACTGAATGGTTACCTTACTGATAAGTAGATGTTCAAAGGATGAGAAAGAGTAATGGTGTAGAATTTAATTACCTAGTCTTCTGATGATCCACCCAAAAGCTTCAGCAAACATTTGGACAAAATCTCAAGGCTCCCTACTCCTCACTTTTGAGGAGTTCCCATAATTATGAGGGGCCTTGTCACTGTGGAGAGGATCTCTCACTGAACCAGTGATACTGTGGGCTAAAGTCAGATTTTGAATAAAATAAATGATCCCAAATGCATACCCTCAGGGTCCCCTTACTATGCAGGTTTAGAGTATGTAGGTTTCACGGTATTGCAACAGAGACAGTTTTTGCCTCTTTTTATTGTAAATGATACTGATGATGGTACCATCTCTATGCACCATGTTTTAAAGTACAGGATAACAGGTCCCCGTCAGACTGTCCTGAAGAGTTAGTGAGTTATAATTCAACACCAGGAAACAAGAGAAGAATGCACAATAAATAAGATTTGGGGAAAATGAAAGAAAATATGTATTTGTTTCACATTCATCTGAGTACATTTACATAGGCTTCGATGGCATAAAAACCCAATTATGTAGGATATTGGTATTGTAAACATTGGCTTTTTACAACAGAAAATATTAGTGGAAGAAAGATGAGGGATATTTATTAATTGAAATACTATGACTGGCTATTTCACACTAACTGTATTGTACATTTTAGGCTGCATTAACCCCCCCCCCCACACACACACACACTGTTCAGCTACATGACTAGAGGACTGCTGGGAATTAGACTTAAAGGAACACAAGCACACGTGACTCCTCTGTCCTTTCATTCTTCAGAGTACTAGAACAACATTTTATGTAGCAAAACTGTCTTGTACTGATGATGGGTCTTTGCCTAGGTGGCTCAGAAATATACATTTTATTACTGGCTCCACAGAAAACTGCTAAGGAGCTCTCTAGGTTTATTACACTCTGCAGGGATATGCATGATATTTTTGATTCCAGTGGCTTCAGGGCATGGTGAGTCACAAGAGACATTGTAGTTGCTTCTGACCTGTTGGGCTTAAGGCTCAGTTTCTATTTATGGTTCAGAATCTGCTGGTTTCTTTGAATGTGCTGAGGCTACTTGCTTAGCTTCAGGTAAGTTGTGCTGTGCTAACACCTGTCTCCTATCAGAGTTCCAATATAACTGGAACATGGACATGGTGTGGGTTTTCAGCCCCTGATGTCCTTACGCATAGTGGAGCTGAGGAGCGGCAGCCCTGAAGATGGTTTAGTAATAGTCTTCTTGACAGTATCTTCTAGCTGCCATGCTTGGAGTTGTGCTCCATGGGGAGTTTTAGGCTGACAGACTGTAAGTGTGGCTAGAATGCGTCTTCTCAGTACATACCGTGTTTCCCTGAAAATAAGACACTGTCTTATATTTATTTTTTCTCAAGAAGACGCACTAGGGCTTATTTTCAGGGGATGTCTTACTTTTATTAAGTATAATATGCTTGAATGTCAGCCCTGCAAACAACCATAGCCACACCCATCACTAGGTCTTATTATCAGGGTAGGGCTTATATTTAACAAATGCATAGAAATCCTGCTAGGGCTTATTTTTGGGGGAGGTCTTATTTTTGGGGAAACAGGGTAGATATTCTCACTACATATAAAACTGGTCACAATGTTGGAACTACTTTAGAGTCAGACAAGAGTGGGTTCCTATATCCAGTTCTTGGTAGTCTTGTGACACAGTGGTTAAACTGCTCTACTGAAGTCAAAACTCTGCTTACAATTCAGGGTTCAATTCCTGGTAGCTAGCTCAACAGTCACTCAGACTTCCATCCTTTGGAGTTCCCAGGTCACTGGGTGGAGTGTGGTGGACAATGTGCCATCTACATAATTATATTGAAAATGGTCCAGAAAGTGCTTTAAGCATTAAGGGACAGCACATAAGTGGAATGCTTTGGTTTTGAAGTGAAAAGCTTTTTCACATATTTGTGAAGAGTTGATTTGGTTGGTTGAACCAATGACTCAACCAACACTGTTTTATTAAATATCTCCTTGACTAATGTGATGAACCTAGTGGTCAAATTAATCACACCTGACTTTAATAAGATAAGAACACAAGAACATAAGAAGAGCCATGCTGGATCAGGCCAACGGCCCATCTAGTCCAGCTTCCTGTATCTCACAGTGGCCCCAACAAATGCCTTTGGGAGTGGATGAGACTAGATATCTGTCTCCTGCTACCACTCCCCTGCATCTGGCCCTTGAAGTACACTGGTTTTAAGCCTGGAGATGACACATCTCTATCATGGTTTGTAACCTGTGATGGACTTTTCCTCTAGGAATCTGTCCAATGACCTTTTGAAGTCATCTAGGCCAAATGCCATCACCACATCATGTGGCAGAGAGTTCCACAGACTAACAACATGCTGATTAAAAAAATCTTTTGTCTGTTCTCACTCTCCCAACCCACAGTTTGAGTGGGTGTCCCCTAGTTTTG
Organism: Phrynocephalus versicolor; assembly: GCA_023846285.1. NCBI lineage: Eukaryota > Metazoa > Chordata > Lepidosauria > Squamata > Agamidae > Phrynocephalus > Phrynocephalus versicolor. Next base: position 17,181,120 of record JAHTLZ010000015.1, read on the forward strand.
GTATTTTGTGAGAGGGAGAAGAGTGTCCCTCTATCCATTTGACTCATGCCTTGCATTATTTTGTACATCTCAATTATATTCCCCCTCAGGCGCCTTTTTTCCAGACTAAAGAGCCCCAAATGTTTTAGCCTTTCCTCATAAGGGAGGTGCCCCAGCCCAGTAATCATTTTAGTCACTCTCTTCTGCACCTTTTCCAGTTCCACTATGTCTTTTTTGAGATGCAGTGACCAGTATTGTACACAATACTCCAGGTGTGGCCTTACTATTGTTTTGTACGATGGCATTATAATGTTGGCTGTTTTATTTTCAATCCCATTTTTGATGATTCCTAGCATGTAATTGGCCTTCTTCACCACTACCATATGTTGGGTAGACACCGTCATTGAGCTGTCCACCAGCACACCAAGATCTCTTTCCTGATAGCTGAAAGCCCATAAGTTCATAGATAAAGTTTGGATTTTTCACCCCAATATGCATTACTTTACATTTTGCTATATTGAAACACCTTTGCCATTTCACAGCCCATTTCCCCAATTTGGAGAGATCCTTCTGGAGCTCTTCACAATCTTCTCTGGTTTTTACCACATGGAAAAGTTTCGTGTCATCTGCAAATTTGGCCACCTCATTGCTTATCCCTGTCTCCAGGTCATTTATGAACAGATTGAAAAGCACCGGTCCCAGGACATATACCTGGGGCACGCCGCTTTTCACCTCTCTCCATTGTGAAAATTGCCCATTGACACCTACTCTTTGTTTCCTGGAGCTCAACCAGTTCTCAATCCATAAGAGGACCTGACCTCTTATCCCCTGACTGTGCAATTTTCTCAGCAGCCTTTGGTGAGGGACTGTGTCAAAAGCCTTCTGAAAATCCAGATAGACAATGTCCACTGGTTCACACAAATCCACATGCCTGTTGACCTTTTCAAAGACTTCTAAAAGATTTGTGAGGCAAGACTTACCCTTATAGAAACCATGCTGATTTTCTCCCAGCAAGGTTTGTTCTTCTATGTGTTTTAAGGTTTTCTCTTGGGTGAGGCTTTCCACCATCTTCCCTGGGACAGACATAAGGCTAACCGGCCTATAGTTTCCTAGGTCCCCCCTCCTTCCTTTTTAAAAAATTGGTGTGACATCCACTATCCTCCAGTCCTCTGACACTGTGGCCGTTTTAAGAGACAAGTTGTATATTACTGTTAAGAGATCTGATGCCTTTCCTACAAACACCTTATTTGCCCTGGTCTGTTGTCTTTCACTACATTTTTTTTTTGCTTTGTTGATATATTAACTTGATTTTAGTTGTTTTACAATGGAGCTAGGTGTCTTAATTTTATGATCCTTTAGACAAATGCAGTGTGGTTTGGTTCTTTCAAGAAGTGCTTAAGCTGTTTTATAGTGGAAAGGCATTGAAAGAATTAATAGATACTGTAAGTAAATAACCAAACAGCCAGCCAGCCTGAAAAGGCTTAAAGCCATTCTTATTACAAAATGGCTGTTTAAATAATCAAGGATCCAAAGAAAAATTAGACAGTAATGGAGTGACAGTTGTATACCTACAAAGCTCCTTGGTTGCAAATATTTTCTGTATTTCCTCTACAACCTTGGTGTAATTGTGCTTCTTACATTCTAGCCAGTCTGCATAATAAGTCTCATTTCAGGATGTTTCTTTGTGTTTCAGCTGTTTTGACAGACTGCTTCTGGTATTGTTGAGTATTGTTGACCTTTCTAACTGGTCATACCATCCTTGTGACATTTCTGAGACACAGTGCCTTTAGTTTCTTGTTCGGGCATTGTCTGTCTCCAGCAGTATTCTGCATGATCAGTTCTTCTCATGAAGTGTTCTTTATTCACACTGATAGTGTGTGTGTGTGTGTGTGTGCTGACTTCCTGATTCATCGAAGGACATATTTGCCAGCCTAATCCTTGAAACTGTATTAACAATGCGCTTTCGTTACCCTAGATTTTGTCCAAGGTTTCAGTCATATTTCTGCATCTGGAGAATGCTCTGGAAGATAATGGAATATGAACAGTAGTAAAGTCACCAAACATTCTTTTGTCCTTTTGCTGAAGTACTTCCGTTGCAGGTTTGATGCCAAGAGCTAGGTAGAAGAATCTGAGCCTGCCTGCAATGACATTGAAAATAAAAACCTTTGAAGAGTTTTCGATGAAAGACATGCAAATATCCATCCCTCTCATACAAGGCCGTGAGTCTGCTTTCCCCAGTCATTGGGCCCCTGTGGTTGGGCAAACCAACATTAATGTGTTATCTGAATACAGCCTATAATGCTTCCAAATTTTTGTCTAGGGAGGATCAGACCCAGGTGGCAGGCATCCTATTCTAATTGCTTTGAGGAGTTTCTCAGCATATTCATAATGGTGATGGGTATAACCCGGTAGCCCTAAGGAGTGTATATGTGGTATACTTACTGCAATTCTCAACACCCTTTGAAAATGGAAGGGTTATTGGATTAATCTTTCCTAAGTGATTATGAGCATTTTTAAAATCTTGCATCTCTTTTGTTCAGAAGTTCCTTAGAGAGATGACAAACAGGAGAATAATGGCTGCTGGAGCCAGTGAGGGCAAGTTCCCTTACACATGGAATCCTGCAGCCACTATATGGCATAGAACCAATTTAATGCTGGATAAAAACAACTTTATGGGATCTAGAATCTAGATTCTTATTTGAAGGCAAAGAGAATACTAGCATTGACACCTGGGTCTTCTTATTAGAGTGCAGTACCATAGCCTTTAATAGGTAGCATGACTTTGCTTCCTTTCTGTTCCTCTACAAGACTTCTTGTTTTGCTTTCTTATTTCCATGACATACGAGTTTATTTTCTCATTTGCAATTGCTTCTGTATGTGCCGAATTGATGATCTCCAGACACATTTTCTTCAGGATTGCCATAGATCTTGAATAGGTCAAAACATCTCCTACAGTAGAGGCATCCTCAGTGTAACAGTGGCTGGAATACTGTTGCTTAGCATGAGAAAATGCTTAATATTCAGCCCATTCCTAAGCAGAAAATAAATTATTGTACATGCACACACCAGTTTAGAGTGATTTCCTACCCTACCACCCAAGAACTGCAGCAGGGAATTTATATTTCTTGCCTGCCAAGAAGAAAATTATATCTGTGCATTTTTTTACTGTAAGCAAAAGAATTTCATCCAGTGTGTTGAAGTGATGAATATGCAGACCTCCCAATGTGTTGCCTTACAGTTGGCATCTTGGGCGGTTACTTCACGTCCTTCCTCAAGCCGAGGTGAACTTGCCTCCGTGTTGAAATCGGATCGAGAAGTGGATTGAAAAGATTCCCGAGCTCCAGGACGGGAATCTCTCACCCCGCTTGGAGCGCAGTTCAGGGGGTGTGGTAGGGGTGAACTCGGATTGACCCCATAAGGACGTGAGGTTCTGTTCCTTTGAACTCGGATTGACCCCACAAGG
>JAHTLZ010000015.1:17184601-17218773 GCA_023846285.1 Phrynocephalus versicolor
ATCATCATCATCATCATCATCATCATCATCATCATCATCATCATCATCGTCGTCGTCGTCGTCGTCGCCGCCGCCGCCGTCATCATCATCATCATCATTGGACTGCAGAGCTGGAAGGCCATCAAGTCCAGCCCCTCTCAAGGAGACACAGTGGTGAATTGAACTCTACCACAAGAGACCAAGACACTGAGCTATCCAGCAGTTACAGGAGGGAACAGAAAACTTCCCCTCCATGAACTGTTTCAAAGCTGGCTTTCCAGAAATCCAATGAACAGATAGGATTATTTTTCATTGACTTTGGTCTGTGTCACTCTAAACCTCATCACAGCAATTTATCAGGATCAGAGTTCTCATTTCATTCTATCCTTGCAACCAATTACTTGCAACTTTGGCTTAGAAATATTTGCTGCCTCTATTTTGCAATTTGGGCACAGATGCTGAGAGGCAGAATATTGTCCAATGGAAGGGCACTTATGGGAATGCAATTTTTTGATTCCAGAACAGAATTCACTTATGGGCCATGGCACTTGTTTTGGTACAGACTTATGGGGTTCTCACTGATTGACTGAACTGACCATGACTGTGCTTTACATACACATGATGTTTACACAGGCTGGTACACATCAGTCGTTGCAAGTAGTTTCTGCATTTAAAATGGCACATTACTAATTTCATCTTTTTTAAAAAATATTATTTTTGCACAATTGCATTTATGCACTCATCAGTGAACACAGGTCTCTAGAAAGAAAAGTTGTAATAGGTCCCAGTTCAGTGTACATTACAGCCTGAAACTAATACAAGGAAATACTCAAAAAAGGAAGAGACATACACAATTACCCAGAGCAAGAATACAGCATTATTTCAATCAGACATACTCTGTCATGGTTACACTAAGATATAAAGCAAAGTGTCTTTGCTTTCACTTGGTTGGAGGCTCCAGAAAGCAAAACATGACAGACTCTGGTTGCTGATCTGGAAGTAAAATGAGCAAAGGCAGGGTGGACAGATGAAAGCATAAGGTGGAGAGAGGCACAGTGGAAGGAAGTGAGATGCAGAGACATAGGACTAGTGTGTTCCATAATACTGACACAGGCATCTACATTTAACAGCTTGAGGAAATATGACTAGAGATGGGCACGAAACGCTAAAATAGCACTTTGTTTCATTTTTCATCTTGTTCTGTTCTGTTTCGTTTCATTTCATTTGAAATGATTTTTTTAAAACATCATTTCATTTTTCATTTTGTTTCATTTTTTGTTTGTGTACTGTGTGTGTGTGTGTGTGTGTGGTGCTTGTGTGAACTTTTCGCTCCGATTTGTAAACTTTTTTTTTTTTGCCGCCGCAAGTGCCAATCAGCTATAATGCAGGCTTGGGGTGGCAAAAATGTTTAAAAATCCCGCCTTTCCCCCTACTCGATGGGGCATGGGGAAACCGGGGATTTTAAAGATTTTTTAAAAATTATTATTTTTGCTGAGCCCCAAGTGCCGATCATTTGTAGCATGGCCTTGGGGCTGGCAAAAAAATAGTTTAAAAATCACTCCCCCCATCCCATCTGGTGGAGGAAAGGAGTGTTTGTTTGTTTGTTTGTTTGTTTTGCTGAGCCCCAAGCACAATCAGCTGTAGATATGCTTGGGTCTCAGCCAAAAAAAAAGTTTAAAAAACCGCTCCTTGCCCCCAGTGGATTTTTAAACTTTTAAAACTTTTTTTCCAGCTCCAAGCTTGCTCCCCCCCACACACACCCGGGGTGTGGGGAAAGGAGGGAATTATAATTTTTTTCTTTTTTGGCTGAGCCCCAAACACCATCAGCTGTAGTGCAGGCTTGGAGCTGGCAAAAAAAAAAGTTTAATAATCGCTCATTTTCCCCACCCCATCAGGAAAATTCTAGAGCAGGTTGTGGCCTCTCAGCTCCAGAGGTTTCTGGATGAGATAAACTACTTGGATTCATTTCAGTCTGGCTTCAGGCCTGGCTATATGACTGAGATAGCACTGGTTGCATTGGTAGATGACTTATGCCAGACATGTCCAAACTTTGGCCCTCCAGATGTTTTGGGCCACAGCTCCCACAGTCCTTTGCCATTGGCAATACAGGCTTGGAATTCTGGGAGTAGTGGTCCAAAACATCTGGAGGGCCGAAGTTTGGTCATGCCTGACTTATGCAGAGAAATGGATAGGGGATTTGTGTCCCTTTTGGTTTTGCTAGACCTCTCAGCTGCTGTTGACACTATAGACCATGGCATCCTCCTGACTCATCTCTCTGAAATGGGAATCGGGGGTGCTGCATCAAAGTGGTGCCTGTGCAACCTTCCTATACGAATCTGTCTGAATAACAGGATGAGTTTTTTTATTTATATTTTTGTTCCCTTTTCCACTTTTCAAAGGCTAGACTGCTTAGAGGGTTCACCTCGACTTCTGAGCTAATTCTCTCAGGTTTTCCTTCCAGAACTTCCTCCTGCTGCTGCTTAGGGTTCTCCATTGGCATGGTTCTTTTACTTTTTTGGGTGACATTTTATGTATTTTGTTTTATTCAGATATAGGTTTTGAATAGAATAAAAAAAGAGGATCCTGGAGGAAACTGATTATCTAGATTTTCTATTTCAGTCAGGTTTCAGGCCGAGATATGTGACAGAAATTTCATTGGTCGCACTTATGGATGATCTCTGGCAGTAGCAGGATGGTGGAAGTGCATTAATCCTTGTTCCTCTTGACCTCTCAGTGGTTATCAATACCATCAACCATGGTATCATTCATTTTAAAAAGCTGATTATTTATGACCATGGCTATTTACATATTTTTGTTCTTCCTATCTTTTTTATTATTAGCTTGGGGATCATAGATTCATCTCAACCTCCTCTTTACTCAACTTCTTCTTTATTTACAGATATTGTACTGGAGCTATTTTGCTGGAAGGTGGGTATTTTTCTGCCTGTATCATTTTAGGATGGCTCAGGGAGTTGCAAGTGGGTGGTGTAGTTCTGCACTGGTTCACTTCCTTCCTCCAGGACCGATCCCAAATGGCGGTGATAGGGAGCGAGAGATCTGACCCATGGCCTCTCCTTTGGGGGTGCCATAGAGTTCAGTACTATCTCTAATCCTGTTCAACATCTACATGAAACTACTGGGTGAGGTTATCCACCACCACAAGCTGAGGTATCATCTGATGATACTCAATTACACATCTCCATCCCTGGTGAGATAAAATATGCAGTGATTGTGCTATCTCAGTGCCTGGGGGCTGTAGGGCCTGGATGGGGAACAACAGGCTTCGACTGAACCCTGGCTGTGGGTAAATCACTCTTTTGTATCCAGGAAGTTGACATCTTTAGTCTTGGATGGGGTTGCACTGCCCCATACAAATGCGGTACACAAATTGGGGGTTGTCCTAGAGTCACAACCCCTGCTTAAAGAGCAGGTGGCAGCTGTGGCCAGGCAGACTTTTCTACCATTTGGTGTTGTACACCAGTTCCACCCCTTCCTGGATCAGGAAGCCCTCCAAACACAGGCCCTTGTTGTCTCCTACATAGACTATTGCAATGTACTCTACATGGGGCTACCCTTGAAATATTCGGAAGCTACAGCTGGCCCAGAATGCAGCAGCACAGGCTATTTTTGATGCCCATTGTCACATGTAACACCTTTGCTTTGGAAGCTGCAATGGTTGCTAATGCTTCTGGGTCCAATTCAAGGTATCGGTTATCACCTTTAAAGCTGTACATGGCATGGGGCCAGGTTACCTGAGGAACTGCCTCCTCCCCATTACATCAACCTGTCCCACCCAATCTTGCAGGGAAGGCATGCTGCAGACCCCATCAACAAGAGAATTTCACCTGATTGGGTCTAGGAGAAAAGCTTTCTCTGCAGTCGCCCTAGCCCTCTGGAACAGCATGCCTCCAGAGGTGAGATATGCCCTATCACTCCTGACTGTCCAAAAGAGTTTGAAGATGTGGCTCTGCTAGCTTGCCTGGGGTGGAACAAGTAGCCATCAATTATGGAGATGGCGAACGTCATAGAGTTTATTGTCTTACCTGCTGCTTACCACATTAATTATTTATATGTATATTATCAGTTTTAGATTTTTAAAAGATTTTTTAAATTTATTGTTTATAGTGTTTTATAATGTAAATCGCCCAGAGTCCCCTGTGGAGAGATGGGTGGTGACAAATATAAATAAATAAATAAATAAATAAATAAATAAATCATAGAATTCAGAACATGGTGAACCCATGGAACAGCAACAACCAGCAAGAAAATCCTCTATCCTCATGTACTGAAGACTTTACTGAGATCACAATTAACACATCCATTACTACTTCCCTCATTTTCTTCATGCCTAAAGCAGCCTCTGTTTTCATTACTTTTTAAAAAATACCATGCACAAAGATGGAATCAATAGTATGAATGCCTGCCACAATCACAGTGCTAGGATTTTCGGGAGTAAAGGAGCAACTGGTTCAATGGATGGAACAATACCACCTCAGAAGAATGATCATCAAGGATCTACTACAGTGTAAGACTAGTTCATATCTGAATAAGCCAAATGTAACCAAATTCACCTCCTTGCTTTTCTCCTTATGTGCATATGTACACATACAAATACATATGAACATATATAGATATACAGGTGTGCACACAACACTGTTAGGATTAAAAATTATTTGCCTATGAGTCTGTGTTCTGGGCTGTATTGTTCAGTTTTGGTTGTATAGTGGGGCGGAAAACACGTTAGCGCATGGAATACTAGCTACTGCTCTGATAAATGTTTATTTGGCACTGTGCTCATACTGTTATGCACAAGTGCCTAGAATTAAAATAATAATTTCGAGTTGATTTCATGCTTCTGTAGCTTAATGGCCTCTGATGTTTTTAGCAGATCCATTATACATACTTAAATATAAAAAAGATGTACTGCAGGAAGGCAGCTTTTGTATAAGCTAGTGGCCAAATTTATTTCAAGATGAAATTGAAAAGAAAATTGGAAATATGACTCTTAGAAGGCTTTACTACCATATCTTTTTCTGGGTAATTTGACACCATCTTATTCATAATAATCAGTGATGGACTGAGAGGACAATTTTCTGCTTGTCTCTACACTAACCTGACACCTCCAGTTTTCCTTTTAAGTGCAGTCAAATGTAATTAGAAAACAGCTTGAGGCTTGATTAGAATGTCATATTTTATGAATTTGTGGTTATTTTCTATCCCTTTGTTCCAGTCTTACAGCCACTAGCTCAACTTGAACTGTGTCCCACTAAAAGTCTTATATTTTTATTAGAAACACAGGAAAAATAGCTTTATTTCTATCCCTCTCCCTCTAGCTGCTTGGCAAAGGCTACCTTCCTTAAGAAGTGTGAAAAATAATTTTAGACAACAAAAGAGAAAGGCTAGATAGATATATGTGCTTTATCCCTTCCAGACAGGGAAAATGCATATCAAATGGAATGCTTAAAAGTGTGTGTAATGTCTTTTCAGGGCAACATTGTGATGTTATGAAATGGTCTCCCAATGACAGTAAGTTTCATCAGCAAAAGCCTTCAAACCAGAGTCCAAGAGGCATTTTATTGTTATTTAAAGATAGGCAAACATGTCAAACTGCAGCAAACTCTGCTTCTGCTGTCTGTAGAATCACTGCTGTTTATGATTTCATTTTCATTGTCCTCCAGGTTTTATAGAGGTTCTTCTCTAAATGTTTGTTCATTATTTTATTGGAGAGACAGGCTAAGGCTGTAAAGCAAGAGGCCTTGTTTTAGTCATTTCATCTTCTGTTAGAGGCAGACAGCATTCTGCAATATTAAACATGAACATTTTAGATGCTATCTAATGCCAGCTTTAAAGTAGGGATGGATGGATTTGTCACACCCAGTTTTTCATCTTTCTTGTTCTTCCAGGCTTAAGCTCATTTCTTCCTGTAGTTTGATAATTTTCCCAATCATAATTTGCTTCATCCTAAACTTTGAGAATGATGAAAGATCTAGAAATCAAGCTCTTTGGGTCGAAGGAACTGAACATGTTTAGACCTTGAAAGTATATGTCATAGCCATCTGCAAATGCTTGAAGAGTATCACATAGAGGAAGCTTCTTTTCTGATGCCGGGGTGGGGGGTGGGGGGTAAGAAATGAAACAATGGATTGCATGATTGGAGCTTCTCCATAAACATTTGGAAAGACTTCTGAATTGTGGACTGAATGCCTTTGAAATGTATTGTGCTATATCACCTTCCAAGTTTTCAAAGAGAGATTGGATGCAGATTTTTAATCTGTGGATTTCCTGCACTTCCAGGCAAATGGACTAAATGACACTTCCTGCATTAACAATCATATGGTTCATGATTTGTTTCTTAATAAAATGTTAGTTTTTCCCAAAGGGTTAATGGTGTAGGATAAGATCATTTGGGATCCAATTACTTAAACATTGGATTTTACAAAACGGCCTATTCATGCACAGAATAGAACATTCCCTTAGATATACCTACAATGCCCTATCGGGCAACATAGTAGGTCTTAATTATTGTCAAATCAGTTTTCCTCTGATAAATTAACTTTTAATTTTTATTGTTGTATGCAAAGGCAGAAAAATACCCACCTTCAAGCAAAATAGCCCCAGTACAATATCTGTAAATAAAGAAGAAGTTGAGTAAAGAGGAGGTTGAGATGAATCTCTGATCCCCAAGCTAATAATAAAAAAGATAGGAAGAACAAAAATATGTAAATAGCCATGGTCATAAATAATAAGCTTTTTAAAAAAGATAAACATTAATCCACCAATTGTGATATTATTCTTTTGAGGTTTGATCTCTTAAATGCCACACTTGGTAGCTGCTCAGTTATTAAGATTAATTTAGCCAGTTGGGAAAATTTTCACAGTTTTCTCATGGTGCAGTCATTAAATGGCTGCACTACAGCCAAAACTGATTCATGACCTGGCATTCAACTCCAGGGAGCTAACTAAAGGTTTACTCGGCATTCCATCCTCCCAAGGTAGGTAAAATGAGTACCCAGCTTGCTGGTGTATGTGTATGCGTGTGGGGAAAATGTGTTGCCTGCAAATAATATTGTAAACAGCCCAGGGAATGCTTTTCTTTACAGGTATGTTTTTCAGAGGAAGTTTCAATGAGTGCACACTCTCCTGGCTGCCAACGTGGCATCTGGAAGGAAGTGACCATCTATTTCACTTCACTTTTGCTTTGAGGCAGGGCCATGGGCTAGATGGCACCTGCATCCTATTAGAATTATTGTCTTAAAATATACCTGTTGCTCAGTTAATGAAGGTTGTGCTTTAAGTGATTTTTTAAAAGTTGGTAATCCATTAATCCTATCCATTTTCCCCTAAGAACAACTCCATGAATGTAAATTCCCCTTCTAACTATTCCCCCTGTAGGATAACGATATATTATTTGCTGATGTGGCAGATATTTTGCAATTTTTAAAAATCTGTGAAATGTCCTTTACTGGACAATATTTTAAATGCTGCCTTCCTGCCAGCATGAGTCAACATTGTTGCACTGGATGGGTTGCTTGTATTTGATCCAACTGCCTCTTTTTTTGTGCTTGGTACGTGCTTGTGTCTCCTTCCCACAGGGAAAAAAGTAACCAGGCTTTGCACCGGAGACAGTTCACATAAAATGTGGGAAGTATATTGCCCCCCCCCATGCCGGAATAACCACGCGAGAAAAGGTGTTGGGTACAACTCTGGGCCATACTTTATTACTAACTTCAACAACAACCACAACTTCAAACAGGGGCCTGCTGTAGTGCGGGTTGAAAGTTGTTACTTTGGGGTCTCCCAGGACCCCACCAACTGGCAGCCTGTTCGGGCGAGTCAAAAGCCCCGAGGGTGTCCTGTCGCTGGACAGGGTGGCCTCGGCCAGCAAGTCCCCTTTCCCCAGCCAGGCAGCGCAGGCACGCCATTTGTGCCTGCCAGCCTGGTGGGCTCTCCAGGTACATCCATGCCCCCAATGTTGTGATCTCAGATCCGCAACGCCATGGGGTTGGACGGTCCTACAGGGAAATTGAGATCTGACTCACCTACTGCCTCTCCGTGCTCTGCACTACCGCCCCATGTAGCCAAGTCCAATGTCCTACAAAAAAAAAAAAAAAAGGCCCACCACACCCCAGCAGTATGGGATAGGTGAAAAATCCCCGGGTGCTATGTGCCAATCTCAGCCCCAGGTCAAAATTTCCTATCCGGCCCCAAAGCGACCAGACGAACTCATACTACTGCATAAAAGTGGCAGGTGGGTGGGGAAAGCCGGTCACCGAAAGGGGCCATGGACCCCGTGGCAAGCCCCTATATGGGCTTGGTTCCCGTCGCCTCTCGCAAGACTCAGGTAAGCCTTGCGCGGCTTCTGGCTGGGGGAGGGCAAGGAGGCTCCACCGGGCACAGTCGCGCTGCAGAGCCAAACAATGGCGGAAATGGCTGACATGCTGTTGCTAGTGCCTCCACCTAGGCAATAGAAATGATGTCACCAGCAGTGACAGGACTGCTAAATAAATCATTCATTTTTTTCCTTGCATTGCATGGAAAACTGAAAAAGGAGCACTTTAAAAGCAAAGCCCCGCCCCCCAAAAAGTGTTCTGCTTATATACTGTCCCATATTGCATCAAGCACTCTCTGGGCGGTTTACAATATAATTACGCAGGTTACACATTGTCCACCCTCCAGCAAGCTAGGTCCTCAATTTTACTGACCTTGGAAGGATAGAAGGATGAGTCAACCATGAGCCTGCAACTGGAATTGAACTCCAGGTTGTGAGCACAATTTTAGGTGCAGTGCAGGCATTTAACCACTGCACCACGAGGCTTCTTGACCAGCAGCAATCCACGATGTTCAAAGATTTGACTCTATTTATTTGTTTATTATATTTGTATACCACCCATATGACCACGAGACCAAACTGGATGGTTCACAACACATTCTGAGTAGACATGGGCACGACTTGATGAAATTCTCGTTTCCGTTTCCGTTACTCGTTTCCATTACACAACGGAAACGGTAACAACAATTACTCCCCCAGAACTAGAACTCGAACCGGCAAAAGAAAAATTGGGTCTGATTTGTCGTTGTCATTCCTGGCATCGCAGCGATCGCGTGATGCCAAGCGGCACAGAAAAAAAGTTTTAAAAATAAAAAAACCCGATTCCCAGTCAAAAAAGCAGGCGAAAATATGCCTGCCTGAGGGCACCTACCAGAGGGGTGGTTTCTGGGGGGGTGTCCCCACTCCAGCCTTCCCCCCCCTTCTGTCCTGGGCTGCTGGTACCAGGCTGGGAGGGGGCATCCTCGGCGTCTCCATTTGCCATGCAGTGCGGGGGGATCCAAAATGGCAACCGCAATATTTTTTTTTAAATCGTGGTCCAAAAACCCACCAAAGCACCACAGAAACATGTGAAAATTAGGTATTTTAACTGCCTGATTTTTATAGTAGCAGCAGTGGCTTTTTCTTGCAACAAAACGTCTCCATTTATTTTATTTTATTTTATTTTTATTTTTTTACACCTGCGCACGCGCAATGATGGGCTGGCCATGGGACGGGACCATGCAAATTTTTGGAGCCATTCCACCAATCGCATGGCCAGGTTTTGCTGAGACTTCTGGATGTGCCAGAGAGGGCATTAAAAGCCCACCAACCCTAATCCTAATCCTAATCTTAATCCTAATCCTAATCCTAATCCTAATCCTAATCCTAATCCTAACCCTAACCCTAACCCATACGCCAGTACACTGTGTTCTTAGTGGGCCAGAGACACCCAGAGGTACAGCCCACTAACCCACCCTAACCTTAACCGTTACCCTAAGCCTAGCCCTTACCCCCTAACCCCATGCTCTGGGAACTGGAAGTCAAGTCGTGTTAAATCGCGACGGTAATGACAAACAACAAACGACATGACAAAATGACAAATTTTTGAAAAATTTTGCGAAAAACGGAAACGAGCCGAAACGGACCCGTCCCGATAAACGACAACTTGAAAAAAAAATTTCCTGGTCGTGCCCATCTCTAATTCTGAGTGAACTCTCGCTATGGAAGGGCAACTGACCATTCAGAAGAACCATGTGATGCAACAAACTTGCTCAAGGTCCACTGACCTTCGTCTGGCCAGTATCCCTGAATGGGATAGTTTAAATATCAGGCTACCTTTGGGGAAATCTAACATTTGAATAGACAGGCAAGCAATGCAAGATCCTCCAGCCTTGGTCAGATAACTAGCCAGCTCCTGAATATAACCTAGATCTTCATCCAAAGGTGGATGTCTCACCTGTCTCTGAATCGTTTTTCAGAGAACACTTGTTTACCTAAGTGGCTGGACCATGAGGCCATTTTTCTTTCTTTCTTTCTTTCTTTCTTTCTTTCTTTCTTTCTTTCTTTGCAGCACTGAATCTTTCCATTAAAAATTTATCCGTAAGCTCATTTGAGGTTTGCATGAAGCTCTGAAGTCATTTATAAGTTCAAAAGTTCAGGCCTTAGAAATCCCCCTTGAAAATACTACTCAGAACAAGTGGCAAAAATGTTCTGTTGGTTTCCAAATGACCTGTCACTCTCCCATTCTCTTGTTTCATGTCACTCAGTCATCACTTCCATCCATGTGTAAGGACAGGACCATCTTAGGAAGCAACACTCTGAATTGATTTTCCTCCCTGTCCTCCTTGACAGCTTTTGGTGATGCTGCATTTTCGTTTCCTCTCTCTCTTTCTCTCTCTCTCTTTTTTTTGGTATGCATGTTGTTTGTGATGCATTTTCCCCTTCTACGGTCTCATTTCCTAGGAGGATCCTTGCCGAACCATCTCCTGCATGCATTGCCCGGATGCTTCTGCTAATCTGTAAGACTTTTCCTTTCTGTTGCTCAGATGGGGATTTGTGCACAGCAAGCATATCGACATTTAATAAAAAGCAATTGTCAAACAGGCAGCTTGGGAGCTAGCTGCGGCTTCTGATTTATGCTCTGAAGCTAATATGAGAGTTGTTGTGCTTTTTTATCTAATAATTAAAGGGATCAGCCAACCTTGTTCCATCATTTATCTGGGAGCAGGAATGATGGATTCTTTCCGTTTTTATTGCACATGCCTTCAAATGTTTTAAACCTCAAAGTATGCCCCTCTCATATATGGAAATTCTTCAGAACTGAACTGAAACAGACCTATGATCAGTCAAATACAGAAAGCGACTCTGCTCCAAAACAAGAAGACCATCTTGTAACGGCTAGCAATATAGATCTTAAAGATGAGGAGAGGGGTAAAAAGAAGTGGCAAGTTAATTCAACTCTAACATGGTTGGATATGCAGCCATTCAAAGCCAAAGTTTTAAAAGCTAGATGCTAAAAACACTTTGACTTGCATGGACAAATTTGTCATTGTCAGCTCATCTCACCTGAAGAGTCTGCAAACCTCAAATTCTTTTTGACTGGAATACGGAGACATCTACAAATTTTGTGAAAGTTTTGTTTTTAAAAATGGCAAGACCTGAAATGAAATTCTCACCTATCGTTCTGTAGAAGTCATGGACCTGCCTCTCACCATGTACAGTGGAACCTTGACTTACATACTGCTTGACTTGCATCATATTTGACTTGCAGCAAGAAGGGGCCTGTTTGACTTGAGTCGCAAACTTTGACTTACATCTCGGAGCCCCGGCGCAAGGCACCGGAATTGGGCGGCAGCCACAACCCAGCATCGCGGCTGCCACCTCCAAACTGCTCCTGCCTTCTTCCCCCTCCTCCAGCAGCGGCGGCTTCAGTGAGGCCAGCTCCGAGCACCTGGAGCTGGTCCTCGGCCTCACCGAAGCCGCCGCTGCTGCCGGAGGAGAAGAAGGGCCGGGAGCTCGGGGCTGGCCTCGCTGGTTAGACAGACGGCTTAGTCTTGTAAAAAATCTGGCTGCAGAAGTCCGGTCCACAATGGAAGCATTTTAGTTGGGGAGCTGTACAGTTGTGGGACTCTAATGGTAAGCATAGAGTTGTTCAGAACTTGGAACGTCAGGTTAAAAATCAGTAAAACTTAAATGTTAGACATTGTTGCTATGAACATTAAAAAGTGGAGGCATATAACTTGTGGACTATAATTCCACTGCCTCCTCCTCTCTTTGAAGAGACATTTCATTTACATCCCCAGAAGGTATCTCCTATCCCAGTCAAATTTGTTAAATTGCTGTTTTCGGGGGTCTTTTTCATCATCTGGAACGGATTAATCCACTTTCCCATTACTTTCTATGGGAAACGTTTGTTTGACTTAAGTCATGTTTGACTTAAGTCTAGACCACTGGCACAGATTAATGACGTAAGTCAAGGTTCCACTGTATAAGGCTAACTAAGTCATTGATATGAACGCCATTCATTCTTTTCAGCAGCTTCAAACATATGGGCATGTGTATGGCTGCTTCTCACTTTAACATTGGCACCAGGATCATTGTACTGCTGTTGGTATGGCACAATTGTTTCATGCTTCAAATGGATATCTTTCTTGCCACCTCTTATTAGAAATTTTCTGGGCAACTGAAATTGAAACTGAGATCTCTTGCTGGTGGCTGCAGCTGATAGTTTTTCTTCTCTAGACAAATCTAATTGCATTAGTTACTGTATCATATTTTATCTTTTTACACTCTATGTTATGTTGATTGTTTTCTTGTTTTATTTTATTTTGTATTATGATATTTATTATAATGCTTGGCTTTTTCCATTTCTAAGCCACACAGATTAGTGTTATGCACTAGCCAGGCAGGGTAAAAATATAAATAAATAAATAAATAAATAAATAAATAAATAAATAAATAAATAAATAAATACTCTGTCACTGAGATACAGTCCAAACTGTCTTCCTATTACTGAGCTTTTTTAAAAAAATGGCTAGGATCCAACAGGGCTGTTTCACTGATGTAACTGCTTCCATTTACAGATCTTTGTGCAGCTGCAAATTCTGTTCCAGAAGATTAGGAAATTCTGCACAGTACATGTTTTGTTTGTTTGTTATTTTTGAGTTGCCTAGAGACTTAGCTTGTGGTAAAGAGAAAAAAACCAACCTGTTAGGAACCAGATACTGACACATGTTGGATTTAGACTATTAATTGAGCATCAAGTAAAAAATAAAACCAAAGGTTTTTGTCCTCACCAGTTTTTTTCTCCAGCTCTAGCATTCAAAATATTCTCTGAATTCCCGCAAGAATATGGCAGGGTGACATCTTGGATGTGTGCAATACAAAATGCACATGGGTGGTCTGTTTCTATCTGCCAAAACACATGGCAGTGCCAACAGGTAGTGACTGTGGTTTTTACAAGTTGCCATGATACTGCAAAACATAAAAGCCCTGCATAGGTAATATTCACACAAAGAAATGGAGTAGCATGGATCCAGTGTCCCATAACGAAAGCTGAAACCCCACTCAGTCTTTGCCTAAAGGTGTGGAGAACACATACACTGAGGGGAGCATTCTAACCCAGAACTGAAGCCATCCATTGTTGCTTTCAGAACAGAGATAAGCTACTCTAGCTGAGGTCAGGGTTCTCGTTCCTATGGAGATGCTACTTGGCTATGATAGACTCCCCATCTTCAGACAGTTGATTCCAGATATTCATAGAATCATGTAATCATAAAATAGTGAAGTTGGTAGGAGCCTATAAGGCAATCAAGTCCCATATTGAAAGTTCAGTATTGAAAGTGATGTTGCAGGTGCATGGGTTTAATGCATTCTTCTGAGTGCACGTGGGCTCCACATAATTAGAAAAGAATTGGAGAGGGCTTGGCCTGCCAATAGCAGGGGTGGGAACTCAAGTCACAGGACTTGCTGTCCAGCTGGACTTGTCAGACTGGTGTCTAGACTTGGACTCAACTTGGTTTTTTCCACTGATGACTCAGACTTGACTCATGAATTGTAAACCATGTATCCCCTCACTTTTTCTGGGTTTAAAAAGGCCTTGTTTTTAATAGAGACTCAGGCTTGGGGCTTGCGGCTTGGGACCAAAGGCTCAGACATAGTCTCCAGACTCAAACCCAAAGACTTGGCAATGTCCTCGGCCATTAGCATGGAAGGTGAAGGAAAAAAAGAGACCTGAGTAGCATGCCTTTCATGTGCAGCATTCCATGTTCTTCTCTATACTCTGTACTGCAACAAAATTCTGAAAGAGAAAACATTTGCCTGATTTATTTTCTAAATTACTACCTATATGGGTAATGCAATAATGCAGCACCTTCAGAAGGAAGACATCCAGCAGTATGCAATCACGTCCTGATCTTGGTAAAGTATTCATAGTTCCAGAACCCAAGAGAACAAAAGGAGGAGGTATATTTTACTAAATCAAGCAGCTGCATCATCAGATGCCTCCTACACAGAAGCTGATAGGATGACAGATTTATGTAGGATCCAAAACGGAAGAATACCCGACAGACAGTGAATGTTGTAGCCAAGATAAAAGCCTGTGGTGAAAATGTGCCATCTCTGTAAAACACTGATAAGGAAACCCAGGGTTTTATATATTTTAGATGGCCAGAGAAGTCCATAACTTTAAAATATACCTCATATAAGAGAAAGTCTGCAGAAAGTTAAATGCCATATGGGGGATGTCTGACTGAATAAAAAGTAGTAAACAAGCAGGTTCCTGTTCCAATTGTTCATTAATTTATGAGACTTCACCACTTTATTCTCCAAGTTTTTTAGACCGATTGCAATAAATCTCTCACTATCTATTGCTAGTTGTTAACAATATCACTTCAAATGCAAAGGCAAAGCTTCTTAGTCAGGAAGAAACTGAACTGAATGCCATGTAAGTGCCAATTGGCAATCAAACTACAGTTTATATGTATGATTTTTTTCTTTAAATCGTAGGTCAAGGTAGTTACTGTGGGAATGGCCCTGCTCTCTTTGCTGGCAAGAGTGGGCCCTCCACCTCCCCAATTCCTGACCCAGAGTTCACCTGTAGACCGGGGCATTGGCTGATGCCTTGGAGGCCACATGTGTGGAAATGAAGGGCTGAGGATTTGAGGAGGATGGAATGGAGAAAGAGGAGGACTGTTGGACAGACACTGTTTACTAGGAGATGTTTGAGACCCAGGGGATACATACTAGTGCTGTCATAGTGCTTGAGAGCTGGCTGGGAGATGATCCGTTGCCAGGGCCCTGACACTGGTCATTGGGAGGAATTCTTTGAGCCACCAGAGGAAGCACACTGAGCACGCCAGGATGATGCAAGACAGCAAGCAAGAAGTAAAGTGGCTGGAGAATCAGTGGAAAGTGTGACACTGGCAAAGGAAGCAGCAGGAGCAAACGGCCCCACAGCCAGGTTCTTGTGGCCAGTGTAACGTAATTTAGACTAGTGAAGTGTTTTTTTTTTTCTAAGCATAAATGAATCTGTGATTTTGAAGGTGCTCGTGGACTTCCGTTGTAGATTTATAATCTTTAAAGAATGTAAACATAACTGGAGCAGAACCAGCAAGTGAATTCTGATTGGACTGAGAAGACATGTGACTGCTTTTCCCAGGCTGTGAACTGTGGGAGCTGAGAAAGAGAGAGAACGTTTCCATCAGAATGATTCAGAATGAGTCTGCTTAGTATTTTTCTTTGGACTTTTTTTTTAACAACATAGAAATAAGTAGGGAGAGGCTTAACCTCTTAGTAAAACAGTATGTAAGTAAGGAGGGAAACATCTTTATTATTTTCAAGTTAGAGAAATATTACTGTGACATCTTGTAGTTAAATAAATGCCTTAGCTAATATTCAAGCCAAGGTTGTTGTCTGTTTGTTGTCTGTTTGTTTTCTGTTGTCTGTTTGATTTCTGTTTTGGTAAGTGTCGTTTTTCCTTCATAGCTAGGCTGGGGGAACGTGAAAGAACTCACTCTGTTTTTAGAAGGGGTTTTAAGTCTCCAGGTTCTTGCTTTAGTGATCAGCTGCGAGTTGATTTATTGCAGTAGAAACTAGGTAGAGACTGACCCCGCCTCTATATTTCTTATATATTTCAGCGCAGACAGCACATTTTATTTATTTATTTATTTATTTATTTATTTATTTATTTATTTATTTAAACTGCCCAATTTTCCCATAGGGAACTCTGGGCGGTGTACAGACGTTACCCAACGTGACTACCCAAATACAAAACAAACCCCAACAATAATAAACAGGCAAGACCTAAACGAATACAATAATATACAAATACTGTGTAAAAATACTAAAAGAAAATTAACAGGATAAATAACAAGATCTGGCAAAAAACTGGTGCCTGGAATTTTTTTAAAAAAATTATTTATTTATTTGTTATTTATTTATTTGTATACCACACCGATTGTCCCGAATGGGTCCTCTGGGTGGTGTACATCAGGCAACATAGGAAATAATAATAATAATAATAATAATAATAATAATAATACAAGACATAGACAACAAACATATACTCAGCAAGTGGTTCGAAACAGTTCAAACAAACAAGCAGCAAACAGGAGAACGAAACACCCTTAGCAATTGCCAAAGGCTTCCTTGAACAGCCAAGTTTTTACAGCCTTTATAAAGGAAGACAGGGATGGAGCCTGGCAAATCTCACTTGGTAATTTATTCCATACAGCCAGGCTGGCCACTGAGAAAGCCCAATTGTGTGTTGCAACCTTATGGGCCTCCCTAGGGGTGCCCCCCCCCAGAGTGAGAATGCCATGGAGGCTCCAGTGGGCTGGGGCAGCTCTGACCTTTGAGAGGTACACTCTGCCAGATATTCAGGTCCCAAGCCATGGAGGGTTTTGGAAACCAAACCAACACCTTGAACCTTATCAGAAGGCAACAGGCAACCAGTGCAAATGAGTCAGAATTGGTGTGATGCAGTCAAATCTGGCAATGAACCTAAGATGGTAAAAGGCTGACCAGGACATGGCAGCCACCTGGAACTCCAGGGACAACACTGGGTCCAGGACAACGACCAGACTCCTCACTCTATCTGCCAACTAGAGGACAGGGGAAAGGGCCACTGTACCCATCTGGAGAACCCCCAAAGAACAAAACCTCAGTCTATTTGGGATTGAGTCTGAGCCTCTTGGCCCTGGTCCGCTCCAGAACCGCAGTCAGGTAGCCATCAAGGGTCTGGACGGCCTCCACTGCAGAGGTGGAAAAGGAAAGACAGAGTTGTGTGTCATCAGTGTATTGATAACAGCAAGCTCCAAAAGTTTGGATAACCTCAGCCAGCGGCCTCAAATAGATGTTAACGAGCATGGGAGAGATTACCAACCCTTGAGGCACCCCGCATGAGAGTGTACAGTGAGATGACAAATCACCACCCAAGCTCAATCACCGGCATGGCCCTCAAGGAAGGAGTGGAGCCAGCTGAAGACTGGATGCCCAATCCCCATCTTAGAGAGCTAGCTCAGGAGGATACCATGATTGACAGTATCAAAGGCCACTGACAGATCGAGAAGGACCAACAAGGCAGAGCAACCCCTGTCAGCCCTCCTCAATAGGTCATCCTGCAGTGCAACCAAGGCAGTCTCAGTCCTGTGACATAACCTAAACCTGGATTCAAGATGAAGTTCTCCAGGAACTAGAGATGGGCACGACTTAGCGGAATTCCCGTTTCCATTTCCGTTACTTGTTTCCGTTACGGAATGGAAACGGTAATGGGAATTACTCCGCCAGAACTCGAACTCGAACCGACTAAAGAATAATTGGGTCTGATTTGTTGTTGTCGTTCCTGGCATCGCAGCGATCCCGCGATGCCAAGCTGCACAGAAAAAAGTTTTTAAAAGTTAAAAAAAAAACCCGATTCCCAGCCCTAAAAGCAGGCGAAAACTGTCTGAGGGCACCTACTAGGCCAGAAGGGTGTTTTATTTGGGGGGAGGTTCCCCGCCCCCTCTCCTTCTGTGTGCTGGTACCAGGCGGGGGGGCATCGTCTCGTCTGCCTTTGCCATGCGGTGTGCGGGCGGGGGGATCCAAAATGGCGACTGCAATATTTTTTTTTTGAAATCGTGGCCCAAAAACCCACCAAAGCACCACAGAAACATGCGAAAATTACCTATTTTAAACACTTGAATTTTTACAGTAGCAGCAGTGGGTTTGTTTTGCCAAAATACGTCTCCGTTGATTTTATTTTATTTTTTTCTTAATTTATTTTTTTACACGTGCACAATGATGGGCTGGCCATGGGATGGGACCATGCAAATTTTTGGAGCCATTCCACCAATCGCATGGCCAGGTTTTGCTGAGACTGTACCAGGCTGGGAGGGCGCATCCTTGGCGTCTCCATTTGCCATGCAATGCGGGGGGATCTAAAATGGCGACCGCAATATTTTTTTAAAATCGTGGTCCAAAAACCCACCAAAGCACCACAGAAACATGCGAAAATTAGCTATTTTAAATGCTTGAATTTTTACAGTAGCAGCAGTGGGTTTTTCTTGCAACAAAATGTCTCCGTTGATTTTATTTTATTTTATTTTATTTTTATTTTTTTACACCTGTGCACACACAATGATGGGCTGGCCATGGGATGGGACCATGCAAATTTTTGGAGCCATTCCACCAATCGCATGGCCAGGTTTTGCTGAGACTGTACCAGGTTGGGAGGGCGCATCCTCGGCGTCTCCATTTGCCATGCAATGCGGGGGGATCTAAAATGGCGACCGCAATATTTTTTTTAAATCGTGGTCCAAAAACCCACCAAAGCACCACAGAAACATGCGAAAATTAGCTATTTTAAATGCTTGAATTTTTACAGTAGCAGCAGTGGGTTTTTCTTGCAACAAAACGTCTCCGTTGATTTTATTTTATTTTATTTTATTTTTATTTTTTTACACCTGTGCACGCGCAATGATGGGCTGGCCATGGGATGGGACCATGCAAATTTTTGGAGCCATTCCACCAATCGCATGGCCAGGTTTTGCTTAGACTTCTGGGTGTGCCAGAGAGGGCATTAAAAGCCCACCAACCCGAACCCTAAACCCTAACCCTAACCCAAACCCGAACCCATACACCAGTACACTGTGTTCTTAGTGGGCCAGAGGCACCCAGAGGTACAGCCCACTAACCCACCCTAACCTTAACCGTTACCCTAAGCCTAGCCCTTACCCCCTACCCCATGCTCTGGGAAGTCAAGTCGCGCTAAATCACGGTGGTAACGACAAACGAAAAAACAAAAAACGAAACGACAAATTTTTGAAAAATTTCGCGAAAAACGGAAACGAGCCGAAACGGACCTGTCCCGAAAAACAACAACTCGAAAAATTTTTTTCCGTGGTCGTGCCCATCTCTACCAGGAACAACTGGAGCCACACGTCATCAACTCGCACCAACACCTTGCCCAGAAAGGGAACATTGGCTAAGGGACAATAATTGGACATATTGTCCACAGCCAAGCCAGGTCTTTAAAGAATGGGCTTAAACATTGTCTCCTTCAGCCGGCAAGGAAAAATCCCATCCCTGAAGGAGACAGTGGTGATCAGTGAAGGCTATTCTGGCATGTTCCCTCTGGCAATCTTAATAAGCCAGACGGGCAGGGATCAAACAGAGAGCCTTCCAGTCTGCAGTGAGCCAGCGCTATGAATGACACACTAGTGAAATCACTAGGACCAGGATTGGTGAAGTCTCAACACACCGAGAAACAATTCTGCCTGGAGATTCCAGGCCTCACCAATTCTGAGGAAGGTGTAAGATCTTTTAGCGACCCTGATCGCTTTGACATCGTGTCTGGACAATACTGTAACTGCAGCCTCATTTGATTCTGTCTCATCCTTCCTCTCCAGCTTCCTCTGCTCTTGCTTTGTCATCCACAACTCCACCGTGAACCACGGGGAGGAATGGCCTCAGCATCGCATGAGGCACTTGGGGGTGATTCGGTCAACAACCCTGGTACATACTCAAACCACTTATCCACCAAGGAGTCAACCGGATCATCAACTAGGCCATCTGGTAAGACCCCAAAGGCTTCTGAAAACCACGCAGGGTCCAGGAGCCTTCAGGGGCAGGCCCAAATGGAAGGGCCAGGCTCCCCACAGGAGGAACACCCAAACTAAGGCAAAATATTGTTGAATAAGAATAGGATGGGCAAAAAGACACATATTTCTTTTAACACCAATTATAAAAGCAGGCCAAAAATTTCCATCTGGCCCCAAAACAGCCAGCTAACCTCTATATTTTATTTATTTATTTATTTATTTATTTATTTATTTATTTATTTATTTATTTAAGTGGCCTTCGTTCCTTTTCCAAGGAGAAAGGTGGTGTAAAAATATTCAAAATAAATAATAAATAAATGTACATGGTAGGCACAGGATATGAATTTGTAGGATAACAATAGCTGTAAAGTGAGGAGGTGTGGGACAGGCAGCAGGAGTTGGTCTTCAAGTTGATTGTTAGAGCAGTTTAATACTTCCAAACCTGCAGTCTTTCTGATGTATGGGATCACAATCTCCATCATTCATTTAGCAGCAGGTGAAAATGACTAAGTTTTTGCCCAACATACTCGTAGTTTCTCATACTGCCTATGAGATACCCACTAATGGGATGTGACACCAAGGATATACACCCCCACACATGCATTTCTTCTTCTTCTTCTTTTGTTATGCATTCCATCCCATTTGCTATCCTTTGTTATGGCCTCATTCTGCTCTGATTAACTATGTATTGGCAAATAATTAGAATTTATTAGAAGACAACTTGAGAAATCAGTCAATCAGGACTATTGCCTCACAGCAGCAGGTGGAGGCAGTAACAACTGTTGGTGGGGGGAAGGGCTAGTATACCTTCTCAAGAAGCTCAGAATTGAGGTCTTAGGGCAGGCATGTCCAAACTTTGGCCCTCCTGATGTTTTGGGCCACAACCCCCAGAATTCTAAGCCTGTATTTCCATTGGCAAAGGACTGTGGGAGTTGTGGTCCAAAACATCTGGAGGGCCAAAGTTTGGACATGCCTTTTTAAAGGACACTTGCACCCCATGCTCCAGAGGAAATTTAATGCACCCTTGCCAGCAGATTTGCTGCTTAAAGGTAATCAATTAACATTAACCCCAGCTTGCACCTTTCACATGTAGACAATACTACCCTGTTTTGATGGCTGCTTTTTTTCCCCTTTGGCAGATAAAATAAAGTTGTTGGATTACTCTAAGGTTGGAATCCAAAAATCTACAGATGGTAAATAGGAAAGTAACACAGTCACTTTTGCAATGAGCTACTCTTTTGTGGAATAAGTGCATAAAGGAATTTCAAAAGTAGTGTAATACGTGACAACCGCACTAAATTAACTATCGTAGTATAAAGCATTACTGTATCTACTTGAGTCATTGTAAAGGTTATTTTCAATGAAATCACTTTTAAATTTTAGATATACATTTTATACTACTCTACATTAAATAATTCTTGCTGCATATATGATACCATGGAGGAGAGGTTAGTGTGAAAGCTTAATTATATATTGTATAAGCCAGTGGTAGTGAACCATCAGCACTCCAGATGTTTTTGAGCACAACTCCCAGAATTCTGAGCCTAGATTGGGAGTATGAGAGTTGTGGTCCAAAACATCTGGGTTGCCAAAGATTCACCAACACTGTTATAAGAAAAGGGCTAGAATCCTACTGAGGTTAAGCACAGTGAGGTAAACTGCTGCAAATAACAAATTGCCACCTGTATTCCTTGTGGCAGAACCATTCACATAATTCTATGCAGAAAGGAATATAAGTGACAAGTTGTTAAATAGAGGCAATTTGCATAGGTCATTTACAGCACTGCATTAGCATCAGTAAGAGTCTCCTTCTACTTTCAAACAAATCAAGTTTTTTCCCTTGTTAGCCTTCTTTACTGTCCATTCCAACTTTTATGTCCTTAAACAGTAATCGGGAATGCAAGACGACAGAGAATCTTGGCCTTGGTCTCCAGTGACACATCCTTACACTTGAGAATCTTTTCTAAGACCTTCATTGTTGCCCTTCAGAATTTCAGTCTTCTACTGATTTCTTGCCTTTATTTGAACTGATGATTGAGCCAAAGTATGCAAAGCCTTTAACACTTTCAATGTCCTTGTTGTCGGCATTAAAGTTGTGCAGTTCTTCTGTACTTGCTACTTCTGAGATATGTTGAGAGAGAGAGAGAGAGAGAGAGAGAGAGAGAGAGAGAACACGGTTGATTGCATACTTTTAGTTTGAAATCTGAGTCATCCAAAGACCACTTTGATGCTGAAAGTGTAGGGCATTAAATAAATAAAACCTACCAGTGCTTGTGTGAATTGAGCCCAGATTTGTCATATTAAAATACACTTAGGAATATTTTTGAGGTACTAAAAATAAATTAGCAAGTGCATTTTCTTTTTCTGCCCCCTCCCTCCATCTCCTTTGTTACTTATTTTTTTAAATTAAAGACTAATTGCCAATTGACAAGCACTGCTTCTCTTTCCCAGTTCAACATTACATATGGTATTATGAAATATTAAATTCTTTAGAGCTCCTTTTTACAGCAATACAGCCATCAGCACAATTAAGTATTAAACACCAGAGGCCTTCATTTTCAAATTTGATGATGTTTGGCTCTCCCAAAGTAGGAGGGAAAACTGCTTTGTGGAGAAGGAGATTGTGGGAGGGGAAAAATCACAGGCCTGCCCTTAAAAAGCACAAATTAATGTCAAAACAGTGTTAGAAATATTTGATCTCTTTTTTTCATCTGGCATCTCACCTTGCCTGTGAGGAAACATATAACACATTAAATGGAGAAGAGGGGGAAACAGTTCATTCCTAAGTAAATCACATTTCCTTTTGAAGAGGAAGGAACAAATATAGCAAGTCGCTAACTTATCTGGCACTGTGGACACTGTCCCTGATCCCTACCTTTGCGAGAGCCCCTGCATTCCAAAATATGAATAATGCAAGCTATAATGTCTGGATTTTTTAAAAACTAGAAATCTTTAGTGATGTTACAATGATTATATTATTGTTAAGGCACATGATTAAAAACAAAACAAAATAGCGATATTTAGATTAGGAATGTATTGAATATTTGTGGATGCTGATCTTTGATTTTAAAATGTTTAATCTGGTATCAATAATTTTAGAAAAGTTGTCCAACTCCAGAGTAAACAGCAACAAAAATATTGCCCTTGAAAGTCTTTCCTTTGCAGTCCTATGTTGGAATTTCATTGGCAACTTTGCATGTTCTCTGTCAACGACACAGAGGTGGACTGTGGGGAACTTGTGGGTATTCTTCCTGGTGGGTCCCTATACTTCTACAGTACTGTGTAGCAAAAATAATTTTACCAGAAATCCTTCAAATAGGTCAGTGGCCTAGGTGTATTATCCATAAGGTCCCTTCCAGCCCTATAGTCCAAAGGGGGTCATTAAATACATATCAAGGACTTAGCGACACTGAGAAAGTGTAAAGATCTATCTATCTATCTATCTATCTATCTATCTATCTATCTATCTATCTATCTATCTATCTATCTATCTATCTATCTATCTATCTATCTATCTATCTATGGCCTTGCTGCCAGGTGAATGGTATATAAATTCAATACATAAACAAACTAAATAAATAAACAGTTTCTCACTTCAAATTGCCATCTGTATCTCTATTCAATGTAATGTTCTCCATTAGTCGTGCATCTGCTTGCTGGATATTTGGGCATTTTGTGGCAGTTCCTCTTTAGTATTTCCACTGACAGCAGGAAATACAACACATACTGTGGTCATTGCATCTCTGATTGTTCTCTGCTCTAGAACTGATGCCACAATGTCATTGGATTTTATGTCTTCTGCATTTATTTATTTATTTAAATTAATTATTGCAGCGCGGCAGCCTTATTGCAGCATGGTAAATAACTGTCTTGAGAGATTGTCAAAGCAGGTTTGAATCAAAACTACTTTAAGATCTTTTAAAAATATTAATCAGGGTATGAAGCCTGTGAAGAATTCTTTGGGTGTAAAAATACCAGGGATTTATGAAATACCATGTTCTTGTGATCAAACTTATATCATACAGACATTAGGAAGCATTACTATTCATTGCAAGGAACATCCATGTTACCATAAAAGGGCTAATAATAATAATAATAATAATAATAATAATAATAATAATAATAAATTATTATTATTATTATTTCTATCCTACCTTTGTCCCTGAGAAGACCCAAGGTGGATCCAGAAAAGTCTCACTAGCTAAACACTGTTGGGAAACTGTGCACAGTACAATAACATCTTGAATTACGAAATTAATCTGTCCCAATGGAATTTTTTTAATTCAAAATTTTTGTAATTCAAAACAGAGTTTCCCATAGGAATGCGCTGAAAACAAATTAATCTGTTCTTGAGATCTGAAAAAAAGACAAAAAAGAGAACAGATTAATTGGTTTTTGATGGATTCCAATGGGAAACCTGCCCTAGTCCAGCAAAGCATGGGGAAAGTTTCCCCCCTTTGCTGGGTTGGAAGAAAATCCTCTCAATAAACCAGCAGCCAAGGCTGTTGGACTGTCAAAATCAGCTGACTGTCAGCGCACCTCAAAAATCAGCTGATTTTGACAGCTCAACAGCCTTCATTGACAGTTAATTGAGGGGTTTTCCCCCCAAGCTTTCATAGGGGGGAAGCGTTTCCCCTGCTTTGCTGGGTGGGACAGCCTCCCCAACTCAATGACCCACCCTACCCCCAAACGTACTCTGGGGTTCCCTGATTATGTCAGGTCCCCTTTCCTGCTCTTTGTCTGGGAAGATGAGGCAGCTGAGTCCCAGTCAAAGAGGAGGGAAGGTGATCCTGGGTGTAACATACTTGGGGAACCACAGAGTGGTTCCCTCCTTTTCAGGCACCTGAAAACTGAAAGGAGGATGGTGGTAGGGAGCCAAAGCCTCTGGTGGAAAGGCTGTCCAAGCTTCTGAAAGCAGAAGGCACCTACTGCTTCTGGACGCTCGGAGTGTCTTCCCCCCTGAGGCTTCAGAAAAGGCTGGTGGCAGGAAGGTGAAGCCTCTGTGAAGCCAGTCACACTTTGGAATTTGAGGCTGATAAAAGAATTTGAGATATGTTTGAAAAAAATGTGGTGCACCTGGAGGAAGGGCAAAGATTTAGTATTTCATGGCTGCCTTTAAATAAATAAATAAATAAATAAATAAATAAATAAATAAATAAATAAATGTCTTTAATTAACCTCACGACAGCAGTTAGTTGATTAAACAATCAGTCCACCAGAATGTTCTGTGATCTATTATTGAGATATAATGCAGTCTTCATGCTGCTTTGTATCTGGAGGATGGCAGATTTATTCTCCCACTGATGATATTTTTTACTTGGAAGCTCAACTTCTGAAGATCTTTAGGTCATTTCAGTCTGTTGACTGGGATTAGTTTACCCCTTTTTAGAATACTCCAAGAATTCAAAAAAGTGTGTGTGTGTGTGTGTGTGTGAGAGAGAGAGAGAGAGTCCTGTTTATCATTTCAGAGTGTTTATCTTTTTGGAGTTTTTTTATCATTTCACTTTTTCTGGCAGAGTGTTCCATAGACCGGTGATCCTCTGGGTGAAAAAGTACTTTCTCTTATTTGTTTGAGATCTAGCACTCAAAAGTTTCATGGATTTCCCCCCAGTTCGAGTGTTGTGCAATAGGCAAAACAGTTTTTCCTTATCTACTTTGTCTACACCGTGTATGATGTTATAAACTTCAATCAGGTCACCTCTTAGGCGCCGTTGTTCAAGAGTGAAGAGGCCCAGCCGTTGCAGTCTCAGATTGTTCTTTATTCGGCTCAGCTATTGTTCTGTGGTTGGTGGATCACAACTTGATAACCAATTTATGCCTCTGTAAGGAAAACCATGTAAGAAAAAATTGCTACTCATCAGTTCAGCATTGGTTGGCTTCCTGGGTGCATGCCTGATCCTGCAATTGGGTGTGTGGCTAGCAATGCACACAGCACCTTGTTAATGAGTTGCAATTTACTGCCAAGGTTTATCCAGTTTCCCTTATTAAAGCATGAATCAACAACAGAATTCTGGCTGCTGAGTGTAATGACTGTTGGCAATTACTGATCTAATCATCTCTCTGTCATACAGATATGATACATGTATCTCAATCTTGTGTGCTTATTAGATAGCATTACAAATCATCTTGGATCTAAAATTGTAAATCAATAAGTGATTCCAGAAGGAACAGAAGATTTGATTTAATGAACTTTCTTGCTAAATAGCAGAGATGAAGGGTTCTTCCAGATGGAGCATTTCTACTGTCATTTATTCCAGGCTCTGCACTGATCACAGTAAGCTCAAGGAAGAAGTAACCACCACACATTGGACACTGGCAAGTGTGAGTACTGTATAGTGCAGAAGCAGAGAAACAGTTTAGCACTAAAGCACCCACATCTAGTGCCCAGTAAAACTTATAAGAAGGAAGAGCTTTATATTGCTCTTCACAGCAAGCTCGGGGACTCCAACCCCAGAGATTTCTACTCTGAAATTCCAGTTTTGCTCATGCATTTGAATAATTTATTTTAAAAAGTGGGATTTATGTTGCTCAAGCATCACTAGTTCAAGCAACATAAAAAGCCTTTAGATTATCTTTATATGGTACTTGAGAAAACTTTCCTTGGCAGAGGTGGGAAGTTGTTTTGAGAAACAAGTTTAAAGAGCGTGCTCTCCCCATCACCGCATGGGGGTGGAGGGAAGAGCGAGCTCTTTAAACTCTTTTCCAGCATCCCGGAAAGGCTGGTAAAAAAGTTTGAAGAGCATGCTCTGCACCCCCATTTATCAGAGCCAGTGCCCAGTAGCCACTCGGTAGTAGCTTCAGGAGGGGGAAGATTTAAAAAGCCCACACTTTCCTCCCACCTGATGGGGTGGGGAAACAGTGGGCTTTTTAAATGCCCCCCCCAGCCTGCACCCATCAGCTGCTGGA
Organism: Phrynocephalus versicolor; assembly: GCA_023846285.1. Classification (NCBI taxonomy): domain Eukaryota; kingdom Metazoa; phylum Chordata; class Lepidosauria; order Squamata; family Agamidae; genus Phrynocephalus; species Phrynocephalus versicolor. The sequence goes on from JAHTLZ010000015.1 coordinate 17,211,374, forward strand.
TGCTTGCTTCCCCTGCTGGGGGTGGAAGGAAATTCCCGCTCCGTTTCGTTTCGTTTCATTTTCTAAGATGGGTCAGTTTGTCATTTGTTTCATTTCCTAACAAAATGCATAACGAATAACGAAATGAATAATAAATTCATTTCGTGCCCATCTCTAGTACCTAGAGTTTGGAGCGCCTGGAGGCAAAGTCAGTTTTTGCACCCTCTCCTCCCCCACAACCATGTCTCACCCACCCAGCAAGAGGGGCCAAATCCTGGGGGAACAGTGGGGAAAGGGAAGAAGGGTCTTTCCTTCTAATGCCTCCCTTGTGGGTCTCCTGTGGAAACCACACAGAGTGTGGATAGCGCCAAGCAGACAATTTTTTTTCAAGCATCACCTCCGTAGCATTCTTCCCCCTCCTCCGTTCTCTCGGCTAAGGCTTAGCGATTGTTAGCCCAGGAAAAGGAGACGATGGAAGCAGATGATGGGATTTTCTTCCCCAAGCAGCACCTCCAATGCATGCTTCCCTCTCTTCCTTTTCCCGGGCTAATGATAGCCAAGCCTTAGTGGGGTGAAAGGAGGACTGCTAGTGGGATGGCGCATGGCTTCCTCCTCCTGCTCCCCCTCCAGGTGCCCCCAGATTGCTGCACGCCATGGGACAAATGCACTGTTCTGCCCCTCATTAGTTATGCCAGGCATGTGGATTTGGATGAACCGAATTTTGTCACAGTCCCTCACCAAAGGCTGCTGAGAAAACTGGACAGTCAGGGGATAAGAGGGCAGTTCCTCTTATGGATTGAGAACTGGTTGAGATCCAGGAAACAAAGGTGGTTACTTCACACCCTTCTTTGTTCCATGACTAGTTTTGTACTGTGACACCGTTGGTCACAATCACATGGTTTTGTCCCTGTTTCAGTGTTCCCATGGTCATGATAACTTGTCTCTTGACAAGTGTTAACTCACGGTCTTGTACCATGACAAACACTGAATTTGTCTAGCTTCCTTGTTCCTTCTTTTTTTTGGGGCGGGGGTTAAAAATTCCTTTTTCAATATTTTGATTATTGATATTCTGGTTTTCATATGCCAATGCAGCAGCATTCATAACGTTTTCTTTCTTATACATTTGAGTTGCATGGTTTTGCCCATAGGGAAATTAATGACATATGTCACTTCACCCACTAACCACTAAATGGACACAAAAGCTGTGCTAACAATGCTTGCCAGGTTACCAGTACAGTTGTTACTTCACATCCTCTTAACCAGGACAAGAAGTGAAACAGAAGGACAAGAGAAATCCAACCCCAGCGGTTGGTACAGATTTGTCTAGCTTAGCAGCTGTTCTGGGGGTGTGGTCGAGACAAATTTCAGTTGTTGTGAGATGGATGTGAAGTAACATTTTTGTGTACTGCTCCTAAATACAACAACTACAGAGACAAAATGGATGTGAAGTAACCGCCAAATAGTAGGTGTCAATGGGAAATTTTCACAATGGAGAGAGATGACAAGAGGTGTGCATCTGTCCTGGGTCTGGTGCTTTTCAATCTGTTCATAAATGACCTGGAGACAGGAATAAGCAGGGAGGTAGCCAAGTTTGCAGATGACACAAAACTTTTCCGGGTGGTAAAAACCAGAGAAGATTTTGAAGAGCTCCAGAAGGATCTCTCCAAACTGGGGAAATGGGCTACAAAAATGGCAAATGTGTTTCAATGTAGGAAAATGTAAAGTAATGCATACTGAGGCAAAAAATAAATAAATTCAAATTTTATCTGTCAACTTGTGGGCTCTGAGTTTTTCGTGATGGATCAGGAAAGAGATCTTGGTGTGCTGGTGGACAGCTCAATGAAGGTGTCTACCCAGTGTGTGGTAGTGATAAAAAGGGCCAATTCCATGCTAGGAATTATCAAAAAGGGGACTGAAAATAAAACAGCCAACATTATAGTTCCATTGTACAAGGTGATAGTAAGGCTGCACCTAGAGCATTGAGTACAATTCTGGTCACCATATCTCAAAAAAGACAAAGTAGAACTGGAAATGTGCAAAAGAGTCACTAAAGTGATTACTGAGCTGGGGGACCTCCCTTATGAGGAAAAGCTAAAACATTTGGGGCTCTTTAGTCTGGAAAAAAGGCACCTGAGGGGGGATATGATTAAGATGTACAAAATAATGCAGTGAATGAGTAAAGTGGAAAGTGGGACACTCTTCTCCCTGTCATAAAATATCAAAACTAGGGGACATCCACTCAAACTGTGGGTTGGGAGAGTAAGAACAGACAAAAGAAAATATATTTTTACCCAGCATGTTGTTAGTCTGTGGAACTCCTTGCCATAGGATGTGGTGATGGCATCTGGCCTGGATGCCTTCCAAAGGCAATTGGACGTATTCCTGGAGGAAAAGTCCATCACAGGTTATAAACCACAATGGAGGTGTATAATATCCAGACTTAAAACCAGGGTACTTCAAGAGCCAGATGCAGGGGAGTGGTATCAGGAGACAGATATCTAGTCTCGTGCACTCCCAGACACATTTGGTGGGCCACTGTGAGATACAGGAAGTTGGAGTAGATGGGCCTTTGGTCTGATACAGTGTGGCTCTTCTTATGTTCTTATGTTCTTATGTAGGGTGAGGGAATAATGATCAGGAGACACAAGAAATATCATTTTAATTTCCCATCATGTTGGAATCACCCTACAAATTATATGGTGATGGCTGTCTTTTGCATTAGCTTGATATTGCCATAATTTTATAAATTTAAAGTGAGGGCAGGTCTGATTTACTCCTGAATAGATTAACTTGGAACTAGTTTCCTTAAACACATGAGGGTGAATAAAAAGGCCATCATTATAACACTCTGCCAGGCTTATTTAAATGCATTCAGTTTCTTAATGTTTCATCAGGACCTGAGTAGCTGAGACACTCAAAATTATATTTTAAGCCATCTGAAATTATATCTGCCAATGTCCTTGGACGGTGGTTCACTGAGCTTAGTCAGCATTTCAAATCTGGTCATCAATGGTCATCCATGCACCCACTTGTTTTGCTGTGATATACATCTTTCATATCTTCATTCATCCTTGTTTCCAATTCTGTCAGAGACCTAAGAAAATGAAAGAGTCATTGGAACAAAGAAACCTGCTTTAGATATACTGTTGGCCTCTCTCACTCAATATCGTGTCATTGGCCCTCAGTTATTTTGATGTGAAATTTGTGTGTGTGTGTGTGTGTGTGTGTGTGTGTGTGTGTGTGTGTGTGTTTATCTCACTTTTCTCCAAAGTGGTTTACATCTTTAAAGGAGAATATTTAAAGCTAAAAACAATAAGTATACAAATGCTAAAAAATTTCAATCAGACAACAGTAGACAAATTCAACGTCACAAATGCATGCAAAGCCTTGAGCACAACAATCCATTTAAAAACCCCACTCAGACATCCAGTTATTAAAGGAAGGCTTTTCTCAAGAGAAACGTATTCATTGGTAGACAATGGTACCCAAAGCTGCATCAGGTTTATCATGTCTTCCTATAAACTGTGCAAACTTGCTCTATACTGTATCTCAATCTTGAAGCAAGTATGGCTGTCAAAATCTTGGGCTTATATGCAATGATGTCAATGATGCAACCTGTTGAGCTACCAGCTGCATATTTCATGTCACAATTTCTTTTGCAGCAGGGGCCGTAAAAATATGCTGATGCATTCAGTACTACTTATCCAGCTGTTTTCACAACTGCTTCCATAATTGTTTGTGCAATAGTGTAATCTTGCACTACTATGGGTATTCCATAAACTGTCCTCCTAATACAGTCGTGGCGAACTTTGGCACTCCAGATGTTTTGGACCACAACTCCCAGAAGTCCAAGCCTAGACTGCCAATGACAAAGGACTGTGGGAGTTGTGGTCCAAAACATCTGGAGTGCCAAAGTTTGCCACCACTGTCCTGATATATGCTATTATGTTCTACCATAACTGGGCAACTCTAGGCATTGCTGGTGCTACAGGCTTTTCTTCTGAGAAAGCAAAACTCTTGCCACTGATTCACATCATGGAAAGGTTAAATTTGGTGGATAGACATGGGCACAACTCGGCGAAATTGTCATTTCTGTTTCCGGTTGTCTTTTCCGTTACGTAACGGAAATGGTAACGATAATTAAGATGTCAGAACTCGAACTCGAACCAAAAAAAGAAAAATTTGGTCGGGTTTATCGTTGTCATTCATGGCATCGTGGCGATCGCGCAATGCCATTGCCAAGCAGCACAGGAAAAAAGTTTTAAAAAGTAAAAAAAAACAAAAAACCTGACTCCCGGCCAAAAAAGCAGGCGAAAATATGCCTGCCTGAGGACACCTACCTGAGTGGTGGTTTCTGGGGGGGGGGTCCCCAGCCTTCCCCCCCTCTCCTGTCCTGGGCTGCTTGCCCCAGGCTGGGGGGGGGTCATCCTCATCATCTCCATGCCATGCGGTGGGGGGGGATCAAAAATGGCGACTGCAGTATTTATTTTTAAATCGTGGTCCAAAAACCCACCAAAGCACAACAGAAACATGTGAAAATTAGGTATTTTAAATGCCTGAATTTTTATAGTAGCAGCAGTGGGTTTTTTATAGCAGTAAAAGGTCGCAGAGATTTTATTTTATTTTATTTTAATTTTTTTTTAGACCTGCCCATGTGGGCTGGGCATGGGATGGGACCATGCAAATTTTTGAACCATTCCACCAATGGCATGGCCAGGTTTTCACTGACACTTCTGGATGTCACCCACCCACCCATGCCGCCACCCGCCCATTCGCCCGCCCGCGGCCACCGGCCACCCGCTCACTCACCTGCGCCTCCCCCTGCCACTGTCACTGCCCACCCGTGGCCCCCTGCCACCACCGCCCGCCCGCACCTCCCCCCACTGCCCACTCACCCACCCGCGCCTCCCCCTGCCGCTGTCGCCCCCCGCCCATGGCCTCCCACCACCGCTGCTTGGCCGCACCTCCCCCCGCCCCCCGCCCCACCCAGGGCGCAAAAACACCTAGCGCTGGCCCTGATTGTGGGATGCCCCTATGTTCTTCGCGCTAAATCACGTTGGAAATGACAAACGACAAACAACAAACGGAAATGACAAATTTTTGAAAAATTTCACGACAAACGGAAACGACCCGAAACGGACCCGTTCCGACAAATGACAACTCGAAACATCATTTTTTCTGGTCGTGCCCATCTCTGTTGGTGGACATCAATCTCCAGGGTCTCCATGACAGCATTGGTGACAGCAAATATTGCTGGTCCAAAAAACTAATTTCCTCAAGTTCTGCACTTGTTCATCTTAATTTACTGAAATGGGCACATGATCCAGAATCTTCCTTTGATAGTACTGAGACTAAGTAGAATAAAACAGTCTTGTTTTTTCAGACCAGCATAGTAAGGGGATCTGTTGGTCACTGAGTTAGCACATATGTTTGCAATCTTTCCTTTTTCTAATGCTGTTTAATTCATGAAGGTGTCTGCACTTTTGATCTTCTCAGTTTTTATTCCCCATAAAATATAGGGAGAGACTCAAAACCGTTAGAAGGATGAGCTGGAAAACAAATCAGACTGATTCTTTCAGCCAGAGAGAACTGCCGCATCTAAATTGTACATTAACTGGGATATGTTGCATGCAAAAGAATGTGAACTCCCACTGCTTCAAACGTCTTTCTTCCACTAATCCTCCAAACAATTATGCATTTGTCCTTGTCTTACCTTGGTCTCTTAACTTTCAACACTTCCTTGGTTGCTCGTTTGCAAAGGATCTGTTTAAATGCTCAAGTTAATAAGGAACTGGTCAATGGGTTACGGAATGGCTTAGAAGTGGAGGGGGAAATTGCTGTTAATTGGAGCAGTTAAAATGACACTATGATAGTGTGCTCCAGCTGAGAAATTGACCAATGCACTTGGAAATAGAAGTATGCATTCTGTTGAAGCACATGTAAAAGGATATTACTTGTTTAGATCCAGCCTTTTAAAAATACTTTTCTTGTTTTTGAGCATCTTGACTGCATAATGTGACCTTAACTGGGTTGTCCTTGCAGGCTCTTACACACACTTACACATTGCTAGACAAAGCCCTTTGGATGGCAAGAATGCTCTCTTCCTTACAATTTTGAGATAACAGAAAGTAGTCACAGCTTGTCTTAGAAAGGGGAACCCTAACTCACCAATTTGGGTAAGTCCCCCTTCTTCCTTTAATCTTCATTCCTTCTGTAACAACAGAAAAGCCACCTTGAGTACTGCAAGAACATGAAGTGGCTGACCACTGAACTCAACACCCCAGGCTCATTGTTGTTAAATGAGAAACCATGATCCAGCTGCAGCTCTGGTTCCACATCGGTAGAGATGGGCACGACCAGGAAATTTTTTTTCTGAGTTGTCGTTTTTCGGGACGGGTCCGTTTCGGCTCATTTCCGTTTTTCGCGAATTTTTTTCATAAATTTGTCGTTCCTTTTTTGTTTTTTCGTCTGTCGTTAGTACTGGTTTGGGGGGGTAGCGGGCTCCTGGAGGCACCTCTGTGGGGTGGGTGCCTCCTCTGGCCCGCTATGAAGGGAAAGCGGGCTCCTGGAGGCACTGGGGTGGGTGAGTGCCTCCTCTTCTCACCCACTAGGAAGGAAGGGAAAGCAGGGCTCCTGGTGGCACCTCGTGGGTGCCTCCTCTCCTCACCTGCTACAAAAGGGCATGCATAGCCATATGGATATGCATACCAAGTTGCAGACTTGCTTAGTGGACTGGCAGAGGCACCCCTCTTTGGGGTGCCTCCACTGCAACAGTCAGTCAGAGAGAATGCGGGCTCTCACTGTGTCTCACTAAGAAGGGAAGCATACTTGTGTGTAGTGCAATGCAAGTACACACTCACAGATCTGGCTTAGGGTTAGGGTTAGCGCAAGGGCTAGGGTTAGGCTAGTTACGGGTGAGGTTAGGGTGAGTAGTGGGGTGCACCTCTGGGTGCCTCTCTGACCCACTAAAAGGACAGTGTACTGTGGCATATGGGTAAGGGTTAGGGTTAGGGTTAGGGCTAGGGCAGGGTTAGTGGGCTTTTTGGCACATCCCAGAAGTCTCAGTGGCCAAGTGGCCATGCGATTGGTGGAATGGCTCCAAAATTTGCATGGTCCACTCCCATGGCCAGCCCATCATTGCACAGGTGTAAAAAATATAAATAAAATAAAATAAAATCAATGGAGAGGAGGACATTTTGTTGCAAGAAAAACCCACTGCTGCTACTGTAAAAATTCTGGCAGTTTTAAAATAGTAGCAGGCAGCAGCAATTTTCGCATGTTTCTGGGTGCTTTGGTGTGTTTTTGGACCACGATTTCAAAATAAATTACGTTCACCCCAGTTTGGATTCCGATTGGGGAGTTGGCGAGACGACAAGGATGCCCCCCACCAGAGCAGCCCAGGACAGGAGAGGGGGGGAGGC
>JAHTLZ010000015.1:17234725-17293781 GCA_023846285.1 Phrynocephalus versicolor
TAATAATAATAATAATAATAATAATAATAATAATAATAATAATAATACCTTTATTGTCCATGTGCACAATGAAATTGGCTGAGTCTCCCTTACCCACCCCCACCACCATCCCATTTAAACGTAGTGGCTTCCAGTCATACAGCCTTGCACTCCTTTTTCAGCTCATCAAAGCAAAACTCTTCTTAAATAAAATATAGAGAAATTTTTCATTCCCCCTGTTGGCAGTAGAGATGGGCACAAAATGATTTTTTTTATTTTGTTTTTTGTTTGCCAGTGACTCTCGCCTCCTTGCTGTTTCCCTGTTGGAAGTGGATCCTGTTACCATGTATGGCTGTGTACTGTGCATTGCAGACCAAAGAGTCATGATTAAAGTGACATGACCCTATTGCCTGACCAACAGCTGTTAAAGCCAGCAGACCAACAGGGGTTGAACTGGCTGGCCTGCTCCAGGGCGGGCTGCTCTATTCTGGACTTGCCTCCTAATCATATGCCTGTTGCCCATTGCCGGCCTAGTTGGTGTCCTGAACTTTAACCATAATGGGGCCAAGGGCTCGTCCCACCTAATGTGTGCCTGCGTGGCTGATCTCACCCTGAAATTTTCTTCATAAAGCAGCCACATGTGACCAGGAAAGTCCACATGGGCCCTATAGATCAAGTCTAAATATTTCAACAATGACTGAGCCTTCCAAGGGTGAGCCTGCATGACCAGGGACTCATACATCATGTGTGTGAGCAACCTGTGATCTTTATCCTTGGGGTCCTCTTTCTCAAGCTCTTTCACCTCCACTTCTCAATTAAGCAGGCTAAATATATCCACGCATTCTCCATTCCAAATCTTGTCCCTAGTGGCCTGTGCCGGATGTTCACCTAAAGTGGCTGCATAATCCCCACGCAGGATGGCTACAGCTGGCACTCCCACCAAGCCTGGTCCACCACATGGTTAAGACCACACCAGCCCCCCAACCAAGGCTGCCCTAGCAGACTGCTGTTCTAGGTGCATGGGCTCAGCGGGCCACCTGCCTGGCGCTCCCCCTTTTGGGACACCCATACCTAACCCACTTGCTGGGGTTGGCTGCTGCACCCATGCTGGGACCGTGGTTACATTCTTCTGTGCAGCATGGCCACCCCACCCACCCTCCAAGGCCGGCAAGGTGGTGGCCAAAGGCTAGCTAACAGGATGTGTAGTGTGGGGTTGATGGCCAAGTTACCCGACTGAAGTCCACTGGTGCCATCCTATGATTCCATGGCTGCCACCTGTTGGCCCACTGTTGATTCAACAACCTCCACCACATCAGCCTGCTTTGCCCTACACAGTCCCTTGGCTTTAGCTGCTGCCTCCTTCCTCAGGGACTCCACTTATGCTGCAGGGGTAGTCTGTTGTTCCAAAACAGAAAAGTGAGCCATAAAATCCTTGGCAACCTCCCTCAGCTTGGCCCTACACCGTGCCTTCAAAGGCCTCACCGAGGCCCAAGGCTGGCTAGCTTCACCCTCTGGCTGATGGCCAATTCCCCTGGCATGCTCCAATGCTTTGAGCCTGGCCTGTAGTTGCTGTCACATGGGCCAGTCCTCCTCATCCGAGGATGACCCGGGCAGCAAAACCGCAGGGGCTACCCTCTTCAATGGCTGTTTCCCCTTACCTATACCCTGTCCCTTCTTAGGCCCTATGTTCCCCACTGGGAGTTCAGGATATCAGTCATAGCCTAACCTCCATAACTCTAGCCCACCAGAACCAAAACTGCAGCCCCCAGAACACTGGCACCCAATCCCCAGTGAAGTTACCCATTCTATTTGGCCAACTATGCTATTCCAACCCCCCATTGACCAATTTCCCTCTATATTGAAACCCCTGCAATACAATGCCCCACCATACAACAGCACACAGACACCCCCACCTGTCTCACTTCCACTGAATAATGTGAAACTACCCCCCTCTATGCAACCTTCATTCCAAATTATATCCTGCTTATCCTCCTCAGTTGCCAGTTATTATAATCACTGATTTTCCAGATATAGTACTCAGTTTACTTTCCCAATTTATCTGTGTATTCCTTATTTATTTATTCCTAGAATAATTATCCTTCAAATTATTCTTAATGCCGGCCCTGTTGGCTTAATCACTTCTGGATCATTTTTCTGCACTATTCATGAACGGTGTGTGCTTAGAGCCAGAGGAAGTGTATTTCATCCATGAGAGCTTGCTATTTTATTTTGAGTGGCTCAGTAAAAGGTATCATCTACTCTTTCATTTGTTTGATAAGTGGTGATGGTGTAAGTGGCAAAGAAAAATCAGAGGCCTGTCTTGTTTTGTTTTGTTTTTGCTTGCTTTTTTTCAAAAGGAAGAAATCAACCTGCTAAGGGAGAAAGAAGTATGGAGAAAGTGGAGTTGGCCTGAGTGAAGGAAGGGTGAGAGGAACTATGGGAAGGTGGCCCAAGCAGCACCCAGCACTTTAAAGGAAAAATATAAAGGAAGAGCTGTTTAAAATAGTTACCACTTTGGCCACAAGCTGTTCCTGCCTAAGGCAAATTGAATGGACGGCAAGGCCCCCAACTGAGACCTTCTGATAACAATCCAAAACTCTCCTTACACTATTCTAACAGTGACTATGTGAGAATGTGTGCACTCAGGAAGAATACCTACATGAGCATGTGTGACTAGAGATGGACACGAATCGAAAAAATAGTGTTTCGTTTCATTTCGTTAAGGAGGTTGTTTCATTTCGTTTCATTTTCCACAAATTTTTGCAGAAAAAGTCATTTTGTTATTTCATTAATTCATTATTTGTTTTTACCCCCTTTCCCCCTTCACAGCCCCTGGGATCCGGTTGGCGCTAGATTTTATTTTATTTTTTCCCCTTTAGCTTAGGGTGCTGAGTCGACCGGGCCACCCTTAGGGCCCAGTCGGCACTCCTTTTTTAAAATTTAAATTATTTTATTTTATTTTATTTTATTATTTCACTTCTGGGTTTGCAGCTGTAGTGCGGGGCTTTTGTTTTTATTTTCTTTCAGTACCGCCCGCCCCTGGGGCCTGGTTGTTGCTGGTTTTTTTAAAATTCAATTTAATTTAATTTTTTATTTTAGGGTGCCAACCAGGCCACCCTTGAGGTCCAGTCGGCGCTTCCTTATTTATTTATTTATTTCTATTTTTATTTTATTCCCCCCCCTTTCTGGGCTGAGGCTCCATGCTACAGCTGTAGTGCAGGGCTTTTTTTTTTTCTTTCAGCACCGACCGCGCAGCCCCTGAGGACCAGTTCATGCTGTTATTTTATTTTATTTTATTTTATTTTATTTTATTTTTTATTTTAGGGTGCCGACCAGGCCACCCTTGGCATCCAGTCGGCGCTCCCTTATTCATTTATTTATTTCTATTTTTATTTTATTCCCCCCCCCCACACACACACTTCCAGGTTCAGGCCCCGTGCCATAGCTGTAGTGTGGGGCTTTTTTTTCTTTCAGCACCGACCGCATGGCCCCTGGAGCCTAGTTGGCACTGGGTTTTTTATTATTATTATTTAATTATTATTATTTTAGGGTGCTGACCAGGCCATCCTTGGGGCCTGGTCGGTGCTCCTTTTTATTATTATTATTTCTTTTTTTTCTTTTTCTTTTATCTTTTTACTGCCAACCACATGGCCGCGCTACAGCTGTAGCGCGGACGTCGGCTTTTCCCCCCTGATGGCCATCCCAGAAGCCAGGAAGACCAGACCTCTGGACCAGCACCAGGTAGGAGACATCTCCACCCCCCTCCATTAACAAAATGAACCTAACCGAACCAATTTTTCTCAGTTAGGTTTGTTTCATGTTAAATTTGCCCCTAGGGTCGTTATTTGTTCAGTTACGTAATGAAATGAATAATGAATAACGAAACAAAAAAATTCATTTCATGCCCATCTCTATGTGTGACAGAAAAAGAGAGTTTTAAATGAAGGTAGAAAATTTAGCATGCTCCAAGAAAGGAGGAAAGGTTTTTTTAAAGGAGAAGGTGCATATAAATTCCCATGTCTCTCTGTTACTGGCCACCTTGTTTCTGGCCCACCAATACCAATAGGTACTACCTCACGGCACAGTGCTTAAACTGCTAGACCTCAGTTATAACTGTGCTCCGTCACGACCTATAGTTCAATCCCAGATAGCCAGCTCACGGTTGACTCAGCCTTCTATCCTTGTACGGTTGGTAAAATGAGTACCCAGCTCGCTGTGGGTGGGGGTTGGGGTGGGGAGAGCAATGTGCAGTATGAGTAATTGAATTGTAAACCACCCATGGAGTGCTTTAAGCACTATGGGTGGTATATAAGCAGTACATTTTATTTTTCCACATTCTTTATTTCAAAGGAAAATATCTCCTGCCCTAGAGTTATCAATAAATGGAAGGGGATGAAAAGCAGAAAACATGTTCAGTCTAAAACAAATCTGATTATTGTTCAGTCTTGGCACTTCACATCATGGGTAGAGCATCCACTGGCTAAATGTTTTCCTGAATATTACTCCTAGAACCTGTTTCCCCCCTCCCCTTGGTGGTGAAAAACATGCCTTTAGTTCCATTCAGCGAATAATTAGCTCACTGTCATAGGAAGCTTGCATGCATGCATTCATTCATTCATTCCATTTCTACCCCACCCTTCCAGTGCCCAAGCACCACTCTCGAGCTTTTTTTAGCATAAGACAAAACATTCCAATGGGTTGAAGGGACACAATTGCAAACAGATCTTATATATCTTGTTTTTTTTAATTTTAGTTCTTGAAACTGACCGGAGTGAATATTTGCTCCAATGGAAAGGTGGGGGAAAGTGTCTGAGAAACTTGCACCGGCATGATGTCTCATTTCCACATTGAAGAGGAAAAAAAAATATTCCTACCACCATATCTTTGTTAAAATGTTCAAACAATGAACATTCACCTCGCTGACAATCACTATTCCAAATGATGTGAGAAAATAGGACACTGATCCCTTAAACAAAAGGTAATTCTTGACATTGCAATATAGGGAGAAAAAAGATGGAGATATGAATGTGAAAAAACTCATCAGAAATGACAGTTTTATTACATAGGATGGCAGGAAGGATAAGAAACTAATTTTAAAAATGCTCACTAGAATGCAGATATACTTATTATTAGTTGTCCTATGCCTCTTGCCAATTATTCTTATTCTTATTTTTTATTTTGTTTAATTGTTGTTGGGTATTTTCCCTTTTATTTTATTTTTATTGTCTTCTCAACAACTATTATTATCCTGTGGATTTCTTGTGCTTTTATGCGGACCGCCCAGAGTTCCCTCTGGGAAATTGACGCGGTATATAAATAAATAAATAAATAAACAAATAAATAAATAAATAAATAAATAAATAATTCTTTAGGTGGGGAAAACAGTCTTCCTGGACTGTTAGCACATTTTAACACAATACTTTAAGTATTGCCATTAAGTAATAGTAATTACAATCTAATCCATTTCAGGTTGCATCTACCTCTCACTTCCAGACTTTGACCATAGAAGACTTCATGTATTCAAAACAATCAAGACACTCCCCTGTCCCCGCCACCACCATCTTGTTGATATTTCGCCATTTTATCTGATAGAAAATCTGGAGAGATGGAAAGCTTGTCCACAACTGAGCATACTTGATTTATCATAATAAAGGGATTGCCTAACCATGGATTCTAAAATTAAAATCGTTGTCACTGTTCCCAGCCTATGTAAGACCCTGTGACTAAGACCCTTAAAACAAAATTAATTTACATTTAATTTACATTGAATTAAATTCTAAGAGCACTTGAGCCATGAAGCGACATAGATAAATAGGTTGTTAAACAGCTTTAAAGAAAAAGGCCGGTGATATTAAACATACCCCATATGCAAGTGTTATGTGGCTTCTGGTATTGCTAGTTAGCTAGTTATCTTAAAATCCCAGCATTCACATAAAATATAGAAGAACGTTTCCTGCCCTCATGGTTGTAGAGATAAAGCTCAAAATGTGATTGCAAAAATAATGAGGTTAATAAGCAAGCAATTTGGGAAAAATTCTTTTAGAGAATCAGGAAATATATTAAGACATTTAAATCTTTAAAAAAATGTGAGGGTTAGCCTGAGACTGCAATGCGTATTTATAGTAAGGATGAAGAAATCAATCTCTGTACAGTTTATCTCGGCATCACAACTGTAAGTCCATACTGCCCAATTCATACATTAGTCTGCATGTTAAACCATGCGTGCAAAATGTTCATTAATTTTGGAACAGCTTACACTCCATGATTCCTTCCCACCAAAATATAAACATTTTTAAAAGCATTTCCTAAGCATAGCCCAATGTGTAGACTCTAGAGGCTGTGCAATCAGAGAGGTATCCAGGTTATTATCCACTTGAAATCTGAGAAACACAAATTAGTTGGGCTATTTTAACATCACCCTCCCCAGCTCTATTTCATGTCATTGCAAGAAATGGGCAGCAAACTTTATTTTGTTTGCAGTGAAGAAGTTACTTTTTTGTTTCTTAATAATAAAAGAGAAGCTTTTTGTTTGATTTGCTTTCAGTTTCCACTCCAGGCCCTGCCTATGGTGACAGTTTGCCTGCTTCAGCTGTGGATATGTTCTCCACCACACTGACTGAATTTAAAGCCAAGATTGCCAGTTTGGAGGAAGAAAATCAAGACAGATTTCATCTGTTGCAAATAAAACAAAGGCTCAGGAAACAAATAGCACCCCCCTCAAAAAAAAGCACTATAAGCGATACTTAGGCAATCGCCAGAGTATTTCAAAATGAATAGGTTTGCTCTTCAAACCAGATTATTTTGAATATACATTTAAATGGGCCCAAATATTCTTAGCATCCACCTCTAAACGGATCCAATGTACATTGTATGGTTTGCTTTCTCAGTGGCTTTTATACAAATTTATTTATTTATTTATTTATTTACAACAAATGCTATTATCTACTACTGACTGGGATCTCAGGGTCCAGAGTTATTAAAGCTCATTCTCTAAATAAACTCAGAAAATCAAAGCTCTGAAACTTAAACAAGTCAGGTAAATACTTCTCATTCTTCTATTTTTCAAATGTTACTGGTTTTATAAAGTAGAAGATGACTTTACAGAAGAGATGAAGAAAAAAGGTTGCCAAAATCATGCTGCATATTCTGATAATGTTATTTAATGTGAAACCTTATGATAGGTGATGCATAAAATGGAATAAAGAAGCTATTAAAAGTTAGAGCAGATGGTGTAGTTGCAGTTTTCTCAAATTCCAAAGACAATTCTGGATTTCTTCAGTAGGGAATTCTGAAATAATTGAGATAAAATATGTGAGCATCTAAAATCTGTATTATTTTATCTCTATTATTATATTACTTATGACAGAGTAGAAATTATAGCGGAACATTAAAATGTTAAATTGGAAGTCTGATATTCCCTATGGCTCTGATTCTGTTTTCTTCCTAGCTCACTCTCACTAAAGCTTTTTTATAATTCTTTAAATATTTCTTAACTGTTTCTTCATCTTTCTGCCTTATTATGTATTTCTAGTCACTTTCCTTTCCTTTCCCTCTTTTGTTCTTTTTCATTGTCAAAACCCTAAAAGCCTTTTAAAGGTATGTGAATACTCTTGGTCAGAGTTGGGATAAATTAAAAAAATCACAAGCAATACGTTCTAACCTTGAATGGATTTTTGATTTTGCTTTTCTTAAAACATATCACAGAGCATCTGAACACATTGAATCTTAGGTTGCAGGGAAAATGAAAGCTGGTGTGTGACCTGCATTCAGAATTGAAAACTTTTGAATCAAAACTGAAACAATTGTGAAACTAGTTTGAAAGTGAATTTTCAAACTTCTTATGCTACAATGAACAAAAATTGAGAAAGACAGGAATTTGCAATTCAATGTTGAAAGACATATCAAAACACTAAACCCACTGCAAATGGAACTCCAAACTGATTCACTGATTGTCTTTTTTAAAATTTATTTTAAAAACATATACAAATTACATAAAAGAAAACAAACATCAACAATGGTGCACCCCTTCACCAACAGGATCGCTCTTCATATTCACATTCGTCATCCTCCCCTCCAGAACAAAATCGATTGTTGCGCGGAAACCTTACCCTTATTCCGTACAAGTACGTATTCAATTAATCTACCCCATATATCATAGAAAATATCTCTTTTTAACTCTCCTTTTTTAACCTTGAGAGAGCAGGACAATTTATCATTTAAAGCAATATTCCATACTTCATTATACCATTCTTCTAAACATAGTTCATATTTAGATATCCAGTTTCTAGCAATTATTAATCTAGCTGCTGTCAACAAATTTGTAATCAACTCTTTAGTTTTAACATCATAGTTATGAATGATCCACAAATATTGATAACAAAGCAATTTCAGTTTTGGGCTCTATAGTCATTTCTAGTATATCACTTAGTTCTTTAAAAATACATTTCCAAAATGTCTGTATCTTTTCACATTCCCACCACAAATGATAAAAGGTACCAATCTCATTATCACATTTCCAACAAAGCTTAGAAAAATTTGCATTCAATTTATTCAATTTCACTGGCGTCATATACCATCTTAAACTTATTTTAAAGAATTTTTCCTTTATTCTAACAGACAAAGATCTAAGTATTCTCATTCTCCACATTTTAGCCCAGTCTTCTTCTCTTATTTCTTTTTTAATATCTTGTTCCCACAATAATTTTGATCCAAGTCCTCCCCTATTATCATCTAAATCCGAAATAATTTTATATAGTTTGCTAACAATAACTTTTACTACCATTTTGTTCTGAATATCCTCATATAACAGTAAGAGTTGTTCATATTTTGTGTACTCTCTGCATTTATTATTTTTCTTTAACCAAGTATCAGTCCATTTCTTTAATTGTATAAAATTGAACCAAGATATATCCCTACCTTGGAGAACTTCATTGATGTGTACTTTCCCTCTCATCTTGCTTATCCAGTCTTTCAATCTAATCACTTGTTTATCCCTAAATACTTTTTTGAAAATTTTCAAATTTATAGGGAAATTCTCCATTTCAGTTACAGATCTCAATGGTGAGTCTGAGGGACATAATTTTTTCTTATGCAAGTACCATGCATTTAACATAGATCTAAGAAAGGGGTTATTAATCTCATTTAACTTTGATTTCTTAATAGTGCCGAATAGGTATTTTTCAATATCCTCCTTTATTTCCGATGATTCCATTTTCCACCATATTAATCTTTCTGGACTAAACACAATATCCCCAATAAACCTTATTTGATTTGCTAAATAATAATTTTTAACATTCGGTAAACCTATACCGCCTTTATTTTGGGCCATATACCAATATTTTTTGTTTATTCTAGCTTTTTTTACCACTGTTACAATAGTTAATTAAATCTTGCCAAAATTTAAGGTCGTCCTTACTTAGCTGTATTGGAAGCATCATAAAGAAAAAAATTAACTTTGGTAAAATTTTCATTTTCATCAATGCAATCTTCCCAAACCAGGAAAGTTTTAGACTTGAATATTCTAACATTTTATTCTTAATTTCTTTCTTCAGTTTACTATAATTAACTTCCTTTAGTTTCTGTGTATCCTTTACTAATTCTATACCTAAATACTTAATTGAGTTACTTATCTTACATCCATAGTTATGGGTAAACACTTCTTGTTCTTCCTTGCTATGATTAAACAACATCACCTGAGATTTCTGCCAGTTAACCCTCAATCCAGATATTGACCCAAATTTCTCCAAATGATATCTAACTCTATCCATTCTAATGGGTTTTTAATTATCAATAAGGAATCATCTGCAAATAAATTAATCTTTACTTTGTTATCAGTACCTAATCCAGTAATTAACGCATCATTCCTTATTTTATCTGCAAACATTTCAATCATTAAGCAAAATAGAACTGGGGAGAGGGGGCAACCTTGTCTAGTACCTCGGCCTAGAGATATCCGATCTGAAATCCCGTCATTAATTATTATCTCAGATGTATTTTCAGAATATAATTGATCTATCACACCTCTAAATTTCATTCCAAATCCCCAATTTTCAATCACTGTTTTTAGTGTTGGCCATTCCACACAATCAAAAGCCTTAAATATATCAAATGATAAAATGCCAGCCTTCTGTTTATTCATTTCTGTATCATATATAATATTCAGCACTCTCCTAGTTAAATTAGGCATTTGTCTTCCCTTTAAAAACCCATTTTGATCTTCCTTAATATATTTTGTAATGAACACATTCATTCTGTTCGCTAATATTGCAGTAAAAATCTTAGCATCTTGATTTATTAATGAGATAGGTCTATATGAACTAGGGTCCATCAGATCCTTATTAGGTTTGGGGATGAGAATTGTTAATGAATGTTTCCAAGATAATGGTATTTTATCTCCTTGTAAGATTCTATTAAAAAGTATTCTTACTCTTGGAACTAAAATTGGTTTAAACAATTTATAAAAATCTGAATCTAAACCATCACAACCCGGGGTTTTACTATTTTTTAGCTTGTCAATAATTGCTCCAATCTCTTCCTCTTGAATTGGTTTTTCTAGTTCTCTCATGTCTGTCTCTAGTATCTTATCTTTAACAATTTCTTTAACATACTCTTCTATGTCTGCTTTTGAGGCATTACCTCCCTTATATAAATCTTCATAAAAATCTTGAAATATTTAACAATTTCTTTAACATACTCTTCTATGTCTGCTTTTGAGGCATTACCTCCCTTATATAAATCTTCATAAAAATCTTGAAATATTTGCAATTTATCTTTCATCAAGCTACACTTCTTTCATAATTTATCTCTAATCACACCTATTGCGTTTTTTGCTCTACTAGCTTGACATAGCCGTGCCAAAAATCTAGAATTTTTATTACTAAATTGAAAATAATTTCTCTTCATATACATTAAATCCCTCTGAACTTTGTCTAATTCTATACTATCTAATTCTTTTCTTTTAGCTTGAAGTTCTAAAAACGTTCTATTATCACTATTCGCAAGATACTTATGCTCCAAGTTTTTAATTACGTCTTCTAACTTCTTAATATTCTCCTCTTTTGATCTTTTAAATTTACACATTTCCTTTGTAATTAATCCCCTCATAACTGTCTTCATAGTGTCCCATATCAATCCCATTCCACTTCCAGCTGCTTCATTTATAGATTCACTGATTGTCAAAATCATGAAAAGGAAATAAGAATATTTCAGAATCTATTTGAAGCAGCACCAGAAGATGCAAGTCATTTTTTGTTGTTGGAATGAATAGGTTTGCAAGCCAGTGATAATTTCAGAGACATTTACAAAAAGAAAAGAAAAATAGTTCTACATGATCAGATATATTTATCAACCTATAGATATTTGCTGCAGGTAAATATCTGCAGGTATGTTAATTAAAATTAAAATTAAAATTAAATTAGGAAGAACTTCATGATGGTTAGAGTTGTTTGGCAGTGGAATATGCTGCCGCGGAGGGTGGTGGAGTCTCCTTTTTTTGGAGGTTTCTAAGCAGAGGCCTGATTGCTATCTGTTGGGAGTCCTGTGATGCATGGCAGGGGGTCAGACTGGATGGCACCTGAGGTCTCTTCCAACTCTATGATTCTATAATTCTATGATTTTAAGTAGGTAAGTAAGTAAGTAAATTAAGTAAGTGAGACCTGAACCCATGAACAGTTTCAGAGTTCCCCGCTGGTATCTGTTTAGCCACTATGTGAGCAGAATGCTGGTTTATATAGACTTTTGAGCTGAGACAACAGGTATCTTCTTATGTTATTATTAGACATGGGTATGACTCGGCGAAATCCTCGTTTCCGTTTTCTTTCGTCGTTTCCGTTACGTAACGAGGAACGGTAATAAGAATTACTCCGCTCCAGCTCGAACCCGACCCGATAAAGATAAATTGGGTCTGATTTGTCGTTGTCATTCATGGCATCGCGGCGATTGCGCGATGCCAAGCAGCACAGAAAAAAAGTTTTAAAAAGTAAAAACAAAACAAAACAAAAAACAAAAAAAAAAAGATTCCCGCCGGCCATAAAAGCTGGCGAAAATATGCCTGCCTCAGTGAGGGCACCTACCCTCACTGCCTTCCCCCCTTCTCCTGTCCTGGGCTGCTTGCACCAGGCTGGGGGGGTCATCCTCGTTGTCTCCATTTGCCATGCGGTGGGGGGGGATCCAAAATGGTGACTGCAATATTTCTTTTGAAATCGTGGTCCAAAAACCCACCAAAGCACCACAGAAACATGTGAAAATTAGGTATTTTAAATGCCTGAATTTGTATAGTAGCAGCAGTGGTTTTTTCTTGCAACAAAACGTCTCCATTGATTTTATTTTTATTTTTATTTTTATTTTTATTTTTATTTTTTTACACCTGTGCATGCACAATGATGGGCTGGCCATGGGATGGGACCATGCAAATTTTTGGAGCCATTCCACCAATCGCATGACCAGGTTTTGCTGAGATTTCTGGATGTGCCAGAGAGGGCATAAAAAAGCCCACCAACCCTAACCCTAACCCTAAGCCTAACCCTAAGCCTAACCCATATGCCAGTACACTGTCTTCTTAGTGGGCCAGAGGCACCCAGAGGTGCAGCCCACTAACCCACCCTAACCTTAACCATTACCCTAAGCCTAGCCCTTACCCTAACCCCAACCCTAACACAGATTCGTACGCAAGTACACTTCCCTTCTTAGTGGGTCAGAGTGATGCACCCAGAGAGGTGCCTTGAACTCCAGAGACCCACTCCCTCCCTCCCTCCCTAAGCGTAACGTGTACGGCAGTACGCCAGTATGCTTTCCTTCTTAGTGAGTCAGAGAAGCACCGACGAGGTTCCTCTGACACACTAACCCCCCACCCTAACATAATGTTTTTAGTAAGACAGAGAATTGCCGACGAGGTTTCCTGTCACACTACAACCCAACATAATGTATGGTATGCAGCGGCTATGCGTTACGCTCCCTAAACCACTGTACAAATGACAGACAACAAACGGAAATGACAAATTTTTGAAAAATTTCACAACAAACAGAAACGACCCGAAACCGGCCCATCCCGACAAATGACAACTCGAAACATAATTTTTTCTGGTCGTGCCCATCTCTATTTATTATATTAATGACACAAAAATGCTAGGCAAAAAGGTATGGTTAAAATGCATCTAAATAAGGCCTGTTTGTTTTAAAAGAGAACTCTTGTGGAGAACTTCCAATATAAAGTGAAAAGATGTGCTGCTTATATACCACCCAACAGCACTTAAGTCACTCTGGGCAATTTACAATTTAATTATGTAGGCTACACATTGACTCTTGCCCCTCAAAAGCTGGGTGCTCAGTTTACCTCTCTCAGAAAGATAGAAGGCCAATTGAACCCTGAGCCAGCGACCTGGGATTGAACTCAGATAGTGAACAGAGTTTTGGTTGATGTTCTGCAGTTTACCCACTGTGCCACAAGGCTCTATTCTTGTGCAAAACTTTTTGCTTAAATGTTTGAAAGACTAGGGAAGGCCAACATACCACTACTTCCCTTCATGAGCTCCTGGCTTAGATCCATAAACTCCTTGTCAGAATTAGAATTCATGAAACAGCTGGACTGTGTGGAGTAAGAAGAAATTCAAAATGGAACTCTCAGAAATTCCCCAGTGTGTCTCAGATTCATGGCAGAACATGTTTAGCTTTGGGAAAAGTGGAGTGAAGAGAGATAGGATGGAATTTTTCTAACACTGGCAAGGTAGTCAAACAGAGGAGCAGCAGGAACTGTTCTCAATCATCCCAGAGTGCAGGACCCATAGTAATGGGCTTAAGCTACAGGAAGCCAGATTTCCCTCAAAACCAGAAAACCAATTAACCTGGGAGATCAAGCGCTCTCTAGAAAAGGGCACAAAACAGAAATATAGTGTTTTGTTCTGTTTCATTTCAGTCTTTCTGTTTTGCTTTGTTAATAACTGGTTTTTTTAAAAGAATTTTTGCTATGAAACGAAATGCTTTGTAAGGCTATAAATATTGGGCAGCTTTCCTTTTTGTTATTTAACAGGGAGCCCACTTCTCTAAATAAAAGACCCTCAGCCCTTCCAATCAATTTGCCTTCAGGCAAAGAACCCTCTGTAAACAAGCTAGAAACCTAATGCACGAAGAGATAGGGAAGATAAACTCAACAGCTAATCTGCAGCACAGTGAGGGAAGGAAAGAAAATATTAAAAAATAACCTCCACAGTCCTACTTAAAAGGGAGAGGAAAACAATCAGTTTAAATAAACTTGCAAGCACAGCCAGGTAAAGGCACAGCTCCATTCCTGGCTAGTTTCAGACAGATCAAGATTGGAGATAAGCTATCTCAACAGCTGAGGCATGGGAAGAAAACAAAACAAATCAATCAGTTTAAAAATAAACCTCCTATTCTCAAGACAGATGGCTCAAGAGACTAGGATGAATCGTTTCATTTCTAAAACAAAAAAATGTGTTTTGTTCCATTTCTTGACAACACACTGTTTGCTGTTTCATTTCATTTTGTAAGGTTTCATAAGCTTAAAAAATTGATGAAAGAGTGTGTCATTTTCCATAAGGTGCCCATCCCTAATGCTCTCCATTTAAAGGGAAATTGGATAGCTATCTGACAGACATGCTTTGATTTGGAGTCCTACATTGAGCAGGGCATTGGGCTTGATGGCCAAATAGGCCCCTTCCGACTCAATTATTCTTTGATTCTTTGGCTTTATCCTTCAGTCTGTTTGCCTGCAGGATGCTTTCTACACTCATCACAGATGAATTTAAATATATAAATGGGAGACATAAGCAGAGAAGGGAGGTGATTAATTATGCACATTGGCAAATATGTACTTTGGTTATTGTTCTTCAAGGGGTCACATTAGGCTAGTAACCTCCTGTAGTCCAACATGTGCTTCCTTAATGGACTGTGGGATACCACATTAGCATTCTCATCAACCAATTTCCCATCAGATAAAAAGCTTCCCTTCTGAAACACTCCTGCATGCATTGAGGTTCACCCACCCATGATAGGCATTTAATTTTAATGTTTCATTTCTCTGCCTAGTATTTATCTACCCTTTCTCCACTCTTGAGTTTTTTATTGAAGTCTCATTTTCATTTTATGCTGGTTATTCAAGGAGCTAAGTTTAACCTTGCTGTACTTCACAAACTTGCTAATGCCATTTTCTCCCACTGAGTTTGGAAGTTTTAAGTACTGATGGAAAAGGAGTAAGTGATAGAAAAATGGGATCCAGCCAGCTCCATTATTGCTATTTAATAATAGTAAGGTGATGAAAATAAACCTCGTTTCTAGGTAGGAGAAACCTGAGATTTCACACCTGCGGGGAAATGATCAGGTTTTATCTTTGATATATTCTTTTTCCACTTGGGGAAAAAATGCTGAAAATTGCAAACCCACCCACCCACTCACTGACTCACTCTCTCTCTCTCTCTCTCTCTCTCTCTCTCTCTCTCTCTCACACACACACACACACACACACACACACACACACACACACACACACACACACACACAAAACTGTTGTTCATCTGAAAACCATCTGGCTCACCCATGTAGCAGAGAAGAGATGCTAGGGCCTCTCAGCTCCCATGAGAACATAAGAACATCAGAAGAGTCATGCTGGATCAGGGCAAAGGCTCATCTAGTCCAGCTTCCTGTATCTCACAGTGGTCCCAACAAATGTGTCTGGGGGTGCACAAGACTAGATATCTGTCTCCTTATTTATTTATTTATTTATTTATTTATTTATTTATTTATTTATTTATTTATTTATTTATTTATAGGGCTTATATACTGCCCATCTTCCCGGAGGAACTCCGGGCGGTTCACAACAAATAGGTCAAACAACAAATAATCACTACCAACTAAACAAATAACAAATAACAACAATATAAAATATAAAAATTCGGCGCTAGCAAAACAGTGAACAATGAACAGATGGCGGGGGGGAAATGAAATTAAATTAAGTCACCAAATGCCTCTCGGAAGAGGATCGTCTTCAAGGCTTTCCAAAAGGCTGGCAGGGACCCTGCAAGGCACACTTCGCTTGGAAGATGGTTCCATAAAGTGGGGCCAGCCACAGAGAAGGCCCGGCTCCGTGTAGAAGTTTTCCGGGCCTCTCTGGACGTGGCCACCCATAGCGAGTGCACCCACGACATCCTCGTTGGACAGGCCGAAGTTGACCGCTGGATGATCCGCTCTGCCCGGTAGTCAGGTCCCAGGCCATGGAGGGTGTTATAAATTAAAACCAAGACCTTGAATCTGATTCGGGATGCAACGGGTAGCCAATGCAGGCGGGCCAGGACTGGGGTGATGTGGTCATAACGATGCACACCCGCCACCAGTCTGGCTGCCGCATTTTGAACCCGCTGCAATCGCCGAAGGAGAGTCAAGGGCAACCCCATGTAGAGAGTGTTGCAATAATCTATCCCCGAGATCACCAATGCTTGTACTACAGTTTTCAGGGAGTCCCGATCCAGGTATGGGCAAATTTGACAAAGGTGGAAAAATGTGGCCCTGGAAACGGCGGCCACCTGGGCCTCCATGGTGAGGGCCGGGTCCAGGACCACACCCAGATTCTGAACACTGTCTGCTAGCTGGAGGGAAATGCCCTCCGTGCTAGGGAGAGGGCCCCCTTAGCTGGAGGGGGAAGTCCCAAAGAACATCACCTCGGTCTTCTCGGGGTTGAGTTTGAGTCTGTTAGCCTTGATCTATTCCAAGACTGCGTCCAGGCACTGGTCGAGGGTCTAGACAGCCTCAACTGCAGAGGTGGAACAGGAGAGATAGAGCTGCGTGTCATCAGCGTACTGATGACAGCAAACTCCAAATCTCCTAATGACCCCTGTCAACGGCCTCACATAGATGTTGAACAGCATGGGAGAGAGAGATGACCCCTGCGGAACCCCACAAGGGAGTTTCCATGGGGCCGACAACTCCCCCCCATGCTGCACATGCTGGGGACGGCCCTCCAAGAAGGACCGAAACCAATTGTGTACAGTGCCCCCGATCCCTATCTCGGAGAGCCGATCCAGCAGGATACCGTGGTCGACAGTATCAAAGGCCGCTGACAGATCCAGAAGGACCAACAAGGTACAGCTATCCCTGTCGGCCCCCCGGATGAGGTCATCCCCTGCATCTGGCCCTTGAAGTTTTAAACCTGGAGCTTATACATCTCCATCATGGTTTGTAACTGGTGATGAAGTTTTCCTCCATGAATCTGTCCAATCCCCTTTTGAAGGCATCCAGGCCAGATGCCATCACCATATCTTGTGACAGGGAGTTCCAACAGATTAACAACATGATGGGTTAAAAAAAATCTTTTGTCTGTTCTCAATCTCCCAAATCTCGTGAGTGGATGTCCCTAGTTCTGGTATTTTGTGAGAGGGAGAAGAGTGTCCTCTATCCACTTTACTCATGTCCTGCATTATTTTGTACGTCTCAATCATATCCCACCTCAGGGGCCTTTTTTCCAGACGAAAGTGCCCCAAATGTTTTAGCCTTTCCTCATATGGGAGGTCCCCCAGCACAGTAATCATTTTAGTTGCTCTCTTCTGCACCTTTTCCAGTTCCACTATGTCTTTTTTGAGATGCGGTGACCAGAATTGTACACAATGCTCCAGATGCAGCCTTATTATTGTTTTGTATAATGGCATTATAATGTTGGCTGTTTTATTTTCAATCCCGTTTGATAATCCCTAGCATGGAATTCGCCTTCTACACCGCTGCTATACATTGGTTAGACACATTCATTGAGCTGTCCACCAGCACACCAAGATCTGTTTCCTGAATTGTCATGGATAGCTCAGAGCCCATGAGTTGATAGATAAAGTTTGGATTTTTTGCCCCAATGTGCATTACTTTACGTTTTGCTAAAATGAAACACATTTGCCATTTTGCAGCCCATTCCCCCAGTTTGGATTGATCCTTCTGGAGCTCTTCACAATCTTCTCTGGTTTTTACCACACTGAAAGGTTTCATGTCATCCACAAACTTAGCCACCTCACTGCCTATCCCTGTCTCCAGGTCATTTATGAAGAGATTGAAAAGCACCGGACCCAAGACAGATTCCTGGGGCATGTCGCTTTTCACCTCTCTCAACCAGTTCTCAATCCATAAGAGGACCTGTGCTCTTATTGCCTGACTTTGCAATTTTCTCAGCAATAGAGATGGAAATGAAATGAATTTTTAATTTGCTTCGTTATTTGTTATTAATTTATTAGGGAACGAAACAAATAACGAAGGGACCCATCAAAGAAAGCTCTTCTTTGTGGTATGCACTTATGCTGGGCTCTTACTACCATTGTTTTAAACAGGATCCATGAACTCTGAAGAGATTCGATTCTTTTTACCTTCCCCTTCAATTTCTTTCTAACTAGTTTCCTCAACTGAGGGAAGTCTGCCCTTTGGAAATCAAGGGTTTTTATGTCTGATTTGCTTGACACTCTTCCCCCGACATGCATGGCAAAGGAGATTGCAGCATGGTCACTGTTCCCCAGAGGCTGAGTGACATTCACATCTATGACCAGGTCCTGAGTATCACACAGTATTAGATCCAGAGTTGCTTGTTCTCAGGTGGGTTCCATGACAAGTTGTTCTAAGAAACAGTCATTCCGGATGTCAAGAAACCCGGTTTCTCTTTCTTGCCCCGAGCTCACATTGGCCCAGTGAATGTGGGGATAATTGAAGTCCCCCATGAGTACTATCCTGTCCATCTTAGACACCTCCATGATTTGTCTCCTCATTTCAAGGTCCCCCTCAAGTTTTTGATGTGGTGGACAATAGCACATCCTGACTATCACATCGCTCCTTGGACCTGGTAGTTTAACTCACAGTGATTCTATGTTAGAGTCGGACCCATTGTCAATCTCTATTCTGCTGGATTTTACCCCTTCTTTGACATAGATGGCCACTCCAACTCCAACCTGCCCCTCTCTATCCCTTCTGTAGAGTTTATAGCCTGGGATTGTGGTATCCCACTGGTTCTCCGCATTCCAACAGGTCTCTGTTATGGCTATTATATCAATGTTATCCCTAGTTACCAAATGTTCAAGTTCTCCCATCTTTGCTCAGAGGCTTTGAGCATTTGCATAGAAGCATCTGTACAGTGGATCCCTCAAGAATGGCTGCTTCTTTTTTCTCCCCCACACAGCTTTTAATTCCAGTAGACAAACTACCACATCCCATTATTCTCCCAGTGCTAGTACCTACTATGTCATCATTTGGTGGTTCTCTACCCTCTCCAACCTAGTTCCATAGGGTTAGGTGTTCTGAACCAGATACCACTCAGCTCCTGTCAGTTATAAGTTTAAAAGCTGCTCTGCAGCCTTTTTGATGTTGAGTTCCAGCAATCTGGTCCCATCATGGTTCAGGTGCAACCAGTTCCCTCCTAAACAGGTTTGGCTTGTCCCAAAATGTTCTCCAGTTCCTGACAAATTTGAAGTGCTCCTCTTGACACCATCGCCTCATCCATGCATTGAGGCTTCTGAGCTCTGCCTGCCTGGTGGGTCTTGCATGAGGAACAGGCAGCACTTCTGAAAAGAATATTGAAGTCCAGGACTTCAGTATTCTTAACAACCTGAATTTGGCTTCTAGGACTGACCACTTTGCCTTCCCAACATCATTGCTATTAATGTGTATCATGACGACTGGCTCCTACCCAGTTCTCTCTAACAAACTATCTAGATGTCTGGTTATGTCTGCAACCTTTGCACCTGGCAGGCAAGTCACCGTACGGTTATCATGCACATCACAAATCCATCCTTCTGTGTTTCTAATAATTGAATCACCAGTACCAGTACCCTCTCTCCTGCAGCCTGTTCATCAACTATATTAAGAGAGAGGTCTTCACTCTGTTCCTGTTGTTTGTCTTCCTGTATCTCATCAAGAGTGATGAGGGAGAGATCCTCAGTTGGAATAAGTTGTTCCTCTGTGCATTCCTTATGTGTGATGAAGGAAAGAGCCTCAAATTGATTTTGAAATTTCAGTCTCTCAGTGATCCCTTGCCCTTCTACTTCTTTGAGTCACTTTCCTCCAATCATCTACCTCCTGAGTTGGTGAAGTGACTGCTTCTTCAGAACTGTGCTGTCTCTTCTATGTTCAGGATAGTCTGCTCCGCTCTACCAAAAAACAGCTCAAGCTCGTTAATTTGTTGCTGCTTAGATATGCAGGCCTCCAGCTGCTGGACATTCTCTTCTAGTAGTGAAACCAGCTTGCACTTGCTGCAAATATAGTCCTCCATGTGCTTTAGCAAGATGACAAACATGGCACAAGTTTTGCAGGTAACTACAGCTGCTCCCTCAGGCTCCATTTTAATGAGTGCAGTATTCTGGGCCTCACACCCAGGCTCAAAATGGCTGAGGCTAACCTTCCTCAGGGGAAAAGGATTAGTGTGGGCTCACCCCACTGCTCAGAGAAAGGATTAGTCTTGCACCACCACCATGCTTCCTTTGTTTGAGGAAGCTTCTAGTTGCTTTGTTTGTTTGAATAAAGGTGGCTCTTTGCAATTTTAATTAGCAGTTTAAATTAGCAGAGGCCTCTAAAGCAGCTCTGGTCCAACTGCTAGCAGACCAGAAATTTACCAGCACTCACTTCTTTCTGTTTGTTTGTCTCTCTCAGCAGCAACTCTGCTTGGGATCACACCCAGACTCAAAATCACACCTAGGCTCAAAAGGATTGCTGTTTGAAATTTGAATTGGGGTGACACTAGAACAAGTTCCTATGCATTCACCTTTCAAATTGCAAAGAAAACATGCTTGTATCTATATTACGGCCCAAATCCTATTGCTTAGTGTAGAAAATCGCACTAGAACTAGATCACTGAATCAGTGGGAATTAGGCAAGTCAGCTCCTTCAAAGTCCCATAGATTTAAATGAGCCTACTCTAATGGAGACATATTTTGGCATAGTGCAATGCAGTTAAGGTAGGTTCATTTGAATCAGTGGAGTTTACAGGTGATTTACTGTGTTAAGCAACAAGATTTTGGTCAGTCATCGCAAAGGAGGTAGGCTTTAAATGTGAGTTTAATCCACAACCAATCAAGATGGAATAAATAAATTCCTTCCCAGACCCCAGAACAGTTATCAGCAGATGCTTGGGATTACTTAAGATTCAGGACAGGCAGGACACTCATCAGTTCCGAAGGAAGCCAGGTAGTATGGACTTGAATTAGTCTTGCTCCTAAAATGTTATTATGCCAAAAATACCAGCTGTCATGTATACATAGGTGTCAAGTTTTCTCCAGCGCCAGCTGGGATGGGAGGAGAGTAGACATGGGCACGACTCGGCAAAATCCTCGTTTCCGTTTTCAGCTGTCGTTCTCGTTACGTAACGAGAACGGTAACGGGAATTACTCTGCTCCAGCTCGAACCCTACCCGATAAAAGACAAATTTGGTTGGGTTTGTTGTTGTCATTGATGGGATTGCGGTGATCGCGCGATGCCAAGCAGCACAGAAAAAAAGTTTTAAAAATAAAAAAAACCCCGATCCCCGGGCATAAAAGAAGGCGAAAATATGCCTGCCTCAATGAGGGCACCTACCAGAGAGGGGTGGTTTCTGGGGGGTCCCCGGCCTTCCCCCCTCTCCTGTCCTGGGCTGCTGGTACCAGGCTGGGGGGGGGCATCCGCGTCGTCTCCATTTGCCATGCGGTGTGGGGGGGATCCAAAATGGCAAGCGCAATATTTATTTTTACATCGTGGTCCAAAAACCCACCAAAGCACCAAAGAAACATTTGAAAATTAGGTATTTTAAATGCCTGATTTTTTTATAGTAGCAGCAGTGGATTTTTCTTGCAATAAAACGTCTCCATTGATTTTATTTTATTTTATTTTATTTTTTATTTTGTTACACCTGTGCAATGATGGGCTGGTCATGGGATGGGACCATGCAAATTTTTGGAGCCATTCCACCAATCGCATGGCCAGGTTTTGACTGAGACTTCTGGATGTGCCAGAGAGGGCATTAAAAGCCCACAGACCCTAACACTAACACTAACACTAACCCTAACCCTAACCCATATGCCAGTACACTGTCCTTCTTAGTGGGTCAGAGACACCCAGAGGTGCAGCCGACTAACCCACCCTAACCTTAACCGTAACCCTAAGCCTAGCCCTTACCCTAACCCCAACCCTAACCCAGATCTGTACGCAAGTACACTTCCCTTCTTAGTGGGACAAAGTGAGGCACCCAGAGAGGTGCCTCGCAGAGCCCAGTATCCCCTATCCCATTCCCAAACCTGTACACCAGTACGCTAGTATGCTCCCCTTCTTAGTGAGTCAGAGGCACCCAGAGAGAGAGGTGCCTCTGCCACTTACCCTCCACACTAACATAATGTAATATATGTGGCGGCTTCGCGTTATGCTTCCCTTCCCTTCTTAGTGGGTCAGACATCAGAGGCACCCAGAGAGGTGCCTCCCAGAGCCCACTTACCCCAACCCCAACCCAAACCCAAACCCAAACGACAAACAACAAATGGAAACGAGAAATTTTTGAAAATTTCCGCGACAAACGGAAACAACCCAAAATGGACCCGCCCCGACAAACGACAACTCAAAACGTCATTTTTCTGGTTGTGCCCATCTCTAGAGGAGAGACCCCCTGCCCCAGCCTTGGAGAGAGGGGCACCTGGCTCTTTGAAAGACTCCCCAACAGCCAAGGCTCACTCAAAGCCTATCCCCGCCCCAGAGAGGAAGGGGAGCTGCCAGAGTCTCCCAGGCCAAATGCTGTTGCTCCACCACCACCACCCATCCAGCACTTACTCGCAGCCAGGTTCCAAGTAGGGTCCTCCGGCGTCGCTCCTTCCTGAGGGGTGCTCTGGGACTCGATCATAAGTGTGTTTAACCCTTTGTGCAGGGGAGGGAATCAGAATTGGGAAAGTGGCTCTTCATAAGCACCCCACCCCCTTTCATAGTGCAAAATGTATTGGGCGTTTTTGTTCGTGCAAAGCAGCAGATGCATGACCGAACTGGGAGATTGCTTCCTGCACTCCAGGACATTTCTGGGATAATAATAAATAAGGAAAGACAGAGGGACAGGACAGAGAACTTAATCCATGAATGTCCTGACTAAAACAGGACACTAGACATGTATGCATGTATATCCACCCTTCTTTCGGTCTTGAGATGGCTGCCTTTCATGTAGCTAACTTTCAGAAAGGAAACAATGAGACAGCATCATCCACTCTTGTCGCTGCAGCCCTCCCAACATAATCAGCACATTGCCATGGCTCTAGGAGGTTTTTTTCCTTTTAGCTATTGGAGCCATCATCTAATTTCACTCTTGCCTTTCTACCACAGGTTGAAATGGTTGGTTAGTATAGTAAATCACATCAGAATACTTCCACTGAATCACTGGAAAATAATGAATCAACAACTCTATAACTTGCACTGAGTTAAATGGCCCCATTCTTGTGAAACTTACTACACAAACCAACAGGAATTCAGCCATTGTGTCCTGAGTCTACAAAAGAAGAGAATCACACACACCATATAAAATACTTAGGTGTTTATCCAGAAATGCTGTTAGAACTGGGACTGCACAGGTGAGGAATGGCATGCACATTTATAGAATTGTTCTCCAATCTCTCTTGAAGATTCATTAATGTGCTTCTTTGAGGAGGGAAGGAAATGAACACAGGTTGTTGTTGTTGTTTCCTCTTCTTAGATATCTCCCATTTGGACCATGTGAGCAACAGTAGTCACAAGTGAAAAATGAATAAGCCACATATAACTTATTTAAGATACACAATTCAGGATGTGGAGAGAGAATGTAGGACAGCAATTTACACCAAAAAAGCAACATTTTTAAATTTTAGCAGAAATATGGATACACAGAAATTGCTTCACAGCTGGTAGAGTAGTCAGTGCCAAGATCTTTGCATGTTCTGTCTCCCTAAGTGTATCTACCCTGCTGGGTATTATTGTGTTTCCCTGGCAATAGGTTGTATAGTGAAGTCAATTAGAACATATGGGGTGCTTCTGGCTACATTAAATGGCTGTCCCATTGCTGGGCAGGTGGTAAAAAGACAAATAAAAGTCTGTGAAGCTATTATAAAGGACATCCAATATTTACTGGAGAGCTAGAGGAATTCAGAATGAACTATTTTTAACCTTAACTGCTCTCTTGAAGTTTCCCAAAATGCACTCAGCATACATTTGTATTTGGAATTTTCCCTCTAGTGTTCTCATTGTAGCTCTCCATGTTCATTTGCATTCTTCCTCAAGATGATGAAGTAATTTACTAGCCAGAGTATTGATGTTGGGTTTTGCCACTGGAAAATCTTAAAATAAATGGGTCCAGAGATCTCATGGAGTGATTTATTAGATCCATGGCAACCAACATCTTTCAGAGTCAGATTTTGTGTGTTTTTGTGAAATGGTATTGTCCTTGCACTGAGAAGCCAATGAAATTAATTATGTACAAATCCCCAGCAGTTGTTCTTAATAGCAAGGAGCCACTTGGGGCTACCTATTGTGTTTTCCAGCATCATGATGTGTGCTATTGTCCCATTGTTACATTGTAGTCCATCTGTCTAGTTCACTCATTCATAACATGGTGTGTACATTTAGGGATAGAATCATTAGTTCATGAGAATTTGGGGGAACTGGTTAGGGTATCTGCCAATATTTTATCCATTACAGAGCCCAAATAAATAATTTGATTCACTAAATGATGGATCAAATGCTAGACAAAATATGAGCCTATCTTCATGAGGATCAGTTACCAATTTCCTACATTAATTGTGCCAATTTCAAAAGTGGTACATACCATAATAATCTTGACATATTTCCGGTACAATTATTATTCATTTTCTATAAACACCATGCTTGGTTATTTACTGTATTTAAAAATATAGGTATTATTTCGCTTCTTTGTCATTGCATTCATATTCTTGTGTGCATCATAATATATTTTATATAGTGGTCTAGTCATAATAATGGAAATGAATGTTTATATGAAAATGGCACAATTTAGGAGTGGTGGTAAAGTAGCTTATTATCAGGACTGCACAGTAGGCATGTTAAGAGATTCATATTCATTATCTAATGAATGGATGATTTTTAAAATGAGTTATAGCAGATTCTTAAACAAATCAAAAGGAGGAAACAAAGGCATTTTTACCTTTGGGGCAGAAGAGAATTTACAGAATGTTGAAGGAGGATAAAGATATTGAAGGAAGCTGAATGGATGTGTGTGTGTTTTTCCCTACAGAGGCTAGAAAAGAAATGAGCTGATCTGGATGAACTTTTTATGTCTGTGTAATGGAGTCTGAGTAACAGAGGACAATAGTGGCAAAAATAGATGAAGTTATAGAATTTATTGCAAATGAAATGCTTGCCAAGTGTTACACTTGCTTAGGGCAGTAAATTGCACTAGAGTAGGTCCCAGTTGAATCAATGGGGATTCAATGGTCAGCTGTAGTTTCCATTTATTCAAATGACTCTATTCTAACTGTGACTTATCATGCTAAAGCAAGTCACAATTAAAGTAGACTGATTTGAATCAACGGAATTTCCAGGGAGATTGATTCGCTAAATCCTCGATTTAATTATCCTACTCTAGTAAGATTTGATCTTAATGATTTAAGCAATAGGATTTTGGGTCATTATGGAAAAGCCTTCTGTCCTTCAGAGGTTGGTAAATTAAGTATCCAGTTTGCTGAAGGGGGGAGCAAGATGTATAGTCTGCATAATTTTAAATAATTGTAAACCAACCAGACAGTGCTTTGAACATTATGAGGTGTATATGAACAGCACACTTGAGATCAAATCATTACAAGATGTGCAATGTAACAAAAAATTTGGCCTCTTTATTTTAGGCAGTTACTTCACGTCCTTCTTTGTTCTGCGACTAGTTTTGTACCATGACAGCATTGGTCGCGATCACTTGGTTTTGTCCCTGTTTCAGTGATCCCATGGTTGTAATAACTTGTCTCATGACAACTGTTACCTCGCGGTCTTGTACCGTGGCAAACACTGAATTTGTCTAGCTTCCTTTTTCCTTTACAGACATGAAGTAACTGCCTCAGGGTCCTGCATGAATGCTTTGCATGCCATTTTGTTATGTAGTCTATGTATTCTTACTCCTGTGTCTAGAGTAGTTGACATTTCCCTGAAAGCTCACTTTAAAATATAGCAGTGTTGTGTCTTTGCCATCTTCTTGCTTTTGCTTTGTGTTTTTTGTTAAGATATAAAATTGCTAGGTAACCAAGAGGGTAATGAACATGTAATTCTACTTAATAGATAACTTGGATTATTATATATATGCTAACCATCTCCTGATTCGACTCAACTCCTGGATAAAAGGAGCCAGAGCAAGCAGGATTTCGTGAGAATAAATCCACAGTGGATCATTGTCTAACATTATCTCATCTTATAGCCAAGCAAACTGTCCATTTGAAGAGTCACTTATATGCTGCCTTTTTAGATCTTAAAGCTGCATTTGACTCGGTAGACTGGGAACTCTTATGGGCCAAGTTACAGGCTGCCGGCTTAGATAGAAGACTCCCTTTTTAAATCCAAAGGTTACACTTGGTGTATTCGATTATCTAGAGATGGTGAACTTTCCAGCAGTGTTCCTATTAACAGAGGAGTTAAACAGGGCTGTGTTCTTGCCCCCACCCTATTTAATTTGTATATCAATGACCTTGCTCCTCTTTTGTTAGGAGTAAACAGCCACTGTCCAAGATTGGGCCATTTGGCAGTGCCCATTCTCTTCTATGCAGACAACATGGTACTACTTTCCAGCACCAAGATAGGTTTAAGACGGTTAATTTCAGAATGCATTAATTATCTTTCTTGCAACAAATTGTCCCTCAATTACAATAAGTCCAAAATAGTTGTTTTCAGTAAGACCTGGAAACTAGATTCCTGGATTTTCAACGGGAGAGCAATACAAGAAGTCAACGAATTTAAATACTTAGGTCTAATTTTTTTTACCATAACACCTGGGCCAGACATAGGCATATTATTATCAACTCAGCCAGACTGACCATCCAAGCTATCTATCAGTTCTTTTATGTATGGGGCAATCAGCATATCCCCAGTGCTCTGCAGGTCTTTAAAGCCAAGGTCATCTCCCAACTGCTATATGGGATACCAGTTTGGCTGGACGCCATCAATCCACTGGTTGAAAGGCTTCAATCCGCTTTTCTTTACAAAATACTGGCAGTTCCTCACTGTGTACTTACACAGCCCTTTGTCTGGAGGCTGGACTCTGCAGATTGAACACTCAAGCACAATTAAAACAATTCAAATACTGGTTGAGAATTTGTTTCATTTCACACAAAGACCCTCTGATAGAGGGCATTCTCTCCAATCATTTTTACTTTCCCAGCCTTAAACTGTTTTTTCAAAGAATTATGGCTCTCGGCATTTCACCTGAACAACTGGGGGCACTACCTTTCATGCAGGCCTATAGGCTGCTAAAGCTAAGATTGCTAGATATTGAAAGACAAGACCTCTTTGCAGCAGCCTCTAAAGCATGTTCTCCTCTCAGTCTCCAACTTCCGCTGCTTGTTGGCAAGCCGGCCAGCTACCTACATCTCTTAGAGAACCCACATGAACAATGCACTTTTACTCTAGCTAAATGTAATGCACTTCCTTCCAATGTCTTATACGAGAGATTCAGCTCTCTACCACTGGAGACTCAGTTATGTCCCTGTAATTCAGGGACCATTGAGTCTCTGGTGCATATGATCTTATATTGCCCTCTATACAAGGACATCCGTGCTTCCCACCTACAGCCACATCTTGTTAGACTCCCTGGTCGCCAGGACGAGGCCATTTTGCATAATCTTTTGTTAGGCTCAGATAAAACCCACACTAGGCAGATTGCCACATTTATCAACTTGTTAATCCAGCGACGCAGCCCACAGTCACTCAACGGGCCTTCTGCTCAACACCCCCAAATATAGTTTGTTTACTCTGGATGGTCTGCAGTCAATTATACAATGCTTCATGGAAACATCCTCCTGCTCTCGACCTGTCACAATTTTCCTATATTGCCTCTACCCTTCCCTGTTATTTGAGTAATACTGGTTTGGGCACACACACTCCCATAATTGTGTGTTTTTATTCTCTATTGTCCATTCTCTATTTTATGTATTTATTTTATGCCAATAAAGGTGTCTGACTGACTGACTGATTATTATTGGTGACATGCTGGTTAGTGTGTACTGTAAGTCTGCTTTGATGTAACCTAGAAATGGCTCTTTGGTTTCTGGTGCTTTCCATCAGGCAGAATACAGGGAGATCAAGCTTCTGGCTCATACGGAGAGCCTTCCTTCTTTGGAAACAACAAGAGCAAAGCATTGACTGAGAGTGGGACTAGTTTGCTGTCCCTATTCATATTTTAAGCTCACCCTGATGCTCTTGTTAAAATATGGAACCTGCTTCCCAAAGTAGAGTGGTGGCTGCTAACCTGGATTGCATTGACAGGAAATGAGGAAAAAATCACATAGGGTAAAGCTATCACAAATGTATACTCCTATATTATTGACTTGGGTACTGAAGGTATTCTGCCCCTCAATACAGGCTTGTGGAGAATATGAGTGGGAGGCTGCTGTAACTATCACAGACCAGGTAGAGGAGATTAGACCTTCTCCACGGCACTTTTGTTCCTCCTGGGGTTCAACGTTTGAGTACGAAAATGAGATACATATTTGGTTTTAAGCCTGTCTTCCAGAGTGGCTCTTGATTATGTGTTTAGAAGTGTTAGCTTTTAAAATTAATTTTTTAAAAGGCACTTTCAATGCCTTTTTAAAGTGTTGCCCTTTTATTGCTAAGCATCACGTTGTAGGCTGCCATGGGCAGAACAGCCCTGACTACTTCCAGTAATTAATAAGCAACAGGTAATAAAGAGATGAACAAACACATCAATTAGCTGAGCAGGGCTGCTGAGGACAGGACATTTGGGAGACCCATCATTCACAGAGTCATCATGAGTTGGAGGCAACTCGATGGCGTGCAACTACAACAACAATGAAGAGATAAAAGGAGATTCACAAATAAGCTGCCTGCTAGGAAGAAACTGCATGCAATTTTACAACTGAACACTTGGGCAGAGTATGTAAAGACTTGTTAAGTAATTACAGCCTGTTCTCATTTCCATACCCCGAGCTATATACTCCTATTAAATATGATGTACATTATTCCTAATTCAGAAAGAAAGGGGGGAAACCAAGCCACATAATCCTGAATGCAGGAAAGAAAAGCAGTGAAGAAATAAACAATTTCCTCTCCCCTCTTAATACCTGGCTGAGCACTTAAAAAGTGTAAGATAGTGTGTGCAGAAGGAATGGAGTTCAAAAGGAAATAAAAATGCACATCAAGTACCTCTCACAAAGTTGTGTTATCAGGAAAAACACATTTGACATGGAGCTCATTCATTCACTGCAGCATACTCAAGGACACAGCAGAAGGAAAATAGTATATGGTGGCCTTCCTCTTAAACATTATTAGTGAACAAGTGTTTGCCTTTTTTGAGTCCTATAAGTCTTCTCAGTATCTCTCAGTACCTCCTGAGTTGGCCACAGAGATACTTGTCATGTCTCCAAGCAATACGTTGTTCTGTTTCTGCTACTATCCAGTCCCTTTCTTCTGTTGTGATAACAAATGCTTTGAAGCAACATCCTTTGTTTTTATGGTATTTGTTGCTTTTTCTTGAGTGTTTTGAACCTTATCCAGCATTATTAGTCTGTGCATTCTTGTTATTTTTATTGCTACAGAAATGCTAGGGAAGCCTTGCTTATGAACACAGCTCAGGTCCAAAGTGTGAGGTATTTTTCCCCTCCGTGGCACTATTGCTAGGTATTCTCTCAGACCATACATTCCCCAAGGAAGACCATCAAGCAGAAACAAAACTGAAACATGGCTCCCCCCACACCATTAAAGGCACAAATGAAAAAGACAACAACCTTGCACCACAAAGTGCAAGGCCAACACCAGATTCCCCAAGGAAGACCAGTAAGCAGAAACAAAAACACTAACCCTAAGCTTGCAACCAAAGAACAGAAATCAAACAATTGAATTCAAACAGGCATGGATTTCTGCAAACCATGAAGCAGAAATCAGAAAAAGAAATCCATACATGCTCAAAAATCCTAGGCCTAACCCCTAAACTTGCAACCAAAGAGCAGAATTCAAACAATGGAATTCAAACAGGCATGGATTTCTGCAAACCAAGGAGCAGAAATCAGAAAAAGAAATCCACACATGCTCAGAAACTCTAACCTTAATCCTAAACTTGCTATTTTTAAAAGAGTGGACATGCATGCAAAATTTGCAAAGACCCCAGATTCAAAATGCATCAATTAAAAGCAAATCTTAAACATGGCTTTTTCTCCTCAACATCCCAGGCACACTTTTTTTAAAAAAAACTGAAATAAAAATTGTAATAACAACACCAGACTCTCCCAGAACGACCAGCAACTGAAACCAAATCTTACACATGGCTTCCCCCCCCTCCAGAGCCCAAGGAGACAGGTGGGGGGGGGGAAGGAAAATAAAATTTGCAAAGACCCCAGAATTCCAAAGAGCATCAATTAAAAGCAAATCTTAAACATAGCTCCCCCACAACATCTCAGGCACACATTTAGCAAATAAACTTCAAACAAAAAATGCAAAAATCTCCAACAGACCTCTCAAATTTCTTCCTACTATGGCATCACTCGGAGTATACCATCCTAAAGACTCATGAGGAGACATTCTGCAAGCATACAGAATGTATGACAAGACATCAGACCATGTCTTCTGATGTTCTTGTATAGGTACGTTCACCATCCTGAAGAGTTTGCTGCACTCTTTCCACAGCACCATGAGATTGTGCATGATAAGCTACACTAAAACATTGCTTAGAAGACAAATGATACCGTGCAGACTGTGGCATGCTAGCAACATCAAGCAGGGTATTTAAATCTCACTGAGCCAGTTCTATAAGGAGTTAAAGTTAAACTAATGTCTGTGGATGGAATTCTCCCTCTCTGTGTTGTGGGTGGATATACTCAGCATTCAGAAAATATCAAGCTGTCCAAACTAACTTGAACAGATTGATCTGTAACGTCTCTGGGGCTACTTTCCGGGGTGTCTCCAAAACACTTAC
This sequence comes from Phrynocephalus versicolor, assembly GCA_023846285.1. Classification (NCBI taxonomy): domain Eukaryota; kingdom Metazoa; phylum Chordata; class Lepidosauria; order Squamata; family Agamidae; genus Phrynocephalus; species Phrynocephalus versicolor. The sequence goes on from JAHTLZ010000015.1 coordinate 17,265,795, forward strand.
CTTCTCCTTCAGAATGCCAGTGTTGTAGAAGCCTCTGGTTTCTGGCAATGGTTCATCTAAGGAGATCTGAAGGATCACTGAACCTTCTCTGCCCTAATTCAAGAGCTGCTTCGACATGGTCTTTTCTTGACTGGGAACACACTCATGAGACCAAAAACAAAAAACAAAAACCCATCTTTCTTCACTTCTCTGGCTAGGTAAAATCCTATCTGCTATGAAACCAAATGCAATATTTGTGTGTAAAACTCCAGCGTTAGCATGCACACACTTTAATTCCCAGGTGCCATAAATCAAATCAAACAGGCTGTCCGCGAGTGGCCCTGTCCCTGGCCTTCAAATCACTAGCCACAATAATTGCTTAATAGCTTAATTGCTTTACAGCAAGGCTTTACCAAAGTCAATTACCCCACCGTGACACCATGTAAAGAATTCTCATAATGACACCAGGCTATTTAGCCTCTGCCCAGGTGTCCACCTACAATAAATCAACCTCAGCCAATCTATGCAAGAGCCTGGAGACTGTAAAAGCCCTGTGAGTTCCTCTATTTTGACTTTCCAGCCTTTCTAGGTGTGCTGCAAGCTTAGACTTACCAAAAATATTACTAAGGCACCATCTGAATAATTAAAAGCATCTATTGAGGCTACTGGAGGTTGCACAAATAATGCTGCTATCTAGAAAATAACAAAGCTGATTCCTACACTAACTTTCATGAGGCCAGAGGTGAAGGCCTTCCTCTAATTTCCCAAGCTACATTTTTCTAACCTTGTCTTGTCTTCATGCATGAAAAGAATCTTCTCACCGTCTCTCTCTCCGCTCATTCCAGACAGCCTGTAAGCATGGGAAATATCAGTCACATGGTATTCATGGACCAATCAGATTCATCTTGCTTCTTCACTAAACCCTGTTTATATCTCCATCAAGCTCATGTTTACACATACTACAGATAAGCACACAGCTACTGAAATGAAACTATACTTTAATATTCAGTGTTTACATTTGGCCTAACTACAAGGCTTCCCTACTTCCAATCCTGTTACATGCCCCCCTCTGAAGATTAAAAATCCTAGATTACAATCTAGCTTTAAACTACAAACTACAATGAGAGTAAATATAAGTCATATTACATAATAACAAGAAAGATGTATATAAGAAACAAAGTGTGATAGAGATTATAAAAGTGCAATAGAAAATAATCATAAGAGGTAGAACTAATGATTGAATATATGCACTCTACATGTAAATATAGCAATATAAAATCAATGCATGGATACTAATACTGAATACCTTGTATACTTGCAGGCTTGAAAACTTCTGAAAAACAAATATAAAGAAATTAGTACTTATCAAAAGTACATAGCAAAATGAAATACAGAACTAACAGAAAACAATAATTTCAATCTCGAATAAGAGTATCTTCTTTTTCAGGTGAATTTTCAATGCCAAAATGCATTCTAGATAAACTATCAGCAAGAACATTCTGAGAACACAGAATATAGTGAACATTGTACGCAAAATCCTGCAGCGATAAATTCCATTTAAGAAGACATTGATTACTTGCTTTCAGACAATTCAACCATTTCAAAGCTTGATTATCTGTTTGTAGAATGAGCCAGAAAGGGCATGGGTCCAACAAACATGTGGTGGCCGTCATCTCCCCAAGAGTCTTGACCATATCCTGGGCTGTAGGGGCTGAAACTCATGCATTAATACAGGGCAGGCAAGGGGGACAGTTTTATTTATGGGCCCCAGATCAATAGCAACATCCAGGTCAGCCCGGATCTGTACAATTTTGGCTATAAAGTGTTGTGCAAATTCTTTACTGCGAGTTACAGAGTGGTCTGTGTAATCCATCTGTGGGTCAGCATGTAACAGACTTTTTGATAATTCGGAAGCTCCGCCAGGCGATTCCATGCTGAAGCAATGGTGATGGAGAAAAAAATGTTTTCTTTGCTGCTTCCACTGCCTTGGAATAAGCTTTTCAATGGCCTTTCACTGTTTCTTTATCTGTTTCAGTCTGGGTTTTCTGCTGCCTTTCAGCTCTATGGACCACCCTTTTCATATTTGACAGTTCCCTAGTAAACCAAGCAGCATGTTTGGGAGGATTTTGAGGAAGGAGACACTTAAGGATGATAAGGTAAATGGCTTTTCTCATTTCCCCATTCCAGAGATCAACTAAGGATTCAGTGGAATCATCCATCAGAGTGGTGGGAAACTCCCCTAGGGCAGCTACAAACCATCTGGATCCATTAACCTTCTTGGATGAATTGCTTTTGTCTGACTTCAACCCTTGCCCAGGCTGTGAGTTCCAGTGATCTTAAAATGCACCTGATAATGGTCTGTCCATGACAATGGGACTACAGTAAGGTCCTTACCCCGAGGTTCCCAATATCCATACTGTGGCAGAAGACCAGATCTAAGGTGTGGCCTGCAGAATGAGCAGGGGCAGACACCATTTGAGACAGACCCATGGTTGTCATGGACATCATGAAGTCTTCAGAAACCCCTGACAGAGCTGCCTTGCAGACCCCAAAGTGTTTTATGGCTGCCAAAGAGAGGAGATGGTGAGAGAGGCGGGGCCCTGATTCCTCACCTGGTTCCAATGCAAGAATTTTATTCTCCTGCCTTTTCCTTTCTGGGTCCTCCTTCCCTCTGCTCCTTGCAGACCCCCAATAACTGAACACAGAGGAAATGGTGCTGGAGGAAGAAGTGACAGCTGGAGTGGGTTCAGTAAAAAAAAAAAAAAGTAGGTGTGATCCCAGAACCTTGAAGTGGGTTTTTTTTTATACACACCCCAACCCTAAGTGGAGTGAGCTTGAGGCAATGTGATGGGAATGGGAAGTAACCTGCTCCTGCATGGACTTGTGGAAGCAGGTAGGTCTTTGCAGAAGCCCCGTCTTACACTTCATGGATAAAGACTGCTATAAATTGCAGACCTGTGGCACAAACATAACTAAGAAGTAGCAACACGTATCACTTGCAACTATGAAAGCAAATAAAACTACAATATTTCAGTTCTGAAAGGGTTGAGAGCCTCTCTCATTACATTACAATTATAATGTAAGAGTTATGCCCTAGTTAAACTATCCCGACTATACCATGAGTGAACCTTGAGGTCAGTATGATCTTACTCTCTCTTGATTTTTCAGAATCTTCATTTTCTCTTGCATTTATGAAGGTTTCCATTGTATTATAATTTTCACTGCTGATACCATTTTTCTATTATTGTTGTTGTTGTTGTTGTAACATGGATGTTCCTTGCAATGAATAGTAATGCTTCCCAATCACTCCAGTGATTCCTTCCAGATAGTCAGCACTGTTTCCATTGTCCCCCCCAGTCTCGAAATAATGGGACCACACAGAAATATTGGGTTTTAAATTGGGCCACAACTTTATTAATAACTTTATTAATAACTTTATTAATAACTTTATGGATAACTTTATTAACTGCTGTAACTGTTACTAACTTTGTAGCCAAAAGGATGGGCCTGCCGTAGTGCAACTTATATTTTAGCTCACAGATGTTATTATAATTTATTGTGACGCCATAATGTGACCCAGTACGGGGGTGCTGTTCCATGGAAGCAGCCCTCCCAGCCAAAACTAGGTCAGGATATTACTTGGGGCAGCCGTACGAGCTCCTTGGCTTTATGATGTTTAATTTACTTTCCTACTGGGTTGTTTTACCTATCAGTTGGTCCTATGTTATTATCTATTGTACAGCTGCCCTGAGCCCTATTCAAGGTGCCTTTACCGTTCTGACGGCACAGTCCTGGCCCCTTTTAGTTGCACTACCCGCCATGGCACAGGAGCTGCTATGCAAGCTCCTTGCCTGCCACCAAGCTGTCTAGCACAACGCAAAGGCCCATCCTAAAATCAGTTAACAGGATGTCCAAGCCAGCCTCATTCAGGTGGATACCATCGTTTCTAAAGAGCTCAGGCCGAGAAAATTTTATATCCAGATGGGTAATCACAGAGCCAAGGCCCTGGCGCATAGCAACAGCGATTTCACGATTCAAACATCGCCTGGCCCGATCCACTCTCATTGGATTACGAGCACCCAGCCACACCAGCTGTGGCAACATCGTCGACCAGACCACATGGGTATAAGGGAAAAGGGCATTAAAGGCCTGCAGGTCTCTGATGATCCGCAATATTAAATCTTTTCCCTTCGCTCTAGTCATGTCATTACCGCCCAGGTGGACAATCAAAATGGCAATCGGGGCTTCAGAGGCACAACGGGATGTGACTGCAAAGAAGACATCCCAGCTCATTCCGCGCTCTCCCCTCCAGTCCACCTGGATGTGCTCGCCAAGTCCGAGGTGAGGGCCCCAAGCGGAGGATCGGGCATATTTCACCACCCAAAATATCTAGCTGTGGCCACAAATGATGACACACAGATGCCAGCTGCCGAACTGACCTGTTAAAGACATAACTTGGTAGTGGAAAAAAAACCCGCCCCCCCATTAACAATCTGAAAGAGTTCGAATATAACCTTTGTCACATGCAGATGACCAACGGCCCAATGGATTATAATCCATGGCCGTGGCAGTGGAAGCCATGCCTATCCGAAATGAGTGCATTCCAAATAGGTGCCCTTGTAAACCAGCCCGCTCTAGTGCCCTCGAGGTAACATGCCAAAATTGGTATTTCGTGAGCGGGAGGGCATTCACATGTATAAACAAGGGGCCATATGCAAAACCCTGCCTGCTTACAAATGCACCTAGGGCTTCCACTGGACACAATTCCCTTTGAGAGCAGCAACCTAGAGTGATAAAGGACCCTTTAGCCACTTGATCAGTCTTGGAACGCCGTAATTTGAGGACAATGCGGTCAGCAAAAAATGACATGTCACCCATGTGCAACTGGCCACCCTTGGGGTCCATCTTAGCTTGTGCTACCAACTCACTGATTCGGAATGCCCCAAAAATGCCACAGAAGTCGCTGCGCGGAACACGCTCACCTCATATTCATCCTTACAAATAGATGGCCATAGCACGTGGAGTCGCAATAAAATACCTGGTGTAATGGGAGCCCTGCCATCCTGCACCCTGCCCCTCTCCCTATTCCAGCCCTCAATCATTTTTTGCAAAACAAAGACATTGGCGGGGTGAGGGAGTCGCTGGGCTTTTGCGTAATAAGCCAGCACTGATAGCTTACCTTGAATCGTTCATGGGGACAATCCCTTTTGATGCAAATATACTGCATAATGAGTTAGCTGATCAGCGTTAGCTGGCCTTGGGCGAAGGCCCTGCTTGTCACAAAACAGTTGGTAATCCATGCAGGCAGCTGCATGTCTGGTGGCAGGTGCCAAGGCTAAGCCGACAGCCCTAAAGGCTTCGGCCTGCCAAGATTCGAAACCTCTTTTGGCAGGACCTCTTTCTGCGCCCGTGCCTCCGGGGCCAACAATTGAAACTGCTCCCTCTGCTGGCGAGACAAAGCGTCAGCGATTTCATTGTGAACCCCCGGAACGTGACGTGCCTGGAAAAAAATATTAAAGAGCACGCAGCGGAGGGCAAATGCCCTAACCAGTCCCATGACTCGGACGGACCGAGATGAGAGTGTATTAATAACAGACACCACTGCCTGGTTATCACACCAGAAAGTAATAGCCGAATTTGCCCATTGTGGGGCCCAGAGCCACAAGGCACCTATGCTAGGAAAAAGTTCTAGAACAATCAAATCCTTAGTTATACCCTGAGCTACCCAATTATCTGGCCAAGTCCCATTGCACCAATTATTTTGAAAAAAGATGCCGAAGCCATGGGATCCAGAAGCATCTGTATGAACTTGTAACGTAGATTCCAGGAGGAGCTCCGACCTCCAAAATGAGACACCATTAAAGTGCTCCTAGAACTCAAGCCAAACTGCCATATCATTTTTCATTCCCCTTGTGAGCTTCCACCGATGGTGGGGCTTCCTAAGCCCCACCATGGCGTGGCAAAAACACCTGAGAAAGGTCCTGTCAGGAGCGACTGCCTTACAAGCAAAATTTAGGTGTCCAACAAGTACCTGAAGCTCATGCAGGGTCGTTTTAGTTTGAGACGTAATTGTGCGAAGTCGGTTCCGTAAGTCTCCCAATTTATCCTCAGGCAATCAGCTAGACTGAGCTTGAGTATCAAGTTCTATCCCTAGATAAGTAAGTTTAGTGGTCGGGCCTTCAGTTTTTTCCTCCGCCAAAGGAATGCCAAATTCAGCCATCAGTTCTGCAAACTAGCGCAGAAGGTAACTGCAACGATCAGTTCTTGCCGGGCCACACATTAAAAAGTCATCTAAGTAGTGGACAATCATCTTAGAGCCTAACCTACGGCATAGGACCTATTCCACAAAAGAGCTGAACTGCTCGAATGCAGCGCAGGAAATGGAGCACCCAAAAGGCATGGCCATGTCCATATAAAATGCACCTTCAAATGCAAATCCTAGCAATTCAAGGTCACCTGGGTGGACTGGAACCAATCTAAAGGCGTACTTTATATCGCACTTAGCCATGAGAGCGCCGGTGCCCGCACTCCGAACCATGCATATGGCAGCATCAAAAGATGTGTACTTGATACTACATAGCACTTGTGGAATCTTGTCATTCACCGACTTGCCATCCGGATACGACAGGTGGTGAATCAAACGGAATTCACCCGGTGTCTTCTTGAGCACAAAACCCAAAGGAGACACCCTGCAACGCTTCAATGGCGGCTCAGTGAACTGTCTTAATACCCTACCTTCCCTAAGTTCCTTATCAATTTTGGCCCTAACAACTTGTTCCATGCCAAATTTTAAATTTTTTGTGTGGTACGGCAATCTGGGGCCTTGGGCAGGTATCCTAAAGCCAAATTGGAAACCCTCCCTAATGTAATTAGCAGCTTGTCTGTCTGGGTAGCTGCAAAGCCAACCCAGCATGGCCTCCAATTTGACAGGACTAGGTCCCTTTGAAAGCTGTGCTCCACCGGCTGGGGGTTGCTTCTTGCCTCCTTGGTCTCTGATCAGCTGCGTCCCTTGTCTACCCTTGTGGCAGGCAAAAAAGGCATGAGGTCCCACACAGTTGGCACACTGGTGTCTAAATTTGCAAGGCTTAAGTGTGCAGAAGCCTTTTGAGTTAAACTCCCAGCACACCAGTCGTGGCTGAACTGACTGGCCCGCCGAACTGAGGGCAGAGTTTAGCTGGTTAATATGAAAAATCAGATGATCACTATCCGTGTGGTCCCCAGTAAGCGCTCGCTGTAGGACCATGAAGCGCCTCCACAAGGGGTCAAAGGGGACATCTCATCTCAGGTTGGGGCATAGCGCCACTCGCATTCTAAAACCCTCATCATACAACAGCCAAGCGGACCCTATAAATTAAGTCTATATACAGGATGAGGTCATACGCTCTCTCAGGCTTAGCCTGTACAATGGTCGCTGCATATATGTAAAATGCAGGAAGCCAGTTCGCCCAACATTGGTCTGGCTGTTTCCTTTTGATGCGTTCATTGTCCTTATCCTTCATATGCTTCAATTTCTTTTCATCCACTTCCCGATTCATCACATCAAATATGTCCACATAATCACCCCGCAAAAAAAATTTCCACCTGGGATGGTAAAAGGTGGTCCCCTAGGGGCATAGACTGATCATTATCAGGAAAATGCTGCGGCTGGACTTGTGGTGACTCAGTCATGGTGGCCTGTTCCCCCATGGGAGCAGCCTGAGGTGGTGCAGTCGGTTTGGGTGAGCTGGCCACCTGCGGTACTGTAGGGGTGGAGGCCTGCATGGACAAATCAGTGGCAGTATTGGCCCCTACCACTTGCTGTGTATCCCCCGGACCTACACGTGCAACCCATGGCACCGGTGACTGGAGTGGGAGCAAACGCCTATCAGGGCTTGCTGACGGCCATGGCCACACATGAGTGACAGATGTCCCCGTGTTTATAATAGAGGACTCACCCATCCAAAGTGGGACAGCATGATTAAGTCTTCCATCATCCCTCCCGGTCAATGAGAGGTCCAAGATCTGGTTTGCTGGGTTAAACACTGACTGCCGCCCAGTAGAAGAACCCTGGGCCTCAGGATCTGCAACTCCTGTGGCCCCCTGGGACATCATTGAATGTCGGCCACTGGTAAGGTCGATAGGCTGATGTTGGGTAGAAGAACCGGCCCACTCACCTTCAAGGGCTGAAATATGGGAAAGCATTAGCTCAGCCATACAATTAAGTTCGGCAATTTTTTGAGATTTAGATGATCGTGCCGACCGGCGCACCCCAAAGCTTTCAACCATCCCCTGCTCTTGCGCCCTGCCTTGCTCCAGAGCACTCAGTTTATCATAAATAGGCCTGAGGTCAGGCAAATCCTCATCATCAGATGAAGAAATAACTGGAGCAGGCAGGGCAGGAGCACGGCGTTTTGCAGGCTGCTTGCCCTTCTTACCTGATGGTGCGCATTTTGGCCCCATGGCCAGCAACATACCCTAAAGGCCGATGTAATATGCCACACAAACTGGATTTGTGTTTCTTTTTCTTTCTTTTTTAAAATTCCCTATTTATATAAACTTATTTATTTATTTATTTATTTATTTATTTATTTATTTATTTATTTATTTATTTATTTATTAAAATGTAGAGGTGATCCCAATGGGGAACAGGGCAAGTAATCACCCGTAAGGGGAGATAGGGAACCCCTCATTGAGGCCACCAGGCTGTGACAGGCTGGCTGGGTAGGAAGGCTACAGCTACGGCCCTTACCATTAATAGGGCACCTCAAGGGGGGGATAGGAGGCGGGAGGTAACCCCACCCTCAATCAGAGTTCCCCCTCGGCCCGCTGCCCAGGCAGGCTGAGGGCCATGAGCCTCCCTTTTATTTTATTATTTATTTATTTATTCACACACATATATATTATTATATTATTATTATTAGTTTTTTTTTTAACAAGCCCCAAGGGCAAGCAGGGCACAGCGGGCGCTCAGGGACCCTAAAGGCCCGAGCAAGGCCCCGAAGCGAGCCTAGGAAAATGGATGCTAGCCGCTGGGCAAGGTTCGACCCCACACGGGTGAGCACGCCCAACAATCACCCACAGGTTTTATTTATTTATTTATTTATTTATTTATTTATTTATTTATTTATTTTGTGAGGTGGCTGTTGAAAAGCCACTCGAGCAGCCACTGAAAGACAGGCCTGCGGAAAGCCCAAAAAGCAGGCTAAGCCCTGAGTGGGCGGGCGCGCACCTGCAAGACAGCCACCCGTCAGCTGGAGATAATGCCGCGGGCAAGCGTTCCGCGGTCACAGCCGACACCGCCCGTCACCTGTAGCTTCTCCGGCTGACAGGTAAGCAGAAAGAGTAGGAGGGTTGGAATGGGAGGGGGTGGTGTGTGTGGGGAGCTGTAACAAGCCACCCAGCTGGGAACCCGAAACCCCTCAACCACCACGCCCAGAACGATCACCCAGGGCTCAGCAGAAGCGTGAGCCCTGCAAGCCTCCCACGTCGCCGGAGATACTCTGGTGCCTTCGTCCGGTGCTGCTCAGCGCGAAAGAGAAGGTTTGGTGTGCGGGCAGCCCTTTTAAGGGCATTGATCCCCGCACACCCCGGGAGTCATGTGGCCTCCCTCTTTCACACCGAATAAACGGCTCCCGGGTTGACAAAGCGGCCCCAGTCCGGGACAAGCCTGGCAGGAGCCTACATTCTGCAAAGTATGGATCAGCTCCAAAATCTTATGTGCATTACTATTGTATTTTGAGATTGATAATCAATCAGCCTTGGCCCTTACGATTCCTGCATATCCCTACCTTCTAAGATACGAAGGATTTAGAAACAATTAGAATCCTGCAGACTTTTAAGCACAATTTTACAGGCCTTAAAAATGAGAGTGAATCTATTAAATGGGAGGAGGGAGGAAAGAGAAGAAAGCTTCTATAACTTGCTATATATTTTTCATAAGATGCATGCATTTGCAGAGGGGTCAGAACTGTTCAGGCTTAGATTAAGGCAAGACTGCTTACAAGAGCTTGAATTTTATTCCTCTTGGCTAGAAGGGCTCATTTCTTTTCTCATGAAAATTATATGTCTGATGAGATGAAGAGAACGATCTTCTCTGTGATTATAAGAAAGTGATTGTATCTTTTAAATCAAATAGGGTGGGGGAAGCTGCTTTAGGATTATTTTATCTTTACAAAGGTTTAATTTCTTTTCTTTGGCCTAGAATGTATGACTTTATGACCCTTATATTTTAGCAGGTTTCTGGAATAATAGCAGTTCCTTTGGAATATATATAGGGGCAGTTAATTCTTCAGCTGATTCAGCTAAATTGAAATTCACACACCGGCAATGTTCATGACTCCTGGGCTTGGTCCACTGTCACTTTTACATGGGGACGAAACAGGGTTCACATGGAGATACATATGGTATGATGAACTCCTTCTGCACAATGCCTGTTGATGTAGCAGTTGTGCCTCCTGTAAATGCAGCCAGCCACTCAGACTAGGACCATCACTGCTGAGCCTGTCATAACAACTGAGCCAATCAGCCATAAGATTCCCTGCATCCTTGCTTATAAGATCACACACATAGCAGGACTGATAGTAGAATTAGTTCATATACTGTTCATGTTCCTTTTGTAAAGTAAGCTTGATTGAACTCAATGATACACAGTAGGGACCCTTCAGTCTATGACCAGCTGATTAAAACTGAGCACTAATATAAGCACCAGCTGTAGAAATTACAGTAATCCATTGTATCTCAATCCATTGAGATAAAGTTGAACAAACAAACTCACTCATAGTTATGAAAAAATATAAAACACCATATGTGTTATGTTATATTATGTTTTGTTATGGTTTTACATAGAAGCGGCCAAGCCAGAAGATTTCTTATTGTGATATCCATGAAGCTGCAGCTGACCCATGGTGACCCTATCAGGATTATCAAGGCATGTGTGATACATAAGTGAGTAGGTTTAAGATTACCATCCTATGGTACAATGCAGAGGCGAATTTGAACCCACATCTCCTGAATCTGAGTCTGTCAGTTTATTGTGGCCACCAAATTAGCTCTCAGAACATTTGGGCTGTTATGAAAACGCAGCAGTTTCTTTTTTCATAAAAAAAATTTCATTTATTATTTAAATACTGAACTTTTATGTTATTTATTTATTTATTTATTTTTACAACTTATATGCTGCCTACTACCCAAAGGTCTCTGGGCATCTTACAATCAAAAAATTAAAACAGTTAAAACATAGAATATCAATAAATAATTAAAACAATAATAAAAACTTTACACTAAAACCATTAAACTAAAATTGCCATCAGAGGACCCACAATCTATATTGCGTCAATTAAAAAAATTCTGGAACAGGAAAGGTTTTACTTGGGTCCAAAATATCATCAATGTTGGCACCAGTCGGATCTCACTTGGGAGGGCATTCCATAGCTTTTACTGGCAGGGATGGGTTGGGATGCTTCAGGAGTGTTCTGCTTCCTATCCAAGCACAACTTGGCTAGCTTTCACTGTCTAGCCATTGACTTTGCAGGGGAGATAGATACTCAGAAACCTTGCGTTGGCCCTGCCTGAGTCCCCATTTCCATTTATTTTCCAATTGGAATGCTTATTCTGTCTTCCATAGAATGGACAAACAGTATCACTCAGCCAGAACCAAATATATATCTGTTCTTTGCTTACCTTGTGAAACAGAAAATCATGAAATTACTGAACTGGAAGAAACTCCAAGGGTCACTGGGCCCAACACCCACCAGAGCAGAAATAATGGAATAAGTGAACAAGAGTAACATCTGCAGAAATAAAGCTGAAAATATGAATGCCATCGTTGACATTTATTTTGAATTCCTTTTCACTGCCACCAAGTTTCTTTATTTCTTGAAGCTTGTAGAAGCAGCAATGTTTGCTCTCGGACTAGGTAGCTAGGATTTTTAGAACAAAATAGTGTGTCTTTTTGTACTTTGAATGTATCTGTTGTTTTATTTACTGCCTCACATGTCGTTTGTAGTTTAAGTAACTTAAAGGGACTTTTTTGAGCTGGAGCGATCTATCTATCCAGCACTAACCAACAGTTCCCTCAAGCTCTTGGAATTCAAAGAGAGACGTGTCTCTCTGATGAATTTTCTATAAGTAGAGATGGGCATGGACCACCAGTTCAACAGATGGCCAAACAGGTATCCTGAGGATCAGCACCCCACCCTCTCCATCAGGTGTCCATTTTGGAGCAGTGACCCCACTTCCCTGCCCTGCCTACTCTGAGGGCTGCCTCTGAATGTGCGCCCACTGGAGGAGGAAGAGCACTGAACTGCAGAACACCTGTTTGTCTATCTGCCAAACAAGCTCAGACTGCTGAACTGGTGCTTCATGCCCATCTCTATTCCTAGGTATAGGTGCAATAAGTGTATAGGTGCAATAAAGAAAAGAGCATACACAAGACAGACAGGCAGTTACTTTATTACTTGGCTTTACTTTTATTTGGAGACATATACCACCAGCTTGTGCAAGAACAACTCATGGTGGTTGACAAAGAACAAGTGCAATAAATAAAGGAATAACCAAAAGTGAGTAAATAAATGATAAACAGGCCCATTCTGTATAGACAGCCTGTATAGCCTTTCAAGCAATTGTAAGTAAAGAAAAAATATTCTTTTTCCTACAAATGTCTCAGAGTGAGTTACTAAGACTTGAACCGCCAGTTAATAAGAAAGGAGTAGACTCTGGGGAACATACAACAGTTTTTCTCCGTTGATCTCTGAACTTCTACTGTGTAACAAAAGATTTTTTCCCCAGAAATCTGAAAACTCTGCAACATTCTCGGTATATCCCCTTGTAATAAAATAAAGTTTCTAAGTCAATTCATTTTCCTATCTGCACCATCATTTTATCTAAACACAACATTGATTGAGTGGTATCCTGCAATCAATAGCCCTGGGGAGCATCCCTGTTAAAAGAGCTGTTTGCTTACTCTTTGGGCCAATTCCCTTCCCTACTCTCCCTCTAGTTCCATGTTACACCAGGCATCACAAGAAGTGTGATATAGAAATGATGGCGAGACAAAGGATAGCTTTCTTCCACAATTTAGGGTAGACCTGGAAATAGTGGTACATTATGCAATGCGGGAAGAAGAAGCCACAATGCACAGAGGACATACGGTACTTACACTGTTTCCACTGGTGGCGACTGAGATTCATCTTGGCTAGCTTCCTTTAGAGGAAAAATATCTGGTCACGTTATACTATATTTTCAAGACAGAAGTAAGAAGATGCAAAACAGTCTCCCCTGGTGCTACAGCTCCATATTTGGGTTTTACTGTGATTAGAAGGATTCTCTTACTGTCCTTTCTGAGTTTCTCTTTTCCTGCTGTTCCAGAGAGAAGAGTGATGATGAATACTGTCTTAGGTATTCTTCATCTTTCCCCATCCCTTTCCTTGCCTATCTTTCTCTCTTATTTTAGGCAAGCATTACCCAAACAGGAAATTTCGCTGCAGCATGGGTTGGGCTTGGGGTTTAAGTGTATTACATGTATCAGGCTCTGCAGTGTCAAGGCTGAATAAAATCTGAGGACGCATTTCTCACTGATCTCTCGGGCTAGAAGGTATGACAGCCATGACGTGATCTGATAATTTCTGATATTCAAGTGGCAATGAATTTGGAAATGTTGCATCTCTTTCCAGGTTTTCATTCACTTGCCGGATTGATGGAGAAGACAGGATAACAAACCATCCCTGTTTGGGACAAATAATATGCCAGAGCTTCCTGCTTCAATCAAAGCAGGGGATCTTATTTCCAAGTACCTTTCTTAAACCTCCAATCTTTCAGTTTCATCAGATAACCCCTAGTTCTAGTATGATGAGAAAGGGAGAAAAACATATCTATGCACACACTCTCCACACTGTGCACAATTAGGAACATTTTAACTGTTTTTATTTGTTATTTTTGGTTTATTCTGCTGCCTGTTTATCTTTTATGTTGTTCACTGCCCAGAGTTCCTTTGGGAAAGTTGGGTGGTTTATGAATACAGATAATAAATAAATAATAAATGACATCTTTTTTTAAAACTTTCAAAGTGAAAAAGTTGCTCCAGCCTCTTGATCACATCTCTTTTAATGGGCAGCACCCAGAACAGTGCTCTGTGTTCTAAATGTGAATGGGACATCAATTTGATGTGGTATAAAGCCATGCTGTTTTTCTAACTTCACTCAGTCTACAATATTATTTCAACATGTGCAGATCAGAATAGTGCACAAGCTTGGTCACGAAACAGACTTTTTATAAAAGCCGCTGTACTAAGTGTTCTGTCGCTCTTTGCCCACCCAGCCTGGAGTAACGAGGCAAGACACTATATATGGATATGAAATGAGCCACACTTTATTAACATTAACATAAAATAAATGAACTTTAAAAGGGGTCCAACAGTAGGACAGACAGGAACTTCCACCGCCATCTCAGTGCTAACTGCCACCACACCTGCCCTTTCTACTTCCAAGACAGTGATATGAGACATCGTAAAATCAGCAAGCTGCTTCAACTCAGCTTCAACTCAGCTAACTTGCAAGCTTTTGACTCCCTGTGGGACCAACGCACCCCAGCTGGACCTGTCAATTTGCCAAGGCCCATTCCCTTTCCAAAACATTTAATTTATTCGAAATACCTCAAAAATCCAGCCAAAAGGGAGAAACTGATGGCAGGCCCACAGACTTTCATGTAGCAGGCTGTTTTCCTTTCTTTTTATCCTGGCCCTTCATGTGATCTGAACTGATACTCGCAACTGTACCCACAACTGAAATCCTAGTAAAACCTATTGCTTATTATGATAATTGCAATAATATTATTATATGATAATTAGGAGTTGTTTTTGACCCTTACCAAATACATAATTCAATACAAATACCCTCTCACATGTAAAACCACCCTTCTGAAACAGCACTAGGAATCAGTATATGAAACCGTATATCAGTATATGAATCAGCAATGAAGATGGACTATGGGGCGGGTGGGAGGAGTCAAACCTTACATAGGAGGTTGGGAATACCTCATGGCAACTAGGAGGGGGCAGCCAAATTGACCCCCCCCCAAAAAAAACACTCCAATGTTTGAAGGAAAAAATCCACAACCCCATCACATGTTCCATGTAGCTGAGTCTTCAAAAGCAAAACCCATGGTGTTCAGGTGGATTTTCTCCTTGGAAAAAGATACAGCCTCACTTAATGTTAGTATTGCTTTGAAACATTAAGGCGATGTAATTTCCACAGTGAAGGTATTAGATGCCTTTCACATTTCTACTTCTTTCTTTTTACGAATATTTACAGCACTAGAAATATTTCCCCCCTGAAACTTGTCTTGTTTTCATTGGGGCATTGAAAGGACAAATCAATGAGACAAGGGGAGGCAATGAATCAGCAGGAGCTTTCAAATGCCTCAAGAAAAAATGAACTTGAAATGAATTATATTGTATGATACACATTCTGCTAAATATCTGTCAACATGAAAACTGGATAATGGTAAATTACAGAAGTTATCCTTTCCTGGGAGAGACATAATCAAGGCTAGATTTATAAAGGCCCAGTGCAGATTAATATTAAATATTGTACATTGCTCAGATAATTATGTCCTCATAAATTAGTGCTTTACAAATATGATGAATGAGTTACATCATTTGGGGAGAAAGCTATATGTTACATTTGGAGCTCAGGTAATTGTTTCTGAAATAGATGGGACTCAAGTATGTATACTTAGGTCCCTTGCCTTTTACCATTTGAGCTCCTTTGACAATTTCCTTCTCTCAATGGACTTCTTTCATAGAAAGCACTCCCAGTCTTAAAAGTCAAAAGCAGTGTCATTCAGAAGAGTGAGATAAGTAAGACTAGAATCTACTTACAGTGTATCACAGAAGTGAGTACACCCCATCACTTTTTGTAAATATTTAAGTATATATTTTCATGTGACAACACTGAAGAAATGACACTTGGCTAAAATGTAAAACAGTGAGTATACAGCTTGTATAACAGTATAAATGTGCTGTCCCCTCAAAAGAAAGCAACACACAGCACAGCCATTAATATCTAAATTGCTGGCAACAAAAGTGAGTACGCACCTGCTTATTTTCCTACAGCAACTGAAACCTAGTATTCTCCTTCAAACTTCATCTTTTTTAGCATCTAGTTAAAGCCATTAGCTTGACAAAAGTATGGCTCCTTATTTGTTCATATGAACTAATCCAGTGCCTGCAATTTTGGACCCTTCTGAAGGAAGTGACTATAGTGACTATCAAGATGAGTGCCTCTATTTTCATTTTTTACTACTATTCTCCCATTTACTGTGTTTCTACAAATCTGTCTAGACAGAGAGGTGGAGCTGAGGGTCTAGCTGAACAGAAAATCTTCTCTTCAGAATGATGATAGGGCACAGAGTTACTGTGTTCCCATCTTTGTGAAGCAATTTAACACAAGAGGGCTTCTCCGATTTCAGATGGTTTAATATCAAACAAGAAGAAGATTGGGTATGCGTGTGTGTGTGTGTGCACGTGTGTCCGCATGTGTGCATTAATGTATTCAATAGTGCTGTTATTCTGAAACTCAGCCCTCATAGGAGTATACAAATCATGTCAATTTTGCAGTATCATGAGATTTTGAGAGCTAAACCACACAATAACTTAAATGCATTGCATACAGGTGGACTTTCTTCTTCTATAAAAAGGCTATAAAAAGTTTCCACTGACATCAGGTCCAGGGATTTTGGACTTTTTGTGTTTGGGGATGGGAATGATTTTTTTTTTTTTGGACGAAGCAGCTGGAAAGAACTCCCTATATGTGCATGGTGGTCCTGACTGAGTTAAGGTCCTGGTGTTTGCTTGTAACTAAACTCATATTTAAATACAGTATTTTCCCATGTATAAATCTATATTATTTCTAAAATTGCTAGATTAAAAATTGAGAGTCATCTTATATAGAGAATTAAGTCTAGGAGAGAACCACACAGTTGCGAAACTGTAATTTTGAGTTGGAAACATGGGGGTTGTCTTATACATGGGGGGCATCTTATAGATGTAAAAATACGGTATATTTTATTACTTTTATTTCTGTTATTCTTGCTACCGTTTTGTTACCATCACTATTACTACTATTTTAAACTCCATATTTAAATGGGATTCCTATCTAACATATGGTGTCGCTTAGATTCCGTTATGGAAAGAGGGATCAACTCAGGAAAAAATTGAAAGAAGAACCAGGCTTTTAGAAAAGTATATAATATATCTCAAGCTGAAGGGGAAATTCACAAATCTTCAATGTAAAATAGGCTTTCCAGTTATCTCTGTGGCTTGGAAGTCAAATGTTACTCTTTGGAGAATTTATTTTGCTTCCTTTCCATTTATAGATGACTTCTCTTTTTCTCTCTTTAAAATATTCAATCTTCCCAGCAGCAGCCTATAAATCGCAGGCAAAAGGATCAAGATCCTTTTTGCCAGAAATGCAAGAAATATTAGCTTTTCAAAAATCCATCTGTTCTCTTTCATTTTCCAAATGAATGAATCATATTTTCATAGAGTTCTTCTTTTCCACAAGCCTTTGAGATTTTATTACAAAGCCTCTCCTATAAAGTCCTGTGTTTAAGCATTAAGAAAGAAGGTCAGTTTTCACCCTATAAATATGAAATAATATTAGCTTTTAAAAATTCGTTCCACTTTCTTCCTTCATTTTGATGAAGGTATCTCTACTCTGCAGTCCGCAAGTGTTTTCTAAATTCATCTAACAAAGAACTAGGCATTGGAACACCCCAAATGCAAGAGTATTAGGCTTTAAACAAATATCTTTATCACTGCATTACAGTCAGTGTTCAAACAAATGGAAGATATTTGATCAAATATCAAATTACAAATTATTTGGCAAGCACTTGAGAGGAACAATGTAATGAATTGCTTTTCTTTCAGTTGCTCATGTCAGATGGGTGGGAAAACATGTACCAGTTCAATATTCAGAGGCAAAGTCTCATCTAGTAACAAGTTTATAGAAAGAAAACAAACAAACAAACAAAGAGCTCCATGACTTTAGGAGAAAGGAAATATGTCTGTCTTGTCTTATACTATAAAATGGGCACCATAAGTGTTTGAGATAGAAGCTTCTAAAACAATAGCTTACATTAAGATAGTATAATGTACCAGTTTTTCATGGGTAATGGAACATTCAGAAAAGGAGGCCACACTCTGAAACATTCTTACCTTGGAACTGAAAATATTGGGAATTATTTCCAATAATATTCAGAATCCTTATTCGAATTTGTAGAGGCTTATGTAACTTCCAACAATTACTTATGAGTAGTTGATTAGGTTCCTGGAAATGCCTTGGTGTTCTCTCTTGCACTGGAGAACTCATTGCAGTAGGAAGAGTGGTGAGCAATCCAAAGTTCTAGTCCAAATAATCTAAAAACATCCAGGCAATTCAGAACGAGGCAAAGAGCTGACAGCCAAGTTGTGTCCAGCTTTGTTCAGTTGTTCAGTCATGTCCGACTCTTCATGACCCAATGGACCGGAGCACGCCAGGCCTTCCTATCTTCCACTGCCTCCCGGAGTTTGGTTAGATCCATATTGGTTGCATCGATGACACCGTCCAACCATCTCATTCTCTGCCTGTTCCCTTTTCCTTTTGCCTTCAATCTTTCCCAACATCAGGGACTTTTCCAAGGAGTCCTCTTTCCTCATGCGGTGGCCAAAGTACTGGAGCCTCAGCTTCAAAATCTGTCCTTCCAGTGAACATTCGGGGCTGATTTCTTTCAGGATGGATAGGTTTGATCTCCTTGCAGTTCAAGGGACTATCAAGACTCTCCTCCAGCACCACAACTCAAAAGCATAGATTCTGCGGGGATCAGCGTTCTTTATAGTCCAGCTCCCACTTCCATATATCACTACTGGAAAAACCATAGCTTTGACTATCCTGACCTTAGTTGGCAAACTGATGTCTCTACTCTTTAGGATGCTACCTATGTGTATTATAAATTTTCAGGCAGTGAGAGAAGGACCCAACCACAGGGCTACATTCCTGGATTTCCCTGGGAGAAAGAGCCTACTTGTGATAGGACCTCTTAGTCACAAGGGGACCTCCCTTGCAGATGAGCACTCTGCCTTGGGTGGTCAAACCAGGTTTGCAGTATGACTTCTTGACTCCTCAGGACTGGGAACTGCTCTCAGCTCCTTAGACTCAACCCCTAGACTCATCTTCCACAAACTCCTGCTTCTGGTTCCCTGAAGTGACATTTCAAGCTCTGAGATTGCTCCAGACTACTGTATGGGCATATGCCTGAAAGCACACTCCGATCTTGCATCCATCATCTCCCACTGCTCTTGAGAAATATGTCTTACTTAGGATGACTACTATCTGGCATGTGACTCAAGTATTCCAATTCAGATTTATTATATAAATTGCTTCAGTTTTAGCATGCTGCTCTTGGGATGTGACTGATTCTGACCATTTTCTTATTTCTTGGTTTTAAAAACAAATTAACCCTCTAAAATTTCTTCCTTGCATAAATGAAAATAAAATGAGTGTTTGTTTTAATATGCCTTTACATATTTGGTGCAAAAGATGTTGGCACAAAAGTAGTATCTATTCCCTTTGTGAGGCTAAACACAGGACAGATTCCTGGAGGAGAAGTCCATCACAGGTTACAAACCCTGATGGAGATGTGTAATCTCCAGGCTTAAAACCGGGGTACTTCAAGGGCCAGATGCAGAGGAGTGGTAGCAGGAGACAGATACTGTAGCTAGTCTCGTGTGCTCCCAGACACATTTGGTGGGGCTACTGTGAGATACAGGAAGCTGGACTAGATGGGCCTTTGGCCTGATCCAGCATGGCTCTTCTTATGTTCTTATGTTATGTACAGGCTGATTGGGCAAAAAGATGAAAAAAAAACTGTGCTAAGCTTCTGTATTTTAAAAGCCCATGCAGCAAGGCATCCATTAATATGCCATATAAAAAGGTTTATGGCTGTAAAAATTACTTTTGCAAATGTGTAGAACTCTCATTGAGACAACAAAATTATTGTCAAAATGCTGAGATTTTCATTCCTACACACAAGAACAAAACAAGCAAGGATTTACATTCCTAATCTCTCCTGACTCGATGACAACAGAGAAAAGAGCTTTTCATTACAATCAGATAAAGTCTGCTTGCCATATGCCTGCAGCAGAGGAATATATGAATGTAAGGCAGTTTTTCCCCCCACTGAGTGACACAGAAACAACTATTTATGATCCACAACCTGATTTAGCAGAGTTCTATTGATAAAAGAACAAAAGACATCATATGGAACTAGGAAAGAGAATTTTTTAAGGAGCTTTCAGTTTGAAAACTGCTATATTGTACCTCTGAGTTCTTTTGCTTCTAGTCAGCTGTCAGAGTCCTGTTAGTTTTTTATGTCTGTGCAAAAGAAAATCCAGAAGGCACAGAAAGTATTTAAAGCTAGAAGAAGGGAAAGGCAACCATTTCTTGAGTGCCTGATACCTAAAAAATGTCAGAAAAGTTGAAATTGATTTAACAGCACACAATTACATTATTCAATTTTTCAAATCAATTAAGGATATGTGGAATCTCATACTTCTGTATTAATGATTCAAAACACCAGGAAATAGTCATTGTTGTCATCGCGTTCTCTTCTCCATGCCCCAGGCTCCAGCTGATTGGCGCTGGGGTGGAAAAAATAAACATTCTTCTCCTCCACCCCAGTGCTAATCAGCTGGAGCCCCAGCATGGCACCTTTCCAGTTACACTGTACTGCGGTCCCCGATATAGCGGGACCGTGGTATATGAACCATGAAAGGGCGGGGGACCATATATGTGCTTGGTCTCAAGTCTGGATTTACAACCAGCATGTGACCAGGCATTTGATTGGAATCTTGTTAGTCAGTTTCTATTAGTCAACATGACTACCCTGGATTTGTGTAAAAAACCAATATGAATTTGGCCACTATTCTAAAATCTTATACAGCTACTATATCTTCCAACCTGAATTTGTGTAATCGGTGCACTTATTGCACTTTATCTATCTGTTTTGTAGAATCATAGAATAGTGAATTTGGAAGGTGCCTACAAGGCCCTTGGGTTCAATTCCCTGTTCCTTGCAGGACTACAAATCAAAGGATATCTGCCAGGTGGTTGTCCAAATTTCTATTGAATATCTCCAATGCTGGAGCACTCATCACCTCCTGAGGTCATTGGTTCCGTCGCCGCACTGCTGTAACATGCCCAATTCTTTTAGCTTTTACTTTATTTACATCACTAAATCTTCAAAAGCTAGGATTCTGTGTATCCATTTGGAGACAAAAATATAGCTTCGGAATGCTGTAGTTAGTCCCTTCATCTTTTAGATGAAGAACAGCAAGAAACATTTCAGAAAATGTTCAAGCACTCTAGGAGTCTCTCTCTCCCCCATTCCCTTTCTCTTTCTCCCATTCTCTCTCTCTCTCTCTCATAAATGAAATCTTGCATGATGAGCATTACTGTCAAATAAAGTGCAATGGACCTGTTGGTATTAAAGGATCTAACACAGTGAGATTTCCATTCCTAGTTTTCTTATTGCTTATCACAGCTTGAAGTGTTTTCTCAGCCATCTGAGGAATGTAATCCCGTTGGGAACAGTGACTTGTTAAAATGTTAATCTGCTGACTATGACTGTGAATGTGACTTCCCCGAGATGTTATTAGGCATCCATATGTCATGTACTTTATTTTCCTCACTGTTGAATGCATAGTATGTCTGACACAGTTGTTAAGTGTGCAATTCTGCTAGTATATAATCCTGCAGTGGTGATTCTTTTTTCTTCAGTTCTTTCTCTTTTTTCCAGAAAAGGTGAGGCACTGAGTATTCCCCTGCATACATTCCAGTCTAAAAAGTTTTAGCTTAATCTAAATATGTGCTTTTTTCATTCAGCACATTGAGAGTGATTGATATTGATATGGGTATTCTGAAAATAAATGACTATGCTTTATTGACTATGCATATTAAAAATTAAGTGTGATTATAAAAATACTTTTTTAATTTTTGGACACTTTTTGTGCCATTCAGCCTCTGATAATTTCAAAACTAAGAAATATCGAGCTTCTCCCAGGTCCAAGCAAATATATCACCAGATAGATAGCCAGATGATATGAAAATACCCAATGAGCAAGAGGTTCAATTCTGAGGATTTCTCTATCTCTAACATTACTCCACAGAAGGCAAGGGATCAGCCTGAAACCCAGACCAGACGGAAGAAGCTGGTCATTTCCTACATGGCTGAAGTGTCTGAGAAGCTTAAAAGGATTTTGGCAAACACCGCATCCCTGTTTGTTTCAAACCCACAAACACACTAAGGCAGAGACTTGTCCACCCAAAGGACCCAATACCAAAATAAAAAAGGAACAATATAGTATATGTGATCCAGTGCAGTGAGGAGTGCACAGACTTCTACATTGGAGAAATTAAACAACCATTAAACAGAAGGATGGTCCAACATAGGAGGAATAACAGGTCAGGACCAGAATCAGCAGTATACCTCCATTTGAAGGACAAAGGACAGTCATTCAAAGATAAGGATGTACACATATTAGACAGAGAAGATAGGTGGTTTGAGAGAAAGGTCAGGGAAGCCATTCATGTGAGCAGTGAAAACCCCTCTCTCAACAGAGGTGGCGGCCTCAGGCACAGTCTATCTGCTACTTATCAGGCTGTGCTTTCAACAATGCCCAGACAAATCAAAAAGCATTCACCACCAAACCCATAGCTAAGGACCCATGCTAACAAGCCTATTCAGGCTATTGTTCATGTTATGAGCCTATTTCAGACCAGGGTTACAAGAGGTCAAAGCTGACTATAAGATGGAGCACTCACACTAGCATTATTCAGACTGATGAAGCTGTTTCGATGAGCAGTGAAACATTTCAATCTCTCAAGAAAAGAAGTCTAATTGCCATGGCTCAACTTCCAGATATGAGTGGACCCTTCTATAACAAACAGTTTGTATAATATAAAATTTGTACAACAGAAAAAAAATCCGGAGATAGGGAAAATTTGCTTAACAGAATTGCCGATGGGGCAAATCTGTACAACATAAAAATGGGATCACTCTGTTTTCAATGCATTCCTATGGGAAATTTGTATAAAGGAAAATTTGCTTAACATGATTTCATTTGGAACCAATTAATTCCTTTATACAAGGTACCACTGTAGATCTAACAATGTTTGTACTAGAGATGGGCACGACCAGGAAAAATTTTTTTTCGAGTTGTCATTTTTCAGGACGGGTCCGTTTCGGCTCGTTTCCATTTTTCACGAAATTTTTCAAAAATTTGTCATTTCGTCGTGTCGTTTGTCGTTTGTCGTTACCACCGCGATTTAACGCAACTTGACTTCCAGTTCCCATAGCATGGGGTAAGGGGGTAAGGGCTAGGCTTAGGGTAACGGTTAAGGTTAGGGTGGGTTAGTGGGCTGTACCTCTGGGTGCCTCTGGCCCACTAAGAACACAGTGTACTGGCGTATGGGTTAGGGTTTGGGTTAGGCTTAGGCTTAGGCTTAGGGTTGGTGGGCTTTTAATGCCCTCTCTGGCACATCCAGAAGTCTCAGCAAAACCTGGCCATGCAATTGGTGGAATGGCTCCAAAAATTTGCATAGTCCTGTCCCATGGCCAGCCCATCATTGCGCATGCGCAGGTGTAAAAAAATAAAATAAAATAAAATAAAATCAATGGAGACGTTTTGTTTTAAGAAAAACCCACTGCTGCTACTATAAAAATACCTAATTTTCACATGTTTTTGTGGTGCTTTGGTGGGTTTTTGGACCACGATTTAAAAAAAAATATTGCGGTCGCCATTTTGGATCCCCCCGCACCGCATGGCAAATGGAGACGGCGAGGATGCCCCCTCCCAGCCTGGTACCAGCAGCCCAGGACAGGAGGGGGGAAGGCTGGAGTGGGGACCCCCCCCCCAGAAACCACCCCTCTGGTAGGTGCCCTCAGGCAGGCATATTTTCGCCTGCTTTTTTGGCCAGGAATCAGGTTTTTTTAATTTTTAAAACTTTTTTTCTGTGCCGCTTGGCATCGCGCGATCGCTGCGATGCCAGGAACGACAACGACAAATCAGACCCAATTTTTCTTTTGTCGGTTCGAGTTCGAGTTCTGGGGGAGTAATTGTTGTTACCGTTTCTGTTGCGTAACGGAAACGAGTAACGGAAACGGAAACGAGAATTTCGTCAAGTCGTGCCATGTCTAGTGTGTACCTAATGTTTCCAATATCCTATGGTGCCTATCTGAGAATATTTATTTATTTATTTATTTATTTATTTATTTATTTATTTATTTATTTATTTATTTATTTATTTTGATTTATATGTCACTGTTTCTAGCCTGGCTACTTTGGGCAGTGAACAATTCTGTGCAATAATAATATATGCAATAACAACTCATCAAATAACAGCATGATGTTATATAGCTCTTAGAAACAGAGATATTACAATATGGCTTGGTGTTCTTATCCCCACTAAAACATATGGCAAGCAGCTTGCTTCCTCCTTCACTATGCTCTTTCTCTGCCACTCTGGAATGGAGTAAGAAACCATCTCAAGACAGACCATCAGTTTATATGTTCCAGCCTAATTTCTACAGTGAATGATATGTTGCTAATGACAAAGCTATATTGTATTTCTAGTAAACAGTCTCTGAAATGCTTGATTGTACATTTCAAAAGATCCATTTATCTCCATATAGTATCTTGAAGTCTCTTTCAATGAAGCACTTTCAAATGATAAGGATGGCAAATTGTCCCTTAGTGGGAAAGAGTATAACTTGCCATTATGTTCTCAGCCCTCCTTTGATTAAACTGAAAAATAAAATGAATGCAGGAATTTACTATTATTCCTATTTAGGGTGTAAAACCTGAGTAAGGCCCTTATCCCACATCCACTTTGATGCACTAGAAAGTGCTCTGTGATGCAGATCTTGAAATTGTTCCCCCACATCTGTCATGGTTGAAGAAAAATCAAGTGCGGCCATGCCCCTGAAGCATGATTCAGTGTGTTTTACAAGTACCTGGCTCAGGATAGTGAAATCCTTGTCACTGTTTCTGGTGTGGATTTTAAACCAGAACAGAAGCCCGTGGGAACTCATTAAATCTACAGCAAAAACCATTTCACTCCCTCTTTGGCATCTTCCCATGAATACTTTTTTTGAAGTATTTTCTGTGGTATATCAGAAGAGGAGGTGGTGGTAGAGGAGGAGGAAGAGGAAGAGGAGGAGGAGGAGGAGGAGGAGGAGGAGGAGGAGGGAGAAGCACCAGAGCCAAGGCTTTTTGGGGAGGGGATCAGGCTGGAAGCCACGGTCGCCACCGCTCCGGCAGCTTTTTCCTGCAGGACCCCTCTAGCCCTTTCCAATCCCCTTGGCTGTCCATTGACAGGCAATCGCAAAAAAAAAAAAAAAAAAAAAAAAAACAGCCAGCTTCGGACCCCCTGAAAGCAAAGTCTGTTTCCTCTCCTCCTGCTCCTCCTCTGATTGTTAGCCCTTAAATTTATTAGTTAAAACCTCACCGGAGAGAGCGAGCAAGAACTCGTGACCTTCCGTGCCCATTTGCATGCACTGGCTGCCAGCTTCGCAGCTCAGTGAGGTCTTTTGGCTGCCCTACAGAGCCATGAGCACCATGAAGGACAAGAAGAAAGGAGCCCAAGGGAGATGAGGACATCTTTAAATTGCACCGTGGCCTTTTTATAAAAGGAGAAAGTGAGGGTGGCGACCGCCTGCATGGATGAGAGCTGTAAGTCAATATACAGTGGTACCTTGTATAAAGGAATTAATTCGTTCCAAATGAAATTATGTTAAGCAAATTTTCCTTTATACAAATTTCCCATAGGAATGCATTGAAAATGGAGTAATCCCAATTTTATGTTGTATGGATTTGCCCATAGGCGATTATGTTAAGCAAATTTCCCCTATCTCCGGAATTTTTTATGTTGTACAGATTTTATGTTATACAAACTGTTTGTTATACGAGGGTCCACTGTACAGGTATACCAACATTATGAAAATGAAACTTTGATAGAAACCCCGTACATGGGGTCAAATAAGGTAAGGAACGTTAAAATTTGTACCACGTAACCACAACAAAATAAAATACACACTTTACTTTGATGCAGTACAAAGTTGACATTCCTTTTTGGAGCTTCTTCGAAATATTACCTGGCACAGAGGGAACATGTCATAATGATAGATTGGCTGAAATCTTGTAGTGTCAACTAGAGTAGGCCCAATGAATCAGTGCTGACTTGATGAGTACCTTCTCCATAAGTTCCAGTGACTCAGTAGGCTTACCCTAATTGCCATTTACTACTGTATTTCAGCCATTATATGTGGGAGTTGCTCAGAATTGCTCTTGTAACTGGAAGTTGAGCCATGGCTACTGGATTTCTTTTTCCTGAGAGATAGAAACATTTCGCTGCTCATCCAAACAGCTTCATCAGTCTGAATACAGCTAGTACGAGTCCTCCATCTTATAGTCCGCTTTGACCTCTTGTCACCCTGGTCTGAATTAGGCTCCTAAAATGAACAATGGCCTGAATAGGCTTGTTAGTTAGACAATAGTATCCATAGCCTTAAGGTGAAAAATGGCCAAAGGTGCTGAAACCTATAAAGTATGGGTCATTAGCTATCGCCTTGGTGGTGAAGTCTTTTTGATTTGTTGGTAGTAGATAGACTATGCCTGAAGCCCCCACATCTGTTGAGAGAGGGGTTTTCATTCAATGCTCACATCAATGGCTTTCCTGACTCATCTCTCAAACCCACAATCTTCTCTGTCTAATATTTGTATATCCCCATCTTTGAATGAGTGCCCTTTGTCCTTCAAATGGAGGTGTATTGCTGATTCTGGTCCTGAGCTGTACATCCACAGGGCTTAAGTGCTATATTCAGGTGCCCGTCTTCCTTTTTCTTGGCTTCTATGCAGGTGGGGATGCTCTCTGCTCTGTCGCTTAGGGTCCTGATGACTCCTAATTTGTGCTGTAATGGATGGTGGGAGTCAAACAGTAAGTACTCCCAGGCCACGGTCAGGTCTGATGATGACTGCACAATCCAGGTATGGTTTAGGTATGTAGATGATACCTGGGTGAAAATCAAGACTCAGGAAGTACAGGCCTTTACAGACCACATCAATGTGGTGGAACCTAATATTAAGTTCACTTGGGAAGACACCCAAGAAACAGGCTGGCTTTCCTGGAGGGTGACAAGAGGTCACAGCTGACTATAAGATGGAGGACTCACACTAGCTCTATTCAGACTGATGAAGAAAAAGAAGCCCAGTAGCCATGACTCAACTTCCAGATAAACTCACCTGGATGACTGAGAATCTTCACAGACAAATTGCTGTTGTAATTTTTCAAAACTGATTACGCTTTAAAAAGTATTAGCGTCTAAATATGACACATTGTGCATCTTGAAATGTCCAATGTAGTAGGAAGGCCAAATAAATCCAATTAGCAAATTACAGGATCTGTATTAAATGTAGATGCCAGTTAAACTGAAATATGAGGGAAGAAACTCAGTTCTGTTGTGTTCTATGTATCATGAAACCCAGATTGTGTGGGGAAATTTTCTTTAGTTAAATGTTGAAATGTGCAGAAATGATCTTATTTGTCCCATGTTGTGTTTGAATAATAACCCAATGAAATCTAGATGTATTCTACATTAGGTTTAAAACATGACAGTCTACAATAAATTATTATGAAGACCCAACACCATTCTGATTAGACAATTCCCCCACGGTGGAACTTTACAGTCAATAGTGACAAACCAAACATTATTTTTCCATTTCTGCATACTTCTGGCTTTTCTGCAGGTATTAGTTCAAGATACACATCACTCGTTCCTTGGCAGCATGGTATCATTGGGACTCCAACATTCACA
This sequence comes from Phrynocephalus versicolor, assembly GCA_023846285.1. NCBI lineage: Eukaryota > Metazoa > Chordata > Lepidosauria > Squamata > Agamidae > Phrynocephalus > Phrynocephalus versicolor. The sequence goes on from JAHTLZ010000015.1 coordinate 17,293,656, forward strand.
CATGTACTTTTTCACCTGGCTGTGCAGAAATCATCTCATCTGACCTGTGATTTACAAGCAAATTCCAGCCTCTGTTGAGAAATCGATGGATTTAATCACAAGGTTAATTCCTGGGTTCTTTTAACA
>JAHTLZ010000015.1:17301765-17326099 GCA_023846285.1 Phrynocephalus versicolor
AGACACTAATTCCTACATAATCTTTTTAGATAGGAAGCAAAATCCATTATGACTAAGATCTGAAAGGGAAGTTAATACTGCTACAGCAACGTTTAAGCCACTTATAGTTCAAATTAATAATCTTCTGGAAATTCTATCCTAAAAACTTCACATCTGGGATTTCTACTATGAAAACAAGGCTCTCTTCTCCAAATAGCATCTTTGAGATTGCTATTCCAGGGGGCAAATTGCCCCCTCTTTTAATTCCTCTATATTTTAAAACAAGCTTTCCATATCCCTCATATAGAGGAATTCAAAATCCAGACAGATAGACCTGTAGAAAATGGAAAAAGAAGATAGTAAAGGGTTTTTAAAAGAATATGTCCGAAGTCTCTCAGCCATCCAGGTGAGGTTATCTGGAAGATGAGTCATGGCAACTGGATATTGTTTCACAACTCATCCAAGTATCTTCTTCAGTCTGAGGATGGTTGGTAGGAGACTACAACTTATCCTCCATGTTGGTTTCACATCGCCCTGGTCTGAATAGGTTTGTTAGATGGACAATGGCTTGGGGTGTTTTAAAAAGAAAACATTATTGTTAAAAACACCTGATGACTATTGTTACATAATTTATAATTTCCCTTTATGCTCTAATACAGTTGTGTGACATACAGATATTTGATATCACTGATATATTTCGAAAACATTCTGATTATTACCTCTGGGCCTTGCTTTCAGGGCAGTTGATGTGGATCAGGGTATTCTACTGTGTCATCCAAACAGATTGTGTCTGAAATGCAGGGAATTATACTTACTACAATTCATTTTGGCAACGAAAGCTGAGCCTGTAATAGTGTTATGTAGTTGCTCCTCAAGTTGCTTCCAACTTACAGCAACCTTGCGTCAGACAAAATCAGATATTGTAGGTCAAGGTCAAATTACCCATATAATTATTTTCCCAATTTGTAGTCCAAATCCCTTTTCTTAGACCTGTATATTGCACTAGAGTAGGTCTGTTGAATCAGTATGGCTTTGGTGAGTTAACTCCTCTTTAAGTTCCAGTGATTTGAATGAGCCTACTTGAAATGTGACTTGCTAAAGTAAGTCAGAATTAGAATAAGGTGGAATAGGCCGAATTCAGGGAAGAGTTGACTCATTATATCCCAATTGATTTATATTTTTTCTTCAATTTTTGCCTGGAATTCTTGCACAGACTTACACAACTACCTACTCCAAAACATTTACTGCAAACAACAGGATTTTGGCCATGTATTGGGAAGACACTTAATACAGATAATCTGACCTTGACCTACAGTGTAGTGATATAATAGTAATGCTGCACTCTAGACCAGACATGTCCAAACTTCGGCCCTCCTGATGTTTTGGACCACAACTCCCAGAATTCTAAGCCTGTATTTCCAATAGCAAAGGACTGTGGGAGTTGTGGCCCAAAACATCCGAAGGGCCAAAGTTTGGACATCCCTGCTCTAGACCTTTTCTAGTTTTTTCATAGCTGCTGTTCCAAGTTTTAGTCTTCAGAATTCTTGACTCAGTCTCTATTTGGATTGGTGATTGAATTTAGGCACAGAAAAGCTGTAATGAGTCTAATTTCTACAATGTTAATATTAAAATTATTCAAGTCTTAGTTATAATTATTTGCATTCTCAATGTTAAAGCGTACTTTCTTCACCTTCACCTTCACCTTCACCTTAATGGTTGTTTTATGTAACTGCTGCTTTCTCCAGGAATATGATGTTATCTGTGTATCTTAAGTTATTGATGATACTTCCACCAATTTTCACTCCTCCTTCATCCAAATCTAATTCCTCCTCATGGGTTTTGGTTTATGGAGTGCCACAAAACTCCATCTTGTCTCCAGTGCATTTGAATTGTTATGTGAAACCATTGCCAAGGTTATCCAGCTGGGGCTAAAGTGCCATCAGTATGCAAATGACACACAGTCCTATCTCTTGATTCCATCTGTTAATTGAAAGAAGTCTGTGAAAATTCAAAGCAGATGCCTAGAGGCAGTATTGGGATCCATAAAGACACATAATCTCATGTTTAATCAAACCTTGAGAGAGGCAGTATTGGTGAGGAAGCCAATTATGCTGAACAGAAGTGTCCAAGCAATTCTGGATCTGTCTGTGCTTCCATTGAAGGGCCAAATCACAGCTTGCGGTTGTTCTGAAGCACAGCTTGTATGGGGAAATCTCATGTGAGGCCAGTGACTATGAATGCTTTTTGACAGCTTAGCAGGATACATTGCGTACAAACCTGTTGAAGGGTGCAGAGTTGGTATCCCTTACTCCTATCCTCATTGCCTCCAAGTTAGACAGATATGAGTTGAGCTAAAATTGGGGGTTGAAAAACCTGACTTTGAAGCCAGAGCTAGGAGTTTGGGCTGCCTGGGATAGTACCAGTTGAGGTCACCCAGAACATTGTGGCTGGTTGATCAGTGCTCTGCTACCCACGTGGCCCTTGGGAAAACTAGTGAGTGCCAGCGGGGCTCCAAAAGAAGAGACTGGTAAATTGCTTCTCAGTAATTTATGCTTGGAAAACACTGTGAGGGAATCAACTTAACAACATATTTTACTGTAAAGCAAGGTCACCTTTAAAGTTGTCATGGGAGATTCAGCTGATATATAATGCAACTGGCTCTACACCAGAAGCGAGAGCAAAGAGTTCATTGTCCCATGTTATATCAGTTGAGCTGGCTGTCTTCCTGGTTCCTGAAAGGAAATTGTTGATTTGGTTCTTTAAAACCACACCAAATGTTTTTGAACCAGCTTGTTTGATGCTCTCCTCAAATTCATGCAAGCTACTGGGGCTTTATGATTAGCTACAGAAGCCCCAATCAAAATGGCTTCAAGTGAGGAGATAATTTTGTTAGGTACAGTATTTAGACATGGGCACGACTCGGCAAAATTGTCGTTTCCATTCTCGTTCTTTGTTCTCGTTACGTAACGGGGAACGACAACGACAATTACTCCGCTCCAGCTCGAACCCGACCCGATAAAGATAAATTTGGTCTGATTTGTCGTTGTTGTTCATGGCATCGCGGCGGCGGCGATCGCGCGATGCCAAGCGGCGCAGCACAGAAAAAAAGTTTTTAAAAAAATAAAAAAAAAAACCGATTCCCGGCCATAAAAGCAGGCGAAAATATGCCTGCCTCAGTGAGGGCACCTACCGAGGGGTGCTTTTTTGGGGGGTCCCCGGCCTTCCCCCCTCCTGTCCTGGGCTGCTGGTACCAGGCTGGATGGGGCATCGTCGTCTCCATTTGCCATGCAGTGGGGGGGATTCAAAATGGTGACCACAATATTTTTTTTTGAAATTGTGTGGTCCAAAACCCCACCAAAGCACCACAGAAACAATTGAAAATTCGGTATTTTAAATGCCTGATTTTTTTTTTGGTAGCAGCAGTGGGTTTTTCTTGCAATAAAATGTCTCCATTGATTTTATTTTATTTTATTTTTATTTTTATATTTTTAACCCTGCGCAATGATGGGCTGGCCATGGGATGGGACCATGCAAATTTTTGGAGCCATTCTACCAATCGCATGGCCAGGTTTTGACTGAGACTTCTGGGTGTGCCAGAGAGGGCATTAAAAGCGCACCAACCCTAAGCCTAAGCCTAACCCAAACCCTAACCCTAACCCATATGCCAGTACGCTGTCCTTCTTAGTGGGTCAGAGGCACCCAGAGGTGCAGCCCAATAACCCACCCTAACCTTAACCGTAACCCTAACCCTAGCCTTTACCCTAACCCCACCAACCCTAACCCAGATCCGTACACAAGTACACTTTCCTTCTTAGTGGGTCAAAGGAGGCACCCAGAGAGGTGCCTCGCAGACCCCACTCATTATCCCATTCCAGAGACCTTTGGGTAGTGGGTGGCATATAAGTTGTAAAAATAAATAAAATAAATAAATAAATTCCCTAACCTGTACGCCGGCACGCCTTCCCTTCTTAGTGGGTCAGACGTCAGAGGCACCCAGAGAGGTGCCTCCCAGAGCCCACTTACCCCAACCCCAACCCACAAATGACCAAACGACCAAATGACAAACGGAATGACAAATTTTTGAAAATTATCACAACAAACGGAAACGACCCAAAATGGACCTGTCCCGACAAACGACAACTCGAAACGTCATTTTTTCTGGTCGTGCCCATCTCTAACAGTATTTATTGCATGAGGATGAATCAAGGCTAGATTTGCATTCCTAACTATAACATGCAGCACGAAGGGCATAATCCAATATTGAAGGAATGTATTTATGCTCATTTAGTGGACTCTACCCCTCTGCATCTACCCCATCTACTCTGTTCCTACAAATCTTCAGTTAAGATTTTGAAGAGTGCTATGAGATAAGTGGGAGATGCAATATTGACATAAACCTATTATGTTGGCAGAAAGCTGACACTGAAATATAACAGCTGGTCATTACGCAGCCACTAAATTGTATTGTATTTTTTTTCTTATCTTACATAGTACAGGTTTGAAAAGGCAAGGACGGGTGATGTAAATCTTTAATTGTTATATTTTATCATGTTTTACTGCATTGAATTTTAAAAATATATTTGTAGTGATGTTTTAATTGTTTCTGCTCAGTTGTAAACTGGTCAGAGTGGCCTTTGGTCAGATAAGTGGAATATAAATCAGATTGATTGATTGATGGAGGGAGGGAGGGAGGGAGGGAGGGAGGGATGAATGGGTTCTTGGATCTCCTCCATGCTAACCCAACTATCACTTTCTGAGAAAGGCAGCCTATCTAGTCTTATAATCTTTACACACATACATGTGCATGTGTGTGTTTATATGTGTGCATGCACAAACACAGACACACATTAAAATAAGCAAGCATTTTCTGCTGGTGGAAAGAGAGATAAGCGGGTGCCAGCATTTCATGGGGGAGGGCATTTCTTTCTATCTTTCTACAGCATTGTTGAAATTATCTCCCAGGAACAAATAATGCTTAGTTTACAAAACAAATCCCCAGAAGCATCTAAATCTGACAAATCAATACAAAGGCATTTCTCTTTCTTGCCTTCTGGTCTTTTGCTTCAACTAAAACTTCAGGTCAAAAAAGTCTGGACATTGATGCAGTTTTCTTCATAATCCATTCTTCATTTGCTCCTGTGGTCTGTTGCAAAGAGTGCATGGGAATGCCTCCTTTGACATATTATGCATGTTTTGCACAATGTTCTACAGTTTTATTATTGATTATGCATGCCAAACCCTCTCATTGTTTCCTTATTCCATCATGATTTTGCTTCCCTTGAAACTGATGAATAACACCACAAGAACTGACAAGCACCAAGGCCTGAAAATGTCATTGGAGGATGAAACCTTTGAAACATAAAGAATTCCACATAAAAGTATTTGTTCTGTTTGAACAGTAATTATGCCTATAACTTAAACTAATCATGACCTAACCTAAAATAATCTTTCTATTTGTACAGAACTCCATTTTATAATCTATGCTGCTGAAGTAGATCTGAGCGAAATAATATTCACCATTCAACAAAGCAAAGATTAATTGTGAAATACGGATAAGGTACTTTTTATTGCTTTTATAATGACAATGGAATATAATCTACAATTTATTATGAGCAAACAAAGAAAAGAGTATTATTGCAAATAACTGGCCAAATCCATTACAGTATACTTTTTTTAAAAAATGATGCCGTGTTAGTATATAATTATTACAAGAATTTTACAAGATTGCACAAGGTATGGAAACAAAGTGCCCTAAAGACCTGTTGAGTGAGTTGGGTGAGTTTAGCCTAAAAGAAGGAAGGTTGTGAGGTGATATGGTAGTCATCCTTAAGTTAAGGAGGGTAGGACCCAAAGCAATGGATTGGAATTTGAAAAAGGAACAGTTTTAGAAGGAAGTACTTTCCAACAATAAGAGCTGTTGGAAAGAGTCCATTACTACCCCAGAAAATGCAGATTTTCCTTCACTGAGGCTGGAGATATACAATGCCCTAGGGTAAATGATGCATAAATATTGAAGGTTGGTTAATAAGTAAACATGACTTTTCAAGAAATCTGTCTGGTAAGCATCCTTCCCTGAGTATTCTGGGTCAATCTGGGAATAACATTCCTAGGCCAAACATAATACCAAACACTAAAGAATGTTCTGTAGGAAAAGAGAATTTTAAAATTACCATAGTCATCAACCACATGTCATTGGAATTCAATGAACTGTTATGCTTTTCTACCAGTTGACATGGAGGTTGTAGTACTGAATATGCAAAAGAATATGCCACACTTTCCGTTAACAGGTGAAGAGAAACTCCAGCAGAAAATGCACGTGTATCCACAAGAGATGACTAGACCACAATGCAAGACAACAGGAGAATCTATCTGGTTAAAATTCTCTGTATCATTTAATGCTTCCATTCTGTTATCACCACATGCTATTCCTCTGTCATTCAACTTTGCCTAGTTGAATGTTTACAGAGGAGAAGAGGAGAATACATAGAAGGCAAGAAAGAGAAGCACCTTTGTATTGATTTGTCAGATTTAGATGCTTCTGGGGATTTGTTTTGTAAACTAAGCATTATTGGTCTCCCGGGAGGTAATTTCAACAATGCTGTAGAGATAATCCAGGAAATCTCTTTATCCTAATATTAGTTGCCTTAAAATTATTCACAGATCCTTTAATCTTCCAGTCTGTAAAATAATGCAATTTATTAACATATATCTGGCTTAGTATATTTCTTTGTTCATGTCAATATACTTCTGTAAAGTCAAATATTTTTTTCCTCTCCCCTCAGTAGTTGCTGTGTTTGCATGCACAGATCTTTTATATGTATGATACAACAATACAACTGTATTCCACAATGTACATACAGTACACATATTATCATGTATAGAATTGGATCCAGAGATGTGGATGGCTAGAATTCCTCTTCTGAAGTGTGGGTGGGGTGTTTTTGTGTGTGGCTTTTTACCTTACAGTGCAGTGCATTGCTTCCATACACAAACCCCAAAAAACTGTCATAGGTTAAATAGGATTTCTATAACTGGAGACCAGAAAAATATGTGAGTGTGGTAGACTTCACAAATGTGTAAGCAGCCTTTCACCCATCCAAGACATCTCTAGAGGGGAATGGGAAAGAAAACTCCATATACTGAGGACATTATGATCCTGAATCTTCAACAAACTTGAATTATATAAGAAATACAAACAAACGATTTTTATATTGAATTTATCCCTCACCTTTCCCTCCAGAGCTTATGCAGGTTCTAATACAAGAGGCTTACAGGTTTACATTATAGGTTTACACTATGACAATGGAAGATTGTGTGGATCCTAGATTGATAAAGTGACCCCCCGCCATTTCGCGGTTCAGGTATTGCAGCCCTGCTACATTGCGGGATCGCAGTACCTGCATCGTGGGGGTGGGGTGGGGGGTGTCCGGGTCACTCCGCGCCGCCCCCTGCACCCCCGAGAAGCCTTGGGGCAGTGCGGGGGGGTGACGGGTGGTGATCAGGTAGCTTCGCGCCACCCTCCCATGCACCCCCCGAGAAGCCTTGGGGCGGCCAGGAGGGGCGGCATCGAGCGATCAGGTCGCTCTGCGCCGCTCAACCAGGCTCCCCCGAGAAGCCTTGGGCTGTGCAGGCGGGCGGCGGTGGGAGGTAAGATCACCCTGCCCCCACCCCCCACCCGCTTCCACATATCACGGATTTTCATGCATCGCAGGTGGGGTGGCTCCCTAACCCCCGCGATCAGTGGGGGGTTACTGTAGTGTCTTTATCGTCCCATGAAAGCCTCCATCTTGTGGAATGATTCAGCCCACACAGGCTTCTGGTATCCTCTCCTGAAGACCCCTCCCATAGAATCAGTAGCGGCATCCAGCTTAGTACTAACTCTAATAAAAATGTTTATGAGCCACAGCTAAGGATGCTTTATCTCTACCTCTCCCTACCATCCATGGGCCCAAGGAAGGAACAGTGATATTCAACCACTGTTTGCAACCATTGGCTGAACTATGAATTAGAACACAGTACCTGACAGCACTGGTTGAGAAAACTTCATTCTTCCTTTTTCTTTCCTATATGATGTGGAGCAAGACTGAAAGGGTTACTTGGGAGTCAATCAGGATAAAAGTGGGATGATTTTTTTAATTAATCCTTACATTTGCACTGAACATAAGAACATAAGAAGAGCCATGCTGGATCAGGCCAAAGGCCCATCTAGTCCAGCTTCCTGTCTCTCACAGTGGACCCACCAGATGTGTCTGGGAGCGCATAAGACTAGATATCTGTCTCCTGATACTACTCCCCTGCATCTGGCTCTTGAGGTACCCCGGTTTTAAGCTTGGAGTTGATACATCTCCCTCATGGTTTGTAACCTGTGATGGACTTTTCCTCCAGAAATCTGTCCAACCCCCTTTTGAAGGCATCCAGGCCAGATGCCATCACCACATCCTGTGGCAGGGAGTTCCACAGACTAACAACACGTTGGGTGAAAAAATATTTTCTTTTGTCTGTTCTTACTCTACTAGCCCTCAATTTGAGTGGATGTCCCCTAGTTCTGGTATTTTGTGTGAGAGAGAAGAGCTTCCCTCTATCCACTTTACTCATGCCCTGCATTATTTTGTACATCTCAATCATATCCCCCCTCAGGTGCCTTTTTTCCAGACTAAAGAGCTCCAAACATTTTAGCCTTTCCTCACAAGGGAGGTGCCCCAGCCCAGTAATCATTTTAGTCGCTCTCTTCTGCACCTTTTCCAGTTCCACTATGTCTTTTTTGAGGTGCGGAGACCAGAATTGTACACAATACTCCAGGTGCGGCCTTATTATTGTTTTGTATAATGGCATGATAATGTTGGCTGTTTTATTTTCAATCCCCTGTTTGATAATTTCTAGCATGGAATTGGCCTTCTTCACTGCTGCCACACATTGGGGAGACACCTTCATGGAGCTGTCCACGAAAACACCAAGATCTCTTTCCTGATCCGTCATGGATCAGGAATTAAATGTAGTGTAGTTCAGAATTAAATGTAGTGGGTAATGTAAAGGTTTATAAGAAAAAGTCCCCTTGTGATGGCTTTTACTGAGTACCACTAAGATCATTCTTTCTGCACACCTCACCTGCAAGTGGGTCTGCGACTTTTATTATGCCTGTTCACATAGCCCCCTGGGGTTATAGAAGGATGCTTCAGCAGCATACAGTGCGTTTTATGGACTAATAGAAGCAGCAGTATTTTGCTTTGCCACGATTATCTAAACTGCAGCTATTATCCCAGAATATGTTTAGCCTTGCAAATGTCTACATGAAGCATTGCAAATATGTGCATGAATTAGGAATTGCAGAGTGTATCATGATTGTCACTGTGTTTATGAAATTTGCAAACTTTTATAGCCTAAAATCCAGGATCCACAAGACTCAGCACCTAGGTTCACATCTCATGTTCCTACAGACAGTCCATCCCCTCCTTACTTTAGTAGGGTAAATGGTTTTTGTGCCACAGAAAAAATAAGAATAAAAAGCATTTAAAATGTCCATAGTGCTAGAAGGCAGTCCTTAAGCACACCCCCAAACAACTTCTATTATTATAGCTTACCTTTATAGCTCTGCAAGGATGTTTTCTGCTTGGATTCTACAAATGCATTGATTCTCATGACAACTATCATATCCTGACAGATTCATAAAATAGTTCAATGACATATCAATTCATTTTCTTGACATAACTGACCTTTCTGGAGACTTTGCCCACCCCAAAAATAAAGAGACAGACACAGAGGATGAAGTTAAAATGAGACCAAACTTTATTACATTTAACATCCCCCCCCAACCTGAACAGGGCCCGGGACATAATGCAGAATCCTGGGGTAGGTACTGGGGCATCTCTCACCCCATCCCTAACCCCTCAGTGGATGGGTCCCAAGCCCCTGGGACCTGGCTGACTAAATCTGGGAATACCTCCTCATCTGCCAAATATCTAATCCTCTAGAAAATAGATGTTCAGCATACAATCAGCCCCCTTCCTCCTGGCAAGCGCATCTCTGGATTGCCGTGATGCTGGGAGCAATAGCTGCCCATGTGATTCTTGGGAACTCACTGATACAAACTCTTCTGTACTACTCACTTAACATTTTTCTTCCAGCAGGCTTTTGCTGCTTAATATTTAATTTTAACATAGATAGCCAACCTCCATTCATTGCCAATATATCCTTTTATATCCTTTTAGTGTATCTTCAAATGTTTTTTAGATTACTTAATCCATTTTATATGATTATTTCAATGATTCTTTACTGAATAAGTTTTAAAATAACTGTTGGGGAACTCAGAAGGAAAAGAGAAGAAAGCATTGCAAGTACACTGAGGCATTCCTTGGGCAACCGTGTGCCACCGGCCAATCCTTCACTTCCAGAAGTGTTGCATTGCAAACTTGATGATGAGCAAAATGATACAACAGTCCTTCAAGGACCACAAACAATACTTTCTATCATTTTAATTTGCTTTTAGTTTTTACTAATATTTTATATGTGTCCATTGTTTTAAATTCTGAAACATTCTGATAAAGAAAAAGGGGGAAATGCTACTTATATGCTTGTTTTGGATTATTGCTTTTTAGTGAGTTGTAAGCTGCCTCAAGTCCTGCAATCAGGATGGATGGATGGGTGGGTGGGTGGGTGGGTGGATTGAGGGATTGAGGGATTGAGGGATTGATAAATAAATAAATAAATAAATAAATAAATAATATTAAACAACTGCCAGTCAATCTCAGTTGGTGATTAAATTCTTTTACTGATTCTTTTTCAATTGATATTAACTGCATCTTTTCCAATCAACTTCACTTTTTTGTGGTGAACACTTGGACCTCTATGATAAAACTATATTTAGGAGCTGTCCCAAACTGTAAAACTGAGGATAGCTACCTTGTCCGTAACCGGCTATCTTGCAATGAAGAACAGTCCAGGAGTCCATGTGTCATCTCAAGGAAAAGAGCATTCCCCCATTGAGTGTCTTTCCTTCTTTACTGAGGGTCCAGGTTAAACATACAACACAATAATCAGACATAGGGTTGCTGAACAAAGTTCAGGATGTCACCTTCCACTGTTATCTCTGTGGTATGTATTCTTAAGCTAACAGGGATTTGCCTGTTTGTTTCCCCCCCTCTGATCTAGAGTCAGTCACAACTGTAATAACACAACAACAAAAAAGTGTGCCCAACAACCAGGTGAATTTCTATCAGGCATTCCCTCTGTTCTGCTCTCAGAGCAGAAACCCCTGTAAGGCTATATACTATAAAACAGCTATTTTGTCAAGACTAAGTCTTAGGAACGCTTGAGTTCATCCAGCCTATTTATCTATTCTAGTAGTGATTCAGCATTTCCACTGCCTTTGCTGACTAAGTCTACTTGTAACATTTAATTTTAGAACTATGCATGCCCTGCTAGGTGTATGTAGGGGAAAGAAAATAATCCTATATGACACCTATAGTAGGGGCATAGAGACAGCATTTCAAATACCCTCTTGTCATTAATTTGGGCTATCTCAACTTGATAAGAAATCTTAACAATTTTTGAGGCCCCATGAAATTCTTCATCTCTACCTGAATGCAATAGATGAGTGCCTATTTGTGTGCATAAAATTCATGCAATTGCATAGGATTTAAGTGAGGTTGGTCACAGTAGTATTAGGACTAGGACCTATATATCTAAACTGAACAGCTCCCAACAAAGGGTGGGCAGAAGGCAAAGAGAAGGGAAGGGTGGAGGAAACTAGTGGAAGCCTTCCCTGTGCACTAGAGGTCAAGCAGTAATTGATGGCACTACTTCTCACCACCCACCCCAGATCAGAACCTGTTTTCATTTTTTTTTCATTTTTCAGAAAAACACAAATGAATACAAATACTTCAGGTTGTTTCCTAAAACCAATAGCTTTATGAGGAGCTTATCTTATCTCAGTGTGGGCCTCTGGAATCATTATATTGATCTTCCAAGAAGAAGGGAACTGCTCCCAGTGGAAAAGGAAAGGAAATTCTTTGAGGGGGGTCCCTGCTACCGTGGATGAGCGAGCCGATCTGGCGTGTATCACTGAGACCTGGGTGGGTGCCGAGGGAGGGGCTTCCCTCTCCCTGCTTGCCACCCCCCCCCCCGGTTTCAGGTCCAGTGGGCCAGCAGGTCAGAGGGTTGGGGTGGGTGGGGTGGCCATTGCTAACAGGGAATCCCTTTATATTAGCAGATCTGCGACTTTGGTGTGTCCTGGGTTAGAATGCCTTCACTTATCGGTGGGTCAGCAGGGTAGGTTTGGTATTGTGCTGGTGTACCGTGCTCCCCACAACCCAGCCCAATCCTTTCCAGAGATCACTGAGTTCATCTCGGCTGCATTGTTGAGGTCCCCCTGCTTTTTGGTGGTTGGGGACTTCAACGTGCATGCTGAGGAAGAACTTTTAGGTGCTGCTCTGGATTACATGGAGTCCATGGCCTCCATGAACCTATCTCAGCATGTTGTTTGCCCCACCCATAGTGCAGGCCATACCCTGGACCTGGTCTTTACCTCCGTGTCGTCAGATCCCAATCTGAGGGTAGAGGGCCTTATCCTCCAGCCTGTGTCATGGTCAGATCAGCGTTGCTAAAAATTTCCCTGTCGATCGCCACCCTGCCCCAAGGGGAACACCATCCCCTTGTTTGGGCCCGCCCCCGAAGGCTCCTGGACCCTTCCCAGTTCATGTAGGCCTTCGGGGAGCTCTCTGGCGGACTGACTGATGACCCGGTCGAAGCCCTGGTGGATAGGTGGTATGAAGGTGCCACTGGCGCAGTCAACTGGATTGCCCTCAAGCGCTTCCTCCATTGTGGAGCCCGCTCCTCACTATGATTCACGGCTGAGTTGCGGGCAATGAAACAAGCACGGAGGAAGTTTGAGTGCAGATGGAGAAAGGATCAGACAGCAACGAACAAGGCTGCACTTAAGCAGCTGACCAGCCATTGTGTTTACGCGATCAGGGATGCCAGAACAGCTCATGCCTTCCTGAGAATTGGTGAGGCCTCGAACTGCCAGGCAGAGCTGTTCCAGGTGGTTCGAGACCTCTCCAGTCCTAGTCAGCCTGGGCCTCCTCCTACTGAGTTCACTAGTGAGCAATTTGCAGCCTATTTTTGATCTAAAATTGAGGCCATCCTTTCCGATCTAGACTCCAGCTGTACTAACCCTTCCTCATCTATCCCGGGGGCCTCACCTTCCCTGGTTGAATTTTGACCTGTACTAACCCTTCCTCATCTATCCTGGGGGCCTCACCTTCCCTGGTTGAATTTTGACCTGTGTCACCGGGGGAGGCTTCCAGGTCTATGGCTCATTGCCGGCCGGTGGCTTCCACTTTTGACCCTTGCCCAGCATGGCTGATTAAATCTGCCAGAGGGAACATGCCGGAGTGGGCTTCTTCCATCGCCACTGCTTCCTTCCAGGAGGGAAGTTTTCCTTCTCACTTGAAGGAGACGGTGGTGAAGCCCACTTTAAAGAAGCCCGGCTTGGCATTGGACAATCTTGCCAACTATCACTCAATTGTCATTGTTCCCTTTCTGGGCAAGGTTATTGAGAGGGTGGCCGCTGTCCGGCTTCAGTCACTCCTGGAGGAAAACCATATTCTGGACCTGTTCCAGTCTGGGTTCAGGCCATTTCATGGGACCAAGACTGCCCTGGTAGCTCTGCAGGATGACCTCTTCAGGGAGGCTGACAGTGGGTGTTCCTCCCTGTTAGTCCTCCTTGATTTGCCAGTGGCCTTTGATACTGTCGACCATGGTATCCTGCTGGACCAGCTCGCTGAGGCAGGAATCAGCGGCTCAGCGCTCTGCTGGTTCCAATCCTTCCTCGACGTCCGGATTCAGCGGGTTCAGCAGGGGGATGATTTGTCGGCTCCTTGGATGCTCCCTTGTGGGGTGCCCCAGGGGTCGGCAATCTCACCCATGCTGTTGAACATCTATATGAGGCTGCTGGCTGAGGTCATCAGGAGATTTAGAGTTCACTGTCTTCAGTACATTGATGATACGCAGCTCTATCACTCCTTTTCTACCTCTGCAGTGGAGGCAGTACACTCCCTCGATCTCTGTCTGGAGGTGGTCTTGGAATGGACCAGAACCAACAGGCTCAAGTTGAACCCGGAGAAGACCAAGGTTCTGTTCTTTGGGGTACCCTCATCTAGGTACAATGGCCCCCTCCCTAGTCTGGGGGGGGAGTTTCCCTCCAGCCTATGGACAGGGTCAGAATTCTGGGTGTGGTCTTGGATTTGGCCCTCTCCCTGGAAGCCCAGGTGATGGCCATCTCCAAGGCCACTTTCTTCCATCTCCGCAGGATCGCCCAGATCCATCCGTACCTTGATGAGTCCTCCCTGAGGACAGTTGTGCAGGCCCTCGTGATCTCGAGGATTGATTACTGCAATGCACTCTATGTGGGGTTGCCCTTGACCCTTGTCTGGAGACTTCAACGGGTGCAGAATGCGGCGACCAGACTGGTGGTGGGTGCTCGTAGATATGCCCACATCACCCCAGTTCTGGCTCACCTGCATTGGCTACCCGTTGCTCTCCGGATAAGGATCAAGGTCCTGGTTTTGGTTTTCAAAACCCTCCATGGCTTGGGTCCTGAATATCTGTGGGAGCATATCGCTCAGAGGTCAACTGAGGCCAGGCCCACTACAATGTCACAGGTGCACTCACTTAGGGTGGCCACTCCCAGGGAGGCGTGAGGGTCGGTCATGCGTGGCCGCGCCTTCTCTGTTGTGGGCCCCACTTTGTGGAACCATCTATCTAGTGAGCTGCGCCTTGCACAGTCCCTGCCCGCCTTCAAAAAGGCTTTAAAAACTATGCTTTTTAAGGAGGCATATGGCGACCTCTAATTTAATTTCGTTTTACTTCTTTTCTTTTTTCTTTTCTTTTCTTTTTCTCTTTTCTCCCCCCCCCCCACACATCCCTGCCCCATCCTGCCGAGGGTTCTCCCCTGCTTTTTGATTATACTGTTCTTTAACTTGTGTTTTTATCTTGTGAACTGCCTAGAGTTCCTGTAGGAAGATAGCATGGTATATAAATGAAACAAACAAATAAATAAAATAATAATAATATAGCCTAATAAGCATTGAGACTACTAGCCCCATGCTCCCTTGAAAGTCCCATGAATCCTTGTACCATTCCCAGGAACAACCAGAAACAGTTGAGACTATTCCAGTGATCAAATGAAGCCTGAGCTTAGATTGAAATGGATGGGCATCATCCACAAGTGCCCAGATTCATGCAACGAATCTCAACAGCATTGATCCACCAGATAAGATTCATTGTGAACTGACTGGTCATTGTGGCTGGCAATGACTGCAGTCCTGATGATTTTTGCAAGCCTTCATTTTTTCTGAAACAACAGGTGAAAACAGATTACACTTCTACCACAGAATTGTTCCTTCTGAGGTAGAAATCCACAAACCACACAAGCTCTACTTAATTTCAGCAGCAGATGTTTGGTGCTACTGGCATAGAGAGAGAGAGAGAGAGAGAGAGAGAGAGAGAGAGAGAGAGAGAGGAAAGGAAATGTTAATTTCATTGATTTACTATAAGTGAAGGGACATTGGGTTTGTATTTCCAAAGCCTAACAAACAATAAAAATGTGTTGAAACCAAGGAGACCTGTGAAGAATGAAAGGTTGTTTTGTGATATGGCATATGTCCTGCCACTGAAAGCAAAATGTCAAATGTTCCATTGCTCTTGGCTGTATGCATAGCTCTTTGGATCCCAGACAGAAATAAACGCAGCCAAGTATAGACAGTAGAAAGAAAAGTAAGTTGTGTTTTTGCCTTGTACGTGCAGAAGTATTCAATATTTTGTTTGAAAGCAAAATTGAAAAACCCTCTATAAAAATACTTGCCTTTTGAGGTTGCCTAAGTTTGGAAACAATTAATTACTTTATTATGTACCTATAGAATTAACTTGGTAGATGGACTGAAGATCTTCTCTTCTTTACCAAGAAGGCTGTCATTTGCTATGCTTTTACTTTATCATTTTTAGTCAATAGCTCCCTCTTTGGACCTACTATGAAGAACGACATTATTGTGGCAAAAATAAAGCTGTTTTATGAGATGACAGTAAACTTCTTCATTAGCTTTCTTCCACATACAATTAACAGCACAATCCAAGCCTGCTTAGAACATCCATTGCATAAATGTTCTGATAAAAATGAATTAATTTATGTTTGGGGATAAAATCACAGATGAGACAGTGACCTGTTAGCTTGTATAACAACATTCCAAGTATGTGTGGATTTAGAAGAACGGTTATAAATGGCATCAACACAGAATAGCAGAAAGCAGGGCCAGCTGGGAAAAGCTCTAAAACGAGAAAGCAACAGTTTTAAACTCAATTCAATGACTTTCCATCCAGTTGTCTTCTTTAGTACCCTTTGCCAAGTGAGTTGTTACATTCTGTTGGGAATCACTATTAAATCAGTACTGTTATTTAAACCGCAAACCAATGCACTAAAATGGGGGGGGGGATTAGCTCTTGTTAACTATTCACTTCTATCCTTCTATATGTGCTTTTGAATAAGTTATACTCTCTTCAGTTCATGGGAACACTGAAAAGGCTTTCAGTACTATCTCAGCTTCATCATTGTTAGGTTTCACTTTGTCTTGGGATCCAAGGCTCACTTCTGTCTTGTAAAACATTTGAAAGGGGAGTATAAAGGTTGCTTGGATAATAAATGAAGGAGTAACTTCTACTTGTTACAACAGATTGTGTGAGCAAGCGATAAGTTACAAGGAAAGGAGTGAAGAAAGCATCAAGGACTCAAAATGGGACCCAAAACCTAATTGTAATGCTTACTGTTGTGGATCATTGGTGTAACTTTCAGTGGTGAATGTCAGTTAAGAAGTCAGAGCAGGTATTTCCTACTGCACACCAGTCACAAGACTCAGAGTGTGATAGCTTGTTGCAATTTAACCACTGAACAGCATCCCAATGGCCTCGTTCCGGCAGATATACTCCTTAGGTTTAGATCCCATGCCTCTCAAAGGCATGACTCCAGAGGAAACTCGACACATACAGCAGAGTCCATGCATATTGTGTAAAGCTATTTTACACTTGGTATAGCTGACAACAACAATGACAACACAAGGGACCAAAGCTTGCAGCACGAAATGGTTCTACCATGACAGTGTGCATGCCACCATCACTTTTAAGGTGGTACAAGTGATGTACGGTTTTGATTTTAAGGCATGTGTGACTTGTAGTACAAACAGTTCATGGATTACCAAGCTTTTTTGGCAGATTTCCTTGAGAACAGATGTAAAATTTCAATTGCACAAAGAAACAAGAAAATATTTCAGAACCTGCATGCTTAATATTTGAGTTTCAGCATCTCTTACATCTAAAAGGTTGCTATCCATAGGACAGCATGTGTGTGCAGCTGGGATGAATCATTACATGTATTCTAAATGTACAGTGGTATATCCAGAGACACGTAAACCAATGGTTAAAATTAGAAAATGGATAAAGCAGAGAAAAAGTTCAAATGGGCTATTCTGACAAGCTGGGAACAAGGCACAAATGCAGACAAAATAGGATGGAAATTTGTCTACAATAGAGATGGGTGATATATGGCTCTTCCACCATTGCTGCATTACTAATCCCAGCAGCCCTAGCTGGTATCCAGCAGTGAGAGGTAATGGGAGTTGCATCTGGAAGACTCCAGCCCCAATGCAGATTCTGAGGAAGGCAAATTAGAGATTTTGGGGTGGAAAGCACTGAAAATCATCCAGGTGCTCAAAAATAGTAGTAATAAAGTCCCTAACTATGGATATAATAAATGTAAATAATATTTTGAATTCTGAAACCACTGCTGAATGAGCCTGTCAGTTGTAAAAGGTGAACAGATGCATCTTATGCCATGGACAAGTATTGTGGTGTGGTGAAATAACAACCTAGCACTGGCAAAGAAAAAGTAATTTTACTTTGTATACTTGGATATAACCAATTTTTATTACCCCAGTGACCTTTAAACAGGGAGAGCACTTGACTCTAATTTGAACGCATTTAAGCAGATCTAATTAATGCAGCAACACAAACTGAGGATTAAAATGGAAATTCCAGAGTAAATTCTAAATGTTCCAGATGTGCTAAAACTATCCAAACTAATTCACATAATTTGTAAACTGGGAGCATGCCAACATCTATCTGCTGCATTGACTTTGGATTGTAAGTCCCTGCACCTGCCATTCCAGCTGTAGGAGAGTAATAATATATTAAACAGAATGGGTCTGCAAGGTATTAGAGGATTTGTTTTGTTTTTGTGGTTTTTGGTAATGCAGCTCCTGTCAGAGATCTCAACATGCTCTACATGTCCACATCAACCAGATGGACTTCAAATTCTTTTACAGATAGCTCTGCACCTTGGCGCTTGTGATAAACAAACAAAAATTCAAGGAACATCACTGCTGACTATCCTCTGTCTTCTTCTGCCCTCCAGCACAACAAGTGATTAATAGGTACCTCTGAGGAACCCAGCATTTCAATCAGGGGAATGCCACTTCCAATGCTTTGACAGATCAGCAATTCAACTGGGTTGTGCTATGCCATGGCAAAATGGTGAGAGCAATCAGTGGCTCAGACAGCTAGAAGGACATGCTTGCATGTTCAGTGACCTCCAAAGGATGCACTTGTTTCCAGAAATTATTGAAGAAAACATATGAGAAAATAACTTTATAATGAAGGAAAATATATGCATGTCTATATAGCCATAGGTGCACATGCAGAAACATAGACACACTAACAAATCTGAGTTTCACTCCTTCTCATTTATACCTATTTTCCCATCTATAAGATGCCCCCATGTATAAGATGACCCCCACTTTTCCAATCCAAATTTACAATTTCACAACCGTATATAGTAGTTCTCTCCTTGGCTTACTTCCTTGTATAAGATGACCCTCAATTTTTAATTATTTTAAAAATAATTTTAGATAAATATAAAGTTTTGTACATGAGAAAATACTGTAATTTATGATAGCCATACTCCAAATTATTTTATAAATCCACTTCAGCTTTAATCGTATTGTATTTTTATTCGATACGACTAAAAAGTCAGTTTTAGTCATACTGAGGCATTGAATGTTTTACAATAATAAACTGTTTTGTAAAATAACACTTTTAGGCATGGGCATGAAATGGAAAAACAGATTCGATTCATTTCATTTTGTTCCCCTGTGATTAGTTCTGTTTTATTAGAAACAAATTTTGTATGAAATGAACCAGTAACAAACTGATTTGTTACTCAATAAAATGGGTCCCCTGCATCCTAGAAGCACCAAAAATGGTGGGTACCTTCCTTGGATTTGGGGTTCAGGGGACCAAGTGATTCAACTTCAATTAAGTACCCTCTGCAGCCCCTTTGGAGCTTAATAATTATGTTCTTTAAAACCCCAAACTTTCCAAATTTCAAGGGGTGATAGGGAAGAGCTTGAGGAAGCTACCCTGCCATTTCCATGCTGCTAGATGCCTGGGATCAGTATTTTCAAATGCTTTTAAATTACAAATGATTATTTTTCTATGGACACCCCTTTGGAGTTGAATAACTTGGCTCCCTGTATCCCAAACCTCTCTAAATTGGATGCTTCAAGGGGAGAGTTTGAAGAAGCTCCACTGTAATTTCTACACTGCTAGCTTCCTGGGATCACTATTTTCAAGCACATATTGCAATTATTTTTTTTTTGCCAGGGGAAAACCATTAGCAATTGAATAACTTGGCCCCCTGAACACAAAGTCTCTCCAGATTTGGAGGGCTTAAAGGGGAGAGTGAATGGAAGTTTCACACCAAATTTGGTGTCTCTGTGACCCAGGGGAGCCATTTTACAGAGAAACGAATCAGTTCATTTTAAATGAAAAAATGCCAGTTTCTTTTGTTACTAATGAAACACTGCTTCCCTGGTTTGTTTCATTTCATAATGAACTGATGAATCACCATTTCATTTTTCATTTGGTGCCCATCCCTAAAGATTTCCTTTTCCACCTCCTAATTCAACTGTCATTAAACAACATTGGCTGATCCTTAGATATGAGTAGGGATGGGCACGAAAAGGAAAAATTACATTTTGTTTCGCTTGTTATGTCCCCACTACACACATTTGCACCAAAAAAAAAATCATACAAAATGAAACACTGATGAAATGGTTTGTGTGGGGGCTGGAAAGTGGTCACAGAAACCCTTTTTCCCCGAACCCATGTCAATCAGCTGGCAGGCAGGGCTTCAGGAGGGAAAAGGGCTTTTTTTTAAAAAATAAAAAATAAAAAATAAAAGCCCGGGGCTTTTTAAAAATACTTTTTACCCTTCCCCCAAGCCCCGTGGGATATAATCTTGGGGGAGGGGGAAAGGCTTTTTAAAAGCCACAGGCTTTTTTTTAAAAAAAATCTATTTCCCTTCCCCAAGCTGGCGGGTGGGGCTTACAGATGGAATGAAATGATACATTTCAACAACAACAACAAAAAACAATTTTGTTTCATCTGTAACAAAATGCTGCTTCCTCATTTTGCTTCATTTCATTTCATTTTGTTACTTAACAACACTATGAAACAGCATTTCGTTTTTCGTTTTGTGCCCATTCCTAGATATGAGTCATACACAGAATAATACTTATTACCCGAACACTGTCTGTGTATTATTTATTTCCAGTGACCGTATATACTTGAGTATAAGCTGACCTGAATATAAGTGGAGGCTTAATTTTACTCCCCAAAACTGGGAAAACTTATTGATTCAAGTATAAGCCAAGGGCCTTTTTTGTTATACTTGAGTATATATGGTATACCGTCGGAGCTCTAAAGGGGCTGGGAGTAGTAACTGGCAATGTGTGCTGGGAGTGTGGAGGCAATTAAGGAGTTAATGCCATACAATAAACTCCCTGATTGCCTCCGTAGTGCTTGCAAAGTTGTCAATACTACCTCCAGCCCCTTTAGAGCTTCATAACTAAGTCCTCTTATCCTTAAATATTTCCAGCTTTCAGGGGCTTCCCTAAAATCACTTTAGGAAAGTAGCCCTGCTACTTTGGAGTCCTAAGACAAATAAATTTTGATTGTATATTTTTAAAATAATTCTGAGTGCATATTTTTTTAAAAAAACATGCACTCAAAAATTACAGTACTTGCCTTGGGGGCACAAAAGTAGCAGGGGTACCGTCAGAAAGCAATTTTAGGGAATCCCTTGAAATGTGGAAACATTTGAGGGTATGGGGGCTGAGTTATGAATTTCCAAAGCCGGCATGTCTAAACTTTGACCCTCAAGATGTTTTGGACCACAACTCCCACAGTCCTTTGTCACTGACAAGTTAAGCTTTGAATTCTGGGAGTTGTGGTCCAAAACATCAGCAGGGATGATGTTTGGGCATTCCTGCCCCTAAGGAACAAACATTCTAATTGGAATTATATGGGAAGCAACAGCAGCCTTATCTCCCACCCAATCAGCTTTGAAGTAGGTTTTTTCCTAGGGGCACCCCCTTTGGAGCTTCATAACGTCGTCCCCTTACCCTTAAACCTTTCCAGGTTTCAGGGGCTTCCCTAAAATCACTTTAGGAAAGTAGCCCTGCTACTTTGGAGTCCTAAGACAAATAAATTTTGATTGCATATTTTTAAAAATAATTTTGAGTGCATATTTTTTTAAAAAAACATGCACTCAAAAATTACAGTACTTGCCTTGGGGGCACCAAAGTAGCAGGGGTACTGTCAGAAAGCAATTTTAGGGAATCCCCTGAAATGTGGAAACATTTGAGGGTATGGGGGCTGATTTATGAATCTCCAAAGCAGGCATGTCTAAACTTTGGCCCTCAAGATGTTTTGGACCACAACTCCCACAGTCCTTTGTCACTGGCAAGTTAAGCTTTGAATTCTGGGAGTTGTGGTCCAAAACATCAGGAGGGATGATGTTTGGGCATGCCTGCCCCAAAGGAACAAACATTCTAATTGGAAATTTATGGGAAGCAACAGCAGCCTTATCTCCAACCCAATCAGCTTCAGAGTAGATTTTTTTCCCTAGGGGCACCCCCTTTAGAGCTTCATAACTCCACCCCCTTACCCTTAAACCTTTCCAGGTTTCAGGGGGTTCCCTAAAACCACTTTAGGAAAGTAGCCCTGCTACTTTGGAGTCCTAAGACAAATAAATTTTGACTGCATATTTTTAAAAAAACATGAACTCAAAATGACTTACCTTGGGGCACCAGCGTAGCAGGGGTACCTTCAGAAAGCAATTTTAGAGAATCCCCTCAAATTTGAAAATGTTTGGGGGTAAGGGGGGTGAGTTCCAAAGCTCCAAAAGGAGCACCCCTAAACCTTCTCATTGGAATCATATGAGAAGTGGAGGTACCACTATCATTCGCCCGATCAGGACTTGCCCCAAGCCATCCAAGCATGTAATTTAACCCCCGAAACAGAGTCGAGTATAAGCAAGGATGTTTTTTTCAACCAAAAATAAGGGCTGAAATACTCAGGTTATACTCGAGTATATACGGTAGATATATTTCAGTCCTTTCCCCTCATTCCCAAGTTCTTCCCCTTTGGAGCAAAAAAGACTCAGACTAAGAGGGCCCTACTGTTGGGTATGATGAATCACTTACCTCCTTCTGGAAAATTGCACCAAATGCGTTCTCCCAAGCATTCCTCCTGAGCCACCTGGGCTTTCTTGTTTTTTTAAATAACACTTTTGTGGGCCACATAAACTCTTCTCCTGCAGCTTTCAGGAAAATGCTTGACGGACCAGTATATTTTTCATACTATGGCTGAAATCCTGTAGATCAGTCTATGATAAAGTAACTCACAATTAGAGTAGGCCCTTTTGAATCAATAAAAATTACAAACAAATTTACTCTCCAAATCCCCACTGATCATAAACAGAATTCAATTTATGGTAATTGTAATTATCTACTATTCATTATTTGCTGTTCTTCAATTTAATTGGGGGGGGGACTAAAAGGAAAGAGTCCAATGTTATTATACAGTAAAGGAAAAGCAGAGAAACCCTGAACTGTAAAACTGGCATAAATTAAGCTAGACTTAAAACAGAATGACAACACAGTTATCTTTTCTCGTTCTAAGAAGGAATTAATTGCAGTAGGGAAAACAAAATTTCACAGCTTCAAATGGCTGATTATCAATAGTAGTGTGGCTCATGCCTAAATAATTCCCAAGTAAAAAATAAATAAAAAAATGCAACTTTTAATGAGTTGCAGCTCATAAATATCTCGAACAGTCTGATTTTGTCCCCTGCCTTTGGCTGAAGCAAGGCAACAGGAGGTCAAGGTTTTACCAATCCTATTCAAACCTATTTTCAGCTCTGCTCTCTGTGGTGTCATACTTGCCCATGTGTGATCCTCATAAGACTGTGCAGAGACACAATTCTGTCAGTATGTATTGAGCAAGATGAGAAAGTTTCAATTAAATGTTTTTGCACTGTGTCAGAACTTAACTGGGAACCACTGCAGAAGACAGGCAGACACTGAACTTCCTAAATCACTCATATGTAGGAAATGAATAACTTATTTTTCTGTATTTCTTATTACAGGTGGAGACGAATCAGTATACGAGGGGAGGTCCAAAAATTAACCTCATAGTGCCTAGAAAATAATTTGCACATATATATCAGCAAAACAAAGGAGATTGTGTTGGACTTCTGGAGGAAAAGAGAGGAAATTGCCCCATTGTACATCATGGGAGGCTGTGTGGAGAGAGTTTCCTCCTTTAAATTCCTGGGAGTTCATTTTAGTGAAGATCTTACCTGGAGAATTAATACAATCCAGATGGCCAGGAAGGCTCAACAGAGACTCTATTTCCTCAGGCTCTTACGGAAGAACAATGTGGAACAGCAATTGATGACCTCCTTACAACTGGTCTACAATAGAAAGTGTCCTCACATACTGCATTACAGTCTGGTATGCCAGTTTGACAGCCACGGACAGAAAGACTTTACAGAGGGTAATGAACGCAGCACAAAAATAATGGGCTTTCCCCCGAGTCCACTGGATGACATCGCCAGAGACCGTTGTCTTAGGAGACTAAGGAAAATCATCAGGGACAATTAATACACTGGTCAGCACTTCTTCTTTATTCTCATACCCTCTCCTACCCTTGTACCAACAGGCAAAAAATAGTTTTTATCTGTGGGCTGTTAGACTGTTGAATGAGATGTGATAACTTAGACTCGTGGAGCCAGCGAGTTGTGCAGCATGCACACAGAGTGAAATGAGATTGAGAGGCCTTTTAGTGGGATGGCTTTTAGAGGGAGGCTCAGTCTATTTCCCTGTACACAGGTTGTACACTGACAATAAATTTATTATTATTATTATTATTATTATTATTATTATTATTATTATTATTATTATTATTATTA
>JAHTLZ010000015.1:17344494-17359363 GCA_023846285.1 Phrynocephalus versicolor
ATGTTGTCCCTTGATTAAGTCACACCATAAAATGAAAATCTTGTCATGATTCTGAGGATGATCTCCTGCCCACAGGGTCAAATAGATCTCAAATTCATCAATGTCCCCCCTTTTCAAACTCTCTGGCTCTTTGACTTGTAAACAGAAATGAGCACCACCCCTAGAGTCAGACATGACTAGCACACATGTGCAGGGGGAACCTTTACCTTTTATACTAGAATGCATCCAATACCTCCTTTCACAAAAGATGCTCTGCTCTTAGTGCTATATGCTGGTTTGCTGGAGCCCTGCACATACTGGCTAAAATAGCTACTGACTGGCTTGAAGAGGGTTTCCCAGAAGCTGCCATTTGGCTCCTAATAATAATACCTTTATTGTCAATGTACAACATGTGCACAATGAAATTAGCTGAGTCTCCCTTGCCCACCCCCCCATCCCATCCCCCATCCCACTGGCAACCACTCAGTCTTATTGCACCCTGTGTACTTGACACAGAATGCACCAGCACACAGGTCAGTTCTTCTATACTTGTCCTTGGATTATTTCCCATTCAGCAGTCTGACAGCCTATGGATAAAAACTGTTCTTCAGTCTGTTGGTATGGCAGGCTATACTATGATATCTTCTGCCTGATGGTAACAAGGTAAAGAGGTGCTGACCGGGGTGTGAGTCATCCTTAAGAATTTTTCCAACTCTCCTGAAGCAACAATCCCTAGCGATGTCGTCCAGTGCACTCAGGGGATAGCCCGAGATATATTGAGCTGTGCTTACCACCCTCTGTAGTGTCTTCCTGTCAGCAGCTGTCAATCCAGCATACCAAACGGTAATGGAATATGTGAGGATGCTTTCAATTGTGGACTGGTAAAAGGAGATCATCAGTTGTTGCTTCACTTTGTTCTTATGCAAGACCCTGAGGAAATGCAGTCTCTGCTGGGCCTTCCTGACTACTTTGGTTGTATTAATTCCCCAGGAGAGATCTTCACTGAGGTAAACTCCCAGAAATTTAAAGGAAGAAACTCTCTCCACACAGCCCCCCTGGATGTACAATGGGGCTGGTTCCTCTCTCTTCCTCCGGAAGTCCAGCACCATCTCCTTTGTCTTGGTAATATTTAGATGCAAGTTGTTTTCTAGGCACCATGTGGATAATTTTTGGACCTCATTCCTGTATGCTGATTCATCTCCCCCTGCTTCCTGATGCTCCTCTCCCCAAGCCCAGGATCCTACAGATTATGTTACTGGGATGTGCTGGTATAACAGGATTCTATTGGATCTTGGCTGTTACACTAAATGGAGCATTTGTCTGTTTATAAAATATACACCTTTTAGAGAGAGGGGGTGGAGGAAGCCCAGAAATTCTGATGTGAACTATTTGGCCAAATTTTGTTGCATGGTTATGAGCATGGGGTAACTTTTAGATGCAAATTGCTTTAATTTAAAAAAAAAATCCCTGTGGGCCTTATATGGTGTAGGCCAGGGGTCTGCAACCTTTAAGACATAAAGAGCCACTTGGACCCGTTTCTGACGGGGAAAAAAAACTGGGAGCCGCAAAACCATTTCGACATTTAAAACAAATATAACACTGCAAATATATTTTCCCCTTCCCTCGCTCCTGGCTTTTTGGGCACTCGCAAGCAACACACTCCCTCGCACACTCCTTGGACACGCTGCGCCCCGGCGCCGGGCTCGGGTGGGGTGGGAAGGAGCGGCGGCGGCTGCGGCTCCTCCAGGCACCCCCGAAGGGCTTCTGAGAAGGAAGCCAATGAAAGTTGCTTCTTCAGCACTTTGGGCGCCGGGAGAGCGAACAAGCAGGCGAGCCCCAGGCGCCGCCGCCTCCCCCCACCCACCACCCTGTCCCCGAGGGTTTCCATCGAGGTGCGCACCTGCCTCAAGTTCTCCCGCGCACGCAACTGGGGCGGCTGCATGTCCGCCAGCCTTGGGGAGGGCCGGGCTGGGGGGTGGGTGGGCGCGCAGGAGGCACGTTCTGTGTGTTGGAATGGATCGGAAGGCAGCTGCTGGCGGGCTTTCGGAGAGAGCGAGAGCGAGAGCGAGCGAGACAAGCAGGCAGGCGCACAGGCGCTCGGCTCGGCTCGGCTCGGCTCAGCTTCTCAAGCCAGGTGGCGCGCCGTTGGCCTCCCCGGGCGGCCAGGGGCCCCTGAACAACTTGAGCCCGGCGCCCCCACCCCGCTGCCAAAACCTGCTGACTCCAGGAGGGAGCCGCTGGAAGTCTAATAAGAGAGACCCCTCCTCGGGCCGTGGGGCGGGCTCGAACTAGCTGTCACACCGCGTCCCTCGACTGCCAAGTTGATCTCGCGCAGGAAAAAGAAAAGCCGACTTCCTCCGTTGCTTCTCGCCTCTCCACCACCGCTTCCCCCCTCCCCGCTCCCACCGCCACCAACCCCTTGCTTGTTGGGCCAGAACTGACAGCACCGGGCAAGGAAGCAGGGCGGCGGCGGCGGCAGCGGTGGTGGGTGGTGGGGAGAGAGAAGACTAGCCGTGGCCCCCTCCCCATGCCACCTTTCTTGAGGTTCCCATTCCACCCTCGCTGCCTTCTGCCTGGATCCTGCAGCCATGGTCTGACTCTCCCCCCCCCACACACACACTCCATCTCTCCCTCCTCCTCCTCCTCCTCTCGCACCCACCCTCCATGGAGGAGGGAAGCGCAGCCCGAGTGCGTCGTGCCCACACTGCTTCCACTTTTTTGGGGGGGGGCAGTTTTTAAAAATCTTCCAAAAAATAGTACAGGAGGGAGAGGAGGGGAATTTCTAATCTCTCTCTCTCTCTCTTTCGTGGAGACGCACCGTGCGCGCGCCCGCTCCCCCGCATTTTTGGAGCTTCATCCCGGCAAGTTAGTGCAAAGCCATAGTTTTTTTGGGGGGGGGCTATAGTGAAGCAAAAGGAGAGAGAGAGAGAGAGATGCCAACTGCACATGTGCAATGCTTGGAAGGGGAAGGGGGGAAGGAAGGAGGGTTTTCTCTTCCTCCACGTTGAACCGTCCCGTCTAAACGCTGCCCCACCACCACACACACACACCACACACACACACAGTCGCTTCTTCCCCCTCACACCAAACACCCAAGCAAGAAAGGAAGGGGAAGGGGGGAAGGAAGGTTTTCTCTTCCTCCACGTTGCACACACACACAAACACACACACACACACACACACACACACACACACACACACACACACACACACACACACACACACACGTCGCTTCTTCCCCCTCCCACCAAACACCCAAGCAAGAAAGGAAGGGGAAGGGGGAAGGAAGGAAGGAGGGTTTTCTCCTCCCGTCTTTTTTTCTCGTGGGGGGGGGAGGCAACAATCCAGATCTGGGAGGTTTTCTTGAAGTTAAAAAAAAAAAAAGAAAAAAGGCTGCCGTTCGGCGGGCACTTTCCACCATGCCTCCCTCTCTCTCTCTCTTGCTCTGAAGAAGAGGGAGCGCGCTGAGAGTGTGGCCGCGCTTGGCTTTCCGCCGCCTTGTGGGACGGGCTGTCCTCGTGAGATTCGGCGCCTTTGTATTGAAATTTCTAACCCCTCCCGGAGCCGCAGCAAATGTTCCAAAGAGCCGCATGCGGCTCCGGAGCCGCGGGTTGCAGACCCCCGGTGTAGGCTGAGCTGCACAATTCAGTAGACAACAGATAATGTCTACAGAAATGTCTAAGCTTTTGGCAAGTGGCTTGCAAATGTTGCGCCACTGGTGTAATTGTGTAACAGAATTTCACCCATTGTTTAAAGCTTCTTAGCAGTGCGTCGGTTTGATGTTTCTCCAGAGTGCTGAGCATTATTATTTTGCCTTTTAACATGAAGAAGAAATGCTCTAGTTTTCATTTCACTTGTAGAAAGAGCCCTGAATGAGTCAGGTGGCTCTTCTGAAGCAGAGTGATAGAGAAAGATTTTCTAGCATTTGCTATGAAATTCCTCCATTTCTCTGAACTGAAAAATAAGTGCTTCTATAAAGAACTTCGATATCTGTCATGCAACACCATGCCTCCCACAAAACTAAGCTTAAGTTAAAAATACCCAGGCAACCAGTAAGTTGGCAAGAACTTCAGGGAACTTACTGTAGTTCATTTACGCCTCCTGGCTTTTCATGTTTCCTATTTTATTGTATTTTCACAGATGTCCGTTACTTGCTCTTGGATGCTGTTTTATTTCCTGGCAAAAAACAGAACTTACAGTGGGGAGTGGTAGGCATTTGTGAATTTATGCCTGCTTTCAACATAAACATTTTTATTTCTTTTTAGAGTGAATTAAATGTGAATCAAAGACATCTGGATACTGACACTGTGCATATTTGAATCAAACTAAACAAGAAGACGACACATTTCACCTCTTTACTTACATTTTAAGTAAGTAAAATGTGATATCACGTTCCTCTAGTAACTATGTTTTTTGGGGGTAGAACAAAGTCTTAGTAATGTCAACTCATTACAACATCAAATTAAGTGAGAATAATATTAACTACCAACAAGATCTTAAGGATGTGGTGATTTTTACCAGCTATAGTAGGATCCCAGGAGCAATTCCAAGCCACACCCCCCCCATGGATGCTGAAAAATGTGGATTATAGCAGACAGTATTTTAATAGGGAACACTGTACATAGCATTGTCTCTGTCTCCCTCCAGTGGCCAATTCTGATTTCATCTTTATAACATACATTTCTAGGATTTAAACCATATGCATTTTTAATGTTTTCAGACTATGAAGAATTAAATCCACAGATATTGATCCCATGGATCTAGCAGTTCTGCTATGTTAATAAAATAGTCTGCCTTAAGAAATCAAGACTTCCTGTAGAGTGTAGAGAAATCACTGCATATCATAAGATATCTTCTATATCTTCTATATCTTCTATATCAGTATGAGAGTCAGAGAGTTAAGGAGCAATTTCTGCAATTTGCTCAAAATACCTCTGAGCAAAACTGGTGGTTTTTCCCTCCTGACCCCCTCATAGGAACTGACCAGAGGACCCCCAAATTCAAACAGCCACATTCAAACAGCCATTCTGTTTTTGTGCATTTGTCCAATGTCATGAATGATATCTTATATTTGCTTGAACCTTGCACAAACAGAGTTGAAGTCTTGCACTTCACTATTAGGCCCTGATGTGCCCATTCCTCCCTTCCTTGTAGGCATCCATGGAGCTGATGAAATGGGCAGTGGTGGTCAAAAACATCAGTGACCACACATTTATTAATCTTAATCCCAATGGTCGTGGGCTGACAATCTACAGTATATTGGCCAACTACTGGAAAATGAGAACATCTAACTGGTATTCTATTGCCTGCAATTAACTCTGGCCCATGACATTGTTAGCAAGGGAAGATGGATATTGTAATCCTAGAGCATTGTGGTGCGAGGAAGGTCATTTCTATCTGTCTAGTGTACAACACACATAGAGCTTTTGGCCAGTTTTGAGGAAGGATATCAACAGCTGCAATAAGCAGTAAAGTATTGATCACAGTCCCACATCACATGTGCCTTCTTCCTCAGACTGCCCACCTAGTAGAGTGGAAACTATCACTGTTCCCTTTCAGTGCATATGTGTGTTGTGTGCATAGACAGCTTTTAGTTTTTGTTTTTGCTATGTGTCTTTAGGATAAGTGTCTCCCTATGTTGTTCCTAATCCCAGCTATACCAAGAAAAAGGATCAGAGAGAATTGTCAAGACCTCTTTGGTACCAGTCTGACTTTCCATCAGATGCTTGTTGCCATCCCTCTTCTCTCTTTCTGCTCTCCATGTATACACACAGTAGAGCTCTTGCTCTAAGGAATGTAAAGGATAAGGGGGAAAATCTGCACAATAATAAGTGCAGATTTTGTTTCCATTAACCAAGAAGCATGTAGATTAATCCCCCCCACTATCCAAGAGAAGGGATGAGATTCCACACTTCTTATTCTGCACCAAAAAAAGAAATAGCCAAACATCAACTCCCTCCAACAGGACCTAGAGCTGATGCATGCCCGGTTAGGTTCATGGGAAGCTATTTTCAAAAATAAGGGTTGCACCCATGTAAGTTTTGAAATTTGGAGAGCTTTGGGGTTCAGGTGGCTGAGTTATGAAGCCCCAAAGGGTGTCCAGCTAGTTAACTGAAACAGTGTATACGCCACGTGTCAGCAATATAGGGGTTAATTAAGTAGCTTAGGCCTATATTTGTAACATGAGACATACACACTATTTCAGTTAACTACCTGGAACCCCCTTGGAGCTTTATAACTCAGACCCCGGAATGCCAAATCTCTCCAAGAATTGTTGTGGAAGCTAACCCTGTCATTGAAATCAGAAACCAAGCCACGCCGGTGCTGATCACTCACCTGCGGCTTGGCTTCCAAAGTTCTAATGCCAATTAGCAAGATTTTTTCCTAGGGGCACCCACTTGGAGCTTAATAACTCAGCCCCCTAACCCCCAAACTGATTTTTATCTGTTTTATTTGTATGTTGTGAACCGCCCAGAGTCCCCTTGTGGGAATGGGGCGGTATACAAGTGTAATAAATAAATAAATAAATAATAAATAAATAATAAACCTTTCCAAATTTGGGAATCTTACAGGGAAGAGCTTGAGGAAGCTCTCCTGATATTTCCTCTAGGATAAATCATTTCATTCTAAATAGTGTTTAATTATGAAATGAAACGTGTCCTCCAATTTTGTTACCTAACAAAGTAATTCATTACTTAACAAAATGATGAAGCAGCATTTCATTTTTCATTTCATGCCCATCTCTAAGCTGAACCGCTTTTGCAAATGGAAGGCCTTTCATTTGCAGAATAATAAGTTTTGTCCACAATTTTCTAACCATGGACAGAGATAAGCCACAAAACATTAGGTATTTAACCTGATTTTCCAGATAAAGATAGAGACTATTCCCCCAAGCACCAATTACTGTGCATGGAACCATACATCTGTTGATATGTTGCTCCTTTTGCCCCTTGAGAATGATACAGAAAAATCCCAGTTTTCAACATCAGCTGCTTCCATTGTCTGTTACTTCTTGGTAACTTGATGTAACTCATGTTCTCAGAAGCCCCTAAGGACAGAGAGTCATTAGGTCTGGTGTACACTTTCTCCTACTTCACTCTTGAATACTCAAATGCTTCAAAGGAAACTTTCTTAGCTATTTTTGGAAAGGTTTTTTTTTTTTTTTGGAAGGGAGAAAACATTTCATTTCTAAAATGCATTTTCAAACATTTATGGCCTTAAAAGCAACTACTTTGAAGATGTTCCACACTTTGGAAAATATTATTGTCCCATTGCTTCTTCAAATGGAAAACTTAGCACACATGAATAAAGCAGCATTTTTTAAGAGCTTGATACCAAAGACCCTTAAAATAGTCTTATCTAAACTTTATAACATGCTAAACACTGAGGATGTAATCATCATAAAGCATCTCAGGAACACATGAAACTAGGACAAATTTTCTGTTTTGTGAAAACTATACAAATGTCATTTCCAATTTATACTTAAAACATGAAAATGGAGTCAGTGCTTTATTGAGTAAAAATGCTTCCATTTAGAAGATGGAATCAGGAACTTTTTCATGCCAGCAATCTTCAGGTACCACCAACTTCAAAAAGAACATTAGGGTCAAAATAATATTTCACTGGTGTCATCATTTTACTTTTGTGTTGCATTATGTGATATCAATTCAGTAGCTAAGTAACCTATTTCAATCCCATTTTCATCTAACATTGTTCCCTAAACTTGTGTATATCTGCTTTGAATAAAATACAATTTATTTTAGAAAGGCATGCTGCACTTGCTTGCTAGGAAATGAGTTTGACTATGTTCACACTGTTTGAAAGTCATCTAATGACATCTCGGGATGGCAGAAGAATTAAAGTGGAATAATAAACTCTGTGAAAACTGCTATCAGAATTGTTAAAAGAAAGCCCGCAGAGGCAGTTGCAGCCTGCCTGAGCAAGTCTTCCTCACTTGGAATCTTACAAACAACTTCTTGTCCAAGGAAGAGTATCATTTGGCAGGGAGAAGGGGTAATACTGCATCATGCAGCTTTCTATGGTCTGGATCAGACATTCACAACTTTGTGTGTGTGTGTGTGTTTGTGTGTGTGTGTTTGTGTGTGTGTGTGCCATAGCCATAAATACAAGATGAAAGAAAAATAGGTTGAGTCAAAATTATATAAGTTGTGCAACAAATTTTCTAAGTTGGTGTGTACACACACACACACACACACACACACACACACACACACAAACAAGAAAAAAGCCCAGGCTGGGTGAGGATCACTAGGTCCCTTCTTTGCCCACCAAATTGGTGGGCAAAGCAGGGTCCCATGGATCTTCTCCCAGTCTGTGCTGCTTGGAAGGGAAGTGGCAATGGCGATCTATCCCCACAATCTACCCTCTGGCTATGGCTGGGGCCAGAGCACTCATGGTGGGACATTTTAAAATGGTTCTTCTCCCAGCCCAGAAGGGTTGCAAGGCAAGCCGTGTTGACAGATCGCCACTGTCGTTTGCCTTGCAAGGCACCCAGACTGGGCAGAGATCCATCAGTCCCTGCTCTGCCCGACCCTTTATGGGGCAGAGTAGGGACCGACTGATCTTCGTCCAGCCCGGAGGTAAGCAGCCATGGCAGTAATCTGCCACCGCCGCTTACCTCAGTCCGGGGGAAGAGGTGGTGGTGGATATTTCTATCCTGCCTTCCCTTCCCTGTAGCAGATACGGATTGGATGCTACAGGGAAGGAAAGGAAGGATAGAAGCTGCCTCCTCCTCCTCCATTTCACTTGAGTTCCGGCACAGCAAAGAGGAGGTGGCTGTCCCCTCAATCATGCACAGCAGAAGGCTCCTCTATGGAGCCGAGACAGACACATGATTTTGACAGCTCTGACCTGTCAAAATCAGCTGTCTGTCAGTTGCAGGTGTGAATAATCTTCAGCTGTCCCTTGATTTAGGGGGGTTTATATAGCCTTCCGATAGGAATGGATTGAAAATCTATTAATCCATTCCCTCCAGAACAAATTAATTGGCTTTCAATGCATTCCTATAGGAAACCGTGCCTCATAAGATGAATTTTTGTAAGATGAATTGACTTGTAGAATGAATTAAATTTGTCTTATGAGGCACTACATTTTAGATAGATAGATAGAGAGAGAGAGAGAGAGAGAGAGAGAGAGAGAGAGGAGAAAGAGGTACCTCTACTTACGAGCAACTCGCGTTATGAGCAATTCGACTTAAGAACAGAAAACTGTTGGAGTTTTAACTGCTACCTTACAAATTTTAGATGCAGTCTGCTCCACTTAGATTTTATTTATTTTTTTATTTTTTAGATACAGTTCCTCTACTTACACGTTTTTCGATTTATGAGCATGAATTCAGATTGGATTAAACTCATATATATATATATATGGAGATCAATGAAAGGGAAACATAAGTGGAGGACTAAAGGAGTCCAATTAGCTTTGGCAGTCTGAAGAAAGTTGTGGTGAGGCTTCCAATTTATAGTTCACCTTGATTTCATGACATCCTGATCTGAATAGGCTCATAAATTGGACAGTGGCCTGAATAAGCTCATTAGATGTACAATGGCCAGGGGTGCATGAAAGTCCCACCTATGCCACCCTTCATTATGTATGGGTCATTAGCTGTGGCCTTCCTGATGGAGGTGTGAAGTGCAGAGTTGGTGGATTCTAGCACAATCTGTCTGCCACTTTGTGCTTCCTAAAGGATCCAATGTGGTTTTCAGTATTAATATAATCAAAATTAAAAGCTAAATTATAAATTATTATGATATTTATGGCAAGATTCTGCTTGCTTGTATTTTGACATAAAATGCTAACGAATGCCACCTACTTTCAATGTCTAGGTTTCCTTTTTTTTTTTCAAATGGGAAAAAATAGTTTTAATTCCCTCTTTGCTTCCCTGCAAGAACTGGCTTTAAACTAAGTTGAATGCATAGTGAATTGAGAAACTTTGGGAGCTACTGAACATAGATGTCAACACTTTTTAATTGATTGCCTTTTTCATTGTGCGTGCTACATGCTTTTGTCAGGGGAATAGGATAATTATAAGATTGTAACAATAATGAGGTTTTGAATATTCATGAGCAATTAAAATATGCCTCTGTGTATTTTAGCTGTACCCATTGGAAGGCTTAGTCATTTTTTAAGAAACAACTAGGCTGTAATAATCAAATCCCACAACTTACAGGAGCAGAGGGGTGGGGAACAAAGAAAGAATAAGAAGGTAAGCTCAAAGCTACTTAGCTTTGGTTAAAAATTAGGGATAAAAATTTAAATGTGTCTTGTTGTCTTAGTTGGCATCCTTCATAACAAGGACTTCATGAAACATTGTTTTAATAGTCCAGTAGACATAATAGTCCAAGAGACAAAAGTTGGGAATAACTGACTTGGGGAACAAAATGCACAAAGACTGCATCAGCCACATTGGTATGTGGCAAATATCAGAGCTAGAAAAGTTCACTTTTTTTTGAAAGCAGTTTGTTGGATCTTATTTATTTATTTATTCATATGCCATCTTTATCTCCAAAGAGGATTGCAACAATCAAAACTTTACAATGAATAACATTTAAACTTACACAAAGCTATGTCAAAACAATTTAACATTAAGGGAGATAAAAAGCAACATTAAAAACAATTTGAAAACATTTTCAGTAACATTTTAAAATATCAAAATTTCAGTAAGTACAGCATCTGTATATATTGCTAAAAAACAATCTGCTTTGCCAGACGATAGAAGGACAAGAGAAAGAGGAGAAACCTGGCTACTTGGGGCAGTGCACACCAAAGCCCGGGAGCAGCCACTAAGAAGTCCCTGCCATGTGTCATCACCAAATGAGCTTGAGAATGTGCTAGAACCAAGAGAAAGGCATCCCCAGAATTTTAAAGTTTGAGAAGACTCACGTGGGGTGATACAGAGGGTTCAGATAGCCTGGACTCAAGCCACATAGAGCTTTATAGTTAATAACTAGAAATGTGTGGATGTCACAGGCCAGCCAGGGACCATCTGTTCTCTCTCTCTCTCTCTCTCTCTCTCTCTCTCTCTCTCTCTCTCTCTCTCTCTCTCTCTCTCTCTCTCTCTCTCTCTCTCTGTGTGTGTGTGTGTGTGTGTGTGTGTGTGTGTTAGACAGCCTTGTTATTGCTAGCCTTGTTTGCTACCTTTTAATTCCTTTTCCATTGTTACTTTAAAAAATAAATCCAGTGGACTGATAACAGAAAAGCCAAGGTGAAAAACAGTCCACCTAAAAAAGAAATGAATTTTAGATGAATTGGTTGTTTTTGATGGACTTTTCAATTTGTCTCAGACTTTGTGTCCATCTCTATTTATGATCCACACATGGTTCAGTAGTTAAATTGCTGATCTGCAGTCGAAACTCTGTTGTGGCCCATGTCCAATCCCAGGGAGCTGGGGGAGGGGGCAGTGTGTGGCCTACATTGTAAACTGCCCAGAGAGTACTGTCAGTCTTATGAGCCAATATATAAGCAGCACACTTTGGGTTTTTCTGTTTTTATTTCAAGTGTTTTTATATTTATTAAAAAAAATACTTTAAAACACTTTATTCCAGCTTTTTCCTTAGAAATGTCCCAAGGCAATTCCTTTTGCTGTTATTTTTTGTTCCTGTTCCTATTCCTGTTACTCTTACACTCCTAAGGTATAAACCTGATCTTTAAGGCAGGGGGGAAAAACACACAAATCCATCAAACTTGGGAAGAGAACCCCTTAACATGTTAAATGGGCTTTCCATAAAGAAGGACCTCCATCTTATCTGCATTCAGGTTGCAACCTATTGGCCTTCATCCATTTCAGAATTATGGCTAAAGAGGACTCAAGGACCTGTATGGCATCCAATGCAGAAGATAAGGAGAGAGTGTGAGTTTC
Organism: Phrynocephalus versicolor; assembly: GCA_023846285.1. Taxonomy (NCBI): domain Eukaryota; kingdom Metazoa; phylum Chordata; class Lepidosauria; order Squamata; family Agamidae; genus Phrynocephalus; species Phrynocephalus versicolor. The sequence goes on from JAHTLZ010000015.1 coordinate 17,356,352, forward strand.
ATGACATTGCCATCACTGATGGTGATTCCTACCAAGTCTCTAAATGAACTCTCCCAGTGGCTTCCCACAGATGATAAAAAGTGTTGGGGAGATAGACAAACCATGGGGCACCCCACAAGTGGGGGATCCGTGGGGCTAAACATGCATCCCCAAGCCTCACTCTCTGGCCATCAGAGGTGAGCAATAGGTCTAGAGGCACCAAATCTGTTCCTCCTCCTTCCATTCCATAATTAATTAAATTGCAACATCAGAGGAAGCAAGAAAACTCTGAGGAATAAATATATTTTTGTGAGGCATGTGTGAAGAGAAACTGCCCCTAAGGAAATACAGGAGATACTGACAGATATGTACTGACTCATTGGGTCTAATTTCTTTTAATATATGATAATGTTTTTTTCTCTCCAAACTTCCTACACAATTATGCTGAACTTTGATGTCTCAGCATGTGGCAAATGATGATAGTGTCATTGCTGCATTTGTAAGATTATAAATGATATAATATAAAGAGGTTGTGTTCATATGCCTTTTGTTTTTGTTTTAGCATATGTGTGAATCATTCATGGGTCAAAATTGCTAGTCTGTTTTACCAGCCTTCTTTCACTTTGGTGATTTTGGAGCTCCTTCCTTCCTTCCTTCCTTCCTTCCTTCAATATGCAACATGACTAAAGCTTTTGACAGGATAGTTAATGCACTCATCCATTCTACCAAAGTAGCGGAAGACTTTCAAAGTAATACAAAAAAGAACTATGAGATTTCTATATGAAATTATTTTTCAAGCCAAAGGCAGGATATGGAAGGTAATGCATTAGACTAAGCTTGCATTTTACATAATATACTGAAGGATTTCACAGCTTTTTAAGAACATAGAACCAGCAATGAAAAGAATATATTTTCTCATGTTGGTCAAAGAATATTTAATCTTCCATAGTTTAAAGAAACATAGAGGATTTGGGATTTTAAACCTTGAGGAAGAGGGAACTAATGACAACTCAAGATGTAAGACTGCAACTGACTCAAGTTTTCCTTTTTCAATTTTGGAATGTGCATGAGTTGCACACAATGACACAAAATTGCATCCCTACCAAGAATGAAAAACGAACTCATTAATTTGTGGCAATCTGGCACTACCAGCAGCATCATTTTTGTTGTGCAGGCAGAGCCTTGGGACATGATGCCAGGTAGAGATTGGCACGACTTAGCGGTATTCCCGTTTCCGTTTCCGTTACTCTACAGAAACGGAAACGGGAATTACTCCGCCAGACTTCGAGCTTGAACCGACAAACGAACAATTTGGTCTGATTTGTCGTGCTCGTTACTTGCATCGCGCAATCGCGCGCGATGCCAAGCGGCACAGAAAAAAAGTTTTTAAAAGTTAAAAAGCCCGGTTCCTGGCCAAAAAGCAGGCGGAAATATGCCTGCCGTGCCTCAGGGCACCTACCAGAAGGGTGGTTTCTGGAGGTCCCCGCCCGGCCTCCCCCCTCCTCTGTCCTGGGATGCTCTGGTGTGGTGGTGGGCTGGTGGCCACTGGTGGGACTCGCCCGCCGCAAAAAGCCCAGTCTCGCCGCCGGCCGCCAAAGCGCAAGCAAGCGGCACGGGCGGCACAGGAAAAAACTTTTTTAAACTCTCCCCCGGGTCTCCCCCCCACCCATTCCCGGGCCAAAAAGCAGGCGGAAAATGCCTGTTTGACTAAGGGCACTCACTAGGGCACCTACCGGAGGGGGGGTTTCTGGTCTGGAGGGGGGGTCCCACCTCCCCCCGTCCTGGGCAGCCGGACTCGAGTCGCCTCGTCGCCATGCCATGCGGTGCGGGCGGGGGATCGAAAATGGGGCGGCGAATGCAATATTGTTTTTGAAATCGTGGTCCAAAAACACACAAGCACAACAGAAACACGCGGAAATGTATGAACTGCCAGATTTTTCACAGTAGCAGTGGGTTTTTTCTTGCAACAAAATGTCTCTCCTCTCCTCCTCTGTCCTCCATTGATTTTATTTTATTTTATTTTATTTTATTTACACCTGCGCAGTGTGCAATGATGGGCTGGCCCAGTGGCCTGGCCAGCCATGTGGGAGGGGACGACCATGCAAATTTTTGGAGCCATCTCACCAATCGCATGGCCACTTGGCCACTGAGACTTCTGGGATGTGCCAAAAAGCCCCCTAAAACTTGCCCTAGCCCCCTAACCCGCTAACCCTAATCCTTGACTCCTTACCCATACGTCACAGACTGTCTTCTTAGTGGGTCAGAGAGGCACCCAGAGGTGCAACCCAATAGCCCACCATAACCTTACCCGTCATTAGCCTAACCCTAGCCCTAACCCTAATCCACCTTAGCCCATAGCCAGATCTACTTGCATTGCACTACACACGCAAGTACGATTCCCTTCTTTGTGGGACATGGCAGGTGCGAGAGCCTTGTGCAGGGAAGGCATGATGCTATCACTCTCACTGGTCTCATAGCCTGCAACTGGTATGCATATCCATATGGTTATGCATGCCATTTTGCAGCAGCAGCAGGTGAGGAGGGGAGACCCCCATGTTGAGGGGTCTCTTGGAGCCTGCTGCTGCTGTCCCTTCCTTTATAGCGGGCCGGCGGAGGCACCCACCCCACAGAGGTGCCTCCAGGAGCCCGCTACCCCCCCAAAAAACCAGTATAACGATAACGAAAAAAACGAAAAACGAAACGACTAATTTTTTCCGATTTTTCGCGAAAACGGAAACGAAACGACTCGGACCCTAGCCGAAAAAGAAAACGAAAACGAAGTTTTTTTCCTGAGTCGTGCCCATCTCTACTCAGAAACCTTGCGTTGGCCCTGCCTGAGTCCCCATTTCCACTTATTTTCCAATTGGAATGCTTATTCTGTCTTCCATAGAATGGACAAACAGTATCACTCAGCCAGAACCAAATATATATCTGTTCTTTGCTTACCTTGTGAAACAGAAAATCATGAAATTACTGAACTGGAAGGAACTCCAAGGGTCACTGGGCCCAACACCCACCAGAGCAGAAATAATG
>JAHTLZ010000015.1:17359863-17373948 GCA_023846285.1 Phrynocephalus versicolor
TGCTGCGCCCTCTGAAAGAGTGCCAAAAGATAGTACAGTACAGCGGTCCCCCGCCCTTTCGCGGTTCATATATTGCGGTCCCGCTATATCGCGGGACCGCAATATGTGAAAAAAGCCTCCCTAGGGTAAGGGGGAAAATCCTGTTTTAAGCCTTCCAATTCCATACCTACCACAGGACTGGAGCTGCCCCGTACAGGCCTGTGAGGGCTTACCTGGGCCTTCTGGAGGCCCCAAAAGGGCCTCCCTGCAAACTGGAAGTGACTTCTGGATTGCTGAAAATCATTTATGAGGCCTCCGAGAGCCTTTCTAGGCCTGTCAGAGGCCCCAGAAATGATTTCTGGTGTATTGGAAAGTACAAGAGCCCCTAGCCTGACTCGACCCGCATCCGCATATCGTGGATTTTCAATTATCGCGGGTCAGGTCAGGTCCCTAACCCCAGTGATAGGTGGGGGATCACTGTATTTTTATTTATTATTTATTTTTATTCTAGAGTGTTTTTACCCTGCTTTTCTCCTTGGAAAAAGGACCCAAGGTGGCTTACAGAATGAGGGATAATATATAGTCCAGTACGATTAAGACATGTTCAAATATTGAGAACAGAGAATTGAGGGACATCGTACAGCATTAATAGATACATTAAAGCTACAAGAAAATGTGAGCAGTTAAAGGGGAGTAAAGTTCCATGTAAAGTTATGAGTGGTGGAAACTAGATTTTCTGGATACATTATTAGGAAGGTTTAAAAAATCTTTATGAAATAAAAAAATCACAGCACTACATTCATTTTTTTTCTTTGAACCAAAATGGTTCAATTTTTCCTAAGGAAGCATTGACATGTGACCATGGACATTGTATATATAAATACTGTACAGGGGTTGCACACAGGCTGCAATATGCTGTGCTACAGGGTGGCCAGTTGAAAAAGAAAGAACTGACTTTTTAAAAGGGAACTTCAACAGGGGTGTTTGCTGGGGAAGTTGCATCATCTGGAATTATTTCTTTACACAACTGTTGAAGTTGACATGCTCCTGCTCTCTTTTCCATGTCATCATCATGCTGCTGCGCCAGCCCTTCCTTATCACTGAACAGCTACAGAGTAGGTTTTTTTGCTAGATGGTTGCAGTATATAAATAAATAAATAAATAAATAAATAAATAAATAAATAAATAAATAAATAAAATTCACCTTTTCCCTTCAGTCCCCCAAGATGTGTTGCTTTTAGAAAGGAGGAACTATGGCTGAACATTGCACTCTTCATTTTAGTTCTGCTGCATTACATCATGTCTGGAAGGCATCCAGAAAGCCTTTGCCTATATTCACACTGACTTTGGGGAAATGCAACCTTACAATTCAAGCCGGCTCACTTTTTAAAGGAACCATCTCTGGATGGACCATTCCTTGCAAAAGGCATGCATGTTGCACAGAGGTTAATTCAACAACTGGTGCAAGGAGCCTCTGTTGCCTTCTTCTGTGCTGACTCCACTGTCAGAGCTGAGCCACCGACATTAGCCGGAAAGGTCTTCTGGGGGCCCACCTTTGTGCTAGTGGGATAAAGCCAACAGATAAGTCCAAAGAGGGGAGCAAGATGTGAAAACAGTTTTCATTGCCCTTTAAAAAGATATTTGTGGTGTTCACCAGAAGGCATGACATACTGCATTAATCAAGTAACTTGCCTACAGTTTGTCTTAACATTTTGAAAATGTAATTTCATCACATTTTGATAAACAAACAGTATTTAGAGGTAATTGTTACCTGAACCCTTTACCCATTATTCTAATACTTAAAAGCCTGTGTAACAAACCAGCCATCATCATTTTCTACGAATTGCATTCTTTTTATGAAATACTTATGAGCATTAAAGTTTTATTTACTTAATTATGATTAACTGGGGCAAAAAATCATTGTGATGAGTGCCACGATACACTTTCTCCTCTCACAAGGTGAAGAAGATGATTTTTATAGTTCTTCCATTTCACATGGGATAGAGAGGACAAATGAGGACTTAGAACCAAGCCCTGTGAGGAAATATTGAAAGAACTGGGCATGTTTAGCCTTGAGGAAAAAACTACGGAGAGGAGGCATGATAGCACGCTTCAAATACTTCCCATCCTCATCATCTTTGCCACCCCCAATAAGAGTGTTAGCTCTTATCCGCAGATTTCTGTATCCATGGGGAGTCCTGGAACCGAGCCCCCATGGATACGGGGGTTCTATTTTACTTTAGGATTCTGGGATTCTATTATCTCTTTTGGCAGTTATTTTCTCAGACTCTCAGAAAACACACATATTTGCATGTATCTTTCTTTTTGGATTCAACATCTACTTTCCAATTCCTTTGGGAGTCAACAATTAAAAGAGGAAACCAAGAGTCATGTGTCAGCAAACTGAACAGCCTTCATTGGAAGGATGGACTCAAGAGCCACCAGGTATACTCCACTAGCAATGGGGACAAATTTAAAAATTGTGATTTGTCGTGATTCATGATTCATTGGGGCTGATGAACTGATGAATCACTGAATTTCCAGTGGTGAACTGACAGATTGAGAAATTGATTCATGTCATCTTTAAAATGCTATAAATATCCCCTGGCATCTAGAGCCCCCAAATTTGAAGACATACTTCCCTTGCTTCTCCTCTACAAATTCTGCAACTTTAGTGAAGATTGGGGTTTGGACATCTGAGCTATGTACCCCCAAAGAAGACCCCCCAGTAAAGTGCCCCCCAGGGCACTTGAAAATTTGCTGAGAAGCTTCCTCTGACTTTCCCCTACAATCCTTCAAAGTTTGCTGAAGATTGGGTTCTAGACATCTGAGTATATACCTAGGAAAGTGTCCTTTATCAACTGGGTTGGGAAAGTATAATCTTCACTGAACCTGGGGGGATTGTGGAAGAGACTCAGAGGATGTTCCCCTCCCAATTTGGTGACTCTATGCACTTTGGGGGTAATTTTATAGCTTGACAAATTAACATTTTTTTTAAAAAAATTGGGGGACTGTGTGATGAATATGAATTGATGAATTCAGACGAATCAGTCAAATGTGTAAAAAATATTCATTTTTTAATTTGTCTTCATCTCTACATCCATCCAAAAGCTGCTATGGAGCAATGATGACATTTTTGAAATGAATACGGATCTGGGTCAGGAGCAACTTTAGAAGAGAGTAACAAGATAAATTTCCATCATGTGAGCAGTCACCTACTTATGTAACATTGGCCTTGCACTGAGCCAGAAACCATTGCTATATACACAGCCATTTGCTCTGCTGATCTTAGGATTCTGATGAATATTTACATTGTTATTTAACTATTCTGTGTTTGTAAAATATCTGGGCAGTATCTTTTTTGTGTTTCTTTGCTGTGTATGACTAGGGATTTACACTGCATGAAAATAATGCAGTGCCTTGTTGCATACATATTGCATTTATGTTTTCCAATTTCACCCATGTTTGCTTCATATGTTTTCCTTTATTTGTACAAACTCTATTTGTAATATGGTGGTGGCTGTATACTCAGAACAAGATTGATAACCTTTGTAATTTTACATCAAACTAGAAGACAAAATACAGAGACATTATGCACCATAAATTGGGCCATTAATTTATTACAGGTTATTAAATCCAAATAAGAATATTTATTATTTTGTATATTTTTATTTCCCCCACACTTGCTTTGCCTTTTTCATGTACACAGAAGGAAATTCTAATGGAAAAATCCAATAGTGATCTTTCTATATATATATATCATGAGCTAGCAGTTATCCATCTGAAAGTATACTGTATATACTCGAATATAAGCCTAGTTTTTCAGCCCTAATTTTGGGCTGAAAAAGGGGGCCCTTGACTTATATGCGGGTCAATACTTTTAGCCACTGAGGCAAGTGCTTGGGTCGGTGGCTAAAAGTCATTTTAAACATTGTGTGGCGCTTCTCATGACCCCCCTCTGCATCACAGGGGAGCAGCGTGCGATGTTTAAAATGACTTTAAGGGACTGACCCAGACACTTGCATCAGTGGCTAAAAGTCATTTTAAACATCACACACCACTCCCCCAGCTCACAAAGGAGGAGCTGCCAGGCCCTGCTGCATTTCCCACCCTAGACTTATACTCGAGTCAATACATTTCCCCAGTTTTGGGGGGGTTAAATTAGGGGCCTCGACCTATACTCGGGTCGACTTATACTCGAGTATATACGGTAATTCAGAAAGACTTGTTTATAGGATAGTAAGGAAGCGACACATATAAAACCATGGGAATTATCTCACAATTGTAGATTTAAATCCCTCCTTACACAAGTGTTATAATATATTTTTGCTAAGCACTTAAAGGGGCAAAGTCTGTAGTCCGTGAACTTTGAGGTAGGAGCACTCCATGAGACTCATCTCCAAGTAGTCCTGAATTACCTCCAGCAATAAACACTGCAATGCTCTCTGATATATTAAAAATGACAGAATTTTTCCAATGCCAACTCCTGATCCTTCTGCAACAGAGAACTACCAGCAGTAGTACACCTCCCCCTTAAATAACTTCATCTGTTTCCCAGGCAATCCAGGGTTTTCATTTGTTTTGTTTTTTTATGTTTTTGTTCTGTATTCTAGACCTTCAGGTGCCAGGATAAACATTCCTGGCACCTGCTATAGGTGACATGAGATTCCAGGCCCTACTGGGAACAAGCCAGAATTGAGCAGGGGCAGTCTTGAAGATGGAGCAAAAATGGACATCTGACTTTGATTTCAGCAGGTTTGAAGGTCTCAGGTGATGCCTCCAATCTCTGTACAGCAAAGGATGTTCTTTTTTGGAAGCCTCCAGGACTAGCAAAAGTCATTTTTATCTTTTAAAATTGGGGGCAGGATGGCCTATGGGGTGGTCTGTGGAGCTAATAAAGAGTTCTGAAAGTTCACTTTTTGATCAAGCCTGAATTACAGAGGCATAGTGAGCTTGCAAATGTAAGCATACCTAAGATGTTTTTTATGCATTTGCCTTGATAAAGGACTAAATGCAAGGTGGAGATTGCCCTGCATGTCTCAACTGAGTCCCAAGATTCAATAATGTCACAAGTTGTGAAATATTAAGCAAAAAAGATCATGATGATGATGAAGAAGAACCATCTGGTTCCATCTATTTTTCCTTCAACAAATGCCACTCCAGTCCAACTTCAGTAAGTTACAGTCCTCCTCATTTCACATTCCCACATTCTAACATACAAATCAACCTCATAGCTGTTCTTAAAGTCTTTACATAGCCCTTTAAGGTGAGTCTTCTGCCATTCACCCATAACTAGTTCACCTTTCTACTATCCTCCTTCTCATTCCTTCCCATTGGTTTAATGACTCATGGATTTATGAAGAATTTTAGCAAACAAACAAGTTGATTTGTCAGTTTGTCTCACCCCACTAAAGAAGCCCTCACCCAAAAGCCGCCACCCCCCAAAAGGATCCAAAAATATTGGGTCAATCCTCCTGGGGAGGGATGAAAAATAGCTTAGAATTCATCCCTTCTTATTTGTTGGCTTCATTGCATCCGATGAATATGAAGAGATGGATTTAGATGAATGTGTTTTTTAAATTAATTTTTCAATTTGTCTCAAACTTGGTATCCATCTCTATGTGCCTTCCATATACCAGCTATCCTTGTCTGACTTCATCTGTGCTCACATTCAGGCAACCCACCTCCACTTCTATTCTGGTCTCATTGCCAAAACTTTGCAAGCCGGGGTCTGGCTCATGCCAGCTGGCAGCAAGGAGCACTCCAGAGCCTTGCAGTATTCAGCAAGCAGCTGCTTGTTGTCACAGATGCCACTGCAGCATTCAGTGAAGGCCCATGATGAAACTGACAGTCTTGACCAAGCCTTTTATGGATCTCACTGAGGACACATTCCTTCACATTCTCGTGGCTCTTTGCTGATGTATAGATATATAGATATTAAAAAGCAGATACTGTAGATAGATAGATAGATATAGATGATATACATACATACATACATACATACATACATACATACATACATACATACATACATACATACATACATACATACATACATACATACATCTAATCCACATTCACCTTCTTAGGAGGGGACTCTTGAAAGATCATTAGGTTCAAGTCTAAAATTACTTAGGTGCACTGCTGGATTTTTCTAACTCTGCACATTGTCACATTGTCTATCACTTTGGGACATGCTTATTTGGAGTTTATCCCAGCCATTCTATCACTTCCTAATGATAATGATGGCAAACAGATGAACCCAAAGACAAAGACAAAAAGCAAAAGCATGATGCTTATATACCACCCCATAGTGCTTAAAGCACTCTCTGGGCAAGCTGCTCATTGACCCCCCCCCCAAAAAAAAGAAACCTGGGTACCTCAGAAGGATGAAAGGCTGAGTGAACGTGGGGCCAGCTGCCTGGGATTGAACCCCAGGTCATGAGCAGGTCCACAAGCTCTTGGTATCTGTCTAGGCGGAACTGTTATTCATTTTACTGGTTCCAAATGTCTGCTATGGAGTGTAGCTTTCAGGAAAACAATAGTATGCTGAAGACATAGCAAGATAATTCATTTAGCGAGAACACCAAAAGGGTTAAACATTATCCCAAGCTCATTGAAGAAAGTTAACAAGAAAGAAATTGCAGATGACATTATCTACACAGTTTTTCGGCTGGAAAACCACGACATTGGATCTACATCTTCATTTTGTGAAAGAAGTAAAGTCTTTGGCAGGATCACAACACTCTGCCCATGTGAAATTCATGTTAACATTACCTCAGTGCAGATAATTTATTGAACATTTAGGAAGGGGATTACACATGTGAAAATATAATATTGTATTAATATGGGCCATTTTACAGCAATTGTTCATGTCAATCTTGCTGACTTGCTCAGGCCTGATTTTCACCCTTCACCTACAGGATGCTGAGAACTCATGTGCAGAAAATACAGTTTAATGAATACAAGAAATTCATTTATGGATTTGTATCAGTAGGAAAATATCTGGTATGTACAGTATGCCATCCTGCATAATTAAATGTCACATAACAGAATGAGAGGGCAGAATACAAAAGTCAGGTACCAAGAATGAGAAAGAGATGAAGGAGGGAGGCAAGGCTGCAGCTGAAATTAAGTTGAGGAGAATGCATAACAAATCAGATTGCCAGAAGATGTGTGGGAGCATGGGGGAAGTATTAAAAATGTGGCTGAATGGACATCATAGTGGTAAATAAAAAGTAACAGGTTGAACTGAGTAAAATCCTACTGCAAGAAGATTATTTTGCCAGGCGAGTCAGCAATAACGAGGCGTCACACGTTGTGCTTGGTTAAACAAGGGCCACAATTTATTAATTACGTAAACTGGAAATAACTTTATCAACTCAACAATAAACTTATGGGAGGTTCTGTGACGTAGCGCAATAGATTCGCTGGTTTAGGTTTTTAAAGGTCCACTTACATAAATAATTTATTGCAGCCAGTTAGGCATGCAATGAGGATACCAGAGTGTTTGGGCATCCCCCATTCCCAATTTCTTGGCAGTCCACTCATTCCTATTGGGGTTATATTACGTGCACCCTATCTGAACTAATTCTTGTAATCGGACTGCCGAGGACCTTGATTATTTATAATGACCTGGATGATATTTAATATTATTTTAATATTATATTGCGCTACCCGCCACTAAGAGACGCACCGCAGTCTCTTACCCCAACCCACCAGACAGGTTGGCCAGCAGACCCTCCCGGATATCATCTAAGAAAATTGCAAGGCCCTTATCCGACAGGTGAACCCCGTCGGGCCGGAAAAGGCTCAAGTCCCTAGCGGTGATAGCAGGATGCGAGATAACAGAGCCAATACCGGTGTTAACGAAACGGGCAACCTCCTGGTTAACTCCCTTGCGAGCTTTGTGCATCTTTTGGGCAGGATGATGTGGTCCCCAAACCAATCTCGGAAGGATTGCCGACCATAGGATCCACGTATTGGGCCGCCGGTCTTTAAAGACCCTCAGGTCAAAAATGATCTGGAGAGCCAAGGACTTGCCCGGCATCCGGGCCAAGTCATTTCCTCCAAGGTGAATTACCACTATGGAGGGGAAGGGGTCCGGGGGTTCAGCCAGGACGGTCGCCAAAAAGGTGTTCCAACGCATGCCCCGGATCCCCTTCCAGACCAAGTCGGCCCATTTTTCCAGGCCGAGATCGCGGCCACGTCCAGAAATAGCGGCAAACTTGGCGGCCCAGTAAACGAAATTGTGGCCATAAAGGTATATCCGGGTCCGCGTGCCAACAGCCAATCCTGTAACAAAAAGAAGAAAACACTGGCCTGGGTTTACGGGTCGGTTAGTGGGCGAACATAAGCCCTAAAATGGTGAGACTTCCACCGCCCAATGCACTGAATACCAGTGGGACTCACACCAAGGGCAGCGGCAGTAGAGGCTGCGCCAATCCGGAAGGAATGAGTACCAAATCGCAAATGTGGTACGCCAACGAGCTGGAGAGCCTTCACTGTCAAAGTCCAAAATTGGTAGCGGGTCAATGGAGACCCGTCCTGATGCTGAAACAAATAGCCCTGCCGGTTAATTACACCGCGGGCGTAATTGTGAAGGGCCAGAATAGGGCAGATTTGTGCCAATGAACACCTAAGAAGGTGTATCATGCAACCTCTACCCCGCTGATCCGTTTTTGACCTGCGTATTCGCAGGGTGACTTGCTCTGCATCCAATATCAAATCGGACCAAAGCAAAGCCGTAGCCGAATTGTCTGCTTTAGCCAAGGCAACCAGTTCGCTGACCCGCAAAGCAGCAAAGAAAGCTACTAGCGATGCAGCGTGAAACAAATGAACTTCGAAACAGTCCAAACACACTTGCAGCCAGGCATGAGCCAGCCGAAGTAAGATTGACGGTGAAATAGGTTGGCGGGAGTCACATGGCTTACCCCACTCCCTAGCCCAGCCCTCTATCATCTTAGCAATCCGGAACTGGCAGTCAGGAACAGCCAGTCCACGGGCTTTGGCATAATAATAGAGGGCCGATATCTTGCCCTGGATGGTCCGAGGTGCAAGGCCCCTAAAATGCAAGTACACTGCAAACTGGACTAATTGGTCGGACGTAGTTGGCCACAACTGCAGGCACCCTTCCCGAGCACAAAATCGTGCGTACTCAGCGCAAGCTGCCGAGTACGCCCGACGAGTGCTGGGCGCTAAAGCCAGACCCATGGCCCTATTGGCCTCTACCCGCCAAGCTTCCATACCTCAGGTGGGATGCAGTCGGGGTCCCTCATAGCCTGGGGGGCCAATGCCCTGAATCGCCCCATCTGTTGGCGGGACAAAGCATCAGCCAAATCATTCTGTATCCCTGGGACATGGACTGCTTGAAATAGGATGTTATACCGCAAACAGCGTAACGTAAAGGCACGGACCAGGCCCATCACCCGCTTAGATTTAGACGTCAAATTATTTACAATATGGACCACCGCCAGGTTGTCACAATGGAATTTGACGGCTGAATCCGCCCACAACTCAGCCCATAAATACAGTGCAACAACAATAGGAAACAGTTCAAGAAAAGTAAGGTCCCGAGTCAAGCCTGACCGATGCCATTCTTGAGGCCATAGGCCAGCACACCAACACCCTCTAAAAAATAACCCAAAACCCAACGAACCTGACGCATCTGTGTGAACCTGGAGATCAGCAGCGGAGGCCGCCTCGGCCCGCCAAAAGCAGACCCCATTAAATTTCGAAAGGAATTCAATCCAAGTATCGAGGTCTTCCCTGAGATGGGCCGAGAGACGCCGCCTATGATGAGGGGTGCGGAGACCTACAGTTGCATCACAGAGCCGGCGCAAGAAGGGCCGGCCAGGTGCCACGACCCTACAGGCAAAATTCAAATGGCCGATGAGCTGCTGCAGCTCCCGTAGGGTAGCCTTCTTTGAGGACCTAACAAGCGTGACCCGGTTAAATAGATCACGCAACTTTTGCTGGGGTAGTCGGCAGGTTTGGGACACTGTATCCAATTCGATGCCCAGGAAGGTCAACACTGTAGCGGGGCCTTCCGTTTTATCCTCGGCTAACGGTAAGCCGAGCTCCGATGCCATGTCCTTGAATGCGGACATAAGCCGGGCACACTGGCCCGTACCCGCCACCCCGGCAAACAAAAAATCATCAAGGTAATGTATCACATGGGCGTTCCGGATGCGTTGGCGGACCGCCCATTCCACGAAGGTGCTAAAACGTTCAAAGGCGGCACATGAAATGGAACAGCCGAAAGGCATGGCCCTGTCCATGTAAAAACCGCCCTCGAACGCAAAGCCCAAAAGTTCACAGTCGTCAGGATGAACGGGCAGCAGCCGGAAAGCCAACTTTACATCGCACTTCCCCATCTCTGCCCCCACCCCACACGAGCGGACCATCCTAATCACCTCGTCAAATGACGTGTAACGGATGGAAGCCAACTCTTGGGGGATACAATCATTAACTGAGTGCCCTGCCGGGTAAGACAAATGATGAATTAAACGGTACTCCCCCGGCGTCTTCTTAGGCACTACGCCCAGTGGGGACACTCGAAAATTAGGGGTGGGCGGATGCTCAAAAGGACCGAGAACACGTCCTGCCGCAATTTCGGCAGCAATCTTCTGCCGTACATCATCCTCCATACCGCAGACGGATTTGAGGTTGGGTGACAAATACGGCTGCCGTTGTCCCAACGCCGGGATTCGAAAGCCGTATTGAAACCCGTCCAAAATGTAATGAGCATCACTAGGAGAGGGGTAGCTAAGTAGCCACGCCCTCAATACTCCAACTTTAATGGGACTAGGTCCCTTTTGGAGTTGGGTTGTTGCCCTGCTGTGTCCGTCTATTCCCTTGGTCCCTACCTGCATCCCCCCTGGCCTACCTCGTGGGCAGGTGCTGGCAGGGTGGTTCGCTCCGCAGGTGGAGCAGACATGCTGGAACTTACATTGCCGGCGGCCGCAGGACCCCCTGCTGTTGAAGTCAAAGCAAACCAGCCTGGGTTGAACAGACTGGCCCGCATTGGCGCGGGGATTTCCTGGGGCACCCGAACGCAAAACCGGGTGACCACTGTCGAAACGGTCGCTGTTTCAGTTGGTTCCACTCACACGCAGCCATAGGTAGCTATGCGGCCGGTCCCAACGTAAAGTCGGTTCTTTAGCAATCCTACGCCGAAACCCCTCGTCATACATCAGCCACGCCATGGACGGAAGATCCTGACGCGCCCTGATTATGAGATCTAGGTAATGCCACAACTTCGCACCCCTTTGTGGCTGCGCTTCTGAATAGATCCCCGCAAATATAACGAAAGCGTTCAGCCAATTATTCCAGGAACGTTCCGGCTTTCACTTGCGGATCCGTTCCTTCTCCTTATCATCAAGTTTTTCAAAATCCTTCACATCGATCTCCCTGTTGAGTAGATCGAAAATATCAACATACTTCCCTGCCACTATCCTCTCTAACATGCCTTCTGACAGATGGTCGCCTAACGGCAAGGATTCATCAGCTTCAGGATGATCCCCGATAGCCAGCTTCTGGGGGTCAGGCTCAGTGGCGGGTACCGCTGAGGGCACCGCCACCGGGGGTGCTGTCACTGCAGGGTCCTGGGGCGTTGGGGTGGACACCGACAAATCGAGAGCCGGATCCGTCTGTGAAGACACCTTGGCCCTACCTGAAGCCGATGCTGGTTGCAGCGCAAGCGGCCCGAGGGCCACCGCCTCACTTGACGGAACGCCCCCCGTGGAGACGTTGAGTCGGGGGATGGGCATACTAACAGGCCAAGGCCAAGAGACTCGCCGTGGCGGAAATGTGTGTACAGGAGTATACTCACCCCCTTCCGGGCGGACTGAGGCTGCACCTTGCGATGTAACTGTGGTCCCTGCCGCCCGGGACAAATCGATGGCTTGATGTTGCGAAACCTCATTGGAGTGCGCGGTCGTCGCGGGGGAGGTTACCAGTTGCTCGGATCGCAATTGTGGCGACTGCCCTTGCAGGCCAGCCAGGTCATCCGCAGACCTGAGAGCCGAGGCTGAAGTCATCTGATCCGAGGACCCTGTCAGAGAGGATTCGAGAGATGCCGCACGAGATTCCATTAAATCAGCCATCAGGGACAATGCAGATGTCTTACGAGCCTGTCCCTCCCCCGTGGTCGCGCTCCCCCCATATGCTGACGCCATCCCTTGCTTTTGAGCCCTCTCCCGTTCCAAACGAGAGAGCTTCTGCCACGCCGCCGCTAAGCGCAGCCACTCTTCATCAGAAGATGATGGGGACTCCAGAGCAGGTCGGGGCAATGGCCTCTTCTTGGCAGGGGCCTTGCCCTTGCCTTTACCCGTGCCCTTCTTGGGAGCCATGGGTGACGCTCAAAGTGAAAATAAGTGAGCCAATATGTGTGACATACAATGATGAGTCACCCCTATGAGTTACCCACGGCCTACCCCTCCCTGAAGGCGGATGAAGGCCGATAAAGATATGCCCACCCTCTAATCAGGCAATGCCAGGCCAAACAAAATGGCCACCAATAAGCACCTGGCAAAGCAGATGGTCAGGCCCAGGGCTGGGAGCCTTACCAAAGAAGAAAACTGGACAATATCACCCCCTTTGTGGTGCCACAGTCTCAGGGGGAGAGTAGATGAAAGAACTAGGGCCGAACGACCCAGCACCAGACAGGATGGAATAAGATAGCTTGAGGCCAGACACCAGAGAAAATGGCCGCCGTCCACTCCAGCAGCACCGGGTAGCAAACAACCTGTCCGGGCCGGGCCCACATGATGTACAAAGCCCTAGGCTATCCTCCCCCTTCAGGCCAGCTAAGCCCCAGCCCTTAGGCCCAGGCGCCCTCCCGCAGCAACCCCCAGGTGAAGGCACGGACCTCCGGTAATCCGGGAGCGCAAGGTGCCGGGTTAGGCCGCAATGGAGGCCAGGCTGCCCTCGTGCAGTCGGGCCGTCCACCCGGCCCTCTCCCCCAGGCACCCACCCACGGCAACCCACTAATGAAAGGCGCAGGGCCCGAAGCGTAATTAAACACCCGGGCACCACTCCAACCGGCCGGGTCCGGCGGCTCGCGCGTCCGCGCCAGCACAGGCCCGCCGACGGCCGATCCCCAGCCGCAGCCGGGCCCGCAACGGCCGCAGACCGAGCGCCGAAAAAGAAAGGAGGTAGGCGCGCCCCACCACACGGGGCGGGCGATGTTCGGGGAACCCGCTCCGACCCCCCCCAGGTCCGTCCCGGCCGCTCGGCCTGCAGCCACCCTTCCGACTCCCCGCCAACCCCTCGCCCCCCTCCCCGCACTCTGCGAGCTCACAAGAGCCCGGCAGAACTCCCTCCCCCCCAAAGCACCAGCGACAGCACAAGCTAAATAAAAGACTCAGCCGGTTGTTCGCTGGATTCGTCGCTCGCCGTGCAGCTCCCTGCTGAGGAATCAGGGAACTAAGCGGGCAGCCGGTGGAGTGGGCGCGGCCATGCCTTATATGGCCACGCAGTCGGCGTAAGCTACGCCGACTACGCAGCCCAACCCACTGCCTGCCAGCTGACAGCCGGCAAAACCTCCCCAGCGCCTCATTCTGAGACGCGGGGACGGCGTTCTTCCAGAAGAGTTTTTCTACAGATTCAACAGGGAAGGTGGATCATTATGGTCAAGTCCTTATTTCTACTTCCAGTCCATAAAGGTCACAATGGGGGGGGTATATATGCAGTGCTAAATTTGGAAGGGCGGGAGTCATCATGGCATGCCCATAATCCTCCTTACCGCAGGAATGTCTAAAAATGCAATCAGCTAGATAGGCATTTTTTCAAGTTAGGTCTTCTTAGCTGCCCATCAAGACCAAATACTTTCTGCATTTGCTACCATATTCTGTGAATGGAAACATCCATTTCCTTGCTAGTTATTATTAGGATAGCACCTAGGATGAGATGATACAAGAAAAAGCCTGAAAGACAGTGTCTTAATTCCTTTTAGGTAAAATCTTGCATATAATTCCTTGGGTACTGCAAGAATTGATGTCAGAGGTAGTCATTCTGTTGCATTAAGTTTTATTTTATTTTATTTTATTTTATTTTATTTATTTATTTATTTATTTATTTATTTATTTATTTATTTATTTATTT
>JAHTLZ010000015.1:17382757-17400470 GCA_023846285.1 Phrynocephalus versicolor
GAAAACAATCTATCTGGCAATCTACCTTGGCTTTTCTACAGCCATACACAGTTTTGACTATTTTTTATTGTTTTACAGTAGTATTCTTCAAGACTTCAGTACTGCATATGAGAAGCAGAATATAAATTCTGTGGTACCTCTACTTATGAGTGGCTCTACTTATGAGCAATTCAACTTATGAGCAGCTGCTCTCCACTCTGCACTACAGCTGATTTTGACAGGTTGGACCTGTCAAAGTCACCTGTCAGAGCGGAGTGGAGAGCAGCATTCTTTGCCCATCGCCACCTCGTCCTTCTTCTTGGTTGCTTCAATCTCTGCAAAAGTGAACAAAGCAACCAAGAAGAAGGGCAGGGGGCCATCAGGCCTCCCTCCCAACCCGGCCAAGCCACCCAAACATGCACCGTTCCCAGAGATTGGTGCATACTCACACAGCTCGGCTGGGTGAGGTGGAGGCAGGCTTCCCTCCCAACCTGGCCAAGCCACGCAAATGTGCATGCATCCCAGGGATTGGGGAGGGGTGCAGTGTTGAGTGGGTGGGTTTCAAAGGGCTGGAGCCAAGCTGTCATCAGCTCTATCCCTTTGAAACCTGTGCTGCCCCCACAACCACCTCATGGTGGCAGGGGATGAATGGGCTAGTGCTGATGACAGCTTGGTGCTAGCCCTTTGAATTTCACACACTGGCCACCACGACACCTCGCAGTGGTGGGTGGGCAGGTTTCAAAGGGCTAGATCTGAGCTGTCATTGGCTGTAGCCCTTTGAATCATGCCCACCCGCAACAGCAAGAGGCTCCTCCTCCTCTTCACTTGAGTCTTGGCAATCAAGGGAAGATGAAGACTGCTGTCTGCAATCCCCCCGGAGAGCCTACTTTGACAGGTCTGACCTGTCAAAGTCAGCTGTTTGGTGGGGCGGCAGGAGAGCAGCCTTCAGCTGCCCTTGACTGAGGGGGGTTGGGACAGCCTTCCAATAGTAATGCATTGAAAACCTATCAGTCCATTCACTCCAGAACAGATTGATTGGTTTTCAATGCATTCCTCTGGGAAACCGCTGCTCTACTTATGATTTTTTTTTACTTATGAGCATGTATTCAGAACTGATTAAATTTGTAAGTAGAGCTACCACTCTAACTTATGCAGATTCTTGTTAAGATATTATAGTTAGACAATACTTAGAAGTGATTTATCTTTCCCTTTTTTTAGGAGACTGGGCAGCTGGCCCATGGCCACACAGGCTGGCTGTTCTTTCAGAAGGAAGAGTTTGACATTGGGAGTTTATGGAGTCCCTAAACCATCCAACTACTCAGGAAGCATACTTACTAATGTTTCTAATATACAACAATAAATAAATGGAAATGCAAATTTAGCATTCAAAGAATGAAGTGTGGAATTAAGATTGTCTGTATGGCAGAACTTTCATATAACTCTATGGGTTTTCTGGAATATGAAAGGATTATATCATTATTGTTTATTTATTTATTTATTTTTGCACTTATATACCACTCCCATTTCCCAAAGGGAACTCTGGGCGGTTCACACAAAAGTTAAAAACAATGACATCAATTAAAAATATGAAAAGATACTAGGCAAGAGGCATAAACTAAAGGAAGGTAATTAAAAAAGAAAGAAGAAAGAAGAAGAAAGAAAAAGAACATTACAGAAATGTTACAGAAACAATAAAGCATTGTGAAGAAAGTTAGTTATCACACCACTTCTATATTTGTCTGCTAATTTGGTATTTTAGTTAGACTTTTATTGGCTTTTCTACTTAATAAAACTGTAAAGCAATCAGTGTTCAGAGCTCACATAATACAAACTGGATATTTTTTCTTTGTTTCCTAGTAATATGATAATCGTTTCATTACCTTTTTATGCAATTCCACAAACTTTAGTTCCAGTCAATATAGGCTAAATGTAAGCTAAGGAAACCTAATTATTTGTTAAAACTGAAGTCATTAACATCTGCAGTCATTTTAAGGACTACTGGTTCAGAATTTAAAATGATGCTAGTGTCATCATCTCGGAAAGTTTACATCTTTTTCTTTCCATAAATGAGCAAAAAGAATAATTTCCCTTCTTAGCCTAGGCATCATCATTTCTTATGAAATTGCTACAATATCCCTTTTGGTAATGATCTAGAAAAATGGTACTGCAATATGAAGCATTAATTTTTTAGCAGTTACAACTGAAGATGTGCAGTAGAATAGATTTAAATGTAACACGATAATCTTTTTGTTTGAAGTCACTGTTTATTTGTACAATTTTCTGTACTAATTTTATCAAAAATCATATTAAAAATGAAAGAAAAAGAAAGAAAAATGAATCACAAGCTGTCAAGGAGTCTGAAATATTTTGTGAGGAAAATGTGAAGAAGGAATTAGCCAGAAACAAAAAGTATATAAGCCTGGAAATTGTTTCCATTAAGACACTATATCTTGGCATGTGCCATGGAAATGGCAGAATTACTTATACAAGTGTTTGCATGGGTGAAGTAATTTAAATTTTTTTCTCTTGCTCCCAATGACATGCTCAAACAGTGGTACAAAACTGTTAGGCAAGAATGGGAAACTCTGAGGACCAGGTGCTAAAAAGGACTTTGCCCCCCCACACACACCGAAATAACCACGCGAGACAGTATTGAAGGGTATTGAAGGACTGTGCAGATCAATTAGCAGGAGTTTTCACTGGGATTTTGAATCGATCCCTATCCCAAGCTATTGTGCCGTCATGCCTAAAGTCTGCCATTATTGTTCCGATACCAAAAACACCAAATCCAGAAAACTTGAATGACTTTCGTCCAGTAGCACTTACACCTGTAATCATGAAGTGCTTTGAAAAGTTGGTACGGAACTATGTTATTGCCTGTTTACCAGAGGGACTGGACGCATTCCAATTCGCCTATAAAAAGAAGAGATCAACAGAGGATGTTGTGGCGTGTGCTCTTCATGCTGTTTATGAACATCTGGAGCAGAGGGGGGGGCGATGCTAGATTGCTCTTTGTGGATTTTAGCTCGGCTTTTAACACCATTCTTCCACGACGTTTGATCTCTAAACTGGAAGGTCTAGGGCTTCCACCATCACTTTGTGGGTGGATCTTGGATTTTCTGTCAGAACGTTCTCAGAGGGTCCGGTTGGGCCCTTACACCTCTAATACTCTTAGTACCAACATTGGAACACCACAGGGGTGTGTACTTAGCCCACTCCTTTATATTCTTTACACATTTGATTGTGTCTCTGCCTATCCTAGCAATAGGATCATTAAGTTTGCAGATGACACAACTGTGATTGGGCTCATCTCTGGCAAGGAGAGTGAGATCGCTTACAGAGATGAAGTGGAGAGGTTGACCAAGTGGTGCAGAATAAATAATTTGCACCTAAATATAAAGAAAACAAAGGAGCTTGTGGTAGACTTTAGGAGGCAGAAAACTGATATTCAACCACTGGTGATTCATGGGACTGGTGTGGAGAGGGTTACAGGTTTTAGATTTTGGGGCATTGAGTTACAGGAGGATCTGTCCTGGAGTGTCAACACAAAGGGGCTTGCAAAGAAGGCTCAGCAGAGGCTATTTTTCTTGAGAACTTTAAGGAAAAACCATCTTCCACAAAAGCTGCTGCTGGCCTTCTATCATTGTGCAATTGAGAGTGTGCTTACTTACGAGTTATGTGTGTGGTATGGAAGTTGTACCCACCAGGATAAGACAGTGTTGCACAGAATCATAAGAATTGCAGAGAGTATTGTGGGCTGTTCACTCCCCACCCTAGAACAAATTTATACTACCAGGTGCCACTGTAAAGCATTAGATATATTAAGAGATCCATCACATCCTGCTCATCGCCTCTTTGAGTTGCTGCCATCGGGACGGAGATATAGAGTACTGAGGGCAAGAACAAACCGTCTCAAAAATAGCTCTTTTTTTAGAGCAATATTGGGCTTAAACGGAAATCCTGGACTTTGAAGTCAGCTTATTTTATATGTCATATTTTAGTCATTTTATATGTCATATTATGTGTTGTACCTGTTTTTAAATCTATGTGAAATGTTTTAAATGAGTTTTATATAGCAACCACAAAATTTCGTTGTTCCTGCAAGGGGGCAATGACAATAAAGATTTCTATTCTATTCTATTCTATTCTATTCTATTCTATTCTATTTTGGGCATACGCTCTGGGCCATACTTTATTAACTTCAATTTTATACCATCAAACACAACATGAAACAGGGGCCTGCTGTATTCCGCGTTCATATTTGTTACACAGGGGTCTCCCAGGACCCCACCAACTGGCTTAGAGTTGGGGTTAGGGCAAGGGCTAGGCTTAGGGTTATGGGTAAGGTTAGGGTGAGTTAGTGGGCTGCACCTCTGGGTGCCTCTCTGACCCACTAAGAAGGACAGTGTACTGGCATATTGGTTAGGCTTAGGGTTCGGGTTCGGGTTCGGGCTAGTGTTAGTGGGCTTTTTATCCCCGACTGGCACATCCCAGAAGTCTCAGTCAAAACCTGGCCAAGTGGCCATGCAATTGGTGGAATGGCTCCAAAAATTTGCATGGTCCACTCCCATGGCCAGCCCATCATTGCACAGGTGTAAAAAAATAAAAATAAAAATAAAATAAAATAAAATCAATGGAGATGTTTTGTTGCAAGAAAAACCCACTGCTGCTACTGTAAAAATTCAGGCAGTTTTAAAATAGCTATTTTCGCATGTTTCTGTGGTGCTTTGGTGTGTTTTTGGACCACGATTTCAAAATAAATATTGCGGTCGCCCCATTTTGGATCCCCCGCCCACACCGCATGGCATGGCGAGTTGGTGAGACGACGAGGATGCCCCCCACCAGAGCAGCCCAGGAGAGGAGATGGGAGGAGGCCGGGGACCCCCCCAGAAACCACCCTTCTGGTAGGTGCCCTCACTCAGGCAGGCATATTTTCGCCTCCTTTTTTGGCCGGGAATCAGTTTTTTTTTTAATTTTTAAAACTTTTTTTCTGTGCCGCTTGGCATCGCATGATCGCTGCGATGCCAGGAACGTCAACGACAAATCAGACCCAATTTTTCTTTTATCGGTTCGAGTTCGAGTTCTGGCGGAGTAATTGTCGTTCTTCGTTCCGTTGCGTAACGGAAACGAGAAACGGAAACGGAAACGAGAATTTCGCCAAGTCGTGCCCATGTCTACTTTCTAGTAATGTGGTAGAAGCCCCTTGGATATAATAAAGAGTATAGGGAAAGGAATGTCCATCAAGGCTTCCACTAATCATCCTTTATGTGCTCCAAAATGCACAGACTAAGTATGTACAAATAATGGGGGGCTAAAAACCTTTTATGTGGTTAGGAGCCATGGAAATTCATGATCTATTATCATGGAAAGAAACCCTGAAGATCTACAGGTGTGATGCTGTCATGTATGAAGATGCAGGGGGAACTCTGCACACATCAGTGGATCATGGAGCATCCTTCATCATTCAGAGTTTGTTTTTAAGCTTTCATCTCATTGTAAAACCACTTAAACAAAATAATATAAAATAAAATCCATGCTGTTACATACCACCCCATACCACATAAAACATTCTCTAGGCAGTTTACGATTTAATTATGAAGGCTACATATTGCCCATCCCCCAGGGAGCTGTTAACTCAGACCAAATCATCTGGCAAAACAGAATCCCAACATGGCTAAAAATATGAAGGTGAATATGAAATAAGCTAAATGGTAACAAAGAAAGCCAATACTTCACCATCACATGTTTATTTTTTACTTTTGTATTTTACTTTAAGGCTAAAATCAGCCTTCTGGAATGCTACATCACAAAGAACAGCATGAACTAACTTTACTTTTACTTTACTTTATTTAGCATTTCTATTCCACCAGATGGTACAAAGATAACTCAAGACAGTGTACAAAAAAGAATAAGCAAACACAAAAGTAGCAAATGAGCAATAAGCAATAAAATACAATTTAACAAAATACCCAATTATTTATTATTATTTATTATTTATTTATTTGGTGCATTTATATACCGCTCCCTTTTCCAAAAGGAACTCAGGGCGGATTCCAGTTAAAACAGCTAAATACACAGCTAAAACAACAGACAATGGAAATAAAGGCAAAAAAAAAAAAAAAAAAAAAAAAAAGGAAAGTGGCAAAGAGGGAAAACCCTCGGTGGGGAGCGGCAGATCAAAGGGAGGGGGGAAGCAGAAATTAACCAGAAATGAGGTCACCATATGCCTTCTTGAAAAGCAAAGTTTTTAATGCCTTTCTGAAGGCGGGCAGGGACTCTGCAAGGTGCAGCTCACTCAGAAGTTGGTTCCAAAGGGAAGGGCCAACCACAGAGAAGGCGCGGCTACGGGTTACTGACTTCCACGCCTCTACTGGGGTGGCCCAACTGAGTGAGCGTGCCTGTGATGATCGAGTAGGTCTGGCCTCAGATGATCTCTGGGAGATTCGCTCTGCCAGGTATTCAGGTCCCAAGCCAATAAAATGGGAGAAGCATACAATGGGCAAAAACCATACGATGATGACCAGCCCCAAAGACAATCCCTCATAGACCTCTTGGTAAAGCTAGGTCTTTTAAGGCTTTCTGGGAAACTTATTAGGAAATAATTCAAATACTCACATAAGCCAACATTGTATGCTGTATATTTTTCCTAAATATAAAAGATGTTGATAAGATTAAAAAAAGGCTCATACAGTCTCTGAAATATATTCAGTAAATTAATTCTCCCATACTATGTTCTTTAAGAAAAAACCAACACATTCATCAATAGATAATAGTAGCTTTTTTTCCTTAACCAGATGTCATCTATTCACCACTGCTTTGAGAGCCAGTATTCAAGCAAGAGCATTTGCCATCTGGTTGCATTTCTCGAAGGAGTTGAACATGATGAGACCAAATCTCTGATGAGGTCAAATCTTTGAGAACAGAACTAACTCTTTGGACAAATTCAGTCATTCCTACAGAAGCTTTCCTTGGACTATATTATTGACATGTGAACACATCTGCCATAATGAACAGGAGTCATCAGAATCATGATAATCATATTATAATGGCTGATCACAACCGTCTGGGACATTTAGGTGATTTAGGCATCTGGCTATCTGGCTATGAATCTAGAGACAGAGTTTGACTCACCATTGTACTTCCTTGACAGGGGGTGGACTCAATGATCCAGGGTGTCCCTTCCAGCTCTGCAGTTCTAAGGCTATTATTATTCCATTACGATGTGGCTGCCAAGGCTTGAGCCATGTATGAGTAGTGCAGAAACAATTTGAATGTTTTCCAAGGATGGTGTTGGATGAAAGAGTAATGTATATTGGACGTGGCTTTGCACTTATGATCTACTACAAGTTAGAGCAATTGCTATGCTATGATTTATGGCCTTGCTGTTCATTTTTCTTCTTATTTAGCAAACAGCAATAAAACTCTCAGCTGGGAGGGTTATTGACCATAACTCATGCACTTGTGGACTGGAAATGCAAATTAGGTTGGACGCTTGGGTATAGTAATTATGATTAGGAGAACTTCACACTGCTTTTAATCTAAATCACTTATAAACTTTTACAAGGACTTGAGGCTGTCTCCTGAAAAAAAAACCAAGCACAGAAATTGCCAGTGTTGTAAATACATATTGTTTCCATACTGACATGCACTGCTTCTGATTTTCTGTCGTGAAAATAAATGAGCACAGATCTTGGGTCTGTAATCAGAAAGACAAGTAAGTTCTCTATGTTGGACTTTCTTACACTCACCACCACAGGTTTTATCCTCCTGAGGAATTGTGACAGAATTGTTTTCAAGTGCAAGCATAAATGAATGATGTTCCATGTAAAGTCCATCCTTTCACCAATTGACCATGTAATTGAATAGGAGGAGAAATACAGGAGAAAGCACATTCACACATTATGATGTGGAGGTCAAGGAAAAGCTTTAAAAGAGTGAGTTACCAATGAAGAAATGAGAAAGAATTTGAATATTCAAAACTACAATTTCTTTCTCACACAGTGCTCCAGTGGGAGGAAAACTTTGACCCTTGAGATATTTTGTGCTACAACTTTCACAAGCTGGATGAAGCTGATAGGAGTTATAAGAAGAAATATCTGCAGGGCCTCCGTTGCCCAGCCTTTTAAAGATACATAATCCTTGTAATCCTGAAAGTGACAGCAAAGTGGTGAGTGGATTCTCAGGCCACAAAACACACTGAGCCATGACTTGCTTTTAAATCATTTTTAATGCAGGTCAATCAATAATGCATTAATTCATTTCCAACAACATAGATAACAGCAAACATTAGGGCACCCATTGTAGCTATAAACAGCTGTAAAAAAAGGACTCCAAAATTTCTTCAAAACTTGAGAATATTGGTCATTTGCATACTGAATAAAAGGCAACCGAGTCTTGATAAATGTATTTGATGTCTCCAAGCCTTTGAGCATTCTCAGTTTGTGAGATGGTTTTATTGAGGCAGCCATTAGTTGAATAAAATACTGTGGCAACTGGAAATGTTAAGATTATCCAGATTTTTTCCAGACCTGAATAAATTCTAATATGGCAATTCCCAGCAATGACAAAATCAAATCCATATGAGGAGCAGAAAACCTAATCATAGAGATATTGACAAAAGCAAAAGATCTCTCCTTTAAAAAATTGCACTGTAATGTTGCTAATTTTTTTTCTAGAACATTAGTCTGAAATCATGAGGAGGTTGGTTTTTTTTTTTTTTTTGCCTCTATTAAGATAGAGGTCCTCTTTCTCCATGTCACATCCAAGACTTAAGGAGAACTGGCCAGTATAACTGTCAAAGCTCTTCTGGCATTGAGCACCACCAGTGGCTCAATTTCTAGACATAATTTTAATTTAATTTTCAGATTTAGTCCCATTAGGCTATTAGGATCTCAGTGTTCTAGTCAATCTTTCCCTACAGAACCTCCTTACAGAATCGTATACCATCCAGAAAAACATCAGCAGCTTTTGTTCATCACAGTTGGCATTTATCCCAAAAAGGTTAAGTCCAGTATGACCCAAAGGAAGATTTTGGACTTAGTACAATTTGCTCCTTCCTTCCAAATATCTTTTAACTTTTTTGTCCCATGCAAGACAGAAAAACCGAATGAATATCCATGAATATCCCTACTTTTCTTCTTTTCGTTGCATAGGCATATGCAAGCAGATATAAATGTGTCATATTGGTTTATCTTTTGAACCCAAAAAAGGCCCTTAAAATAAAGAATCTGGGGCACCAAAGCCCTTTAAAATCTGGATACTGTAGCTACAGAAGGTGCAAGTTATAAGACTTGCAAAACTTAACTATAAAAACTTAATAAAATGTTTTAGGAATATAACTATGAAAACTTAATGAACTAAATGGAAGATATAAGTAACCTCTCTAACAAAACTTTAAAATGCTGTAATAAAAATTATTATGCTCCATAAAGGTGGAATAATAAAACTATAACTAAAGTGTTACAAATACGTAATAATAAAAAGTATTATGAAGACGTACTCTCTAAGTTGTAAAAAATTAACTCTCAGTTAAGCCACATCTACACAAGTATCCTAGCAGACTATGTAATTAAAGGACTAGAGCATAAGTAATTATAAAATCACTTCAGCGTAGAATAAAAAATCTTATATCCCTAGAAGATTCCAACTCCTTCTAACAGTGCTATCCTGGCAAACTTTCCTTTTTGTACTGGTTATATTTTCTTATCATTATTTATTTCTTCATCTCCCCAACATCAACTATCAGCAATCCTTTTTGAGTACCTGGAGGTGCAGGTGCCTTGTGCAGTAACAGAGATTGTAGAATAGAAATCATGATTATTGTTACACTTCCTATAACTCCTAGGGCTTGTACCTCAGAATCTGGCAGGCTGCCACTATGATGATAATCATTATTGTTTTGACTAAAATCTGAAAAGCCTGGAGGAATAAAGGCCCTTAAAATAAAAATCTGGGGCACCAACGTCTTTTAAAATCTGGATACTGTAGCGACAGAGGGTGCAAGTTATAAGACTTGCAAACACTGTCTCATGTCAACACATTGCAACAAACGTTTTACTTATTTCAATATATTTTCAGTTCTCTCTTTTGCTTATTCTTTGCTCTCATTTATAAAGCACATTCAACTGTCAGGAACGTTATGATACAGTATCCTTGCTTTGACGGGGATCTCATTTTTCTGCAATAAACTGTAAACTGCAGTCCAAACTTAATTTTAAATCACAGTGTAGATATTAAAAGCTACCTTTTCTACACACACACACACCCTTGATTATTTTAACATTCTATACAAAATGTTCCATATTGACAGTAATATGTATATGCTGAAACACATAGATACATACACATAACATAACATAACATAACATAACATAACATAACCACTGTGGAGCTGGAACAGTCCATTTGTATCAAGTCCTATCAAAGAAGTACTGTATGGAATTGAATTCTCAACCTCTGGTTTCACAGCCAGGTACATAAACCACTGAGTTATCCAGCAGTCATGAGGTATATCTTTATTTCTAGCAAAAAAAAGTATTACATACAAACTGATTTTTTAGTGTCTATGGAAGTTTTTAAATATAATACATTAGATTTTGCAGAGTCTAGCAAAAGCAAAGTGTTCTGCTTCTGCCCCATAGTGCTTCAAGCACTCACTGGGCAGTTAACAATTTAATTATACAGAGTATGCATTGCCCCCCACACCCAGCAAGCTGGATACTTATTTCACCAACCTCAGAAGGATGGAAGGCTGAGTGAACCTTGAGTAAGCTACCTGGGATTGAACCCCATGTCCTGAGCACAGTTTTAGCTGCAGTACAAAGATTCAACCACTGTGCCGCATTTCACAAAAATTAAAATGTATAATATATTCTTTATAGCTTAAATTGCTTCTATAGGGTTAGAGAAGAAAAGAAGAATATTATCAGTGAGCTTTCACTATGATACTAGCTATTATATTTATATAGTAAGGGAATAGATAACAGGAGCAAATAACAACCATGTTTAGTTCATCTCACAAGATGAAAGGGTTTAAAAGTCATGCCATTCATACGGTAGGGATCACTTTTTCCCCATAGTAAAATATAATAATAATAGAAATAAAGCATTATCTGGAGCTCTAGTTCCTCAAAACACTGATGAGACACATCCAATCTATGGCCTCAAATGCTTTTAAAGCATCAAGAGAAAGTAAAAGGAGTTATTTGTTTAGTTGCATTATTATGGTCTTCTAGACTCAAGATATTTATGACAGCATCAGATATTCAACAGCCAGGCATCAAGCCAAAGTAATCAATGTTAATAAATCTTTGTTAATAAATAAATTAAAGTTTTTAGATACTATGGCTGAAAAGATTTTAGCATCTTGTTTAAGAAGTGAAATAGGCCAAAATAAGGGAACAATTTCAGCTTGGAGAATGGTAAAAATCTCAATTTCTTTCCAGATTTCTAGGGGTTTTCTTCTTGTTCTTATTGATCACAAAGAGCCTTGTTTTCCCCACCCACCTCAAGAAAAAAAAAAAAAGAATAAGATGTGAGACATGTGGTAGGTTTAAAAGCATCACACTTTAACTGTTATGAAATTTAACCAAAGAAAATAGAGAGGGGCTGCAGTAGGTTGGTAAAATGAGTACCCAGCTTGCTGGAGATGGAATGTGCAGACTGTGTAATTAAATTATAAACCACCCAGAGAATATTTAAAGTGTTATGGGGCCGTATATAAGCAGAATACTTTGCTTTTGCTTTAGTTCAAGGCCAATAACCCCCCATTAGTGCACACAGGTGCGAGTAGCATGTCTTAAACTCCCTCAGGCATCTAAGCTCAGTTCATTGGTAACCCTTGACCCGGGGAGTATTCCCAACACATCCTTCCCACAACACAGTAACCTCCCGATGGGCTAGGATGACATTTAAAGTGGACTCACCAACTTTTGGCCTCCACACTATGCCAGTGTGACCAGCACATGCAGTTAACTGGACTGTCCCACTATTCATTAAGCCCATTTAACTGCCCCCATCCCCCAACCAGTGTGGCATAGGTGAAAAAAAACTCCATCACCCGTTGGCCAATTCTGGTGATGAAGGTAAAGTGTTCCTATCCATCCACAATAGGTGGCCAGACAGACTCACATTGATTAAAGGGTGGGGGGGGGGGGTCCCGAAAAAGGCTGGAGCATTGTAGGGGTGGGTTTATATGGCCCACTCTTTCTCCCCCCTTTTATGAGACTTAGCCCATCTCATGTGCTTCCGAACAGGGAGGCAAAGTCACTCTGCCTGCAGGAGCAAGCTCATCAGCGGAATGGAGCCTTAGGTGTGGTGGTAGACTTTCACCTCATAACTTGTAAAAGTTAATGAGCTACAAATATTCAGAATAAACAAGATAATATGACTGAAGGTCTGTCAGACTATTTAAATTATAATGTAATATCTTGTGTGCATGAGTATTAGAACAGCAAAAGTTACTATTTAATTTGTCACCTACAGCAATAATTGATGTCGGGCATCTTCTGTCAATCTTCACCATTGTAGCCAATGTTGCTGACTATGGCAGTTAGAGTCAATTGGCTTGGGACACATTTGCCTATGTGTTATCCATGAAGGGAAGGGTTTTTTTGACCACAGTCTCCATTTGGATTGATGACTTAACCAAGGTATACAAAATATTCAACAATTTATTTATTTATTTATTTATTTATTTATACAATTTATATGCTACCCACTACCCAAAGGTCTCTGGGCGGCTTACAATAGAAGTGAACAATTAAAACAAAGCATTAAAATGTCAATAAAAACAATAAAAACATTTAAATACAAAACACTAAAATTGCCATCAGGACCCGCAAACTATATTATGTCAGTTAAAAAACTTCTGAAACAAAAAGATTTTTACCTGGCACCCAAACACCATCAGCGTTGGCGCCAGGTGGATCTCAGTCGGGAGGGCGTTCCCTAGCCTGGGGGCAGCCGCCGAAAAGGCCCTATTCCTACAAGCCATCCCTTTCATCTCCCTAAGGGACGGCTCTTTCAGGAGGGGCCCCTGGCTAGATCTTAATTTCAGTTTCTCCATTGTGAACATTAAAGTTGTGTAGTTCATCATGATTTTTGTCTTAATGTTCAATACAGGTGTGCTTTGGCACTTTCTTCTTTCACTCTCATCAGAATTCTTTTGAAGTAATTGCTACTTTCTGCCTTTAAGATGTCTGATATTCTTCTGAAATTCTTCTTGAATGCACCTCTTCTTCAATGCATACCTTCTTAGATGCACACCTTAACATCGCAAAAGGTTTTGAGTGTGTCAGAGGGGTTAAGATCAATTCCATTGAGAGGCTAGAATCCATTACAGGTCTGGAATCCTAGAAGGGTCACTCAAGGTGGAATGTTCACAGCAGAGGTACCTAACCTCTTCAGAACTAAGTGATGCACCAACAGAAGAGAGAAATAATTAACTAGAAAATAATTGAAAACAATGCACATTGGAATTTAGCAATATATACAGGGTTAAATGTCCACCAACCTTGTATCACTGATGTTTACCCATCACAAGGCTTTTCCTCACTGAAATGTGCAGTCGTCAAGGAATCTGTGGTAGTGAAAGAATTGTTTTCATCACTTAAAGTTTTCTTCTTTTATACATTAAGACATTTGAGGATTTTTAAAATAACAAAATTAGTTTTCAGTGTGGTTATTTTTAGATCCTCACAGATCTTCATTGTTATAGCATGAGCTTGTGCATCTGTAGAACATAAGAACATAAGAAGAGCCATGCTGGATCAGGCCAACAGACCATCTAGTCCAGCTTCCTGTATCTCACAGTGGCCCCACCAGATGCCCCTGGGAGCGCATGAGATTAGATATCTGTCTCCTGATACCACTCCCTTGCACATGTGAATGGACTATTTATTTATCTATTTATTTATTCATAAATGATAGGTGATGATCAAAGGGAAAGGTAGATAAAATTCTCTACAAAGATCAATGATAAGACCCTCTGACCTATAGCTTACAATCTGTAAAAGAAAGCAAGGGGAGAGGAGAAAAGGCAGTTTCAGAGTCTTCTAATGGAAGTCACACAGTTCAAAAGATGGGAGCCCAAAGGAACTGATTGCTCTGCCAAGCTGATGGAAATAATTGTGCTTTTCATCAGAGCTGTACCATAGCCTGATGGAAGCCTTGTGCTGGATGACAACTGTGAAATATGAAAAGTATGATGCAGTGAGCTCCTCAGCTGAGCTAACGTTCCAGATCCTATTTGTTCAAGCTACCTGGACATTGCTCTTGATTATTTTCTTCTGAGAGATGGAATGAAACCTCATTTCCAAAACTGAATAGCCACTAAGTTTCCAATGAACTAAAAATAAAGCTGGGGAGTGTAGGCCCCTATGGAACTTTTGCCCTTAGGATCTGTTGTAGGACTTGGAGGAGTTTGAAGAAACTTGGAATGAAAGAAAAAGAGGGGGCATTTGAAGGATAAGTGAAATTTTCAAAAATGACAGAGGGTCTGTGGTGATTACATAGAGGAGCATGAACTAAAAAGGCAACATGCAAATAATACCATTGGATTATGACCAGCACAATCATGAGAAAATCATTAGACACAAAAAGACCAACAGCTCATCTACACTGGTCATTTGGGAGTGGAGTAGTGTGGGTTAAATATAGTTGTTTGGGGTTAGCTAGAGGTACAATATGCTATTTGGTACATATTAGTACAATATGCTCAGGTGACCTTTTTTGTTTTAGCCCTTCCAATTTTGATTTCTAATATTGTGAAGTTAATTAATAAATGAACCATGATATCAGAACTTTGAATACATCCTCTGTTATTCTACAGAGGGGCAGGGAAAGTGAAATTTTTAAAGGTTCTGGTAGAGTGTCACTGATGTTTCCCCATCTCTTTTGTAGAAACTGATATGTATTCTTTGGCTTTTCAAGGGCCCACCCCTCTTTGCTCTGCAGACCCCCTCCACTAATTTCAAGTCCACACAGTGTATTCAAGTTCATGGAACTGAATCCACGGACAAAGCATATAACATTATAATATATACTGAATATTGTATCCTAGATCCTGCATTCTATCCTACCTCTTTAAAACCTATTAAAATTTTATCTTTTCCTACTCCTACTCTAAATTGCCTACTGTTGATTTCTGGTGGTCTGAAACTATCACAAACTATTGTGGGATGGAGTTCTAAAAGATGCTTTGTAATTTTTAATTTCACTGAATGTTTATAAATGCCAAAGGAGTACAACTAATTTTCAGGAGCTGAAAATGTTAGTATCTGAGGAAAGATATAAAAATCTATACATACATTTCTGCCTCAAATATTATGTTTCAACAAACTGCATCCTCTCCAGCAGCTTTATTGCATAAAAATTATTAATAATTCTTTGCAGTAATTTTCTTGTTATCCTTAATCAAAATGATTTGTATCTCGACATGTTTACCAGCTAATTTATGGATTTGAATGTGTTTTAAATAATCATAATCAAACTGTCATTTTCCCCTTTCCCTTATTTCTACATTTTCCTTCCTTTCATCAGTTTTAAGTAGGATATTAATGTGTTGATAACTTGATACTATTATTAAACTGGTGAGAATTTCCATTTGTTGGGTTATATGGCAGCTTTTCATTTCTATGTCCTCATAAATCTCTCAGTTCTTTTGCTGTGCTTTATGACAAGACAGTCATTTACATTTATCGAAATTCAATAGGCATTATTAATGAAATAGAATAGGAGATAAAAACCAAACTTGACCATATTCTCTTCACACATTATTTTCTAGAAAAGAAATGGGAAGTCACTGAAATAATCATAGACTGATTGTCAACCTCACCTGAAGCAAGAAAAAATTTAACTACTTCAATTTGAAAATCTCTCTATGTCAAAACTCAAAATATACTCAGGAACCTCAGCTATCAGTATGAAAGCAAAAAATATGATTGTACAAGCCATATCACTATATCCACATGGTTACTGGTCAAATCTTTAAATTCTGTTTTAATGCAGTCTTTTTTTTTAAACTCTTCAGCTGTTAAGTCACTGCAGTGACAACAGTGCTTGTGTAAGATGACTGAATGTTGTTGCCACTACAATGACCTAACACCAGAAGCGCAGCTGATAGGATAGATAGCATTAGCCTCTCAAAACAGGAGTGCTTAAAAATGTGGTGGCATTATGAATGTGATCAGTTCATATGCCACTCACCCCTCCACTAATTTCAAGTCCACACAGTGTATTCAACTCCACAGAACTGAATCAGTAAAGTGTAAAAGCTAAAAGACAGTACAAATGTAGTAAATTTGCATCACAGTGCAAAGTGAATAAAATGTGTGCCCCAGAAACGAAGCCTACTGGATACATATTACTAATGTGTGGGAAGTACTGGCAGAGTCTGCAGAGTAGAGATGGGCACGACTAGGGAAAATGACGTTTTCAAGTTGTCGTGTGTCGGAGGCAGCCCGTGTCGGCTCGTTTCCGTTTTTCGCGAAACTTCGCAAAAATTTGTCATTTCATTTTTCGTTTTTTCATCTGTCATTATACTGGTTTGGGGGGAGCAGGCTCCTGGAGGCACCTCTGTGGGGTGGGTGCCTCCTCTGGCCCGCTGTAGGGAAGCGGGCTCCTGGAGGCACCTCTTTTTTGGGGGGGTGCCTCCTCTCCTCACCCGCTAGGAAGGGAAAGCAGGCTCCAGGAGACCCCTCATGACATGGGGGTCTCCTCTCCACACCTGCTGCTGCAAAAGGGCATGCATAGCCATATGGATATGCATACCAGTTGCAGACTAGTGAGACCAGTGCACTGGTGCACGACCGTCCGTCCAGGAGAACCCTGAATCAAGGTTGGGTCACACCCGCTGTGTCTCACCAAGAAGGGAATCGTACTTGCGTATTAGTGCAATGCAAGTAGATCTGGCTTAGCGGACAGCAGTTTAGCACAAGGTATAGGGTTAGGCTAGTTACTATTGAGGTTAGGGTGGGTAGTGGGGTGCACCTCTGGGTGCCTCTCTGACCCACTAAGAGGACAGTGTACTGTGGTGTATAGGTAAGGAATCAAGGATTAGGGTTAGGGTTAGGGGGCTAGGGCAGGGTTAGTTGGCTTTTTGGCACATCCCAGAAGTCTCAGTGGCCAAGTGGCCATGCGATTGGTGGGATGGCTCCAAAAATTTGCATTGTCCACTCCCACATGGCCACTTGGCCAGCCCATCATTGCGCAGGTGTAAATAAAATAAAATAAAATAAAATCAATGGAGAGACAGAGAGGACAGAGGAGGAGACATTTTGTTGCAAGAAAACCCACTGCTACTGTAAAAAATTCTGGCAGTTTTAGCAATAGCAATTAGCAAAGTTCGCATGTTTCTGTGGTGCTTGTGTGTTTTTGGACCACGATTTCAAAAAAAATATTGCGGTCGCCGCCCCATTTTGGATCCCCTGCCCGCACCGCATGGCATGGCGAGGCAACTCGAGTCCGGCTGCCCAGGACAGGACAGGAGGAGAGGGGGGGAGGCCGGGGACCCCCCTCCAGAAACCACCCCTCCGGTAGGTGCCCTGAGCCCTCACTCAGGCAGGCATATTTTCGCCGGCTTTTTGGCCCGGGAATGGGGGGGGGAGTTTTAAAACTTTTTTTCTGTGCTGCTTCACTTCCACTTGAATTGTGCAGCCGGCGGCCGGCGGCGACTTTGGTGGGACGATGAGGATGCCCGCCCCCAGCGCAGCCCAGGGCCAGGAGGGCCAGGAGG
>JAHTLZ010000015.1:17400480-17441968 GCA_023846285.1 Phrynocephalus versicolor
ACCCCTCCGGTAGGTGCCCTGAGCCCTCACTCAGGCAGGCATATTTTCGCCGGCTTTTTGGCCCAGGAATGGGGGGGAGTTTTAAAACTTTTTTTCTGTGCCGCTTCGCTTCCGCTTGAATTGTGCGGGCGGCGGCCGGCGGCGACTTTGGCGGGACGACGAGGATGCCCGCCCCCAGCGCAGCCCAGGGACAGGAGGGACAGGATGAGGGGGGGAGGCCGGGGACCCCCCTCCAGAAACCACCCCTCCGGTAGGTGCCCTGAGCCCTCACTCAGGCAGGCATATTTTTGCCGGCTTTTTGGCCGGGAATCGTTTTTTTTTTTTTAAAAAAAATTCTGTGCCGCGTGGCATCGCATGATGCAAGTAACGACCATGACAAATCAGACCCAATTATTCTTTAGTCGGTTCGAGTTCGAGTTCTGGCAGAGTAATTCCCGTTACCGTTTCCGTTCCATAACGGAAACGAGTAACGGAAACGGAAACAAGAATTCCGCTAAGTCGTGCCCATCTCTACTGCAGAGCAAAGAGGGGACTGATAAAAACGTCTTTCCTCTGCCTAACTTTGTTAGCAGAAATCCCAAGAGTCCATATCTGGATATATCCCACAGATGATGGATGACAGGGATGGGCAGTTGAACAACATCCTACAGCCTTCTTTAGGGAGGACAGCATCATGGTAGAGCCACAGCCAATCATGCCAGGTAGAGAGAGATTTAAGACAGATTTCCCGTCAAACATAGTTTGAATAATGTGTAGTTACCAACCAGCCATAAAGGGTTGGGTTAAGAAAGGAGCTGAAGGGAGTTAGATTTAAATAGAAACTAGTGAAGGCTTGGATCTTAGAAAATTCACTTATGGCTGGGATCGAAGTGAAGCCAGATAGGGTTTGAAAAGGTAGAGGGCTGGATATATTTGCACTTCAGGAGATTTAGTCAACAACATTGACCTTTGTACTTTCCACAGGATAAAGACAAGACCTCAGAAGGGGCTAAAAATGCTTTCAAAAGGGTTAATTAGAGAGAAGAATGAAGTCCAAATCAAACCAGGAAGTTTGTCTAAAATGGCCAATTTGTTAACTGGGAGTTGTTCAAGTTCATCTGAACCAGAGAACCAAAACTTTTCAAAAGCAACACATTTTGAGGTGATGCAACAAACCTGTTTTTATTTGTTTATTTACTTATTTTATTTTTGTTAGATGGTGTGAGAAGGAAGGTGTGCCTTCCGCAGATAGCTTGTCAGCCAGCCAGGGCCCTACTGCCTGTATCTTAGCTGAGAGGTGGGGGCATGCACAGAGGCTGCCAGCCTGCTACAGGCCTCTCAAGATGGTAGCAGGATTGGAGAAAGACCAGGCAGCAGCAAAGTCAAGGTGAGGAGGCAATGGGAGCAGTGAGAAGGGAACAGGAGGAAGGTTGTGGGGGTGAGGAGGCAGCTGGGCCTTTAAAAATAATAATCCCAAACTAACTGATGAAGCAATTTGTATTTTGTTCAGGACAAAATTGTAAGTGCATGGTTCATGGTTTGTGGGTTTCATGCCTATCTCTACAGTGTTAACACAACTAGTCCTTCTATAGGTACTGACACTTGAGTGAGCACTTCAGCTATTTAAATTCCAATGTAGAATTCATGTTGACATATTCAGTCTGTAAACATGTAATGAAATATAGTAACCACTAATCTTCAACCCTCACTATCGAAAAATACATTTCTGTTTCAGTTCCAAATGTTGCCCCCCCCCCTTTACACTTACAACCAGATCAGATGAACCACAGCAATTAAATGCCATCAGCTCTGGTTTAAGTGCTACACTGACAGAATTGTAAATTACTATTATTTCTTATTATTTCCATAAAGCACAGGTTGTGTACATAAAGTTTTGACCATTCCGGTTCTTAATGACATTTTCGACCTCCCTTCTTCAAGAGAGCAGTGTCACAGTTACTGAGAAAGGACTTGGTTCATATTAATTGTCTGTAAACATTACTGAGGAGAAAATGTGTGAATCACCAGAGAGCATGCATTTCCCCATATTGCCTAAAATGACACTGTGTGATCATGTTCAAGGTAATGTGCACAGAACTTGCCCCACATCAGATATCCCTTTTATAGATGGGAAGGTTGGGCACAGAGGTGACATGAGGACTGGGAGCAGAGTACAGTGGTACCTTGTATAAAGGAATTAATTCGTTCCAAATGAAATTATGTTAAGCAAATTTTCCTTTATACAAATTTCCCATAGAATGCATTGAAAACAGAGTAATTCCTAATTACGACCATTTTTATGTTGCACGGATTCTCCCCATAGACAATTCCGGTAAGCAAATTTCCCCTATCTCCGGAATTTTTTATGTTGCACAGATTTTATGTTATACAAACCGTATGTTATACAAGGGTCCACTGCATGTGCGCTTGCCCTTATCATCTCCCCAGCGATTGGCTCCCACATGATCAAGCTAAATAGTGCTGATGTGACATGTGTTTGTTCTTTCACCTAGTATGAAGCACATTACTACTCAGCCCATATGGCCTTTTTCATCACTCACAGTGAAATAATCTTGTAATAACATTTAAAATGTTAGTGTGAAATTACTCTGGAGGCCACATTAAAAGATGCTGAAATGTGTTTGTTTGCTTTAAGGACCACATGCTCCAGTCATCTTCAGCTCAAAGATAAATGCTCACTTAAGGCAGAGCAGCACTAATGCTTGCCTCCTCCATTCTGCAGTGGCGTGGTTTCACTGAGATTATCTTTGGGATCTTTGCTTCTATCATGTATCTAATTGTGAAGAAGGTTAATGCATCATAAAGCAGTGTGCCCTTTTCATAATCATCTAATTAAAAGTGTACTACAAGTAGTATATAAAACTACAGTGTTTGCAGAATGTACTGATCTTACCGAATCCCACAGGCCACCTTGTACCTCATAAAGGCCCATCTATTTTGCATACATCTATAATTCAACCTCTGAGAATCTGCTGTCTTTTTTAATTGGCAAAAAGTTTAAACCACTTTTATCTATCCGAAAATGCCATATTCATTATCAGTAGAAATTAACTATTCAGCTCAGAGTGAATATAGATTCCATCTATCTCCTTATACATAGCTCAGACTCGTAACACCTCAGTAATAAAACAAAGTTCGCAAGGTCCCCCCCCCCCCAGAAGTCTTCTGAGGCCCAGTGGACATAGATATGTACCAAGAAATAGCCAGATGCTATTACAGGAATAGTAGAAACAAGCTGCTATTGAAGGAAGGAAGGAAGGAAGGAAGGAAGGAAGGAAGGAAGGAAGGAAGGAAGGAAGGAAGGAAGGAAGGAAGGAAAGAAGGAAGGAAGGACTGCAGAAATTTTAAAATATACCTCTTTCTCCCGTATTGATATGTGCTGGGCTTCATCTGATCTTTTATTAAATACAAGAGATATAGAAGTTCTCCCGAGAACAATATCCGATCATAATGCTATCCTGTGGACATTGAAAACTTTGGGTAAGCCCAGACACTGGAAAATTAATTCAGCTTTGTGGACTGACAAAGAATTCATTTTAGAGGCAGCCAAAGATTTGAATCTATACTTTGAATTGAATCTAAACAAGGGCACCCCACTGAAAACAGTGTGGGATGCCTCAAAGCCTTATTTTAGAGGGTTTGTCATCCAATATATGGCAAGACAGAACAAAGAGAGAAAGAAGAAATCCGAATCCATTCTTAATATGATGAAAAAGCTAGAAAAGGACTTAATTCTGGATCTGCAAAATGAGAAGCTGAATAAAGACCTAGCCTCCTCTAGGCATGATCTCAATCTGATTTTAACAGCAGACATAGCCCACAAGATTAAATTGGCCAAACTGAACTTCATTGAAAATGCAAACAAACCAGGTAGATTGTTAGCTTATAAGCTAAAAAAGGTACAATCCCAAAAACTTATTCTAACTCTCAAAGAATAAAACTGGGGAAAACCAGACAGACCAATCTCAAATTCAAAAAATCATAGAGGCATATTACCAGAATCTGTTCAAGCCGGAGATAATAAATAAAGATGCCATTTTCCAATTTTTAGAACAAGCCAATTTTCCAAAACTTACTGAAGAACAGAGAGTTATGACGAATGCTCCCATTACAATGATGGAAATAACAGAGGCCATTAATCATCAAAAATGAACAAGGCCCCGGGACCTGATTCGATACCAGCACAATTTTATAAAAAAAATTCTGAGATAATCACCGGAAATATGAAAAATCTGTTTACATCTATTTTAGAGGGCGAAGATATACCAGATTCATGGAAATCGTCCCATACAACATTGATTCCTAAAGAAGGGAAATCCAGAGACTTGATCCAAAACTGTAGGCCAATTGCTCTCCCAAACGTGGATTACAAAATATTTGCAACCATCTTGGCAAACAGATGGTGGATGATCCTACCGTCTCTGATATCCCCTGATCAAAATGGCTTTCTTCCAAAAAGATGCCTTCAATCCAATGTTAGAACTTTTCTCAACATGTTGGAGTACTATGAATGTCACCCTGAGAAACAAGTTGCCTTTGCATTCATCGACGCCGAGAAAGCATTTGACAATGTATCTTGGTCCTTACTCAAAACCCAGTTAGATTATTTGCAGTGTGGCCACAGAATACTACGAGCTATAGAGCAAATTTACTCCACACAAAGCACTAGAATCGTAGTTAACAGCTACCTTACAGACACAGTTAAGATACATAAAGGTACCAGGCAAGGGTGTCCTCTCTCTCCTTTGCTGTTTATTCTATCTTTAGAGATATTACTCCATGTAATAAGAAATACCCCTGGTATTCAAGGTCTACAAACCAAAGGAGAAGTCTATAAGGTTCAAGCCTTCACGGACGATCTGTTGGTTATTATGGAGGAACCACAGACCTCCCTTCCAGAGCTATTAAAGATTTTGGAGGCCTACTCCAAAATTTCAGGGCTAAAGGTTAACAGAGAAAAAACACTGTTGCTCACAAAAAAATGACCCCACATATGACTGGAAAGTTGGTTAACCAGTCAGGTTTCCAACATGCTAGCAAGGCAAAATACTTGGGTATCATTGTGTCCAACCATTGTAACACTCTACTTAAAGATAACTATGTTAATGGTATAAAAGCAATCAAAGCTGACCTGGAAACCTGGTCAAGACTTCAGTTATCCCTAATGGGCAGAATTGCTGTAGTTAAAATGACTGTCTTACCTAAATTACTCTTTTTATTTCAATGTCTACCTATATTACCAAACTTCAAGGTTATTTCAGACCTGGAAAAGAGTATATGTGTGTTTATATGGCAAAAGAAAAAAGCAAGGATTAGAAATGTTTATTTACAGGACAGAACTAAAGCTGGTGGTTTTGCTCTGCCCAATTTGGTGTTGTATTACAAGGCAGCTGCTATTACTTGGGTTAAAGACTGGATCTTGATGACAAATAATAGAACACTGCAACTTGAGAGTCACGATTTAGACGGGCTGGCATCATTATGTATGGTATATGGGTAATATACCTACACTTTTCAAAAAACATTGGATAAGGAATGCCTTAATCAAAATTATCCTAAAGCACCAACGTGGCTATCTCCGTTAAGAGCGATAACTAGTTCTCTTACAAGTGCAAGCCTTAACCTCTAACCTATAGACAACTTTTGAATGCTGATTGCTCCTTGAAGCCACTAGCAAAATTAATATCTGAAGGTCACAAGTTAGACTGGTGGAAGTACCAACAAATACACTCACACTTTAAAAATCTCACCAAAGAGGGGGGATTTATGACTAATGACACTCCACTCGACAAAATACAATCTTCTGGTGATTCAAAGCTTTTTAGTAAATTCTATAGTATTTTGCTAAATGAAAAAAATGATTGATACATTGGTAAAAGATACTATGATAAGATGGGCAGAAAATTTTGGCTATCCTATTCATCTAAACAAATGGGACTCCTTGTGGAATACGGTTAAACTTTTTAAATCTATAGCCTTCAAGGAAAACTGTTATAAGATGTTTTATAGATGGCATTTCTCCCCCCACCGTTTATCTAAGATGTATAATTGCACACCCAAATGCTGGAAATGTAAACATGACATTTGTACCTTCTATCATATGTGGTGGACATGTAAAGAGGCAAAGGCATACTGGATAATGGTAAAATTATTTTTAGAAAGATATTTGAAGATTAAGTTAGAGCTTAGACCAGAATTTTTTCTATTAAATATATTAGATATTAATATCTCATATGACCAGAAATATGTATTTCATCATGTAATAGTTGCAGCAAGGATATTGTATGAGAAATTTTAGAAACAACCAGAAGTGCCAACAGAGAGAAACCTCCACGAAACGATAAGAGAATGTATTGAAATCGACAGGCTCTCTGGTTTTCTAAAGGGAGACTACGAAGAGATTTCCAAAAAAAAGATGGCAAGAAGTAACAAACTTATTAGTATTGTGATACTATTTGGTGATTTGTTAATATGCTAAATTGTTATTTTTGACTTGATATACTCAATGGAATTTTATAGTGTATTCCCCCCTCCTCCCCCACATTCCCCCCTTCTTCTCCCCAAAAAGCCCAATAAAATTACTTAAATAATAAAATTTTAAAATATATATTATTCCTGATTTCTTCATCCTGTCTGCTTCTAACACCTTCTGTTTGGGCTAGGTTTGTGAGGGATTACTGACTAACAATTTTAATTTGTGAATGTCACCAGTTGGTGATATTGCTTATCATCTAGGCAACTGTCTTGTTTCGAGTTTTGAACCTCTGAGATCAATAAATGAGTATTATCTAATTCATAAGGAATGGGTTTTAACATACATTTATTACCTCAAAACATATACCAAATACATAAGCGTTCTAGAAGATTCTAGTTGGCTGAGCTGATGACTACTGGTCTGGTGACTGTGTTATCAGACTGCTATGGTATAAAAGCAGACCTGAAGCTCAATCTGCAAATGAACCCTGCACCAAAACCTATTTTGCACCCATGGGGCCGTGGTAGGTAATTTAGACTCCAGTCAGGGAAGCTGCTTTCTCTCTGAAGCAAATATTCCCAAAGCAAAACAAAAATCCCAAAAAGGCAATAATAGGTTCCATTGGCCTCTTAAAAATGAACCGTGCAAGGCAAAATATATTTATATGGAGCTTTATTTCTACACTAAGTTATAAAACAAAAGTAATACTAGAAAAGATTTCAGAAAATGTTAAAAAAAAACTCAGACTCAAGATATGAACTTATTTAAGTAGAAAACAATAAAAGAACTTAGTTATTCTCTCTAACTGGTTACATTTAGCCAATCTGCTTAAGCTAGATAGACCTAATACTAACTGAGTCAGGCATCTCACAAAGCGGTGCCAAGCAGATACTGTATATTAATGGCTCCTCTTCTCTGTTCTTCTTGTTACCAGAAGCTTCAAGATGGCACTTGATGTGAACTGTCCAATGGTAGTTGAAATAATTGTTATAGCTAACTTCTTACATTCCATAAATAAAAATCCCAATGCAGGACAAACTGTGCAGTTAATATCACAGTTTAAGAAATCACTTTATAACCCATCATTCCTAATTTCCAGATATACCTATATGGCCATTTTTTATAATGTTTCATACATTTCTGAGCACATGATGCATGAATGGGATTTACTCATTTTCCTGTCCAGCAATTTATTTCACCCT
Organism: Phrynocephalus versicolor; assembly: GCA_023846285.1. NCBI lineage: Eukaryota > Metazoa > Chordata > Lepidosauria > Squamata > Agamidae > Phrynocephalus > Phrynocephalus versicolor. Next base: position 17,408,158 of record JAHTLZ010000015.1, read on the forward strand.
TGCCAGGAGGATTGTTTTGTTTTGTATCACTTCATTTCTTGTTGTTTTTTCCTGTGTAAATGTTCTTGTCAATTTATTTTCTTTGCAAAGGGTTTGGATTTCTGGGTGTTGTGGTCATTTCATGGCCACCATGCTTGTACCCGTTGCTAAAAGGTTTTCTTTTACAGTACAACAACAGACTGGCATCAGTAGCAAAAACAACATGAATACATTGCTCAGAAGAAGACAGCTTGAAGGATACATCCTTCCCAGCCCTTACAGGCAAATGAGTGCTTGAGCAGAGATAGTTTCTGCTTTGAATTGTAAAGACAGGCACGTTGAATCTTCTCTTCTCTTTCTTTCTTTCTTAAACTCTGCTATTCATGATACTTTGCAAATCTCTTGAAATCACCTGACACTTTGCAAAAGACTTGTAAAGTATTGTGCTCCTTTGCAAAGAGGTTGGACAAAGTGAGTAAAGGAAAGAACGGAAAAGGGAAACACCTCTCTGTTGCATCACATATCAAACACTCGCAAATGGGAATCCCTTTCAACCATATCAATGTATCAGTTAGGGTTGTTGGTTTTAAAAAAAATAAAAGTAAGGGGAACCACTGCCAAAGAAAACAATAATGAAAATGAAAATATATAAATTCCATGGTGCAGTCAGGAAGAAATGAATCGATATAATTAAAGCCAATAGGAACATTCCCACTGGTATATACTGTGTGACACTCCAAATAAATGTGTTGCTACAACAGTGGTGTGGAAACAATCAGTATAGCTTGGGTTCTTTTGACAGGTGTGATTAGGCCCCTAGTTTTGCTTCTTTGTGTCTTACACAGGCCTATCAAGTGTTGGGCTGGTGTTATTCAGCCTGCTTTTAATGTTTCACAACTCAAACATCTGGAGCTGTCCACCTTTCATATTTAGATCTTTCCTTATACTCATAGTGGGGTCTAACTATATTGTTTTCATGAAGCAGGAGCCCCCCCCCCCCCAGAAATTTACCTTGGTGCAAAATGCTTTTTTGTGATCTTTGACACATTTTCATTTGCTATGATAACTGAGCTTTCTTGTTTTACCCCTGTTTTCAATTTCCCAACTATTACCTTGATTCACAATTTGAGTAGGCCATCGAGTCACTGGAAATTATATAGGTGTTAGCTCACTAAACCTCCAGTATGCCTAGTGTTGAGTTTACCGGATTTCATCCATCATGTTCTTCTATTCCCTTTCTTTTTGCAAATAAATCATCTCCTTGTTCCTCCTCATGGGCTTATTTCAAACAATCACAGAACTAAACCTTGTATCTTTCTCTTATGTATCTGATACTATATATTGGTTTCTTATCCAAGTCTCCAGGAAAAGAGATAGATGGACCTCCTTCTTTCTTACCCTAGAACCTATGGATATTATGTACAGGATTGGATTCTCCTGACCCAACCAGAACTAAAATATCTCTTTATCCAGCTTGTCTTGCAGACATCCTTTAAATAAACTACATAGAAACTGCAAAACAGTACCTGTATGAATAGTTTTCAATATAATATATAATTGTACTATACAATATCAGTCAACTAAAAATATGTACTTTGCTAATTCTTGTTACAAATGCATCCAAGTCAGAAATTCCCTTGACTAGCCCCTGGCTTTGACAATATTCTAGGCTTATTAGGAGCCAGTCCTTGTGGTCTGAGAAGTGTGTCCTCTTCATAAAAGTGGTAGATGTGACAATAACTACTGCTCTTGTTTTCCATTTAAACAATATCCCCCCTTATGCATACAGTAGTTCTTGCTTCTTTGTGAGTGAAAAGGCAGAAGGTAGAATTTTTCCACATATACGCTGCCATCTGCCAAAAGGAAAAATACTGCTCAGTCTGTAATGGACTAACTCAGAAAGTGATGGAGTGTGTGATTCTCTGGAGGTTTTTAAACAATGATTAGATGGCCATTTGTCAGAGACACTTTAGGTGTGTTTATTTATAAGTAGCACATGTTGTGATCTGTCAAGGAGTAATACTCCATGACTCTTCCATTTCTATAGCTCTACTATTATAAGTACTAAATGCACAGGAAACCATAGCGTTTCCTTGAGCTCCTATCCAAGAATGTTTCTCCTACCCAAGAATGTTCTCACTGGCCGTCAAGAAGAATACCAGAAATATTTTGAGTCAAATGAGTGAGCCACAGTAGGAAAACATTCTCTCTTTTTTTCTTTAAATGATTCAAATCAATTTAAGAGTATTTTACACATTGTCTTAAATGGCAATTTTTTTTTAAAAAAAAGTCCCAGGCCATAAAATATTATAGCTTTAATAAAATGCAAAAGCAGCAATAACAAATTAAATCAAAAGTCAATTAAAATCCAAGGTTCTTTTAAATCTCATACCTAAACCACAGCCTAATGGGATAGTTCTAAAACCAAAATGGCAAAATTGCTGTGTGTAACTAAAACTTGACTAAACCCCTAAAATGGGAGCATCTGGGGAAAGTTACTGATCAAGAATATAATCACCTGGCTATTTAATATAGGAACCAATGATCCTTAACTACCTTGAGACAAGTGGCAGGCTTTAATTGTCAACATCAATGCCTGGATATGTGCCCAGATAAGAATGGAAATGGTGACTTACGCTGACCTTGCAGCTTGTTCCAGTCAACAATCCAGCCACTGCATCCTGCAGCAACTGATACTTCCCTGCCATCTTCAAAACAGCTTGATCTAAAGTCTTAATTTAGATATCACCAGGATAAAAATAACTGTAACAGTTGGGGAGCTTCTCAAACTGGTAGAAATTCCACATACAGAGGGAGAGGAAACCAATTTGGGTTTTTAAAGGAAGATAATATTGTAATTTATGGTATTCACTTTGATCCTGAACAATATCTAGATTGATATGAGAAAGCTGTCATGAATCCATCTCCATCTGTGACTTAGATCCTTTTTCTTCACTTGCCAGAAAAATAAAATAAAATAAAAGTCAGCCTTTCTTATAGGAAACTGGAGATAGCACACGTCTTAGGAAGACCTGGGTCCCATACTATGAGGCAGCTAATTTGCCACTTTCATGTGAATTTCTGACAATCCTCATTATCAGCATTGTAAATTCCCAATGCCATTCTCTGGATCAACAATGTGAAAATGGCTTCTCACCTTCAAAAGACTAAGACATTTTCTGTCAATCTTCTGTAGGGTATTTTTAAGTTTGCACAAACCAATTTTAGCACAAATAATGCAAAAAAGTGCATAGTCCAACAGATGCGGCTTTACTGTATGGTCTTTTAAAATTAGAAGTATCAGATGGGTTCTTTTCATTAATACCGCATGAGAGTGCAGCAAGTGATATGGGTATATGAGCAAATCAACATTCTTCAAGGCAAATCAACATTCTACAAGTCAATTTTCAAAATGGAGTCAATCCAAACACACAGATATATTTGGAGAATTTTGGCAAAGGATTTTCAAGTTGTGATATTTTAAAAAGTAAAACTGTTTCCTCCCATTGCAGAAACAACTGTCTCCAGATTTAAAATAGATCCAATGAATTGTTTTGCTATGAAAAAATCTAGGCTGCATGGTTTGAAACATTGATCCTCTAAAAAGGCCTTTCAAAAGGGAAAAATTGTCATTTTGTTATAAACTGAGCATTCATGGAAGAAGCTTTCAGCAACCGCATTCCAAAGTAGTTATTTAATATACTGTACTCCAATCATAAATACTCATGGAGATTGCAGCCAAAAAATCAGAAAAAAAGCTTAAACTAGAAAGGGCAACAATGAAGGAACTAGGAAAGATCATCAACCATAAAGAGGTCACTGAATAACTAGGTAAGTACAGTATTGACTGCTTCACCATCTTATCATAGCTTAGCTTTAGTTTATTAGTAGGGATGGGCACGAAATGGAAAAACAATGTTTAGTTTCAACCCCCCCCCCAGGGGGTCAGTGGGTTTGGGGTCATATGGGGTTCAGCAGCAGCTCTGGCAGCAGCTGCAGTGGTGCACCTAGGCTGGCCTGCCGGGCCTGCTCACCCTCTCCAGCCAGCTGGTGGGGCTTTGGCAGCAGCTTTGGCGTCTCCGGCTCCAATGGCTCTGGCAGTGGCTCCGTGGCTCCGGAGGTGGTTTCGGCAGTGGTGGCTCCAGTGGTGGGGCTCATCTAGCCTACCAGGCCCATTCACTCTCTCCAGCTGGCTGGTGGGGCTCCTGCAGTGGTGGCTTTGGCGGCTTTGGCGGCTTCAGCATCTCCAGCGGCAACTTTGGCGGTGGCTCTGGAGGCAGCTGATTTGATGGCAGTGGCTTTGGCGACTTCATCAACAGCTTTGGCTCCAGCAGCAGCTCCAGCGGTGGGCCTAGGCCAGCCTGCTGGACCCCCTTGCCCTTTCCAGTTGGTTGGTGGGGTTCCAGTGGCAGCTTCAGTAGTGGCTCTGGCAGTGGTGGCTGAAGTGGAGGAGGAGGAAGAAGAGGGACACAAGCAGGTAAGGGAGCCATTTTACAGACAAACAAAATGGTTCATTTTAATTAAAAAAAACCACTGTTTCATTTCATCTGTAACAAAATGCTGCTTCATCGTTTTGTTTTGTTTCATTTCATTTTGTTAGCTAATGAAATGACAAAACAGCATTTCATTTTTCATTTTGTGCCCATCCCTATTTATTAGCCCAAGCCTAATCAATTACCAGTCCATTACATTTTTCACTACCTCTGGTGAAAAGGAGAAAAAGTGCATGTGTCATATGTCTATGTCACCACAGATATGTCAAACAGCAGAGCAGTGGACATATTGGAATGTTGCAAATATGCATTTGTCCTAGTCCTATTGTTTCTGTCTGTACAATCACTGAAGTCCTGATGGCTAACTGATGCCAGTTACACTACCTGACATACAAACAGCACCTTTATTAATCGGCTAAATTGGCTACTACAACCACTGTGATTGTGTTGCTGTGGATGCAAAAGTAGGATTGGGGACATGAATTTCATGCTTGTGCAGGCATACAAGTTATAATAAAAACAGTGGCTTCATAGTAGCCACAAAGAGATTGGACAGAAAACAATATTAGTCTAGCCGAACTGTGTAATAGATAAATAAATAATAACATAAGTAATGTAGTTTGTATCTCCTGAAAGGTGTATTGGTAGAACTAACATTACTCATAAAATGAATCTCTGTTTCCCTTAGGTTCGGTTGTGTCTATGTATTTTTCATATTCTTTGTTGGTCACATCCTACATTAAATGAAAAGACCAAGCATGAAATCACATCTGTTTTGAATGGCACAGTGGATTATCCTGCATCTCTGAAAAACATACCCCCCTCACCCCCTCTCTCTCTCTCACTCTCTCTCTCTCTCACACACACACCACATTCTGTAGAGAAAAAGTTTACCAGAAAGTGACTGCCTAATGGCTTTCCCTCTAAAACAAGATTCAGTGTGGGTTTTTTTCCTCACTTGTACCACACAGATTTCAGTAGTAATATAATTGGAAGCAGTGGTTCCACAATCCTGCTGCTATCTTTTCAAAGTTATTCTCTCCCCACAACATAATCAACATTTCGGAGCAGCATCAAACCGGAGATTTTTTGCTTGGGAGTTGTTATGTTTATCTTATTAAGTGTACAAGGATAGCAGGTGTTCTTTGTTATATTTTATATTTACAATAATCATATGCCTTTAGACTCTGCTGTTTGTCTCTCCTACTTGTCTCAGCAAGCATTATAGGAATTATGAAGTTAGAAAGGGCCTACAAGGCCATTAAGTCCAACCCCTAGTCAACGCAGGAGTATAAATCGCAGGATATTTGCTGGGCAAGAGCAGATCTGTTTTATCATCTTCTGCGAATGGTTAGTAGCACTGTGTCCAGATACATTTCGTTAAACTTGATATCTTTACAGTTCTTGGCTGCTTCCCTGCATTTCCTCAGGAACAGCCCATCGGACATTCGCATAATGTTTGCTTTATGCATGACCATAACTTTGCTTCTCTGATTGTTTCTGGCGTATTCCAAAGCAAAGTCGGCAATGCGCTTGCTCGCGTATTCCGTGATGAGTTTGATACTCTGCACGATGCCATCGACAATTGAGTGCTCAATCCCCCTGTATTCGCCTTCGGTGTTCTCCCATATTGTGACAATGTTGATATCGGTGTAGGGGGTTTTGTAGCCTTCGATCGACATGCAGGGGCGGACATTGGCATAGAGGTCAAAGATCTCACGGAGCAGTAGGTTCGTGGATGGGTGGCCGGTGGTGATGGGCGTCTTCAAAGAGCCTTTCAGTCCTATCTTGTTCTTGTCCATGGATTCTTTGGCATCTGGAGGGATCATCCACTTCCCACCAGGCCCTTGAATCACTGACACCTGACTCTCTTCAAAATGAACAGGAGCCTTAGCGGCTTCAAAAATTTCCACAACGGCAGCAGATATTTCTGGTCCGATGCCATTGCCTGGGATCAAAGTTACTGTATGCATAGCACTACCAAAACTTCTGGTCACCTGTTTTTGGTTCTGAAAGCCCCCTAGTAAACGAAAGACTTTTGGCACCCACGACGAAGCCATGGCGGAGGAGGAAGAGGCGCCAGGTTACCGCACCACCTCACGGCCTCCTGGTTAGTAGCAAATATTTATGAGCCTTAGATACAAGGATCAGCCTCTATCTTTAGTTAAAAGGAGATAAGCCTATTCCAGGACTGAAATGCTCACACTCTGGAAATTGTTGACAGTTAATGTCTCCGCTTGTCTCAGCACAGTAAATATGTGTTCTCTTTTTTTGTCTCCCATTTCTTCTGCCATCTCACTCTCCATTTCAGATGGTTCTACTCTCTCCTCCCCTGTACTGCATCTCTCTTATTTCTCTTTGCTATAGAGCCTTTCTCGATTTACCACCACTCCTTCACTTTTCTTCGACATTCTTCTGGAATTGCATTCAATAAATCTTTGTGTGGAACTAAAGTGATTTGGTCTCTTTTTGTCATTTAACAATGCTCCTTGTAGGGGACATAATCCTAAAGCCTCTGCTGTGTTTTGGCTGCCTAAGAAGCTCACAAGGGCAATATCCTCTACGGGCCCATGCTCCTAAGTCTCTTACACGGTGCTCCTTTTAAATTGGCAGACATGCTGACTTCTCAACCACATCTACTGGACCACCCTGACAGCAGCCTGTTCTCTAGCAACACAAGAGCCAGAGTTTCAGGAGAAAGCAATTTCTGGAGCTTCAGAGTTATCCCTCAATCACCCCTTGTCCCTGAATGATTTGCTTCCCCAAAGGGGAAGTGGCTTCAAACATAGGCAGACGATATAAGCCACAACTTCTAGAATCCCTCAGATGGCATAACAAATAACTTTTGCAAGCTTGGAACACGTGTTCAAAATACCTGTTCCAAGTGAATGTGAGAAAAGGAAAGAATGTTTAAGAATATTTATGGAAGCACCTCATTTCCATAGGTGAGCAACATATTTTGAATGCAGTTACAAGAACCTAGCATGGAATTAACCTATTGAAATTTTATTGTACATGTCTGCATGAGCAACATCAGTGATGTCATCAACAGTTGAAGAGTACTAAGGATTGATGTCTTCATTTGGTGACTTTGGAATGCATGAAGTTAATATATAATGTGACAATTCTGCATGGACCCTGAAATCACAGAGAGAAGCCCCTAATCAGCAGCAATTTGCCACTACTGATGCTGTCATTCCCATTGCACTTCCGGAGTTATGCAACAGGATTTCAACCATTAGATTCAACGTATTAACATTGAAGTCATTACTTCTGCAGTAACAGGTGGGATCAACCACCTGATGCATCAAAAGAAAAATGTTTTGAAATGAAGCTTATAGCATTCATTTGGGAAAAAATGTTTTAAAATATTAGATGCTTTGCCCCAATTTGAAGCAAAACTAAACAATCTTAAACATTAATCTATTAAGCCTACCTGTTATTTCTAACCTCTACAAAAATATTATATGTCGCTTCAGGTGACCATTACTTAACCAGGAAAAAAGTTTTACTTTTTAAAGTAGGATTTCCTAAGGGATTTGTGTGAATAATTGTCTAAAATGCAACTGCTACAGCGAAAACATAAACACTTATAAAATCCTAACTATGCATGTTTATGGGGACCACCATAGATGACTTCAAAAATTATTTGACAGATTTATAGGGATCTGACTATATATGGTGATTAAATCAAGATAGGGAATGAATTTGATTAAAGATCCCAGGTTCGTCCCCTGATAATTGCAAGCAGGGTAAAGAATGTGACTTTGTCCAGTGCCCTGGAAAATGACAGCTTTTGGTGGTAGACAATAACCCATTAGAGATGAGCACAAAATGAATATATAGTGTTTAGTTTCATTTCATTTCTTTAGTAATTTCATTTTGTTTCTTTACTAATGAAGTTTTAAAATAATTTCAGAATGAAATGAAATGAAACAAAAATATATAATGACTCCCCTGAGTCCTAGAGGCAGCAAAATTGCAAGGGAGCTTCTTCAAGCTCTTCTCTGTCAGCTTCCAAAATTTGGAGAGGTTTAGGGTTTAGGGGGCTCAGTTATTAAAGTCCAAATCAGGTCCCCCAGGAGAAAATCATTCTAATTGAGATGGAAAGCCTCTAATCGCTCACTGGCATTGGGGGTGGCTTTCCAACTCAGAATGTTTTTCTCCTGGGGGGAAACCCCTTTGGAGTTTAATAACTAAGCCCCCTAAATCCCAAACCTCTCCAAATTTGGGGGGCGGGGCTTACAGGGAAGAGTCCAAAGAAGCTACCCTGCAATTTTGGTGCCAAACATGGATGTGGCCCATAATTTTGAGTACATAAACATAACAATATATTGCAGGGAAGCTTCCTCAAGCTCTTCCCTGCAAGCCTCCCAAATCTGGAGAGTTCTGGGTTTCAGAGGGAAGAGTTATTAAACTGAAAAGAGGGTCCTTCTAGCTAGCTAATTGCAAAAGTGTGTAGGGCACAAGGTGGAAATAAAGGGGTTTTACATGCCTGCTGAATACCACAATGTTTTGTTATGTTTAATTGTTTATCAAATTGGAGAATGTGCTACTGCTTCCTGTGTTATACACTCTGGGTTAAACTTTAATCTGGAAAGTATATAAAGTACTAAGTTACCACTACACAGGAAGAAGCAGTTAATTCTCTGGTTCAAGCGGGGTGACTCATTGCTTCCTCCGCTGCCACCTTTCCCCTTACTGTCCAACTGAAACCTCTCTTTAAAAAAAACACTTTTAAAATGACCTGGGGGACACACTTTGGAGCTTTATAACTCAGCCCCCTGAACCCCAAACTGCTCCAGATTTGGGAGGATTCCAGGGAAGAGTACAAGGAAATTCCCCTGGTTCAATTTCTGAACCCCCCCCCCAAAAAAAACCAATTTGGTTCGTAGTATAACATTATGTATTTATATAATATAACATATTTTATAATAGACTTTAAATACTTCTTTACCCAGCATGTTGTTAGTCTGTGGAACTTCCTGTCATAGGATGTGGTGATAGCATCTGGCCTGGATGCCTTCAAAAGGGGATTAGACAGATTCCTGGAGGAAAAGTCTATCACAGGTTACAAGCCATGATGGGGATGTGTCATCTCCAGGCTTAAAACTGGGGTACTTCAAGGGCCAGATGCAGGGGAGTGGCATCAGGAGATTGATATCTAATCTCATGTGGTCCCAGAGGCATTTGGTGGGGTCACTGTGAGATACAGGAAACAGTGGGCCCTTGGCCTGATCCAGCATGATTCCTCTTATGTTCTTATGTGTTGGTGTTCCCAAAGCTATCTCTTTCTCCCCATACTTCTGTTGTTGGAAATCAAATGCATTTATCCGATCTCAAAAGACAACTTCTTATGTCTTTGATATAACTGTAGCTTTCTCTAGCTTTTTTGGCTGGGCTTGGTTTTAAAAGACTAAATGCACTTAGTCATTTGGGTTATGACTTCAAGGTGAAATTTATCAAATGCAGAATGAGAGGTTATCAAACTCTTGCTTCACTAAAAGAAAAAAGGAAGATCAACCCCCTAAAGATAAATATTTCATTAAACTTTACAAAGACCTTAAGCAGTTTTAGCCCATTTATCATTTCTAATCTTGCCTCTTCTTCCCTACCTCCTCCTGCCTTTGCTTCACCAACCAGAGTTTAGAATGCAGCAGGAAGCAGTGTGCCAAAGAAAAGGACTGAACTGGTAATACGATAACAGAAAACTCCCCTTGCATTAGCTGACACTGGCGTTCACTTGCAATTATGTTGGGAATGGCCATATTTCATAACAAAATTACAGGTCTGTTTGCAGGCTGATGGAAGGTGTGTGCTCACATAGAGAGCCGCAATGCAGGTCAAACTGACCCGTGCTGCTAACTGGCATGGAAGTACTTGAAGCCCATTAACTTATAGCAGGGGAAATTGTCCATTTTAATGAAGGTCTCTGACCTCCCTTGGACTTAGGCCAGACACACTGTAGGCAGCCTTATGGCATATCCACTATATGCAGTGTGATACCACATTAACTGTAATAGGTGCATTTGTCTGAATGCTGGGATTTGTCATTGGGAACAATAGTTATCCCATGAAAGCTTGCATGAGTTGTTTGATTTTTGGGGGTCTAAGAAAGGTGTCAAATTCTTTTGCAGTTTTGTGTTGTGTAATGACCACATGGCTTCCTCTGGGTTTTGAAAAAGAAATATCTGCTGCAGTTTGAGGTGAGAATACACTGGAGCTGTCTAAGAAAGAACTCCCAATTCCTCGTGAAATTGCAAACCCCAGGATTCCACAAGATGCAGTCGTGGAATTTTATTAGGTTACCAGTTACAACCGTGTCATGAAAAAGTATCTTTACTATTTGCTGCCTTCGCTGTTCAGTCAATCCCACTAGCTCCCTCCTGCCACTGTTTTCAGAGAAACAAAATCTAAGCATTGAGTGTATAATGTTCCTTTCCAAATTCCGAAGCTTGCACAAAGCTCGAGGTGGCATCCAGCTTTCCCTTTGGCAGCTTCTGAGAGAAGACCACTTCACCTTGAAAAGCACCAGACATAATCCAACAGAGCCCCTATTTGAAATGGATTTCTCTTCATCTGAGTGCTGCTACTCATTATTGTACCTGGGGGTATCAAGAACTGCATGGGGAAAAGATCATGATATTTAATAATGGCATGCTGTCAAGTCAGTTGGTGACCCACCTCAGGGTTTTTTTTTAGGTTAGAAAGTAGTTAGGAGTAAAATCTATCCTGAAACCACAATTTCATTGGAGCACTGTGGTGACTTCAGCCTAAAGCTGATTATACAGTGCAATTATAAATTTAAACCAGCTTCCTAATTAATTGCATTCTTAGCTGCCACAGCTGTTCTAGGGGGGAAGAAAACAAAAACTCATTACAAGAAGTGTTGGGGAGTTTGCATTCTGCAGAGGAGGGCAACCAGAATGATTAGGGGACTGGAACACCTTCCTTACCATCTGAGGCTGCAACGGCTGGGCCTCTTCATTCTTGAACGATGGCATATAAGAGGTGGACCTGATTGATGTTTATAAAATTATACATGATGTGGACAAAGTAGGTAAGGAAAAACTGTTTTCCATATCACACAACACTAGAACTAGGGGGCACTCCTTGACAGCTTTAAGAAAGGACTGGACAAGTTCATGGAAAACAAGGGAATCAATGGCTATCATTATGGATGCCTGAGGACAACTTCCGGGTTAGAGAGATAGGCAGGATATTTCTCAATGTCATTTGTGGGGAATCGTAAGCAGGTGAAGACATCTGCTTAGGAATATCCTGAAGCAAATGGTGAGCCACTGTATGAGACAGAATGCTGGGCTGAATGAGCTGTGGCCTGTTCCAGCAAGGCTGCTCTTATGTTCTTATGCTGTGTGGTAATACTTCTTGGTACACCCGTCACAGCTGTGGCAATGCTCTAGGGCAACTTGACATGTTACACAGCATGGGAGTCCTACATTACTTCTATTCTGCACAAGCAACAGGCATGCAAACCAGCAAACAAGTAAAACCCAAGAGTTAATCCTGGTTTTTTCAGCACAAGCAGTGCCCAAGAAGCAGAGAAACCAACCATGGTCTAAAGCAGACATTAAAGCAAAGACATTTTCAACTCTTACTATGCGAATGAAATTATCCCCTTGCAGGATGGTTTAGGGTTCTTTACACTGTTGGGAGAAGTCACCCAATCAGCTTTCCTTATGAGATTAAAAGCTTTTCTTTAAATCCATCCTTCTCAAACTGGAGTGATTCAAATTGGCGTGCTAACTTACAAAATGTTAGTGAGCCTACTTTTGTGATGGTGAATACCATTCTTTTGTTGTTATTTCCTCATTTATAACAGGCTATGACTAAACCTACTTCAGTCTCTCCCACTCACTCCTATTTCAAGGAGAAAAAAGAAAGCAGTCAATGTCATGTTGGGCAAATACAGTGCAGGCAAGAGGACCTTGGCACATAGCTTGCTGAACACCTTGAGGTATCCTCATAATGTATGGCAGCCCATCTAGCCAGCCTCTGACAACCAGCTGGCATAAATGATATGAAAAGGCAGATTCATCACTTCAAAAAGCTGCACAGTCTTATTGCCATGGGTTTGGAAATATCTCGATATAGTTGATTTTCGAGCTATCCAGAACAACTGATGACCAGAAATGTGATCCATTAGGTAGGGGGAGGCAGATTTCTGTCCTTTGTAGACCAACAGTGGGAGCCATTTCCCAACATCCCTCTGTTAAAAAAAAGTTAGTGAACAGCTTGCTGCAGGCTTTGGCCGCGGTCTTACCATAGTTTTCTGCATATATAAATTTCATGTATATTTTTTTTCGGGCAGTCACGTGGTTTTTAATGTGCAGTCGGAGTTCTCTCTTCTGCGTCATATTTTCCTATTCTGGTTCCATCTCTACCTGTCTACTTCGCATTTTCCCCTTCTTTCTGGCTCTACTTTCCAAGCCTCCATGGTGTTTAACCTCAGGAAGCTGCTGTAAAAGGGGAACAACAGATTTTACTGTGTATTTTTGGGGTCATGTCATGGTTACAGAAGCAAATAAGTAAGCATTTTCGAGTGAAGTTTCTAAATCCAGCCCCTGGCAGTGGTTTAGGAAACTTCACTGAAACTGCTGTTCTAGGGGCATGGTCAGCTGGGACCGGAATTTACTTCTCTTCGCAGTTAGCATGTTATCTTTTTCTGCGCAGTTCACCGCCAGGAAACTATGCAGAAAACGCTGGTAAGACCGCAGCCTTTGTTAAATTAAATAAAATGCCCTGTCTTAAACCAGGTTGCTGTCTCCTCCCTTCATTCTTCATGTATGTATCCCACAAACTGAAGAGTAAATGGGCCTCTAATCTCTATCTCTTGTTGTCATTAGGACATGCATTACCACTCTGATGCTTTGCCTTCCTGAAGGCAGGCAAATGTGCAAGATGCTATGATACCATGCTAATCAGACTGAGAAAAGATGGCAAAAGTGACTGTCAATTCCAGCTTTTCCTACATGAAAACATTTAAGCATCAGGTTCTTTTCATCCCAAAAATGTGATAGGGCAAATTTTCTAAATTCTTCAAAAATAATATGAAGCTATATTGGGGAAGGTATGCATGACTGGAGGGAGCCTTCTTAGTCAGCCACATTTTAAAATAAGAAAAAAAAATCTTGTGTTAGATAAGATAAAGGGCATGTACATAAGAAGCTTCTCCAAAAAGTCAAAGTGCTAACCTGAAGTTGGCATCAAGGTGTTTGAAGTAACAGGGATTCAAAGGGAGACTTTTAGGAGTTAAGCCCGGAAAACCCGCAATGTGGATGAATTGGTTTTTGTTTCATCCACAGTTCATCAACACTCAAATTCTTTGCATTCTGAATATGAAGAAATGTGTGCCTTTTTATTTTTATTTTAATTATAAAAAGGACTGCAAAGCAAATCTTATCCGTCTTTACATCCAACTAATTTTGGAATCCCTTTCCTTCTGACATCACATCTGAATGTATATGGAATGTAAGAGCATGAGAAACATGACCAGAACTTTACCATTCCATCCTATAGATTGGAATGTGTGATTCTGAGATGATGAATTAACCCAGGCCATAATTTCTTTTCTACAATTAGTTGGCAATAGAAATGAAGAGAGATCATATCTTCTTCCCCACACCAATGTTAACATAAGAAGAGCCATGCTGGATCAGGCCAAAGGCCCATCTTGTCCAGCTTCCTGTATCTCACAGTGGCCCCACCAGATGCGTTTGGGAGCGCATGAGACTAGATATCTGTCTCCTGATACCACTCCCCTGCATCTGGCCCTTGAAGTACCCTGGTATTAAGCCTGGGGAATTACAGATCTCCATCATGGTTTGTAACCCATGATGGACTTTTCCTCCAGGAATCTGTCCAATCCCTTTTTGAAGGCATCCAGGCCAGATGCCATCACCACATTCTGTGGCAGGGAGTTCCATAGACTAACAACGCACTGGGTGAAAAAATATTTTCTTTTGTCTGTTCTTACTCTCCCAGCCCTCAATTTGAGTGGATGTCCCCTAGTTCTGGTATTTTGTGTGTGAGAGAAGAGATTCCCTTTATCCACTTGACTCATGCCCTGCATTATTTTGTATGTTTCAATCATATCCCCCCTCAGGCGCCTTTTTTCCAGACTAAAGAGCCCCAAATGTTTTAGCTTTTCTTCATAAGGGAGGTGCCCCAGCCCAGTAATCATTTTAGTCGCTCTCTTCTGCACCTTTTCCAGTTCCACTATGTCTTTCTTGAGATGCGGTGACCAGAATTGTATTCCAGGTGCGGCCTTACTATTGTTTTGTATAATGGCATTATAATGTTGGCTGTTTTATTTTTAATCCCCTTTTTGATAATCCCTAGCATGGAATTGGCCTTTTTCACCGCTGCCACACATTGAGGAGACACCTTCATGGAGCTGTCCACCAACACACCAAGATCTCTTTCCTGATCTGTCAGAGATAACTCAGAGCCCATGAGTTGATAGATAAAGTTTTGATTTTTTGCCCCAATATGCATTACTTTACATTTGGCTACATTAAAACGCATTTGCCATTTCGTAGCCCATTCCCCCAGTTTGGAGAGATCCTTCTGGAGCTCTTCACAATCTTCTCTGGTTTTTACCACACGGAAAAGTTTTGTGTCATCTGCAAACTTGGCCACCTCACTGTTTATCCCTGTCTCCAGGTCATTTATGAACAGATTGAAAAGCACCGGTCCCAGGACAGATTCCACATTTAAGTAGGCACTTTGTACAGACAATTCTCTGGCCAGTGATCTTCTGTGCAGAATTTATTTTCCATCCTTTGGCTAATGACAAAATATTGCATGGAACTCTATCTCTCTTTCTCTTCATGGACTTTATAGCAAATGCTTCAAATCACAGTTAGATGATAATTGATTCTGTCATGAAGTTATATGGAATTACATTCCTTTCCAGGCTCAACTTTTTCCTCTCTCCATGTTTAATAGTGTGATTTATTTTAATGGCCATAATGTATTCTGGCAAAATCCATTTAAATTTGTAATATCTATATTGAATGTCTCTAACTTACTCATTTTTGTAACTACCTAGGAACACCAGACTGATGACAAATGAGGCTTACAACTTGTTTCATGAATCAAATCCCTTTCAAAATTCGTAATAAATTTTAATATCAAATGTGAGACTGTGTAGCTTCTGGAGCTATCATCCATAGAAGAAACCTGGTGATCGGATATGGCAGTAGAAAGTGGGTATCTATCATTTTAAAAATATATGTATTTATAAGCATTTCATTTTAAACAATGATACATTCAACTGAGTTGTACTTAAGCCAAATAGTAACACAGGATACTACACTGTCAGAGGTGTTGTCAATAGGTGTGTCCTAGTAAGGCTGACTTACCCTGAAAATTGAAAGCATGTTGCACTTGGGTTCTTCAAACTCCACTATCCTCAGAAGATAAACTGACTTTACTTTCACTTACACTCAGTTTGCTGTGGAATTGAATGATTGACCCCCTCCCAATATCAGGTAATATATTGAATTCTTCTACCAACCATTTTCCTGCAGGTGTGGGATCCACTCTTTGGATCCTGAAATGCCACTTTGCCCAATCAACTCCATGTTTAGGGCACAGGCAGACAATGTGCATGTCAGTTGTTATTAATTGTGGCCCTCCATCTCTGTTTTCGTCACCCACATGGACACTGGACATCAATTTTCAGGTGGTAAGGTAAGCAGTATTGGCAACAATGAAAGGTGCCACTCTGAGTACATGTTTATATCAGCAAAGTCAGATAAAATTTGGAGCTTTGTGGTTGTGGGTGGAGGTTTGGGCAAAGTCTGCACTTACTCTTGGAAGCAATGACCAAGCTGGTTGTAGCTTCTCACAAGGACATTTCAAGGGGAGTGTTACTGCTGTTGGATGTAGTGGTCTCTAAAGACTGTCAATCTTTATATACAGTACAGATGACAAAAATGAACCAGCAGGGGAAAAGGCAGATGGTTTCATTGGGAAAGTGTTTGTTATTAGAGTTATGACCAATGGGGACCTTGAAGGAGTATCTTCCCCAGCAGAATAACAGTCAGGTGAAATTGTTTCAGCAGAAGGATGGGCCATAAAATTCCAGTTTTGGACAGTCACTTTGGGTGCTCTGCAGAAAGCAGAAATAGTGGGGTGGAATTTCAGGACACGCTCATCCTATATAGATGCAGCATTGACTGCAGCAGTGTTGTGCTACAGGACTGATGGTGTCAAACGGTTGGGGAGATGGTCATCTCACAGATTTGACACTTATGTGCACCTGTTGACACAGTCCTAGGTTTCTAGTGCTTAGTTGTTTCACAGTTTTTCAGGTCCAGCACTTTTGTTGTCCCAGATCAGTGTTCTTCTAATTGGCCTCTTCAGCTTCATGTTTTTAAGTTTGCTTTAAGATCCAGTTGGGAACAAAACCTGGCCCTGGAAACTTGGGACATGCTGGAGAGGAGAGGTCAGAGGGACAGGTTTATGGATCTGTTACACATTCAACATAGTTTTTGTTCATCTGGGGAGCAATGATTTAGCTCTCATTTTACATGTCATTACTGACCTGTGGGTTTTAGCATGCATCTGTCCGATGAGGGTCTGCATATGTTCTTGTGTGATCTCCATGGGGTCTATGTGTGGGGCATAGGGCATACTAAGTAACTTTTATGCCATAGCAAGTAGCATAGAAGGCAATATCAAGAGGTTTCTGCACCGAGAGCGGGGCTAGCAAGAGCCTCACTGGAGAGCAGACCATATACAATACAGTCAAGATCCTTAGGTGGTCTATATTCAGGGAATAGCTAATCATTATGGTAACTCACTAGGAATAGATCTGGGTGAGAAGCAAAGCTGGTCCCAGATTCAGATCATGATTCCATACTGACATACAGTAGGCCCCATTTTGAAAGAGGAGGTGTATATCAGTTATTCAAGTGTGGGCCTATTTTAACCCACCTCCTGTGTCCTGTCTTGTTACTCCAGGCTGATGGGGTAAAAGAAGCAAAGTTAAAAACCAAATGATAAATTATTACAATACTTTAAAAAAATAAACAATTTCAAATTAAAACACATAATAATAGCAGGATTTAAAACAAAAGTAAAACACATAATGAAATGTTTCCTTTATAAAATCCCCTTGGGCAACCAGTTATTTGATTGGAAATTTCATATACAATAAAATCATCATTACAAAAATGTAAAACCCTCTAATCATAAAAAACTACAGTAATATTTTAGCCACATTCTAAAATGTAAAGACAGTAGTTCATGGCCTTAAGCAGTAACTTTGACATATATCAAAAGTTAAAAATTCAAAATTCTCTTACTCAAATTAATTAAACCACCAAGTAAAACTCTCTTTAGCTGTGGACCATGTTGCTTTTTTCCCCTTTCTCCAACATCTTTCTAATTTAGAAGGCTGGGAAGGATGAAGGAAGATGTGGGAATATTGAATGATGCTAGGGGGGTTGTTTTGAGTTTTTCAGGCTGTTTGGCCATGTTCTGCTAGGGGGATTCAGAGTGGATATAAGTAGGGTAGGGTAAGAAAGTGAAGAGGCAGTGGGTCTGTGACCGAGAAAGGATAAAGGAGGACCATGGCTGAGGAGGAAAGAACTGAGGTGGGACGGCGGAGGGAGAAAGAAGGATAATGGCTGAAGAACAATGAGGGCCTATCATTCTTGAAGTCCTCTGGCTGGAGAAGTTTGGCAAAATGTCAGGAAAATCAGCTTTCCTAGAGGGTGCCTGGAGGGATATTGGGTGCAAACAGATCCAATGACAACTGGTAGAAAAACATGAGTGAGAGGCCTCTGAGAAACCATTTCAGGATGTTTAGGAAGAAGCCCTAACCTTGACAGGAAAAACAGAAAGCAAGGGCTGCTCTAAGCCTGACAGAGTTCGGGGGCGGGACTCGTTTGCCCATCAGTAGACATGGGCACGACTCGGCAAAATCCTCGTTTCCGTTTCCGTTCCTCGTTTCCGTTACGTAATGTAACGGAACGAAGAACGACAATTACTCCGCCAGAAATCGAACTCAAACTGACTAAAGAAAAATTGGGTCTGATTTGTCATGGTCGTTCCTGGCATCGCAGCGATCGCACGATGCCAAGCGGCACAGAAAAAAAGTTTAAAAATAAAAAAAATTCCGATTCCCGGCCAAAAAAGCAGGCAAAAATATGCCTGCCTAAGTGAGTGCACCTACCAGAGGGGTGGTTTCTGGGGGGGGGGGGCCCCCGCCCCCCCCCCTCTCCTGTCCTGGGCTGCTCTGGTGGGGGGCATCCTCGTCGTCTTGCCAACTCGCCAAGTGGCGGCGGCACAGAAAAAAAGTTTTAAAAATAAAAAAACCCGATTCCCGGCCAAAAAGCAGGCGAAAATATGCCTGCCTGAGTGAGTGCACCCACCCCAGGGGGGGGGTTTTTGGGGGGGGGTCCCTGGCCTCCCCCCTCTCCTGTCCTGGGCTGCACATCCTTGTCGTCTCACCAACTCGCCAAGCAGCGGCGGCACAGAAAAAAAGTTTTAAAAATAATAAAAAAACCGGTTCCCGGCCAAAAAAGCAGGCGAAAATATGCCTGCCTGAGTGACTGCACCTACCAGAGGGGTGGTCTCTGGCCTCCCCCCTCTCCTGTCCTAGGCTGCTCTGGTGGGGGGCATCCTCGTCGTCTCGCCAACTCGCCATGCCATGCGGTGCGGGCGGGGGATCCAAAATGGGGCGACCGCAATATTTATTTTGAAATCGTGGTCCAAAAACACACCAAAGCACCACAGAAACCTGTGAAAATAGCTATTTTGAAACTGCCTGAATTTTTATGGTAGCAGCAGTGGGTTTTTCTTGCAACACAACGTCCCCATTGATTTTATTTTATTTTATTTTTATTTTTATGTTTTTACACCTGCGCAATGATGGGCTGGCCATGGGAGTGGACGATGCAAATTTTTGGAGCCATTCCACCAATTGCATGGCCACTTGACCAGGTTTTGACCGAGACTTCTGGGATGTGCCAGTCGGGCATAAAAAGCCCACTAACCCGAACCCGAACCCTAACCCTAACCTTAAGCCTAACCCATACGCCAGTACACTGTCCTTCTTAGTGGGTCAGAGAGGCACCCAGAGGTGCACCCCACGAACTCACCCTAACCTTACCCGTAACCCTAAGCCTAGCCCTTGCGCTAACCCTAACCCTAAGCCAAATCTGTACTCGCATTGCACTACACACTCAAGTACAGTTCCCTTCTTAGTGGACCACAGAGCGCCCAGAGGGAGCCTTCCCCTGTGCACTGTGACTGCACTATACCAGCAGTATGCTGTGAGTCAGAGGCACCCAAAAGAGAGGTGCCTCTGCCATTGCAACTTGGTATGCATATCCAATTGGCTATGCATGCCATTTTGTAGCGGGCCAGAGGAGGCACCCACCCCAGAGAGGTGCCTCCAGGAGCCCGCTTTCCCTTCATAGCGGGCCAGAGGAGGCACCCACCCCACAGAGGTGCCTCCAGGAGCCCGCTACCCCCCCTAAACCAGTACTAATGACAGATGAAAAAACAACAAACGAAACGACAAATTTTTGAAAAATTTCGTGACAAATGGAAACGAGCCGAAATGGGCCGGCTCCGACACACGACAACTCGAAAACGTTATTTTCCCTGGTCGTGCCCATTTCTACCCATCAGCCCTGGACATTTGGCACGAAAGCTTTACGCCGATCCGGGGCTTTGCAGCCTGGAGATGGGAGCCAATATAAGACGGCTCCCTCCCTCACACAGTCTCTTCTTAGTGAGATCAGCAGCCCCACCCTTCCATTGTATGGAACAGAGAATGAGATTAGCTGGTTGCCACAGGGCCGGAAGGGAATTTTTGGTGTCTACTCTGATTGGCCGTGATTAGCCATGTGTTTTTTCCCATCCCGTTCTCTCTTTTGCCTGGAATGGGTATCATTTCCTCTTCACTTATGGGCACAAGGAGTAGGCAGGTAGTGCAAAAGGTAATGGTATTCAGGTACGCCCAAATAAATTGCCCTTAAGGTGCTAGACAGCCCTCGAATAAAGTTAAACATCACTGGCAAATTTAGCTGTTAAACAAAGCTAGAAAGTTAGTATTAGGCTGACATGAGGGCTGTGATGGGCTAGCAGATTCACCTAAGTTGGCACGATGAACTGGTGCACAGCATTTTCCCAGGGGTGAATCTCCCTGAATACATACTGTTTGATAGGGGGATTATTCCCCCAGGTATTACCTGCTTGCACCACTATACAGGTCCCCTGAACAGGTTGTAGGCATGTTAAATAATACAAGTTAAATATGTTATAAATAAAATTGTGGCCCAATTTATCCCCCAAGCTGAAGTGGTCAAGCCTCTTTATTTCTGGTGCTTGGGGGGCAAAGAGAAAATGCAGATGTGGGTGTTGCTTGTTAGTTGTGAAATATGGTTGCTGAGTACAGATGGGCGTGTACTGCTGATCATTTGGTTCATTTTTTATGCTGGTTCATTTTTTTGCCTGAACAGGTATTCAGTGCATCCCAGCCCTGCCTCCTCAGGCAGGCACCTCCTGAGATGCAGCACCCTTACTTCCCTGCCCCACTTCCTCCCTGAGCTGCCACTGAGTCGGTGCTCACCAAAGGAAGCAGGGCTGGGAAGTAATAAACACCTGTTCAACTATAATACAAACCAATAGTTCGTGCCCATTTCCATTGCCGAGGAAGACAAACACATATGATCTATGGCCTCATGAATGTGAACTCTGGAAGGTGGCAGCCCCACCCCCCCGGGACACTTTACAAAAGCAATCTCACTGAAATGTTCACCAACTTCCACTGAGGGAATTCATTAGTCGCAACTATTCCCAATGTAGGAAAGACCATATTGCACATGTTGCTTGTGCCTGGTCTAAAAATGAAGATGATGTTATGAAAAGGATTAGTCAGCCTTAGGCAGCATCATAAATGTGGTTTGATGCCCATAGATTCTGCCAGGGCAGCTGACTTTGTCAAGTTCACTCTTTCCCATAATCAATTTTTTTTAAAGTCTCAGAAATGGTAGCTTTTTGGTTTAAAGTGAACGGAACAAAATTCTCATCCATTTTGATTTAAGACACAATGCCTATCCACATACACAGAGGTAGTGTAAAGGAAGCTTTAGAGATAGAGATGGGCTTTTCATTTCAGAAATGGTCAGCTTCTGAAATGAAACATCGAAGCCCAGCTGGAGTTTGGAACCGGAGGAATGCAATCAACCAATCCCTTACCTACCACTGGGGTTGCATGGGGCTAAACTCCAAGCCTCTGATATCATCTTTCCTTCTCCCTGGCACTGGCCAATTAGGCAGTAAGGCAGGATGATGCATTTCCCAGCACAACTCCTGATTGGCCAGTGCCAGGGAGAAGGACAGATGATGTTGGAGGCTTCTTCCTCATTGGAGTTTAGCCCTGTGTGACTTTAGTGCAAGGTAAGGGATTGGTTGACTGTGTTCTGAACTCCAGCTCGGCTTCCGCATTTTGTTTTGGAAGCTGACCACTTCCAAAATGAAAAGCCCATCTCTATTTACAGATAAGCATGATGTTCATATGGTTAATAAAATAATTGTGTGTCATCAGGCTCAATTCCATTTATGTCCACCCTTTCCAGGTTTTTCTAGGAATGAATTCCTCAGAGGTGGTTTAACAAGTGGTTTAAGCTGGATTTGTGCAGCTTGTCTTCCCAGGAAGTACAGTGGGTAACAGAATTCCCAACCCCTAATCCTGTGGAAAAGCTTTGTGTGCTGCAATGCATGTTTCATACTAGATTTAAAAAAAAAAAAACCAGAAATGATTGAATATATTTAAAAAATGATTTTAGTTATTTGGTCAGTCTAAATAGTATGTTTAATTTTCACTGTTGCCTAGCCACCATTTGATTTACTGAAAAATACAATATTTGACCATCCTTGATGGAAGACAAATGGGGGAAAGACCTTCTGACCTCTCTTGCTTGTATTCCAGCATATTTCAGGCATCTCCAAAGACCTTGAAACATGTACTAAATGCTTGACATCTTGTTCAGCAAAAGCATCCATTTTCCATTGTGTTTTCTTTCGTTAGTTATCACTTTGCCATTTCTAGCTACAGAATGAATGAAAAATGTTACTGTGACAAGGACATCACCTCTAACCATTAAAAGAAAATGGCTATGAAGAAGTTGCTCTCATCACTGTTCCAGAAATAACACAATTAGCTGTAACTATGTGAAAGAAAACTGTGCTACCACATAGCACGGCCAAGGAAACATTGTTGCACATGCTGCAGTTGAGTTGATTGGAAGGGGTTTGCAAGCTGAACTTTCTGCTCCGAAGAACCTGGCCACAATTGTAGCTGTCACCTTCCTTTTCCCGAATTGCAAATTACCAGAAGTGCCATTGGCAATACATTCTTGGCAAAGCACATTCTAACAGCCATCTGTTTTTGTGACAAAGTCCATTTTTTTACCACTGTGCATTTATTTATTTATTTATTTTCATACTTGTATACCTCACCCATTTCCCGACGGGAACTCTGGGCGGTTTACACAAAATTAAAAACAGTGGCATCCATGGCAAACAAAACAATATTGGCAAGAGACAGGGGGTGGGGAAACACTGGTACTCCCCTAGCAATTACCAAAAGCGTCCCTAAATAGCCAGGTCTTCAGTGGTTTTCTAAAGGATGCCAACAAAGGTGCCTGCTGTATCTCGCTCGGCAAAGAATTCCAAATTGCGGGGCCAGCCACCGAGAAGGCCCGTTTATGAGTAGTCACCTTGCGGACCTCCTTTGGGGTGGCAACCCAGAGCGAAAGGGCCATGGAGGATCGGGTGGGTCGGGCCAGATCTAATTGTCAGGAAATATGCTCTGACACATAGTCAGGGGGCAAGCTATGGAGGGTTTTGTAAACCAAAACCAACACCTTGAACCTTACTCAGGATGCAACAGGCAAACAGTACAAGCAAGCCAGGATGGGGGTGATGCGGTCAAACCTACGCGCACCAACCACCAACCTGGCCGCCGCATTCTGGACCCACTGCAGTCGCCGAACAAGGTTCAAGGGGAGCCCCATGTAGAGAGTGTTGCAGTAATCTATCCTCAATATGACCAGTGCCTGCACCACTGTCCTCAGGGAGTCCCCATCAAGGTACAGGCGAATCTGGGCAATAAGCCTAAGATGGTAAAAGGCCGACCTGGTCACGGCTGCCACCTGGGAATCCATGGACAAATCAGGATCCAGGATGACACCCAGACTCCTCACTCTTTGCGCCAGCTGGAGGGCTGACCCACCCAGACTGGGAAGAGGGCCACTGTACCCATCCAGGCCATCGCCGAAGAACAAAACCTTGGTCTTTCCAGGGTTGAGCTTGAGTCTGTGAGTCCTGGTCCAGTCCAAAACTGTGGCCAGGCAGCAATCAAGGGTCTGGACGGCCTCCACTGCACACGTGGAAAAGGAGAAATAGAGCTGCGTGTCATCAGCGTACTGATGACAGCAAGCTCCATAACTCCGGATTATCTCAGCCAGCGGCTTCATGTAGATATTAAAGAATATTGGGGAGAGAGCTGACCCCTGTGGCACCCCCCAAAAGAGTGTCCAGGGGGATGACAAAGCTCACATGCTAGGCACGGCCCTCAAGGAAGGAGCGGAGCCAGCCAAAGGCCAGACCCCCTATGCCCACTTCAGAAAGCCAGCCCAGGAGGATACTGTGGTCGACGGTATCAAAAGCCGCTGACAGGTCGAGAAGGACCAGCAGGGTAGAACAGAGTGACTAGGGCCGTCTCAGTTCCATGACACGGCCTAAACCCAGATTGGAAAGGATCCAAGACATGGTTCTCCTCCAGGAACGACTGGAGACACAGGGCGGCAACCTGCTCAATCACCTTGACCATAAAGGGAACATTGGCTATGGGACAATAATTAGTCATATCGTCTACAGCCAAGCCAGATCTTTTGATAATGGGTTTCACCACCGTCTCCTTCAGTCAACTGGGAAAAATCCCATCTCTGAAGGATGCGGTGCAATTAAAGAGGCCCATTCCAGCATGCTGCCTCTGGCGGTCTTGATCAGCCAAGAAGGGCAAGGGTCGAACGGAGAGGCCGCAGGCCTGCAGTGTCCCAGGGCCCTGGAGGCATCCGCTGGTGTAACAGGCCCAAACTCAACAAACCAGGGTGACCCAGGCGGTGAGGCACTGGCCATAGCCGAGGGTGGATCCATGCAACGGGCGTCCAGCTCGGCATGGATGGCCTCTATCTTTGATTTTAAAAAGGCTGCGAATGACTCACTTATGAAATCACTAGGAGGAGGCCCCGGTGGACCAGGATTGGTGAGGTCTCAGACCACCCGGAACAATTCAGCCTGACGGTTCGAGGCCTCACCAATTCTCAGGGAGGTAAAAGATCTCCTTGCGTCCCTGATCGGCCAAATATAGCGACCGGACTGCAGACCAATTCAAAACCGTCTGAGCCTGACAACAAGGGATTTTAAAAGTGGTGTGCCACTCCGGCCACAGGGCTCAGGAGAAGCAGCATGCCTCTTTTTAAATGCCTTCCAGTCCCGGGCCATCTCCATTGAAATTCATTGGCTCAATGCATTTCAATGGAGATTTTTTCCCGATTGGAATGCATTGAGCCAATGCATCCCAATGGGGAAAATTATTGATTTCAATGGAGATTGCGGGGGAGTGCTGGCCCCAAGCAGCTGATTGGCGCTGGCTGGGGGAGGAGTGCCTGCAGCAAGCGGTGGTGGTGGATCAGATCATCCACGTCGACTTGCACGGGCTGCTGGAAGACTTTTTAAAAAGTTTTCCAGCAGTCCGGGAAGCAGTGGTGGCACGCCGCCACTCCGCAGCCCCCCCCCCCCAACCTGCATCCGCATTTCACGGAGTTTCAGTCATCGTGGGTCTGGTGGGTCCATAACCCCCACAATAAGCAGGGGGTTACTGTATCTTTTTGGGCTCTGAAACCCCACCACATTGTCAACAGTTATCATATTCAAATTCAGAGAACAGGGACTGTTTGGCATCACAATTTTTTGGAACAAAAAGTGGTTCTTGCAGATTATATTCACAACAGAGGTTGGAGTTTTGGGAGGGGGATTGGTTTTAGAATTTTAGAATTTGAATGACAGATCCCAACCTCCTCAGTTCAATTCAAAAATGATAATCTAGAAGTACCCTGGTGTTCTGATTAGATTATTTTATCAAGACTGAAGGGAGGTAAGGCACTTTTGACGTTTATAGGAATCTGAATGCACAGTATCTGTGTGGGATTGGTTCTGGGGGGCCCTGCATATAGTGAAATCTGTGGATAATAATGAATGCTAAATAGATACTATAGCAAAGGAGGAAAACTCCAGCAAAACATTTTAGCAGGCATTACCAGAACTGGCCACTAGAGGGAGGAGGATACAATGCTACTGTATAATATTTTCAGACCATGGATGGATAAGATAAGTGAATCTGCAGATATGGGGAGTCCTAGTCTATTAAAACTGGCTACCAAAAGATAGTTTATGTGATTTTGCCCAAAGGACACTTTGTTTCTTTCAACTAGCTCCTATTACATAGTGGCTGGAGTGACCATGAAAATGACTCAATGCTTGAAAATGAAAGCATTGGATATGCAGTACACAAAGACCCTATGTTTTGATGTGTTGGGCATCAAAAAGGTAGCATCAGCTTCATATATGTTTCTCACTGTGGTGCCAAATTAGAGATGCTCTAGGGACTCTACTAAGATACATCAGTACATATTAATTTTCAGGAGAATGCACTGGGTAATACACAGTGTGATGATGAGCCAATGGGTGAATACTAACAGCTTTGGTTTCCACACCTATTTTGTAAATTATCTGGGAAGACCAGATTACTACCCTCTTTGTGGCTACTTATTGTCTGTCTCTCTAATTTGGGTAGACTGCATGAGCATGAATAATAGCTATCTTTGAATGGCTATCCCATAGAAGACGGATCAGGTTTATTTGTAGAGGTCAAAGCCCAAACCAATGGATTTAAATGAAAAAAAGAAGAAGATTTCAAATAATGGTTAGGATGTGAACCATTGAAACTTGGTGGAATCTCTTTTGTTCTAGATGCTGTAATGCCATTT
This sequence comes from Phrynocephalus versicolor, assembly GCA_023846285.1. Lineage (NCBI taxonomy): Eukaryota > Metazoa > Chordata > Lepidosauria > Squamata > Agamidae > Phrynocephalus > Phrynocephalus versicolor. The sequence continues at coordinate 17,434,730 of JAHTLZ010000015.1, forward strand.
ATTAAGGATGCTTTAGCTGTGAATTCCCTGTATAGTCAAAGGATCGGATTATGATAACTGTGACCACTTCTAATTCTACAATTTCATAACTTATTCATGCTGGTATTTTCTTTTTAATATTTTATTGAATTTTCTAAACATAACAAGTTAAAACAGAGACATTGCCTGTGTGTTGCCATGCTGCATAGTTCAAATACAAATATTTTCCCAATATTTCAGCCCAAGTGTTTGGAATATTCCACATTTACATGCTTCTTTTCCATCATTGTATTTATTGTTACTTATCTCCATCTTCATCTAGTACAAAAAGTGAAGATAACAAAGTACAGTATTAAACTAGCCTATTTAATCTTAGTTCTTCATTTTACTAAGCACTTTAAAGTCCATTTGTCTAGCTCAATATATGATAGGCATACATTTATATCTGTTTTATCTAGTACAAAGGGTGAAGATAGTAAGTTTGACTTAAGATATCCTATTTTATCTATAAGATTAAGTAAATAATAAACATCATCAACCCATTATATTTTATCTATTCACCTAAGTTCTATCAACTTTCAAATATATCAATATGGCTGAGACTAATATTTAATGGGCTAATAAAAAAGAGAGTTATATCTTGGTCTCTCAGTTTCATAGTACATTTAATCAATCAATCAATAATTTGGCAAATATAAGGTTAGCTTGGCAATTGTCTTAAACTAGTCTATTACAGTACATATTTCCATTCACTGGTTTTCATTGCAATCCATTATAGTCCATTAATAACCAATAATAAGTAATAGGTAACAGGTGGTATGTCTCCAATATACCAGACAACCAGAGCTTCAAAGGCACACTATCATTGGCCAAATACAAAAACAGACCTTCTAAGTAATTGACTCATTAAACCAAATCTTGGTCTTCCCCAATAGATCCACCACCCCCATGAACCGCACACATCTGTCAATTCCCATCCTCTCAAGACCCAACGCATCCAAACATCCTTCCTGTGAAGCAAGACCAGGCCACACACTCTTCTCAAAAGTTTCAATGCTCTGCTGCAGCTTCATGCTCCAAACAAAACCAGTTCTGGGACTCTCCTCTGCCTCTTCACCAAGTTCAAGAAAAAGTTCAGTTTCCAAAGCAGGGCCAAACTCCATACTCTCCTCCTCCTCCTCCTCCTCCTCCTCCTCAGTGCTGCTCTGTGAGTTGTAAGCTTGGAAATTGGGATTAATGCTCTGATCGGGCTCTCCATTCCACTTACAAGCAGGTTCAGGAGAAAGTTCAGAAGAAATTTCAGCCTGTAAATGGTCCAATACTCTGCATTATGAGGAGCAAATTATCAATTTGTTGATCTGTCATTGTTTCCCAGCTGATTCTTGTCCTTGTAATCGGTTATAAATCCCTTCAAAGGGTTAATCTTTCAGTTGTACTGAGCTTCAAGGAGGGAGGGGTGTGGGGGCGAGGGCAGGGAGAGAAAAAATGTTCCAAGTTTGATATTTCAGAATGTTTTGAAAACATTAAACATTTAGATTGTCCAAGGTCAGAGACCGCTTCAGCACATACTGTCTCTGTATATGAAAGGAGTTTATATATTGTAAAAGGAAACTCTCTCTTTTTTCTTCTTCAAAGTAATTTACCAGCCGAAAGTGCCAAAAGGCATGATGAAGTAATCATAAAAGTCACTTCTGTGTTAGGCATCATGAAGTAATTATTTATTCTCCCCTCATACTATCTACTCATGACAACAAGGCTTTGTAAAGTCCAAGATGATTTACACTCCGGAGCGCAGCTGTAGATCGTTCGCCATAACAGCCACTGGACTTCTCCCAGCAGGGAGTTTAGGCTATTTCTGGAACTGCGAAGTCTGCCGCCGCATTCTTCACAGCCCCCAGATGCTGCCTCTCTTAGTCCCCCCTCCAAGGGGACTTACCCTTATTCAGGGTCCTGTTTATCTGGGGAAATTCAGCTTGATAAGCCGTAGGGCTTCTCAAGGCGTCTCGCTGCGGCAAACCCTATTATATGACCACTAAGGGGTACATGCTCACAACATAATATATAATAGTACAACCTACCATAAAACTCTTAGGATGGATATGAAAAGAACCACAGAAAAGATGGGAATAATGACAATCTATGAAACATTTCAGATGGGAAGAGCAGTCAACATACATATTGTTGTGTTGAGATTTTATGTTCTAACCAACCCAGAATAGCTCTAGGGCTAGATGGGTGGTATAAAAGTCAAATATAATGAATAAATAAATACATAAACACATTACCTTAATCATCACTTTGCTTGAATGATGGCATCAACATGACACTTGCTGGTAGTGTATCACTGCTATCTGGTCACTCCTTGTATCCTCTGCCATCCTAGGCCTTTCCTCACAATTTTATTTTATTTATTTATTTATTTATTTATTTATTTATTTTATTTTATTTTTACAACTTATATGTCGCCCACTACCCAAAGGTCTCTGGGTGGCTTACAATAAGGAATTAAAACAGTTAAAACATCAAATATCAATAAATAATTAAAACAACAAAAACCTTATACTAAAATCATCACACTAAAATTACCAACTTCTGGAACAGGAAGGTTTTTACCTGGTGCCGAAATGTCATCAATGTTGGCGCCAGGTGGATCTCACTTGGGAGGGCATTCCATAACTTGGGGGCAGCTGCCGACAAGGTCCTATGTCTACAAGCCATCCCTCTCACCTCCTTGAGGGATGGCTCTTTCAAGATATTTACATATCACCCCAAGCACTACTCTGGGTGGTTTCATTTATTTAAATATTCAATATATCCTGGAAGCAAATTCATTTTAGAAGGACGTCTCTCTCTCTTTTTCCTCCTCCCCCTGCTTTTGCTCTGAGAGCAATTAAGCTCTTGTTAGCAATGGTATCTGAAATAAAAAACACTTGTTTCTTATGAAATAGTAATAATGATGAAACATGTATGATGCTCTCTGATGAACTCTCAAACAATATTTTCTACTGCTTTCATAATGTGATCAAATTATTAATTTTAATTTAGTTCATGTTCTTGCCCCCAGCCCTGACTAATTTGTTCTTGATTAATATGGCACTTGAGATTCTCAAAATAAAATGGCATCCTAATTAATCAAGGTTGGGATTTTCCCCCACCATTCTGCTTGAACTAAGATAAAAACATAAGAACAAACAGCTTTGCTGGAACAGCCACAGCCCATCCAGGTCAGCATTCTGTCTCACACAGCAGTTCACCATTTGCTTCAGGGTATTTCCAAGCAGATGTCTTCACCTGCTTCTGATTCCCTTCAAATGGCATTGAGAGATATTATCCTCCAACACGGAGACTGAAGCAACTGTTCCCTGCTTGCTCTAAGAGTGCAGACTAAAATGTTTATCTGTGTAGAGCTTGGTGCCACATTTCTGAGGAGAGCAGAGAGGCATATGGCAAACTTCAGAGGCTTAGCCTTACACATTTTCAAGTTTAAATTGTCAAAATTGTGTATGTAATAATGCTTGCTCCTCATTTTCTCTCTTGCTTGTGCCATCCGGTCTTACCTGTCAGCCTGGAATCTGTTCCATAAACTAAGATGATAGAGCCCAATGTATGTGTCACACCACAGAACTCTCATAAGGGTAGTAATCATAGTGGAGAATGGCATTGCCATTATGCTGTGATCAAAAGTGATGATTAGCTTTTCTGAACACACAGGAAGCTGCCTTCTACTGTGGGACCGTTGTTTCAACTGACTCAGCGTTGTCAACTTTGCTAGGCGATAACTCTCTAGGTTTCAGACCAGGTCTGACCTTACTTCAGGGGTACCCAAACTTTTTGTAAGGAGGGCCAGATTTGGTGGCTGAGAATGTGTCAGGGGTCGGTTGCTCCCCGACTCTGCCACCCCACTGCAAGCCCCACCCACTGACCCATAAGCCCCACCCACTGACACCTTGCAACCCCACCTGCAGGAAGGAAGGTGGGGACCAAGGGAGGAAGGAAGGGAGGGAGGTGGAAACCAAGAGAGGAAGGAAGGAAGGTGGGGACCAAAGGAAGCACAGGGAGCTGTGGCCACAGGTCGCCCCTTGGAAGAGGTGATCTGTGCGACCTTGCATCCCCCAAGCTCCCCAGCGGTGGTGAAGGCTCACCCACCAGCCCACCCCAAAGCTCCTTGGCGGTGGCAGAGGCCTGCTGGCCCGCCCACCCCCACACTTTCTCCTGCGGTGCCGGTGGCGGCAGACCACCCAGCCACCCAATACAAACCGTTTGTTATATGAGGGTCCACTGTATCTCTTACTTGCTGGCCTGCCCTGAGACTTCCTGGGGGCAGACACGGTAGTTTAAGTGTCACAACAGCACAAATGAAAAATCTGTCTCTTTCTTTCCACTGTCACTTGCATGCCTAGCATCCGTCTCCTCACCGAGCCCCAGAAATGGTTCTGGGGAGGGCAGAAATGAGTGAAAGGCACAGCATGAGGTCACGAAGGGGCAACTGGAAAGTTTGTGTTGGTTGCTACAGTGCTGGGGATTACAAAGCAGAGGTGTGTATGAATATTTCTTCTTTTATAATCCCCTTTCAGGTTATAACCCTTCAAGAAATTCAAATGAATCTGTTTTTACAATTGAGTTTTCCAATCAGAGATCTGTAATACTGCTAACAAAACAGGACACATGCCTTTTGATTTCTTGTCAGGGGGAGCAAAATGGAAGTATCAAGATTGTGGTCTGTCTGTCTGTCTGTCTGTCTGTCTGTCTGTCTGTCTGTCTGTTGTTGCTGCTGCTACTGTTGTTACTGTTTCCCCTTTTGAACTCTATACCTATAATGGTCGATAAACATTCATACCTGGAAAAATGTGCTTTGAGAGACTGCCAAGGTATACTATCCACTGTGCAATGAAACTGGTGAATTGGTAAGAAAAATAGATGCTCCTGAGGAATCTACTCAGTCTGAAAGATAAGATGGGATATATAATCTGCCAATGTATGCTTCTCTTCTTCAACTATCTGCTCCACTTGCAAAATACCTCTACCATCAGCATCACTGCGTGGATGTAATGCAGAGTGAAAGATCATAAGTTTTCTTGTTTTCCTATCCAGACTATGTAGCTCCATCTGAGTCCAGTTTATAATGCCAGCGGTATACCTGAAGACTGGTATGGCCCAGCTATAAATGGCTTTGATGATGTTACCACATTGTCCATGCTTGATATTATCTAATTGCAGTATGCCCAGATATTTATTTATTATTTATTATATATTTATTAGGCTTATATAACGCCTGTCTTCCCGAAGGAACTCCAGGCGGTTTACAACAAGACAATATAACTGAATAAAACAATTACAACAATTAAAAGCAAGTAACAAAGCTAAACAACGGGAAATAGCAGATGGCGGAGGGGAGGAAGAAAAAAACACTTTTAGTTACCAAACGCCTCTTGGAAGAGGAGAGTTTTTAATGTCTTCTGGAAGGCTAGCAGGGACTCTGCTAGGCGCACTTCTGTGGGAAGATGGCTCCACATAGTGGGGCCAGCCACAGAGAAGGCTCGGGCACAGCTGGATGTTCTCTGAGCCTCCCTGGGCATGGCCACCCGCAGCATGTGCACCCGCGACAACCTAGTCGGTCGGGCTGATGTTGATCGCTGGTCGATCTGCTCTGCCAGGTAGTCAGGTCCTAGGCCATGGAGGGTTTTATAAATCAAAACCAAGACCTTGAATCTGATTTGGGACGCAATGGGTAGTCAATGCAGGCGAGCCAGGACTAGGGTGATGTGGTCGAATCGATGCACACCCACCACCAGTCTGGCCACCACATTTTGAACCCGCTGTAGTTGCCGAAGGAGAGTCAAGGGCAACCCCATGTAGAGTGCATTGCAATAGTCTAGTCTCGAGATCACCAGCACTTGCACAACAGTTCTGAGGGAGTCCCCATCTAGGTAGGGACGAATCTGGGCAATTCGATGAAGATGAAAAAAGGCAGTCCTAGACACAGCAGCCACCTGGGCTTCCATGGTGAGCGCTGGGTCCAGGACTATGCCCAGATTCTAGACAGAGTCCAATGGCTGGAGGGAAACGCCCTCCAAGGTGGGAAGAGGGCCTCCATAGCTAGATGGGGAAGTCCCAAAGAACATAACCTCGGTCTTGTCGGGGTTGAGTTTGAGCCTGTTGGCCCTGGTCCATTCCATGACTGCGACCAGGCACTGGTTGAGGGTCTGGACAGCCTCATCTGCAGTTGTGGAAAAGGAGAGATAGAGCTGCGTGTCATCAGCGTACTGATGATAGCAGACTCCATATCTCCTTATGACCTCTGCCAGCAGCCATACATAGATGTTGAACAGCATGGGAGAGAGGGACAACCCCTGTGGAACCCCACAAGGGAGTATCCAAGGAGCCGACAACTCACCCCCATGCTGAACCCGCTGGGGACGGCTCCCGAGAAAGGACCGGAGCCAACTGTAAACAGGGCCCCTGATCCCAATCTCAGAAAGCCAATCCAGCAGGATACCGTGGTCGACAGCATCAAACGCTGCTGACAAATCCAGAAGGACCAACAGGGTAGAGCAACCCCTGTCGGCCCCCCGGAGGAGGTCATCTTGCAGAGCGACCAAGACTGTCTCAGTCCCCCGACCCAGACTGGAATGGGTCAAGGGCACATTCTCCCTCCAAGAATGATTGAAGCCGGACCGCGGCCACCCTCTCAATTACCTTGCCCTTAAAGGGAACATTAGCAATCGGGCGGTAGTTGGTCAAATCTCCTGATGCTAAGCCAGTTTTTTTTTTTTTTTCAGAATGGGCTTTACCACAGTCTCCTTCAGGCGAGAGGGAAAGATCCCTTCCCTGAAGGAGGCTGTGGTGATGATAGAAGCCCATTCGGGCATGCTCCAACCAATGGCTTTCATAAGCCAGGATGTGCAAGGGTCAGAGGGGGTGGACGTGGGCCGACAATGGGCAATAGCCCTGGAGGCCTCAAGCGAGGCAACAGGCCCAAACTCAAACCATGCGAGGAGACCGAGGGAGTGCAGCGTCAGGGGATGCTAAGAGTAGACTAGGGCAACAGGAGTCAAAACCGGCACGGGTTTCAAACTGATGGTACCTAATGGCTTGTCCATTTGGCATTTCAATTCCTTCACTCTCAGTGATTTTTCCTTTTCTCAGTGCCACTGTGGCACATTTGTTTAGTACAAACTCAATACTAACATCAGTACTGAAAATTTGAGCTGTATTGTTGTTGTTGTTGTTGTTGTTGTTGTTGTTGTTGTTGTTGTTGTT
>JAHTLZ010000015.1:17442468-17455930 GCA_023846285.1 Phrynocephalus versicolor
GGGCATCTGGATGATTTCTCTCTGGGGATGATGCTTGGCTTGATTTCTTCACTTATATATACATACATATATACATATACATATATATATATACATAAAAGAGCACACATGAATTCATCACATAGTTTAGAAGAGCCCCGTTAGAAAGGAGACAACTTAAAAAAAATCAAAGCTTTTTAGATTGCCGTAATTAATTAATTTGATTTCTATACCACACATCTGGGAAGACAGCAACTCTTTAAAACAACCTAGATCAATAAAAACATGGGTGCAAACTCAAAAAAATCAATTTATACCAAGAAATATAATTAAAATATACATAGACAATTTAATTACAAAAAACAGTTTTGCAGATTAAATAAGAATAATAAGAATAGAATAAGGTGGTGGAGCTGTTGGTTTTAGTTGAACATCCACTATGTTGTTAACACTTCTGGAACAGCCTGCCTTTTAGTTACAGCTTAAAAGCATCCAGTGCACAGTGAAATAGCTAAATTTTGTTTTATGTTGTGTTTATGATGTTATAAATTTAAATGTCAAACAAAAACAATATTTAAAAGTATCAAATGAGGTGGGAGATTATTCCATCGGGTAAGGGGCAACTGCACTCAGACTCTTTTAGAAGATAAACTTGACATAATAAAAGATTAGAGATGGATATTTGGAGACATAGTGTGTCACTTTGTACTTTTTATTCTAGTAGAAGTGCTTTCCATTTTATACTATTTACATGTCACTTGTGTTTCTATGGAAAAAAATGTAAATGCAACTGTTACAATTTACTTCTACCCATCCTTATTTACATGCCTATTGAAATACTCCATTGAAGCTATGCTTTATGATAGCCTTTCATGTAACTTTTCTTTTCTTGAGTATTCAACTAGCAAAAAGCCCTATATTCTCTCATGACCTTGCAATACAGCTCTTTGATTTGCTTTTAATATAACATTTTAGACAGTCCAAAAGAGGAGATTTGAAAGTGTTTTCCGTGGTATATTTTCTCCCCCACTTCAATGAAGCATCATCTTTATCCATGTCCAAGGAAGAAAGCCAAATATAGTAAAATGAAACATGCATGCAAATTGCAGATATAATTCCTGTTCAAATGAAACAGAGAGCCAGCCACCCCCCACGGAGCCTTCAACGGGAGGGGTTGTTTTGCCCTCCCTGTTGAAGTGATGTGAAACTCACCTTGAGAGTTTCACTGCAGGAATGGGAGGGGTGAGGAGTTCTGTATATAACAGGACTCCTTTCGGCAGGCTGACTCTTCTAGGGATGGCATTCCCCACCCACCCACCCACCACTTTCCTTAATGCTAGTGTGAGTCTGACTGGTCACCTGCGGGGACCGGATAGGAAATTTTGACCCTCTCACCTATCCCACACTAGTGTTTGCGGGGTGTTTGTTTAGGTTGTGTTAGTGTTGGTCACACTGGGCGGTAGTATGGAAGTTCTTGGCATTCAGGGAGTCAGATTTGGAAAGATCCACTTCTAGCCCATCCAGACTCAGGGCACTGCAGATCTGGAAATTACAGCATTGGGGGGAGGATGCACAGGGATGCCTCCCTGGACTGTGAGCTGTCAGTTGTGGGGCTCGAGGACCCAGGTGATGGTATGCAAGTTTACCAGCCATGGGGGTGCTCTCTTACAGACCGCACCACCAAGGGGTAGTGACTCACCCAAGGCTTGCTCATTGGAGGGGTCCTAGGAGACCTCAGGGTTCCAACAGCTTATCCATACTACATAAGGCCCTTCCTACAGTTATGAAAGTTGCTTAAAGGTATAAGTTTGGCCCGAGTTAAACCCACCCCTGAGTCTCGCCTCGTTATTTCACCTGGGAAAGCAAAAGACTATATTTCACACACACTGTGAATCCCCATTGTTATCTGTGAGAGAAGGTTTTCTTCAGAGCAGGGTTTATTCTCTTTTACAAGGAGCTTCATGGTGCAGTGGTAAAACTGTTGTACTGCATGTATAACTGTGCTCATGGCCTGGGGTTCAATCCCAGGTAGCAGGCTCATGGTTCACTCAGCTTTCTATCCTTCCGACATCATCAAAATGAGTACCTACTTCACTGGGAGGAGGGGCAATATGTTGCCTCTGTAATTAAATCGTTAACTGCCCAAAGAATGCTTTAAGCACTATGAGATGGTATATAAGCAGCATATTTTGTTATTTGCTTTTGCTTTGTTCCATGTTTTTTTTTTATTCACAGTGAAAAGGATGTGTAGGATATCACAGTAAAGGTTCTTGAGTTTTCAGGTGAAGACAGCCACCCAGTGCTACCATTTGGTTTCCAACGATATACTGTACTTCCATTCTACCTGATTAAATTCAGAATCTCATTCCAATGCACCAAGTCACATTCTTCAACCATTTATAATCTAATATCTTCCCAACCATATCCCAACCAACTCAAATATTCAATGTTGATGTTCAATGCATAGCACTGGAATGTCAGCATTTCAGCAACTGTGATGTTAAAGGGAGAGGGATGTTATGGGTTCTATAATGAAAGCAAAGCAACTAGCTTTCACATTTCTATAGGTCATAAATATTTCAGCATTTTGTGCAGTGTCAATCACAGTGTTTAGAAATTTGTGGAGTTGAGACAAGGACTGAAATCCTTTTGCACAACTTTATAGAAGAGAAGAGAAGAGAATTTATTGTCATTGTATAAATACAATGAGATTTTAAAAGTGCCATCCAGTCAGCTCATCACACACCTCAAATATAAATATCCAAGACATAAAAGCTACCATGTAAGAACAAGCATCCCTACACATACTTCTACATTCACACATAGAATATCACTTGTACTCATTTAAAAACTGACATAAAACCAAACATACACACAGCCCTACACTCTCTCACCTGACAGCATTCATACCAATACATAAAAATTACAATTAAACAGCAACAACAGTCATACACAAACACAACCCTACACTCTCACACAACCCCCCATATAATATACATGTTATACATTCAACACTGATATTACCCATCAACTTAATTTTTAACAGAATTTAGCATGGTTACTTCTCTTGAGTAAAAACAGTTTCTGAATTTTTCTGTTCTTGTTCTTATAGATCTATACCTTCTGTCTGATAGCAACAGTACAAACAGAGAGTGTCTAGGGTGAGAAATGTCTCCTATAATATTCTGTGCTTTCTTAAGACAGCGGAAGCTGTGTAATTCTTCCAATGTGAGTAGTGGGCATCCAACAATCTTCTGTGCCATATTGATATACCTTGAAAGCTAAGACATCATGAGCCATTGCAGTATTTTTGTTAACAAAAATATCCACCCTAAAAAGTTGGAAGGTCCTGTGGGATCTCCTTTGTAATCAGGAAGCAACTGGAAGCTGTAACAATGGAAGAGGGGGCACCCCACTGTCAATGATTTCCAGAAATTAAGACTCTCTCCATCCTGCAGCTCCCAATGGTTTCTCCACATAGAAAAGTCCTCCAAGAGAGATTTGGAACCCCCAGAAAGGATCAGAAATCTGTAATTCATGAAAAAAATGCATTGGTGAATAATGGTATCAGCCTTGCAGGATAATGTTGTACAACAGGATTGTGCTGCAGTACATCCAGGAATGCTATGCAGATAGAGATCTTGCATCCAAAGGAAGTTCCCAAACACTGATTATTATTTCCAAGAAATAGTGATATATGTTGCAAAAATGTTGAAGAACCTCCTTCATTTTAGTTGGGTTAACGTTTATAATCTGAAGATTAATTCTTTCAGTAATATTTCTCCAAATGTTGTGATGTTGTTTACAAAAAAGAAAGAAAGAAAGAAAGAAAGAAAGAAAGAAAGAAAGAAAGAAAGAAAAAGAAAGAAAGAAAGAAAGAAAGAACATGCACCAAAATGTTGTTTTGTTGTCCAATATTAGTAAATGGCCATACATTCTTGAAAATCTTATCCAAACATTGCTGTATTGCATGAAATTATTGGGAAATATATTGTACAAACTAGGCAACATTGTGAATAAAACATGTGTTTTAAGAGAAATATGCACAAAAATGTGTGATTTTTATTTACAGGTGGATGTAGGAAAAGGATGCAAAATGTCTTAATACTGAAGAAAATAGTGTGGCAGAGATCGAAACTCACAAATCTCTCTATCTGTCTTTTAGAACAAAATATAATCTTACAGATTAAAAAATTAACAATGACTCAAGCCCACTGCATCCATGAAGAAAGAGACACAATTTAATCTGTCTACAACTGGAACTCTTTGATACACAGATTTCTGAACATTTGCATTATTTCCATTTCTCTTTAAATGTATGGGATGCCTCTTTTAGAAAAGGATTAGGAGGTTTACCTCAAAATGGAGGCCAGAATTCTACAAGTGTCTCCATCAAGTTTCTAATGTACTGGGGCTCAGAGTGACTAAGGTGCTGAGGCACCTCCTTGCCGAACCATCAGGCACTTGACTGAGACATGTCTCAGCACCTCATCAATTAGCCACAGCACGTTATGCAAATCCTGTGCAAAAAATCAGTCAAATATTGGCTTTAATATGTGAAGACATCATTGAACCTAACTCAACGTAACTGACATGAGCAAGCAAGTGTTCACAAGGAACCAGTATTTACTGAGGTTGTCAACTTGCATCCCTTTCACCAAATGAAACATTGTCATGTGAATCAACCCTCAATTGGGCTGTCTCCTCCATAAATATTTTGGAGGAAACAATATGTGACTATTTGACATTTTACATAGCCGATTGCAGCAACCCTATATTTTACTTTCATTACTGTGTTTTACTTAATATACGTTTTTCCCGTGCTTGTGCTCTGTGGTTTATGCCCTTCATCTGAAGCAGATGCTTTGCACACAATAAATTAAAGCCTGGTTTTATTGTCACTCATTTTTCCTGACATTATTGGCCTTGTCATTGGCTTGGAATATGGGTTTTTATGCTCCTCACTAAATCCTTCAGTTGTTTGCTGTGAACATCTTCATTTTAATGGCTTTGTCATCAATAACTGTTTTTAATACAGCAAAATGTCTCATAATCTACATCCTGAAAGATAATTTAAAAAGCTTTAATAGGCACGGGCAAAAAAGACAGAGAAAAACATGCAAGTACTTCCAGATCTTAGTTCAAGATTTGAAAAATCTCATCCTTGAGGTCAGTTCATTCTGAAGACAACGTTTGAAGAAAACACTATACTGCTTCTTATTTAGAGGTTTCATTATTTGCATTTTCTTTGTCAGCTTTTCCCCTTAAATAAAATAATATCTGGAAGTACACTTCTTCGTTATCTGTGCTGAATTAAATACACCACCATGAGTTTTGGAGGGGGCTCTGTGTACCTATTCTCCATTTTGAAGAATATGTTGGAAATGAAAAAGAAGTTTTCTATCTAAAAATATTTGTGTTTGGTTTGGATAAAATTTGCAACCTGTAGCCCAGTATGTTGGGTGTAGGCCACTTATTGTGATCTTGCTTGTTCTTTGCAGACTGCATCCCTTCTTCCTTTCAAAAGTTAATTTTCTTTCTCTTTTTGGCCTTCTTTTCCCTTTCTTGGGGAGCAGGAGGTTTTATAAAGGTGCTGAATGTGGACATTCTTTTTAAATCGACCATCAATATACACAAGGCTAAGACAGCACAAAAACTGACTTGCCCTTCAGTCATTGTGTGCCACAGGGAAAGGGGGGTGGGTTGGCTGACTTCCAGGGGTTATGCAGGAAGTATCAACAGCCCTTGGGAAATTTCCATTCCAAAGTTCTACCTATGTGCCCGGCATGTAAAATATGTGGTTTCTGAGTACTAGGAGTGTAGTTTCTCTCTGTGTGCCCGTTTGCTGATGCAAAAATATTTATGGAGGAGACAGCCCAATTGAGAGCTGATTCACATGACAGGATGAGCAGCGAAATGTTTCTATCTCTCAAAAAAGAAGTCCAGTAGCCATGACTCAACTTCCAGATGAATAAATAAACCTGATCTTGCTAGTACAGCAAAAGCACTCCACATTGAAGATCCAGATTAAGGGACAAGGGCTATCATAAGAACATAAGAACATAAGAAGACCCATCTAGTCCAACCTCCTGTATCTCACAGTGGCCCCACCAAATATGTCTGGGAGCAAGAGAGACTAGATAGATATCTGTCTCCTGATACCACTCCCCTGCATCTTGTCCTTGAAGTACCCCAGTTTTAAGCCTGGAGATTACACATCTCCATCGTGACTTGTAACCTGTGATGGACCTAGACGGTATGACAGGAGAACCTGTCTTCTAGAGTTTTAGGAGATCTGTTGCAACCTGGGCTGGACTGATGGACCAGTGGTCAAGACCTGATAGTCTAGTGGTCTGATTCAGAGTGTAATAATGTTGTTGATGGGAACTGTTCCAAAGATTAAAATGAATCCTTTAGATTGCTTGCTCCTGGAACTTTGTAAAGTATGATAAAACCATTGAAACACCAAACAAAATAGTACAATATTGGTATTGTAATGGCTAAATACTGTTTTTAGTGTTGGCACAAACATTGGCTGATGTCCTGTTGCTTAGCATTGGGACTCATGGGTATTGTAATTGAATAAATGAAATTTATGGAGGAGTTCACTCACCAAATCTTCACTGATTCAATGAGACTACGCTAGTGCAACTTTCTATATTAAGCAACAGGATTTCAGTCATTGATTTTCAAAATGTCCTTTAAATATAACTTTGCTGATGCCACCTGGTGACGTTTAGACTTAATATTACCCCAAACTTGAATTCCTTTGGTTATGATTTGAACAATGACTATGTAAGCAGAACATCACAGATGCTTGATCCTATTAGCTATAATTACTCTGGTGGCTCAGCTGGCAAGTGATTTCATTCTGAGTTGCAATAAAATGAAAGCACAATTTTTTTAATCCATCATTTACCAAGGGAGCTACAGTTTGACGAGGAGCTGAATCTACAATGGGTTATGAAGGAACTGTGAAATCATGTGAAGTAATGACTGCATCCAATCCATAAAGCAAATTGTGCAATTCTAGAGAGTATAATTGGACTTTATAAAATGAATTTTAATTTATAATGCACATGTTCCATTGCAGGCATTAGGATGAAATAATGCACATGTTCCATTGCAGGCATTAGGATGAAATTCCTGAGTGTCTTTGTAGAATTTAATAATAATTTGAAGAAGAGCTTGAAACTACATAAAAAAACAATATGAGGCAGATATTATTATTACAGTTGTTGACTCTTGGATTGTTTTACCTATTTAAATAAAGCCCGTCAATTGAGGGTCTAACACAACAGCAAATTAACTTCTGCTATATGAGAGGTATGGGAATAGGAGGTCTTTTGAAATACGATGATTTAAATACTATCATTTGTGTGTCTTCAAATGATTATTGCTTTGCTATAGAAGCTCACTTCACATAAAATTCTTATTGAGGGGGGTACCTAGGGCTGGATCTCTACTGATGGAACTGTGGAATACAATGAAACAAGAAAGAGTAGCTCTCTTTAACCTCAAAACTGACTCAAGAGGACTTGAGTGAATCTACAGCTCTCTGTAGATTCATTGTTTAGCTGCCCTGCAAACAATTTCTAAAGCTCTCATGAACCCTCCAACTCCATTTACTGCATGGTGGAGAAAGGTGGATACAAAACTTGTGCTCTACTTGGTGTCAGAAGAGGTTTTCATGCATGGGTATCAAAAGATTGCAGTTGCAATGTTTATTTACTGAAATTGCATCCGGATAAATGATGAACTAAAAAGACAGTTTGAACTACCGGCAAGAATGTCGGGCTACAACCTAGAAGACCTGCCTTCAAATCCTCACTCAGTCATGGAAACTGATTGGAATGTGACAATAGTAAATTATTCATTGAATATATCAGATAACTCAGAAACCCTTTAATTGCCAAGTCAGAAGCCACTAGTTAGCACACAAATGTGGGATTCCAAAAATCTATTATTGTTGAAAATTTCAGCTTGAAATAATGCAGCAAAATGAATGTCATGTGGTTGGTTCCAGTTATCATTATATTATCAAAAATGTCAACCTTATTTTGAAGGAAGAGTAAAAGGGGCAGACTAAAATGTACATTAGATTAGGATGAGTAATCTTCCACAAGTGAACTGTGGCTTTTCTTAGTTCTGAATCTGTACATACCTGTGGATAATCAGCACAATATGTCCAAATCCTTGTTCAGCTTCTGAACTAGATTTAGAAGACAGGTCATTTCTCCAGATGGCTTCTCCTAAAATTCCTGTCCTATGGACTCAATACTCTGTCAGATCCATGGGACAATTCTCATGCATCATACATCTTTCCACACATTAAAATGCATTCCATGCATGAAAAATGAATAGGATGTTGCATATTGAGCCTCCATGGGGGCCATGTACATACATGAAATGTGGGCTGTATGAAACCACATAAAAGACAAATTGTGCACCTTTATGTATGTAGTCTCCATCTGGATTGATGAATGAGTGAAGGTATACAAAATGTCTATTTCAATTCTTTCATTGTCAACCCTAAAGTTGTATAGTTTTGCAGTAGTCATGAAGTTTGTCTTATTAATGCTCAACTTGTGCTGAACGCAACACAATAAAGGGAGGATAAAAGAGCACTTTTTATGTCATAGCCAACAGGTATGTTAGATAAGAAATGGTCAAATATACATTATATCTAAAAATGTACTGAAAGCTAAAATTAATATACTTATTTCTTAAAAAATTGAAGACCTAAATTTGACCTCTTAGTAAATATTCAAAGTTTTCCAATAAAATTATGGGAAAGCAAAAATAGCTTTTTCTGATATCTCACTGAAATACTGAACACCTTGTTTCAATGTTTAACTTGAATTGTTCTGTAATCTATTGTTTCTTGGCCATTAGTGAGAAATATGCTGTTATTTTTTCCTCTTATTTTTCCTATGGGCTTTCATTCTCTTCATTAAAACAAAATTCTAGAGTGAGACCTTTGAATTACTGCACATCTTCAGGAAGAATGATCCCTGGTGATTGCCTATCAACCATGTTTTCATTGTTTAATTGAAGACTAAAGGTTCTTTTCTATGACCTATCTTCTTCCTATTTACTCATCTGCTAATTTTACTATTCTCTTTAGTGTCTTGGGATACAATGTATGAAGAGCATGACAGAAGTATGATTTTGATTGATTATTTCCTAATATGCCTAATTTTCCATAATGCAAATCAGTAACATTTTGATTGGGGATAATAGATGTTAAGCACATTATTCAAGGCTAATTTTTTTTTAAAATTGGTTGTAAAAATAATTTACGGTCTGATAAAACAGAAACCAATTCCCCACTCCTTTTCCCCTTTTAAATGACATACTTACATTATTGCATTGCAAGAGGCTACAAGGATGTACAAAAAGGAAGATGCTCTGTGTTTAAAAAGACTAAGCAGAAGGCACTGAATGCTTTAACAAAATAAAATAAAAAAGCTTGTAAATTTGGAATCCTCTGTTTCAAACAGGTCTGCATTTTATTATCATAATGCTCTCAGATGTTTGCTAATGAGAAGGCATGTTTGACAGTGGTTAGACTTTGTACAACAGCACAAGTGCACTGACATTACCACTTCCAGAGTGATCCAGTCAACACAGATGTGGAGAGTCTGGCAGATTAGAAGATGTCTCTGCCTCAGTGCCCTCTGCCCCCTTTCCAGAATGGCCTGGAAATCAGAGAGAACCCAAGGAGAACAGAGGGGGGACTGGAAAAAAACTAAATGGCAGTGGGAGACAGCCCCAGCATGCCATCATCTGGAGTAGAAAAGGCAGGTCAACAATAGGAGGAAGTGAAGAAAGAAAGGCAAAGGGGGGATATGAAAAAGAGCCAGAAAGGAACAGCCAGGAATTGGACAGGAAGAAAGGGAGGAAAGGGGATATAAGGAGGTGTCTGTCAGAGGTGGGATTGGCAGTGGATAAAGGGAGACTCAGAATATCTGGATTGAAAATCCTTGGATGCACAAGTAGGAGAGACTGATGATGCCCAGAGAGGAGGCTGATAGCCAGAGGTGGAATGCAGAAAGAGAGGGAGCCTCATATTGGGGTGAGAAAGAGACACGAGAGGGAAATGAGGGAAAGGGCTTGAAGGTTCTGGGAGCAAGAGAGAGAGAGAGAGAGAGAGAGAGAGAGAGAGAGATGGCACCATCCAAGTCATATTTAAAAGACATGGAACAAGACTGGGAACCCAAAAGGGGACTGAACTTTTCTGTTGAAGCTGGAACTTTTAAGGATTCCAATCCCTTCAGTTCTCTTTTGGGAGAACTCTTCATTTACCAACTCTTCATTTGTTGGTAAATGAAGAGTTAAATGTTAAATTGAATCTGCCTGCATTCTCAGATGTTTCCCAAAATAAATGTTAATACTTTGATGTTAAAAAGAAATATGTATTGAGTTCATCTGGAAAAGGGAAGAGCCATTCATATGTCAGGCTAGAACACACTCCCTCACAATGGGTAGAAGATTTTGGCAAATATCTATTGCAAGTTCTGGGTTTGAGCCATTCAGAAAGGAGCGAAAATCACAGTCAAGTGTGTTATAGAGGGAAGATAAGGAATTGTTTTGTTGTTTTAATCTTACCACACATTTCCTCCCTCAGAATCAGTGCTCTTTAGTCCTTTAAACAAATAATTCACACACACACACACACACACACACACACACACACACACACACACACACACACACACACACACACACACACACACACACAGAGAGAGAGAGAGAGAGAGAGAGAGAGAGAGAGAAAGAGAAAGAGAGAGAGAGAGAGAGAAAGAGAGAGAGAGAGAGAGAGAGAGAGAGAGAGCTGAATAATCAACCAATCTGCAAACCTCCCTGACAACCAATCAGTTTTTTAAGCAATTCCTCCACATAAAAACACTTGAGGTCAATGTAAAATCTTATGGTTAACACTATATTCCTAAAATCTAAGACATCCAGATCACCCTCCCTTCCTCTTTCATAGAATGGGCACATTAATGCATCCTTTTTGTATGATTCCTACCACAGTTAGGATGTTTCATGCCTGTCTGATTCTAAAATGTATTTCACAACATTCAACACTATTTCGGGGGGGGGGGTGCAGATTTATGAGAAACTGGTTAGAGTAGGCATGATCCTTTTTTTTGGGGGGGAGGCTTAAAGTGTAAATCCAGTAGACCCTGAACACCTCTTGAAGAGGAGTGGTACCTGCCACCTTGAAAGAGGCAGTAATTAGACTACTCCTTAAAAAACCTAACCTGGACCCAGGGCTGGTGGTTAACTACCAACCAGTAGCAAACCTCCCTTATTTGGGCAAGGTGTTGGAACGGGTGGTGGACAGACAGCTCCAGGTGCTTTTGGATGAAACAAATTTCTGGATCCCTTTCAACCAGGATTCAGGCCACCTTTGTTTCCCTGTACGATGACCTTTGTTGGGAGAGAAACAAGGGGAGAGCAACCCTGTTGATACTCCTGAAACTCTCAATGGCTTTCAACACCACCGACCATGGTGCCCTTCTGGATAGGCTGGCCAGGTTGGGAGTTGGAGGCACTGTTTTGTAGTGGTTCTGCTCCTTCCTGGCTGACCGTGTCCAGAAGATGGTGCTGGGAGATAGTAGCTCTACCCCATGGTGTTTACATAATGGGGTTCCATGGGGCTCAATACTATCTCCCATGCTTTTTAACATATACATGGAACTTCTGGGAGAGGTCATCAGGAGGTTTGGGCTGAGTAGTCAGCAATTTTCCACCAAACCAGGTGAGGCAGTTTCTGTGCTGAACTTGTGCCTGGGCTGGATGGACTGGATGAAGGTTAATAAATTGAAACTCAGTCCAAACAAGATGGAAGTGCTCTTAGTGGGTGCTTTGCCAGATAGGTTAGAGGGCCATTTCCCTCTCCTGGATGGGGTTGCACTCCCTCTAATGGACAGGGTCCGTAGCTTTGGGGTGCTCCTGGATCCCAGTTTAACCCTGGAAGCAGAACTGGACTTGGTGGCCAGGGGTGCGTTTCTTCAGCTGTGAAAAATATACCAGCTGTGCCCCCACCTGGACAAATGGATCCTCATGACAGTTGCGCATGCACTGGTAACATCTCGTATTGATTACTGCAATGCACTTTACGTGGGACAGCCTTTGAAGGCAGCACAGAAATTGCAACTAGTCAGAATGGTGTGGCGCAGCTGGTTAGGCTTAGGCTTAGGCTTAGGCTTAGGTTTAGGCTTAGGCTTGTAGGTATAAGGTTTTTCAGCAGCTGCCCCCCAGATTATAGAATGCTCTCCCAAGTGAGACCCGCCTGGTGCTGATGTCGATGACATTTGGCACCAGGTAAAAACCTTCATGTTCCAGAAGCTTTTTAACTGACATAATGTTTATTGTGGGTCCTGGTGGCAATTTTAGTGTATTCTTTAGGCAAAGATGGTTTAGGTTTTTGGCTGCAGAGGCAGATGTTGGGAGTCTGTTTCCCCACTGTGCCTCCTGGGAAAAGAGCCAGTATAGTGACATCAGAGGATGATGAAAATCTCCCCCTTATACTACTGTCTTTGGTCAGGAGCTCTTAGTGGAATTCCTGGCAAATTTTTGAACTGCTGTCCAAAAGAAACAAAGTTCCATCTCATGATGGGATCTCTTCCGCCATCCATGGACAGACAGCAGGCACCATCATTGGTCATACGTGTGCCCTCCTGTGTACCTGAGACATCGGCCTTGATAAGGTGGCCAAGAACAAAGCAAAAAGCAATCAAAGTGTGCTGCTTATATACTGCCCCACTGCACTTAAAGCACTCTCTGATGCAGGCTACCAGTGGGTATGAGCTGAGTACATATTTCACCAACTTCAGAAGGATGGAAGGCTGAGTGAACCTTGAGCCAGCTACCTGGAATTGAACCCCAGTTCCAGCTGCAATACAGCAGTTTAACCACTGTGCCAGGAGGCTCGGTCAACCTGGAGGCTGCTACCTCTATCCTTTTGAATCTGTTGCTGGTTCAAATCTGTACTCTGCTGATGGAAGAGCCAAGTCCTAGGCTGGCTAGATGCAGGCTGATCAGCTGGCTGGCCGGTTATTTGTTTCTTGGCTATGACTATGTACTATTTGCTGGTATGGAGATCATGCTAGAGCTACATGTTGGGGAAGAGGGAGGCCCCGAGGGCTATTAAAGTTTCAGATGGGTATGCCCTGTGGGAGTAAAAAATAGAATTACAAGAAAAGCTACAGAATGGCTCAGAGCTTACTCATCTCTACATCCGCTGATCCAGCTGCCCTGCCCTTGACCATTTTTATATGATCTGATGGCAGAATGTGTAGAAAAGCCAAGCAGGCACAGTCCCCAGGGTATCCCCAAAAGAAT
The DNA here is from genome assembly GCA_023846285.1 of Phrynocephalus versicolor. NCBI lineage: Eukaryota > Metazoa > Chordata > Lepidosauria > Squamata > Agamidae > Phrynocephalus > Phrynocephalus versicolor. The sequence goes on from JAHTLZ010000015.1 coordinate 17,455,804, forward strand.
GGAAGAGTAATCCACTTCTGTGTATATATTTTAAAAACCATGAGAAAGGTTGCAGTGAGTCAGAATTCACTTGACTGTAAATCATCATCATCATCATCATCATCATCATCATCATCATCATCATCAT
>JAHTLZ010000015.1:17455940-17501426 GCA_023846285.1 Phrynocephalus versicolor
ATCATCATCATCATCATCATCATCATCATCATCATCATCATCATCATCATCATCATCATCATCATCATCATCATCATGCCTTAGAGAGCCAACTAAAAGTGGTTGGGAGACACTGGTTTGCTTTGTACGGTGGGTCAGTGATTTTATATGACAGTTGACTAGTTCATTTGATGCCTATTAATTTAAGTTCTTCAGTAAAAGTTCTATTATTTTATGTTTTTCAAGGCAAACTCTTTTTATTCAGCATTAATGGCTGTGTGTTTATTTGTTTTAAAAAGCAGGGCACTTTCCCAGATTGTCAAGGGAATATCTTTGGTTTAACGAGGGGAATTGTGATTAAAACCACCCTTCCAAACAAAAGGTTATTGAAACATTCCTCCTTATCACTCAGAACATGAACACAAGGATGCTCCCTCCAAGTACATGCACTCCCAGCAAATGCAGATGTGGGCTCAAACCTTTGATTCCCTAGAGATGGCAAAGCCCTTGTTTCCCTGGCTATCTTGTCAAGATTCATCTGGTTCCTTTGGCTGTGGAAACGATTGAACACCCCCAATGGAGACAAGGCACACAATCATATTAAAAAGACAGTAGAACAGAAGTTGTGAGCAAGGAAGTGGCAAAGTAGATCAAGATTTCATGCCCCTTCTGCTTGCAGGGAGCCCCTGAAAAATGCTGAAAGACAAGAACGGCAAGCAGGCAACACATGAAGCCAGTCCTTCTGCAGCACGTCTTGGGATTTGAGCATATGCTGAGGCTGAGGAAACCCAGGCATCTCAGCAGCATATATTTTTCTGACACCCCCAGCAATAGGTGCACCTGTTCATTAAGCATATCTAGGTCCTTCCAACTGTCTGAATGTTTACATGTTACTAATTAGAAAAATGACAACAAAGCATCTCACTAATGAGCCAACTGGTAACAAAGCCACTTACCAAAGAAAAATAGAGAGGGTCATCAAAGCATAAGAACGTACTAAATCTGTCCAACCTGGGTACCTCTTATCATCCATGAACCTCTCACCCCAGATTATCAGGAGTGAACAAATCATACTTTCCAAAGTGACATAGTCAGATGAAAGTGGTTTCTAGGAATGTGATTTTTAGGCTTAACCCAAACAGAAAAAGCTATGGAAGAGGCACATTCAATTTTTGGAGTCGTTTGTGACTTTAGAGCAGAAAGCCTATAAAATACAGTGAATTTAGGATTTCAAAAGGAGGTGAACAAAAGTTATTTAGTATGGATTCGCCCATTTGGAAGGTCACATGTCTGGTGAATGGTGACAATGAGATCTGATAAATCTGATGATGGTTTTATTTTTCATCTGTACTATTGGCAGACGATTCTGACGAGGATGTGTTGTAATGTTTCTACTGCAAAAAAAAAAAAAAGGTGTTTCTCCAACACTGTTGTAATCATAAAATGACAGTGCTAGCAGCGTAGCAAGGTTTTGGGGCACCTGGGGTCAAAGTTGTTTTTGTGCCCCTCCATCGCTCCACAACCCCATCACATCCACCCAGCAAGGGGTGCAATCCTGTGGGCATGGGGCGGTCGGGCACTTGTGTGTCTATATGCATGTGCAGTAGTGCGCTCATGCCTTACCTCTCCCGCAGTGGCCCAGAGCAAGGCAAGGAAGAGTTTTAGGAGCAGAAGGAAGTGCCACAGCCACCATGCTCATGCACCTGCCTGCCTGTTGCTTCGCCACACATCTGGTGTGCGGCGGAGGTGGCGGCTGTGATGGTGTGGGTCCCATCGCCGGATGACTGCTGGTGGGAGGGCACAGGGCTTCCTCCTCCCCCTCCCCCTCCAGGTGCCCCCAGGTTGCTGTGCCCAAGCCAGATGTACTCTTCTGCCTGCCCCCAGATACACCCCTGGACAGTTTACAATATATTTATGCATTCAATGTAGAATGTACATTTCTACATTCAATGTAGAATGCAATCACAAATCTGCAGCATAGAAGCAAATCTACAGCATGACTTTCACAGTGGAACCATTTTGCACTTAGCAAATCTCATATTCAAGCCCCCAGTCTCCTTTGTTTTGCATAATGCATGGTCTAATGTTTGCCATGGGCATTGCATCCTTTCTTTTGAAAATTATCATTGGTTGGTGGGAACAGGTATAGAGCAGAATTCTTAAAAACCTGGATCTCCTCAGGAACTGAGGAAGGCTCAGTGAGAACAACAACAGCATCAAAGATTTCCTGAAAGGCAGCTTGTCTTCTAGTAGCAATATTAATTTTATTTCCCAAGCTGTAAAATATTTGTGGGGTTCTGTTCTTGGGGGGGGGTCACAAATGTTGGTCCTCCAAATGTTCTGGAATTCCACACCCAAAAGTTCAGCCAATGTGCCATAATGGTCAGGGATTTGGAAAAATGAGATACCAAATATGTCATCCATGCCCCACCTCCTAATTGGAATGCCAGCTGCTGGAGGATCTGGGAAAAGCCTATAGGACTTTCTGTGGGAGATTCATATCAGAGGATGAAGAATGATTATATTACTTCATTTTTCACATAAATTTTCATCAACTTCAGGAACTGCAGTTTTATTGTTACACATTTGTCTGTGACGATTCTCAGTCATCCAGGTGAGTTTATCTGGAAGTTGAGTCATGGCAACTGGACTTCTTTTTCTTGAGAGATAGAAACCTTTTGCTGCTCATCCAAAGAGCTTCATCAGTATGAAAACAGCTAGTGCAAGTCCTCCATCTTACACTCAACTGACTATAAGATGGGGGACTCGCATTAGCTGTATTCAGACTGATGAAGCTGTTTGGATGAGCAGCAAAAGGTTTCTATCTCTCAAGAAAAAGAAGTCCAGTTGTCATGACTCAACTTCCAGATGGTTACACATTGTGGGTGATTTAGGGAATAAAGTTGTTGGTTGAAAAGTTCATGGGACTAGAATGCCTCTCCCTAAAAAAGAAAACATTTGAGACTAATAAGGATAGTATTTTATGTAGCAACTGATTTGATACTAGAATTTAACTAATATCACAAATAAAATGGCACATTGTGATCTCTTTTGCATGAATGAATGACATTGCTCTAACACAGAGTACATGCCTTAGCTGACTTAGGTCTGGTTCTGACACATTTTCACCACTTGAAGACAAGTCTTACAAAAAGGTGCTGTATATGTTTACATGTATTTTCATGAACAAAGGTCTGTGGAAATTTCTTAAGTCTCTGCACCTTATCCAGGGCTTTGCAACTGAATCTGATGTCATATTCAGCCACCAACAAACATAAAGCAAAAAAGCAAAAGAAGAGAACCCATTTTAGCCATCTTTTCATTGTCACAGAAGACAAAATTGTGCAGCTTCCCAACCTTAATAAAGTTTTGATTTGTTTTTGCAAGCTAAATGGAGATTTTAATTTCATTTTAGCGCTTTGGGTTATAGCAAATCTGTAAGGATACATCCAGGGAATTTGAAAGTGGGATTTGGAGTATGTGACAATATTTAATAGAGAAGTGACAAAACAAAAAGGATTACAAATGCTTAATGCAAAAGTCAAATATTTTCAAAATTCCCATTTTGTATTTGAGGCCATTGTTTCATGCTTCATTGTTACCAGAGCATTCCAATAAATCATCCGAAAGCCTCATGTTTACATGTTGACATTGTCAAATATCTCATTATTAATCATGAAATATCACCTCCTGAAACAATGTAGCATGAAATAGGCAAGTGCTTACTGCAGCACAAAAATAAAAACCCAGTGTGTTGCATTGTGAATTGTCAGCCGGTCTGCGTGTTATTTAATATTTAATGTCTAGTATTGTCCATTGTCTGCTGGAAATCCTGAAATGTCTAAATATGGCACAGTGATGCATTGAGTTGAAAACTTTATTCTGTGTGGTGCATTACTTCATGTCTTTCCAGGGAATAATAAAAAAGCCAAAAAAACAACCTAATATGCATATATAGATTTACAGCTGTACCTATATTTATGCTCTGATTCTTAAAATGTATTCTAACTAGTTGACAAGGTACAATATAAGATTATATGAAAGGAAAATTTTTACCCTTCAAATTTCCATACCAATGAGGTCAGATCAGCTTCTTTTTTTACTCTGAAACAATCTCAAATAGTCTTGGGTTTGCAAAAAATGTAATTTCCTTAATATTGATTTTGAGGTAAAATGAATGCAATGGCCCATCAGGCTTAGTGTGTGGTCACTAAAGGTTGACTGTAGATATTGTTTCATTGAAAAAAAGAGAAGGTGCTGAAGTCAATAACATTGTTATTAACTGTGTTCCTTAGTGTGGAGCAGTCCACTTATACAGTGATCCCCCGCCTATCATGGGGGTTAGGGACCTGACTTGACCCGCAATAATTGAAAATCCGCGATATGTGGATGCAGGTCGAATCAGGCCTGGGGGGCCTAGCTTGGGGGCTCTTGTACTTACCCCCAGCCTGGCCCTACACCGAACAGGTTTGTGGGAGCCTTCCCAGGCCTTCTGGAGGCCCAAAAAGGACCTCCCTGAGAACTGGAAGTAACTTCCATTAAACTGGAAATTATTTCGGTGGCCTCCGAAGGCCTCAGAAATGATTTTCAGAAATCTAGAAGTCATTTCCGGTTTACAGAGAGGCCCTTTTGGTGCCTCCAGAAGGCAGCTCCAGTCCTGGGGTAAGTATGGGAGGCTTGCAATAGGACTTTCCCCCCCTTACCCCAGGGGGCCTTTTTTCATATGCTGCAGTCCCACAATATAGCGGGACTGCAGTATATGAACCGCGAAAGGGCGGGGGACCACTGTAGTCCATTCCAAAAAATCATCTCCCCTGATTATTGGCTTGTAGTTTGTTTCCAAAGAGATTTTCAGTATATTCTTGAACCAGAAGTACAAATTCAGAGGGAAAATTAAAGTATGATCATTGTAGAAAGAAAAGAATGCATAAGGTGCTACAGTGACCCCTCCGCCTATCGCGGGGGTTAGGGACCTGACACAACCTGCGATAATTGAAAGTCCGTGATATGAGGATGTGGGCCTTGGGTGCCTAGCTTGGGGCTCTTGTACTTACCACCAGCCTGGCACTGCCCTAAACGGGCCTCCAAGGGGCTTTCCAAGCCTTCTAGAGGACCCCAAAGGGCCTCCCTGCAAACCGGAAGCGACTTCCGGTAAACCAGAAGTCACTTCTGGGTTGGCAGAAATCATTTCTGATGCCTCCATCATGCCTCGAAAGGCCTCAGAAATAATTTCCCGAGACCCCGATGTGACTTCCAGTTTACCGGAAGTCACTTCCTGTTTGCAGGGAGGCCCTTTTGTGGCCTCCAGAAGGCCCATGAAGGCCTTTGGAGGCCCATTCAGGGCAGTGCCAGTCCTGGGGTAAGTAAGGGAGGCCTGAAACAGGCCTTCCCCCCTTACCCAGGGGGCCTTTTTCCATATATTGCGGTCCCGTGATATAGCAGGACCGCAGTATCTGAACCACGAATGGAACCACTGTAGAATGTTTTGTGGATGGGAGAGGGTTTCTTGCAGGTCTGAATGCTGATTAGTTGGTGTATCTGGAATGGGAAGGTAAGAGATGTGAAATGGCAGTTTGCGATTCTACACTCTGGATCACATTATTGGTCCCTGGAACCAATCAGCAGGCCATGGCCACTAGTCTCCTTGGTGTCCAAGGAATCAGCTGCATAGTAATAGTGTGAACATATCTGCAGATGGAGCCTGGGTTGGCTTCACCTGCCCCATGCCTTCAGCCTTTGATGAGAATGTAGGCAGTGAGGAATATTTTACTATCATCTCTGTTTACTGGTCAGGGATAACTGCATGGATTCCCCACCATATGACTGGCTTTCCCAGTGAAAAAATTCAGCTGCTTTCACCACTAAGTGATGACAGTGGAGAATCTATATCTAACCTCCCCAACTCAGAAGATCAGATAGAATTTGGCCAGGTTTCTCCATTGTGGTATGTGTGCTGTGGGAAAGAGGGCTTCTAAGTCAGTTACAACTGAAACAATCTACAGTAATTGCCACAATTAGAAATTGGGACAAATAGCGAAAATGATGAACCACAAGCCATGAATTTTGGCACTGGTGATCAGTTTGTTGGTTTGTTGGAGCATAAAAAAACAAAAGCAAAAACACCCCCAGAAAACAGAGTCCTCCATCCCCTAAGACTATTGCCCCATGGCATTCCCATTCCCCATACCTATGTTGTCTGCTGCTGCCGTGGCCTCCCTCATAGGCTCCATCATTACCCTGGCCTCTAACATCACCACAGCCTATCTTGTTGTCACAGCCACTGCCAAGGCCATATCACATCTTCCATCACGGCAACATATATGTGGCTGCCACAGTCTCCATTTTCACAGCCACCACCTGCCGCAGTCTCCATTGTGCATGATGGGGCTCGGCTCTGAAGGCTTTACCTGAATAGATATGCGTTGGGATGCACTGAGCTTGGGAGAAATTAACAGCATGTTGAAATACCCTTGGAAGAAAAGAAACAGTCAGAGACGTTTTAAAATTCAGCCCCAGCAACTGACATTCAACAAGGATCAAGAGGGTGTCGCCTTAAATGGGTTACAAAGTGATTTTGTATTATTGATTTTCTACATGAATAGGCATTGTGTTCTATTCCATAGAAAGTGCAGAAAAGATACTTGTATTATCTGGATGAACAAGGTGTACTCATACAAAATTAGTTATTTACACAAAGTCTAAGGAATTTGATAACCATCTTCCTATGAGCTCCCTTGGGCTTTAGGACAGTTGCCCTCTAAGGGAAAAACACTGGAACCGAAAGAGGCCCACTCAGCTCAGTTTTCTGCATCCAACAGTTGTCAGATGCCGATAAATCCTCATTATCAGGTCCTCTGCTCCTGGCCATTTTCTCTCAGTGTAAAGTCTAGAGACAACCTAAAGGCTAGAGCAATTACAGCTGTGATTTTACAGAAAGACATAGACTTGGATGTGAGAAACATGGTGTCCAGCTGCGTTATAAACTTAGTGGATGCCTTTGGGAAATCACCATACTTAACCCCAGCTCACAGAGAATATGCAGTGCCAGCACCAGCCCAGAGAGTTCTCTTCTTCCAGGCATGCAGAGAAGAAGGGAAAAGGACATCCGGGAAGAGTCCAATAATTATTACTGCCTGCTATTGTCTAATGAGAATCTACTTCTGGAGGTTAATATGGATGGCAAGGGCCATGTTCTATGTATTTCTCCCCAAGAGGCCACTTCTTAACCAAAAAAAGCTCAGTCATTTGAGTTAATTTGGCTCATTATGGTTTAGACATACCTCAGCATGACTCGATCTGGCCTGGTTGCTCTCTTCTAAATTTTTACAGAAAAGGACTTGCTCCAGGCATAGGCTTCCATAGGTAAGACATCTGATTTTGATTAGTGATTTTGATTTCACGAAAAGAAACAAAAAGCTAGCTTGAAGAACATGAAAGGATCTAGAGTTGTAACAAGCTTTACAGCAACATCTTTCTGCCCATTTCCCATATTTCCTTTATTCTACTCATGTGCCCAAACCAGTATTTTGATACCTCTTGTTAACATCCTCAGAACTTCATTAGTGTGTTCAGTAATTTTCAGTAAGGAACATAAAGGGAGTCAGTAGGCCAAAGGGTTCAACAGGAACCGGGTAATTCAAGTCTGATTGTTTCTTGAAATGACGAGTCAGGAAAATGGGGTAAACTGGGCCACACTTTATTAACACAATTCAACACAACAACAACAGGAGGGGCCAGGCATCAGCACACATGTTTGGAACCCCGGGGTCACCCGAGACCCCTCCAACCGGGCAGCATAGGGCGAGATATAACCCCCAGGTGGTGCAGTCAGCCAACGGCACCCACCAGGCCAGTCGATGTCATTACTCCTCCCTGCATACGATGGCCTCTGCTGTCTCTGAAGTCATTGCCTTCCTGGGCTGAATGGTGGTGAGTAGAGATGGGCACAAAACAGAAAAATAGCATTTTGTTTTGTTTCAGGCATGTAGTCACCAGCCAATCCTTTTTCTTTAAATTTAAATAAAGAGGTTTATGAGTAAAAGAAGCCAAATCTTACTATATCATCTTGATTTCATATGATTTTTGCATTGAATCTTTCCCAATCACCATAAAATCATCCTCAACACTGATATATCTCACAGCCCATCTCTTCCTAGATGGACGACTATATCTTGCTGGTTACTCGAACATCATCTGTTCCTAGGTCCCACCTCCTCTGAACACAGATTGCAGTTTTCAGCCTGCTGTCCTGACTCCCTAGGATGACAAGGGAAGATGAAATGTTTCCTGACAAGGGCAGTCGAAATGCTTCAAAAATTGTCCTGAGTTCTGTTTGGAAGACGGGTGGTATATAAATGTATAAATGTATAAATAAATAAATAAATAAATAAATAAATAAATAAATAAATAAATAAATAAATAAATAAATAAATAAACAGAAAATGATGTTTCATTTTGTTACTTCAAGGAATGCTTGCTTGTTTCATTTCATTTTGTAACGTTTCATAACTTTAGAAAACAATGAAACAGCATGTCATTTTTCGTTTTTTGCACATCTCTAGTGGTGTGTCCTGATCTGTCTGGTGGATGCTTGAATAGGTAGCTTTGGTTCTTGACACTTACCAAGTTTCACGTTGTAAAAGTTTCTTAAGCCTCTATCCATCTGAGGATTTGAGCCAATGCTGGCTCCGCGGGCGGTTTCTCTGCCCGGCGGCAGCCTCGTTGCCCTCCTGCGAGAAGGCTGTGCAAGAGCGTCCAGCAGGGAGGGGGAGGAGCGCCCTATAAAGGGGTGTCTCTGACCCCCTCCCACAGGCATTTTTCGGCTGGCGTTCCCCACCCGCCCACCGCTTGAAGGACTAGTGTGAGTGTTACTGGTTGCCTGTTAATGGGGCCGGATAGGAATTTTTGACCCGTACTGTTCCACAGGAATATCATTTATGCTTTCCTTACAAGATCACAATGCTTTCTCAGAAAACTCTGGCATCAAAGAGGCCAAACAATGAGGCCCTGCTAAATTTAGGCTGGTCAAAGAAATCCTCCATGTCTCCACCCCATCCCACCCCCAGTGAACAGTGGGCGATTCACTTGATTTTGACTCAGTTTTCTTCCTGTTGCAAGAATAGCACTAGGTTACGGTAACACACTGAATAACAATACTGTAAAGTTCCATCAGGTTGACTCTGACTTATGGTAACCCCCTCCCAGGTTTTCTAGGTAGAGAGTACTCAGAAAAAGTTTTCCATTCCCTTCTTTTGGAGACATTCCAAGATCATGCAGCTTACCCAAGGCTAAACAGGCAGGCTGTTCTCCTTGGAGGTTCAGCAGGAGTTGGATTCTGAACTTCTGGTTCATCAGCCAAGCAGGCAACTCACTGAGCTTTGCAGCCAGATGACGAAGAATATGAGTAGCTAGTGTACATTTCCTGTTGAGTTGGAGGGCAAGAGAGGAAAGCCCTGAAGAAGACTCTCTACTTTGTCCTGAGATCAAATCTTCGTTTCACCCAGTGCTGGAGAACAGACTACCATATTTTTTTTTCATAGACAGAGAAACGGTAATTACGTCAAGTCCCTCCCACCCATAGCAATCCTATAAAAAGACTGCCCTGCAAAATGTCCTATAATTATCATTACTGCTTAGGTCTTGCAAAGTCAAGCTGTGGCTTCCTTTATAGAAGCAAGGCATGTCATACTTGGTCTTCCTCTTCTTCTGCTGCCTTCAACAACATTATTGTTCTCCACCAAATATTGTCTTCTAATGATGGGCCCAAAGTACAACAGCCCCTATTTTGTTATCCCTGGAGAGGGACAGAGACAGAGACAGAGACATCAGCCTTCCTTCAATGTGGGACCCATTTTGTGGTCTTTTTTGGCAGTCCATGGTATCTATAAAGATCTCCTCCTTTGAATGAATCTATCTTTTCCCCCTATCAGCTTTGTTCATTGCAAGTCTCAGAAATGAAGTAAAGAAAGAAACAACCAACGTTCCAACATTGCTATAAAGTAGAGATGGGCACGAATAAAAAAAATGGCATTTCGTTTGTCGTTTGTCGTTTGGAGGGTCCGTTTCGGTTCGTTTCCGTTTTTTTGGTGAATTTTTGCAAAAAATTCATTTTTGTTTTCGTTCATTTTGTTACCATTTCATTACCATTTATTTCATTTTTTGTGATTTTTTTTAGGATTTTAAGCAATTCACTTATATTGCAGTAACGGAAACGAAACGCACGACAAAATTTCCGGTGTTTCTGTTCCATTCGTTTCATTTTAGAGACAAAATTTGTTTGTCGTTTCGTTACGTAACAAAATGAAAAAACGAAAATGGAAACGAAAAATTGTTCATTTCGTGCCCATCTCTACTATAAAGAGTCCTATTTTGTTACATGACAACAAATAAAACAGCAATTGGGAGGTGGAAGGGCTGTTTTTACACCAAGCCAAATTCATGTTTAGTAGGGATCAGATTTCACCTACTCTGGCTGCAACAGAAGTAACTGATTCTAGTAATTGGATTTAAAAGCATATATGCATATTAAAGCTTCCTCCAAGTGAATTTTACTTCTAAATTTCTTTCTTGTGGCACATAAGGCTATATTTGTTTCTTCCATCACATGTTATTTATTTATTTATTTATTTATTTATTTATTTATTTATTTATTTGGATTTCTATACCGCCCGTCTGCAGCGAGGTCATTCTGAGTGGTTTACAACAATTAAGGAATACCGTACACTGCAAATCAACTAAATAATTCATACAGTAAAATATGCATAATACACAGTAATTTAATAAAAATAAAGTAAAATTAACATACAGTGATATAAAATAGGGGATAAGTGTTGTTATTGGTGGGCAAATAAGTTAAAATTATGTTTTACTGGATGAACACTGAAGTTACATTATATTTGAGGGAATGCCTGCTTAAATAGCCTAGTTTTAGTAGTTTTTTAAAGACAGCCAAAGAGGGGGCCAGGCAGATGTCTGGAAGGTTATTCCATAGGCGAGGGGTAATGGTAGAAAAGGCCCTATTTCTAGTTTTTTTTCCTTTTGGACCTCTCATGGTGTTAATTGCCACAAACACCAAGCCTGGGAAGATTGGGTATTATGGGCAGTTTTCAATGGGAGAAAGCGCTCTGACAAGTAGCAAGGTCCTAAACAGTTTAGAGCTTTGTATGTCATAGATAAAGCACTGAAATTGATGCAGAACCAAACTGGAAGTCAGTGCAGAGTGGACAGCACTGTGGATATATGATCATATTTCCTAGTCCCTGTCAGCAATCTGGCTGCTATGTTCTGGATCAACTGGAGTCTCTGCATCAGCCTCAAGGGCAGCCCCACATAGAGAGTGTTGCAGTAGTCCAGCCTCGAGACTACCAATGTGGTGAGAGGCCCCGTGTCCAGATAGGGGTGCAGTTGAGCAATCTGCCACAAATGGTACTGGGCAGAATGAACCACCAACACTACCTGGGATTCCATAGATTATATCGGATCCAAGAAAACACCCAAGCTGGGCACCTCATTCTGATCAGGGAGAGTCACTCCCCCTAATGAGAGGGAGTTTCCCAACCCACTGATAGCAGGAGCCCCCACAGAAAAGATATCTGTTCATCATGTGCTTCCCCTCTATAGTTGATGAGAGGCAAAGAATTGCCTGTTGCTTGTGCGTATATTCTGGTCCTTGTTTAGCCAAGAATTCTCCTCGGCCATCACAGAACCCACCAAGTGGCCCCTGTGGACAAGTGGATGAAAGAGTTCCCAGTCCAGCTAAAGGCAGGCACGATCAATTTCAGTAGATTTCCTTGTTTCAGTTAAGCACATGCTTTATTTTCCCTCAGTATCACACACAAAACCCAGAGGCACTTGTATTGAACTTCAGGGTCAAACTTTTTCATAATTTGGACCATTTCTTTTATCAAAATTTTTATGTGGAAAAACAAAACTTTGGAATAGTCAAGGGTGCCCTGTGGGAAAAGGAGAAAGGGAATCACACTACTTTGATGTAAAATGAGATCATGCAGCATAAAAAAGATCATAGTTTAAAGGGCTTCTGCTTACTTCGATCAAACTTTCAAAGCCAGGTGAGAAAACCTGCACATTCAAAAGAAACAGAACCTGTCAATTTTAATAAAGCTCTGATATACAGAAGCCAGAGAGGCTCAGGAGTGTTCTTCTTCACATAAAAAAAATCCCCAACAAAGGAAAATTCTCTCAGCAGGAAAGCTAGTGAGCATTCTGTGCTCAGTCAGCAAAGTCTCCCTCTCTTGTACAATACCAGATGCATACATTTTATTCTTAGATATAATGGCAGCCAACTCTCAATAATGAAACTTATTATCAGATTGGATTGATTTCAAAAGTATGCCATATATCCCATCAAGTTCAAGCCTCAATCCGATCAGTTGAGGCTTGGGTGTGAAACTAGGTCACAGCAGCAGCAAAGCTCCCTTGAGCTTTGCCCAACAGCCAAGAGGAGGGGAGGCTCTGCAGCTCCTTCTTTTAAAGGCTGCAGAGCCCAGACATTTCAATTAATCACATGGCCACCTTTTCATGCCGATTGTGTAGGGCAGGACTGCAGAGCATCCCCAGGTTCGTAAAAGCCTCCTGGAGCCACCATTTCCTTCACAGCTGCATTACACAAATTGACTTCCTGAACAGTTACTGGAGATGGAAGCTATTGAGCAGTCTAAACTAGGGATGAGGATGAGCCACCAAATTTATGATTTATTGGGGTTCATGTTTCATCAGTTGGCCCTAAGGGCTGACCTTTTCCAAGATGCTCACAGTGGCTCACCTTAGGTCTTTGGGTCCTTTCAGGAAAGAAAGAAAGAAAGAAAGAAAGAAAGAAAGAAAGAAAGAAAGAAAGAAAGAAAGAAGGGGGAAGTGAAGCCACAGTTGCTGTCCCTGCAAAAGACAGTCCAGTTTCCCATAGTCCCTAAGGCAAACAGGACAGCAATGGAGGCTTCCCTTCACCCTAAATGAAGCTGGCACTGCCATCTTGCAAAAAGGCCAGCCTAGTTTCCTATAGGCCATATGGGAAACCGAGTGGCCACCTTTTCCAAGATGGTGTCTGTGGTGTCAGTCTGGACATAGTGGACACTGCAGCAAAGATGGGGGTGCAGTGGAGGGGGTGGGGTGTTGGAGGGGGACAAGCATGGGATGTCTTTAAAAATAACAAATAGGGATGAATAAAAAGAGGAAATATGCATCCCTTCATATTTGTTGGGGGGTTCCCTCTGGATATCACGATTAGAGATGGGCACGAAACGAACAATTTTTCATTTTCGTTTTCATTTTTTGTTTCGTTATGTAGCAAAATGAAAAACGACTTTTGTCTCAAAAATGAAACAAAACAAACCAAAACACCAGAAATTTTGTTGTGCGTTTCGTTTTTGTTGCAGCAAATACATTGAACTGTAATGAATGCTAACGAAACAGCAATTTTTTGTTTTTGTTTTCATTTTTTCGTTTCATTACGTAATGAAATGAAAACGATTTTTTTGCAAAAATTCACGAAAAATGAAAACGAACCGAAACGGATCCCCTAAACGACAAATGACAAACGAAACACAATTTTTTTGAATCGTGCCCATCTCTAATCATGATTAATTTTTTTAAAATTTACTCCCATTTCTAGCCTTAACCACTGAGTAGAGATTTCTGTGTAACTGGGTAGCCACGATGCTATCAAAATGATGCTGCCCTTCCTTGATTACATAAGAAATTGCTTGATATCAAGTCAGACCACAGGCCTATTTCACTGGCTGGCACTCCTTCTCGTTGTGTGCAAAGTATATAGTCCAGTATTATGATTCTTCCATCCCTGTGGGATTCCAGGAAAGGAAAGCTTGCCTGAATTAAAATTCTCAAGTAGTTGTGTTTTTAATTCTAAACCCTCCCAGGAGTTGGGGGGGGGGGGGAGGAGAGAAGAAGCAGTAACACAGTTAATTCCATCAGTTTGTATTTATAAAGAATTTGTTCTCTTTGTACCAAAAATGTGCAGATAATGTCACATCTACCACCATGGTGTTAGCTATCTATAAAATTTAAAGACTGTCTTTTTTCCTAATCAGTTTTTTTGGATATCCCCCTTTTTCACTCTATGATATGAGGTTCACTACAGCAAAGGCCTGAGAGTTTAATGATGGAAGCCATTGATTTTTCTCTACTGCTCACTGAGGTGAAGTCGCGCTTTTCATTTAGGGCAGAAGGGCATTGAGTTATTAACAAGAAAGCAATCGCACTGAAAATCAAGGGTGAGGCTCATCAAGGTGAATCTAGTTGCTCAAAGAATTGTTGTGACCCATTTAGGTCAATCCATAAAAGTCTGTTCCTTGAAGCTGGTCACAATTTTGGAATCTCCTCCTGGCACTTACTAGATTACAATGGGCAAGGCATTAAAACTTACTCACCCTTCAGAAAGGTACAAAGCAGCAGCAGGGGAAAGATCCTTCTCTGATCCTGGCTCTTTTCCTCTCCAGCCTTGATTCCTTCAGCAGGAGTGCTTTCCAACTGCCTCAGATACATCCACTGAAATCCTGTTGTGCATCTTACACAATAGAAATGAAAGCAACAGTATTTTGGGCAATATTTCTTCTTGATTGTACCCTGGTTTCCCATATCCATTGGGGATTGACTGAAAGCCAACCCCTGCAGATGCTGAAAAGTAAAGACTATAGTGAATATTGTTTTAATAGCAAATGCTATATATGGCATTGAGTCTGGCGCCCTCTAGTGCCCAGTTCTGGCATCTTTAGAAATATAAATTTCTATGATTTTTCTTTTAAGGTGCTTTTACATGACCACTAAAATTCACAGCAAACTTTGCTCCAGATCAAAACCCCTCCCCAAGAGCGATCACGTGATTGATGTCACTGTTCGGGTGTTCGCACGGTCACATTTTGAAAATCTGCAGCCATTCTGATCCCACGACTGAGAACCACAGCAAAGACACCATGACGGGGGTGAAAAGGATTTGGTGTGGATTTTCCATGTTCCCAAGGACTCAAATCATGGTTTAAAATCCGCTTTGGAACAGTGACAAGGATTTTACCACCTCGAGACCAGGTATTTGTAAAATGCGCTGGGTCACGCTTAAGTGGGCATAGCTGCACTTTAGTTTGTTAAAGTCCGCTTCTCGTGGGAAAACGATTTTATGCTCTGCATCTGCAAGCACTTTGCAGCAGATTTTAGTAGCCATGTGAAAGCAGCCATAGGTTCAGACTGTGAGAAGTGAATCAGAGGATCCACTTATCAGACATCACACAAGGACCCTCTGAATAAGGAGCTCCTATTCTACTTTTGCAGGGAAATGCACTTCTAAATAGGCCCAGAAGGATCTTCCAAATGTCTCAAGCTAGAAGGCTGGGGAGGAGCTTTAACATTCTGGTTCTCTTGCCTTGATTTGCTTTGCTGTAGCTGCAGCTTCATCCTACCCTGTTTGGGAACCAGGGTCTGGGCCTTCTACTTACTCAGCCATGCGTTACAAAAGAATATTCACTGTCTATTCTCCCAGGGAAAGAGGGAAGATCTTCACTCACAAGCAGAGGTGGAAGACTCTGTGTGAATTTTTGCTTCTTGGATCTTTGCTTTACTTTTATAAAGGCTTGCCTTATGGAATTAGTTTGTGAATTTCGAGGCATTAAAAGCATAAACAGGGTGGCAACATATTTGCCAACTGGCACTGGTCAAGGCCAACCAGAAGGACTTTTGCCATTATCGATTGTATCATTCAGTGTTTGCATCCTATGTGGCTATTCACGATGAATACAATGCAAACATTGTTGAATAGAAATGGTCAAATACTGGCATTCAGGAGCCCTTTCTTGAGTGGACAGATATATCCATTTTATTTTTCCACATTAAAAAAAAGCAAGACTCACATCCAAGTTCTTTCTCTTGTACCCTGGAAATGTTAGCAGATTTTGGATTGTCCATGCCAAAATGAACTGAATAAAATTCTTATGCATCCCTGATCATGAGAAACAATTGCAGAGCATAATACAAAGAGGATGATGTCAACAGGCTCCCTCTGGAAATCATAAGATGAGCTTTTATTTTCCCATTCCATACAGTTTCATATCACAATGGTATAAATCTGTTCATCTTCCAGCCATGTGGAATTGGGATATATATGACATAGCAATGTTTTTATATGTGGCATCCTACCCATTCTGGAGAAGGAGCGGGGGGATTGGATAAGAAGATTTGCTGTTGAAAGCAACTCCAGTGTTTCCTGCTGCACTGCTGTACCTTTTGTTGTTATTCCAATGGTGGAAATCAAAGCTTCCGTGACTTTCTGCCCTTATACTGGAAGGACAGATCAAAACTAGAGGTACTTTGGGACACCTTCTCAGTTCTCAAGTCTGAGAGTTTATCTGCTTTCATTAAGGTGACGTGGTGACTTGTGGGTGATATCATCTCTCAATTTATTCTCAATGCCCATTATCCTTATTCATGATTAATGTGAAGGGGACCTGGCAGCCTCTTAGACAATATTCAGCTAGAGGTTATCAGAAGTCACAGGATATTTCAAGCAGTGAAAATAAAACCAATATAATTCATAGCAGTATTGTCTACGTTAAATTTCAGACACTTGAATTTTTAAGTCGCTCTTGAACTGCTTCTGGGCTACTGAGCTGGATCATTAGTGATGAGCCCAGCCCACTCCGACCCAATCCCTGCCCAAATAAGTCCCAATAGATTGATGCCTAATCCTCACATCACACTTCTGATGGCACTCCAACCTGATCCCTGTATGGGTTTGTAATAATATTTGTGCATTTCCAGTTCACAGTTGGGGAAGGGGGCATTTCTTTTGCCAATATTGTGAAGCGGTTGAGGAAGAGGGCCACTTCGGAATACTGACTAATTAAACACTTCTTCGCCTCTGTGGAGGAGCTGAGGAATTGGGGGGGGGGGTAATTACTGTATTTTAGGGCAGATGCACCACTTTTTGAAAAGAACAGATACTTCCTAAAACGAAACTTTCATCGGTAAGCAGGAGGAGCCAGAAAGGGGAAATGGTGTTGGGTTTTTGTTTGCATTTCTTGACCAGCTCTGGACCAGAATTTTGAGAAGGATTAGTTGTCTGTATCTTTGTGATTGATTAACCAGCAAACACAATCCTTTCTGTACATATGTGCTTTGTTCCACAAAAAGAATACTATTTTGCACAGAAACTGAGACATTATCCTCCATGTTATTTGTTGTGTAAATTACCATGAGGAAAATGGGGACACTCCTCCCCACCTACAGTGGTACTTGTGGAGCTGCCTTGCCATGCCGAGACAGCATCACAGCTACAGTATTGGCAAGGGTAAGATTTCTTCACAGCCCTAAGTTGGGGGTCTCTATGCAGAACACTTGTGAGAAGAAGTAAAGCAGGGCAAACCAGGCCTTTGAGCCTGCAAGTGCCCCGGGCATCTCTCCCTCCCTCTGTCTCAAAACTTTGGAAGTCAGGGAAGAATATAAATCTTTGGACACAGACATTACTCTTGGGGAGAAAGAAAAGAAACAGGAAGTTTTGGTGGCAAATGCTCAGGTGGAACATCTTCCATTATTGTGGCTTTTTAAAGAGTCAACATCAAGGCCATCTACACTGACCTCAACTCCACCAGCAGATCAGTCAACCTGGAGGTGACTGTTGTTGCATCATCTCACTCTAACCAATTGGTTCTGTTTGACTTGGCATCAGTGGATGAAGTCTCCAGGGTGTAAGCCTACCACCTCCTCTATTGATGAAACAAGAACGGCAGAAGCTTGAGTGCAGATGGAGGACAGACCAGACAGCAGTGAGTAAGGCTACGCTTAAGCAACTGACCGGTTGCTATGTACACACGATCAGGGACGCTAGAACATCTCATAACTCCCTGAGAATTGGCGAGTACTCGAACCTCCAGGCGGAGCTTTTCTGGGTGTTTCGAGACCTCTCCAATCCCGGTCAGTCCCAGCCTCCTCCTAGTGAGTTCACTAGCGAGCAATTCACAGCCTATTTTTGATCTAAAATACAGGCCATCTGCTCCAATCTCGACACCGGTTGCACTAATCCCTCCTCCTTTATCCCGGAGGCCTCACCCCCTTGGTCTCCTCATCTGGTTGAGTTTGGGCCTGTGTTACCTGCGGAGGCCTCCAGGGTTATGGTTTATTGCCAGCCGGCAGCCTCCCCTTTCGACCCTTGCCCAGCTTGGCTTATTAAATCCACCGGAGGGAACATGCTGGAGTGGGCTTCTACTATCACCACCACTTCCTTCAGGGAAGGAATTTTTCCTTCTCACCTGAAGGAGACGGTGGTGAAGCCCACTTTAAAGAAGCCCGGCCTGGCATCGGATGATTTAGCCAACTATCGCCCGATTGCCATTGTTCCCTTCCTGAGCAAGGTTGTCGAGAGGGTGGCTGCTGTCCGGCTTCAGTCGTACCTGGAGGAAAATTATATCCTGGATCCCTTCCAGTCCAGGTTCAGGCCACTTCGGGGGACTGAGACTGCCCTGGTCGGTCTGCAGGATGACCTCCTCAGGGAGGCTGACAGGGGGTGCTCCACCCTGTTGGTCCTCCTTGATTTGTCAGCGACCTTTGATCCCGTCGACCACGGTAACCTGCTGGACCGGCTTGCTGAGGCTGGAATCGGGGCCTCAGAGATTTGCTGGCTCCAATCCTTCCTTGACGGCCGGTCTCAGCAGGTTCAGCTGGGGGGTGAATTCTCAGCTCCTTGGATGTTCCCTTGTGGGGTGCCCCAGGGGTGGCAATCTCCCCTATGCTGTTCAATGTTTATATGAGGCCGCTGGCGGAGGTAATCAGGACATTTAGAGTTTGCTGTCATCGGTATGCTGATGATACGCAGCTCTATCTCTCCTTTCCTACATCTGCAGTGGAGGCAGTACGCTCCCTCAAATTGTGCCTGGAGGCAGTTCTGGAATGGACCAGGATCAACAGGCTCAAACTGAACCCGGAGAAGACCGAGGTTCTGTTGTTTGGGGCACCATCATCCAGGTACTATGGCCCCCTCCCTAGTCTGGGGGTGTTTCCCTCCAGCCTACGGACAGGGCCAGGAATACGATCACATCACCCCAGTACTGGTCCGCCTGCATTGGTTGCCCGTGGCTCTCCGGATAAGGTTCAAGGTCCTGGTTTTGGTTTTCAAAACCCTCCATGACTTGGGCCCTGAATACCTGTTGGTGCGTATCTCCCAGAGGTCAACTGAGGCCAGGCCTACCCAAATGTCGCAGGTGCGCTCACTCAGGGTGCCCACTCCCAGGGAGGCACAGAGGACGGATATGTGCAACCGTGCCTTCTCTGTTGTTGGCCCCTCTTTATGGAATCACCCTTGAGCGAGCTGCGCCTTGCACAGTCCCTGCCTGCCTTCAGAAAGGCTTTATAAACCTTGCTTTTCAGGGAGGCATTTGGCGACAGTTAATTTAATTTTTTCTTTCTTTTTTTTTCCTTTCCCACCTTTTGATCCTTCTTGCCAGAGTTTTTCCTATTTATTTATTTTTGTACTGCATCGTATCATTTTAACTCGTAAACCACCCAGAGTTCCAGGTTGGAAGATGGGCGGTATAAAAATGAAATAAATAAATAACTGGCCCAGCATGGTTAATCAAAGCTGCTAAGGGGGTCATGAATATTATGAATGCATCCTTAGGGGATGGAATCCTCCCTTTCAATTTAAACATAAACCACAATCTGAGCCATCATTACGTGCCCCCAGCTGGCAATGGGCAATCTTAGCTGCTTCCATCTAATTGCTAATATACCATTGGGAAAAGTGGCCAAGACGATCATAACAAATCATGTACAGACATACCTGAGGGAGGAGGATTGCCTTCGGTTCCAGCCCAGATTCATGCTGTAGCAAGATACCGGGGTGACACTAATCACACTGCAGGGTGGTCCTTAGAGTGAGGCCATGCACCCTCTTGGCTCTCTTTGATCTCCCACGATATCCTCCGGAAGTGGCTCTCATAAATAGGATTGCACTGGTTATGATTTTTCCTAGAGGACTGGTTCCCAATTGTTCAGCTTGGAGATGATGTGTTATTTATTTATTTACTGGATTTATATACCACCCATCCAGCAACAAAGGCCATTCTGGGCAGTTAGCTCCCTGGACCCTCACTAGTGGTGTTCCATAGGAGTTGTCAATATCCCCTATGCCATTTAATATATTTGTGAAGCTACTAGGGGAGGTGATAAGGAGATTTGAATATGGCATCATCAGTATGCTGATGAAACACAACTCTAACTCTCTGTAACCTCTGCTGCAGTTTGGGTAAGGGAACCCTAGCTGAGTTGAGGTGATTGCACATCTCTTTCTAGTCATTATGTTATACATAATGTACATTTTTAAAATTTTATTATTGCTCTGGCTCCCTCTGTTCCATCATTTATGAGGTTCAATTATTATTTTGTTTTTACTGTACCATTCCATTCTGATTATGTTTATTTTATTGTGCAACCTAGAGTAGTGCTTTTGCACTAATGGGAGCTGAATACTAATAAATAAATAAATGAATAAATAAATAGGATTGGCAGGAAACTTACCAGTCCCACAATTCCAGTAGGATATAACCATGACTTCATTACCTTATGCACTGTAATGGGACTAGAATCATATAAGTTTCCCACTGACAATGGCGGAACTGGTAGCTTTGTTGAAAGGAGAAGAAAAATGCACCATCAAGATCCTGAAAATGTCTCATCCCTTTATTCAGCTCCAATGTAGTGCTGGAGTTAGTACATGAAGGATGAGGAGACACTCATGGCTGGAGTGTCTGAGAAGCTTAAAAGAGTTTTTGGCAAACAACACATCCCTGTTTATTTCAAACACACAAACACACTAAGGCAGAGACTTGTCCACCCAAAGGACCTGATACCAAAACAAAAAAGGAGCAATATATATATATACGCAGTCCAATGCAGTAAGAAGTGTGCAGACCTCTACACTGGAGAAACTAAACAGCCATTAAACAGAAGGATGGGCCAACATAGGAGAGGTAACAGCTCAGGACCAGAATCCACAGTACACCTCCACTTGAAGGACAAAGGGCACTCATTCAAATATGAGGCTGTACACATAATAGACAGAGAAGATAGGTAGTTTGAGAGAGGGGTCAGGGAAGGCATTCATGTGAGCATTGAAAACCCCTCTCTCAACAGAGGTGGGGGCCTCAGGCACAGTCTATTTGCTACTTATCAGGCTATGCTTTCAACAATACCCAAACAAATCAAAAAGCCTTCACCACCAAGGCCATAGCTAATGACCATTACTTTATGGGTTTCAGCACCTTAGGCCATTGTTCACCTTAAGACTATGGATACTGCTGTCTACCTAACAAGCCTATTCAGGCCAGTGTTCATCTTATGAGCCTATTTCAGACCAAGGTGACAAGAAGTCAAAGCAGACTACAAGATGGAGGACTCACAACTAGCCTTTTCAAACTGATGAAGCTGTTTGGGTGAGCAGCAAAATGTTTCTATCTCTCGAGAAAAGGAAGTCCAGTTGCCATGAGTCAACTTCCACATAATTTAAGGGAGGTAATTTAACTGGGTTCTCACAAAAAGGATATAACTGTTCAAGCAAATGGATTTAGAGTACATAACACAGCTGCTTCAAATCACACAATGGGAAGCTTTCTCTCTGGAAATCCCCACTGTGTATTTGGGGATATGCAGTATTGTATAATTTTATTCCAAAAATGCCAATGAAAAACATAGTTTGGCTTTAACGAGAATATAGACAGAGTTTAGGGCAAACAGTTATTACTTCTTATTTAATCAGAAGATTTAAGCCTCTTCCAAGTTTGTTCCGAATCCATTTTTTGTTCAGTGTTCATGGAAGCATTTGCCATACACTCACCAGAAGTGAAGGAAACAAAAGCTGTATCAAATTGTCTGATTATTTCCCTTTCTCTTTGTCCCTCCACCAAATAAAGTAGCTGAAAGCCCAGCCGTTTGCAGTTGTTAAGCACATTTAATAAACAAACAACACCTGAGAAAACAGTTGGACCAATAATAACATCTAAATCAGTATTTATTTGAGAAAGCATTGGTAAAAATAAAGGCCTTTGCAGGTGGTAATACACTACATTTCTGCTCCGTGGTCCTAATTCACATTATTATTTTAGCCAGAATGGTGTCATCCTTGATTACTGCCTTCATTTGCAACAGAATTACAGTGCTTTAGCCATAATTATAATCCTACAGCAAACAGTTGAATTCTTAAGAATCAAAAGACGCACGCTGCAAAGAGGATTTCAATAACACAGAGGTGAACGACTGAATGTGTGGGCAAAAGGCACCTTCCTTGGTTTGAGTGAACTTTTAGCAATATCCAGCAGAGGGCAGTAGTGGAACAGGTAACTGAACATTTTGCTAAACTATTAGAAGAAGTGAAATAGTGGGATTGAAAAAAAAGGAAATGGGAATTTTTATTACTTATTTACTAGTCAATGTTTGTTTCTGTTGCTTTAATAGAATGTTAGTTGATTCATCAATTTACTACTTATACTTCTTTAAAGCTGTGCCCAACTCAAAGCTTAGTATTGTACAGTATAGTGCCTTCTAGCAATTCCAAGGATAGTGTGAGATATGGCAGCTTTAAGATATGGCAGCTGATTGATCCAATCATAGAATCAATGTGTGAAGGTCAAAGAGCCCTCACCGGATCCTGGAACATCAGAGGTTGCTGTCATTTGGGACTGCATAGCTTACCCTGTCAAATGAGCAAAAGGCTGGTTCCTGCAAGAGAAAGATCCTTTTCAGTGGTGGTAGCCTTATGGAGCAAAGTGATCTGACATTTACTTTGCAGCTTTTTAGAGCATCTGAAAAAAATGGCTTTTAGGTCTCTGGACTGGTATCTCGCTACTAGCTTCAGTATGGTACATTTTAATGTTTGTTTGGGCTGGTTTTTTTTTTTCCTCCTAGTATTTTGCTCTTGGTTCTATTTTGCATACTTTTCACTTGCTGCTTTATTGTGTGCAAGTACAGGGGAAAACCCAAACCATGACCTAACAAGTTCCTTGATGGTGGCTATAAAGCCGTTGGTCATAATTCAAGCAAGGCATTAATATGGCAATCTTGTTCCTTCAAAACTGTTGTGCTTTTCAAATTTATTTATTTATTATTTATTAATTTTTTTAAAAAAATATTTAATGTTTTTACCCCTTGGAAAGCAGCCAAGGTGGCTTACAACATTAAAGGTCATTATATAAAGCAGAAGCCTCCCCTTTGTGTCCATTTTCTCATTGCTTTTAGCCTCTGACCACTAGGCTTTTCTTCCACCAATCTCCTGCTTGCTTGGTCACTCTGTAGTCCCCTCTCACTCCCATTGCCTTCTTTCTTCTCTCTCTGTCTGCTTTTTTTGCTGCATGCTGTACTCTCCCTTCCATCCTCTGCTACAGTTGCTGTAAATTTCTGGAAGCTATAATCATAATTTAAACCAACAGGAGACCCAGTATCAGGAACCTTTAAGAACATAAGAACATGAGAAGAGCCATGCTGGATCAGGCCAAAGGCCCGTCTAGTCCAACTTCCTGTATCTCACAGCGGCCCCACCAGATGTGTTTGGGAGTGCATGAGACTAGATATCTGTCTCCTGCAACCACTCCCCTGCATCTGGCCCTTGAAGTACCCTGGTTTTTAAGGAACAAGAATTGAAATTCTTTACTAAATGGTACAGAACCCCAGCCATGCTAGCAAATATGTTCTCAGGACTAAATCCCAATTGTTGGCACTGCAAAGAAACAAAAGGATGGTATTCTCACATGTGGTGGGAGTGCTCGGAAGTTAAAAATTTTTGGGAAATGATTGTTAATAAAATAAATAAGTTACTCCCAGTAAATATAAAAATAGATGCTGAACTAATGTGCTTAAGTTCAATTGGAATAGATATAGTAGAAAAGAAGCAGTCAGAACTACTAAAAGCAATGGTATTAGCAGGCAAAGCAGTCATAGCGGCAGGATGGAAAGACAAGAGCAAATGGACTGAAAAGAAATGGCATAATTATTTGTTTGATATCATTCAATCTGATGTAATTTTTATTATCGACCAAGATATGCCGTGGAAAGACAAAATAGAGAAAATCAAGGAGAAATGGACTGTGTACCAGAGATGGATAGAGGAAGAAGAGAACGAAGACGTTCGGTGGAAGCTCCAGACCTTGTGCCCCTGGCTGAGAGAAAAAGACTGAAAATAATGAAATGGGGGGAGGGGGGATGATAAGAGGGGGAAAATGTAAACCTTAAAGAGGATAAAAATGTATAATTGAAGAATGTTATCAATAAAAAGAAGTTTGGTCAAAAAAAAAAAGAAGTACCCTGGTTTTAAGCCTGGAGACTACACATCTCCATCATGGTTTGTAACCTGTGGTGGACTTTTCCTCCAGGAATCTGTCCAATCCCCTTTTGAAGGCATCCAGGCCAGATGCCATCACCACCTCCTGTCGCAGGGAGTTCCACATACTAACAACACACTGGGTGAAAAAATATTTTCTTTTGTCTGTTCTTACTCTCCCAGCCCTCAATTTGAGTGTATGTCCCCTAGTTCTGGTATTTTGTGAGAGGGAGAAAAGCTTCCCTCTATCCACTTTACTCATGCCCTGCATTATTTTGTACGTCTCAATCATATCCCCCCTCAGGAGCCTTTTTTCCAGACTAAAGAGCCCCAAATGTTTTAGGCTGTCCTCATAAGGGAGGTGCCCCAGCCCAGTAATCATTTTAGTCGCTCTCTTCTGCACCTTTTCCAGTTCCACTATGTCTTTCTTGAGATGTGGTGACCAGAATTGTACACAATAGAGATGGGCACAAAGCAAAACAAAAAATTGGTGTTTCAGTTTTTCATTTGTCGTTGAGAGGTCTGTTTCGGTTCATTTCTGTTTGTCATGAATTTTTGGAAAAAATTTGTTACCATTTTTCGTTTTTTCGTTTGTAGTTTCTACCCGCTTTTTGCGCAATTTTTAAAGCATTTCCATGCACAGGCATCCCCCAACGCCCCAGACCAGAGGGAAAACACTCAAAAATGGATGCTGGAAGAGACACATTATAGACTAGGTACACAGGGAGGCTGCAAAGGCAGCGGCGGGTGTTGCCCAGGGTGCAAGGCAGCTGCAGAGTGACTGCACTGCGGGGCAAGAGAGGGTACTCACCAAGAGGTACGCAGCACGCACGCACACAGGGAGGCTGCAGGACTGAAGCTAGAGTTGCAGCAGAGACAGCAATCCCACCCTAACTCCCAACAGAGACTGCAAGGAGGACGGGGGCTGCCAGAGCTTTTTATGCCCTCTGTGGCTTCCAGACCTTCCTGCCCAGTCTGCAACCTGGGCATGCTATTGGTTGAACATGATCCATCACATGGCTTGCCTCCATTTTGTGGCTGGTGGCGACATCCATTTTAAAGGGGAAAGAAAAATACATCGTGATGGGAGAAGACAAAAACAAACGTTTTAAGGACCCCAACCCCCCTGGTAGGTATTATCAGACAATATAAATAATTATCGCTGCATTTTTACGGATGTCCAGGGCATTTTTTAACATTTAAAACAGCTCATTTCATTGCGCATTGCGATTAATGGAAACGAAACGTAACGACCACAATTTTCGCGGTTCTGTTCGTTTCATTTCATTTTCATCACAATTTTCGTTTGTCGTTTTGTTGCATAACAGAAACGACAAACGGTAACGGAAACGAAAAAAATGTTCATTTTGTGCCCATCTCTAGTACACAATACTCCAGGTGAAGCCTTACTATTGTTTTGTATAATGGCATTATAATGTTGGCTGTTTTATTTTCAATCCCCTTTTTGATAATCCCTAGCATGGAATTGGCCTTCTTCACCACTGCCACATATTCACCTTCATGGAACTGTCCACCAACACACCAAGATCTCTTTCCTGATCCGTCACGGATAACTCAGAGCCCATGAGTTGACAGATAAAGTTTTGATTTTTCACCCCAATATGCATTACTTTACATTTGGCTACATTTGCTCACTGGCTACTCCCAGTACACTTCTTTAGCACAGCACTACACAAAGCTTTGCCTGAAAGTATACAGTAGCTCCCATTGCAAGTTGCAATCCAATTCTAGAGAGTGACTAGTGTCATAACCTCATTTCCACTGAATTCAAATCAGGACAAAAGCACTGGCCCACAAATGGGGGGGGTGACACCTAGATTTGGGCTATTTGCATGAAACACAAGATGGGCTATTTTTCATTTGGAGCCAACCACAGGTAAGCTAGAAAGAACTGGCTTGAAAATATAGGAAAGTAGCTTGTCTCTCCAACAGGAGGTCTGTGGAAGGCTAAGAGTTCTCTGAGCTGGTGCTCTAAAACATGGTACTCCTCATGTAACGATGTCAGAGGGTGCATCTGTTGGGCACAATGCCAGTCTGCGGAAGCATTCCTTTTGTGTATATATGAAATAATAATTTGCATATGCTTTATATCTTTCATTTTAAAGTAGGGTCTACTGATCCTCCTGACCAGAGCTTAGGAAAAATGCTTTCTTGTGGCATTGTTCCCAGAATCCCCCTGTCTGCTGCTCTTAACAGGTGAAAATGAAGATGGATGGAACAGCTGCTATTGTAATATCACTCAATTTAATGGCAGGTTTAAAAACTAAAGTTGTAAACACAGTTTTTGACACTATAATTAGGCAGCTCAATTTAGCCACAATTAGCCCCGATGGAAAGTTGCATAATGGGGATTTTGAAATCAGAGCCATCAATATTAGTGGTGCAACTAATATTTACACCAGCCAAGACCATACTCATTATTTTGAGCCATGTCCTGAGATTCTGAAATGCTCATAAAGGCTACTGATGAAGGATTTTATTGAGATGAGAAAGAGAAAAGAACAAAATAATATTGGAAGGGCTTAGCTATTTAAAAATTGTGAGAAGTCTTGTTTGTAGACCTTCATATTTCAAAAAGTAAGACTATGTCATATTTGCAATCTGCCAAGCAAATGAAATTGTTAAAAATGTAATTTCAAGAAGATAACTTTCCACCACTGAGCCTAAAAATATATATCTCCCCCAATTTGTTGCAGATACAAAAAAACTATACAGTGGTACCTTTACCTACAAATTTAATCCATTCTTAATGCATGGTCTTAAATTGAACAACTCTTAAGTAGAGGTACTGTATATAAAAAAATTAATTAATTAATTAATTAATTAATTAAATTGATTTTTTAAAAAAGATTTGTTAGAGCAGACCGCATCAAAAATTTGTAAGGCGGCAGTTAAAACTCCAATGGTTTTCTGCTCTTAAATTGAATTGCTCTAAAGTAGAGCCACTCTTAAGTAGAGGTAGCACTGTAGTTGACTAGTAGTGCTCATTGCCTCTTAGTTACAAAACTGGAAGGGAGGTGTTGGATCTTTTTCTTCCTACAAAAATGAATTCAAGTTTGTAAAGTTTTTCGCTTGTGACAGAACTGCCTCTTAATATCTTTCAGTTCAAATCTAGCTCAGTTCTACTTTGATAATCCTAAAAGCTCAAAGAGCATGTCATGATAATAGAATAGCAGTGAACTGTGGCAAGTATCATCAATGGTATAATGGAATGTAGCATAATAAGAGTGCATACGTTCATGGTTGCCATGCAGGAGGTGCCATGGGGTGTGTGGCACATTTTCAGAACACACTGTATTTCTTTGCAACTGCATCCCAGCTGGAACAAGTGGAGAGGAAGGTGACAAGAATGATCAGGGGTCTGGAGACCAAGCAGTATGAAGGGGAAATGGGCATGTTTAGCCTAGAGAAAATAAGATTGGGGTGTGTGTGATGTGATAGCACTTTTCACATACCGTATATACTCAAGTATAAGTCGACCCGAGTATAAGTCGGGGGCCCTAATTCAAACCCAAAAAACTGGGAAAATTTATTGACTCAAGTATAAGCCTAGGGTGGGCAATGCAGCAGGGCCTGGCAACTCCTCCTTTGTGAGCTGTGTGTGTGTGTGATGTTTAAAATGACTTTTAGCCACCGAGGCAAGTGCTTGAGTTGGTGGATAAAAGTCATTTTAAACATTGTTTTAAAATGAGTTTTTAAAAAGTCATTTTAAATATGGGGGGGTCAGGAGAGTGGCACACAATGTTTAAAATGACTTTTAGCCAGTGACCCAAACTTGCCTCAGAGGCTAAAAGTATTGACCTGAATATAAGCCGAGGACCCCTTTTTTCAGCCCAAAATTAGGGCTGAAAAACTAGGCTTATATTCAAGTATATACAGTATATACAGTATTTGAAGGGCTATCATACAAGGGGGTGGGGGTAGGATCTGCTTTTGTTCATCCCAGAGTGGAGAACATGCAACAATGGGTTCTAGTTACAAGAACTCAGCTTTCAGCTAAATATCAAGAAAAACTTCCTAACAGAGCAGTACTGCAATGGAACCAATGACCTCACTAGGTGGTGAATGATCCAATACTAGTGGCATTCAAGATAACTTTGGACAAGCACCTGGCAGAAATCATTTGATTTTTATCCCTGCATGGAGCAGGGGGTTGGACCTGATGGCCTTGTAGACCCCTTCCAACTTCACTATTCTATGATTCTATGAAATATCCCTCAGCATTTCATACTACTGTGGAACACTTACAGAATATTGCTGTGCAAGTCTCTGTGGTTGAGGCAGGCAATGTTACCTAAACAGATTCAGTTCTCACTCCCTTCAAATGCTGGCTGGGCACGTCCTCTCTCTCTCTCTCTCTCTCTCTCTCTCTCTCTCTCTCTCTCTCTCTCTCTCTCTCTCTCTCTCTCTCTCTGTGTGTGTGTGTGTGTGTGTGTGTGTGTGTGTGTAAAAGCCCTTTCTAGGTGGTTATCAGGACAAGGGTGATTGATTCAAACAGCAAGCCAAAAGTTGATGCTGAGGAACTCTATGCGCTGGCCAATCCCAGTCTTGTCCCCAATTCCCATGAAGGATACTTCAATCCTCGCAAGGTGGTTCCAGCCCATGATGTCCTTTGAGTTCTCCCCACTATAGGGTTCATGAAAAAGTACAGACTTGGCTTAGTCCCTCTCCACTCTTGGCTAGTCTGGCTCCCTGATTCAAAGCACCTGATTGCTGGTTCTTCTGCACTTACAGGTCCAGCTCCTGTTGCCTGATATGCTTAAACTGTCACTCTTCATCTGCTGACATCAATAGAATTGGGACAACCTGGGGAAGAGTCTGAGACTCCATCTGGCTTCAATGCCCAGCCCTGGGAAGATCACTTCCTCAGTCATGGGGGGGAGGGGGATCAAGAAAGGCATGTGCCCAGCAAAGTCAGTATTTCCATGGCTTAGTCCTTGGAGCTGGGGCCAGATGGTTATGAAGGTAACAAAAGTAGGAGATCTAAGCTGGAGTAAAGAGGTCCTTCCTGCCTTGAGGCATCACACTACTTCTTTTCTGCACCTTCATCTCTCCCATTGTCCTCCCCACCTTACTCCTCCTCTCACCTTACGGCCCAGACATTCCTATTTTCCTTCCCTGCTCCCCAAGCACAATTTTTCACCAGCCTATCTCACCAGCTTTGGGGTAGTAAGGTCCCAGGTATCTCCTACAACAGGCTAGGTCCTATAAAATCTGGGGAGGATGCCCTAGTGGACCCTTTCTCCAGGCCATCAACCATCCTCTTATACTACTATTCTCATGCTAGATAATAAAACAAGACACTTGTGAAGCTGGGGGTAGGGAAAGGGTAGACCTTCTGATATGGTTACATGGTAACTCCCATCATTCCTTATCATTGACTAGGGCTGATGAGATTGCAGTCCAGCAACTGCTGCAAAATTTCAGGTGATAGCCACAGTGTCCAGATCATCATGGAGTGCAGCATTAAGGTCCATGTGATGATCTCTTGTGTTGGAGCAAGTAAAAGAGTAGAAGATAAAAAATGCACTTGTTTGATATCCCAAGTAAAGATGAACTTAGATTCAGCTTGGGAAATCTGACCTTCTCTCATTTGTGATTCACAGAAATGGTGGTGAATCACACAAGGGGAAGAATCCAGTTGAGGATTTTCCAACTGTCCTAAACATACTCATCTCCAGAATGAAAGTGAGAGTCACCAAACTTCCCACCCCCTGCCTTAGCTTGGCTGATAGCGCACCAAGGCTCAAGTGATACTTCTGCTTTTTGAAAGGCAAGCATAAATGACAAAGTGGTTACCTTCGTTTTTGGTTTCCACAGTTGCACAAAATATTGGCAAAACATTGAAAATGCACGAATTGTCTCTGAGGCCAACCACAAAATCTCAGCCTCTTGTGCCAGGAAGATTTATTTATTTAGCCATGTTTTGCATGGGAGTGCTATTTCCATGCAGTATGTGAAGGCAAAACTCTTGATTTACATCCCTAGCTGCAGCCTACAGTCACAGGCCCACAGATACTGCAGTATTTTACCGGCTAATAACTGTTCTACAATTTATCCACTAGATGGCACCCCATATCAATAAAAACATTCAACCCTGCTGTGCTGAATTTCTGTTGTTTCTGCCTCTTTGCCTACTCCACAGTAATTGACTACTGCAAAATCTCATTTATTTATCCATTTGTGATGTATCCAACTGTTTCAAAGCCTCCTCCTGCCCTTGCCTGATGGAGATACCAGCTGTACTTAGTTGTCTGAATGATAGTTTTCTACTTTCTCTTCCTGTTATTCTAACCCTTGTTGTCTTTCCACTCCCAGCTTCAGTACCTTCTGAAACTATGCAGATCTATAGAGCAGTCTGCATTTTTTTTAAAATTCACAGATCTGCAGTAGCAGAATGGCATATATTTTGGAAGTCCCTGCATGGGACTAGCAGTCTCTACTTCCAGCAAGAATGTTATCAACTAGTTCTGCATTGACTGGTGGCCATGGTCATGGTTTCACCAAATATGTGATGCTGCTATGGATGCTCGCCTGGGAGCTTCCACATGCCCTTATCAGCCAGAAGTCATTTAGACCATCATAAACTAAATGCAAAAATAAGCTTGAATACCTATATGTCTTAAATGTTCTGGGCTGTTTATTGTCTCTCATTATTGTAAGCCGCCTTGGGTCCTTTTCCAAGGAGAAAGGCAGGGTAAAAAATATTCAAAATAAATAATAAATAATAACATTTATCAGAATAGGCTTCCATGTGAAATCCACCAAATCGAGTCCCTCCTAGCCTTTAAAAAAGCACTGAAGACCTGGCTTTTTAAGGAGGCATACGGCGATCGGTAATTTGTTGTGTTGTGTTTTCCCTGTTTATTGTTTCTCCCCTGCTTTTAGGCATTTTTAGGGTTTTTATTTTTTGTTTTTGCCTCTTGCCAGATTCTTGCATGTATTTGCTTATTTTACTTCTTTATTCTATTGTTTATTTAATTTGCATTATTGTTTGTTTCTTATTTGCATTTATGTAAACCACCCAGAGTCCCTTCTAAGAAGTCAGTGTGGTATAAAAATGCAATAAATAAATAAATATAAATAAATGTGGGGTTTGGGCCCACTCCTGGAGGTTTCTGGATACAGTTTAATTTGTAAACTGCCCAAAGTGTTGAGTTCATGAAAGAGTTGGTATAAAATCACATATATAAACAAACCCAGTCCTAATAGTTCATATGGCAGGTTCAAGAGAGAGATAGGGCATATATTGAGTTTAAGGTGTGACCTTTAATGCAGTTGGCAATCACTTCCTCAGCTAGTACTACAGTGTGTTCCTCCTTTACTGGTGAAACAGTTTTAAAAAGCAATTCACTAATTGGCACAGTGATAGGAGGATACTTGCTAATTGGTAAAATCATAACCAAGAGGCCTTCAAAGCTTTCAACTGATGAACAAAATGTTGTCACATTAAACTCCCAGCTGAAGCATCCAAAATTAGGCTGAGATAAACACATCCCTTTCTGAAATAACTGTTCCTCAGGTGAAGCAAAGGACACGAGAAAGAACACAGTGTTCCAAAATAGAACCAGCTTTTAGAAGAGACTCAGGCTAAGGATGCCCCCCCCCCAAAAGGGATACCTAGGGAAAGAGACAAATCTGGGTGTAGGAGAAACACTGGTACATTGCACTATATCTTCTTAATATATCAGAAGCCTTCTACAATGGCATTATAGCAATTAGGAACATATTTGAGTTACCATATATACTCAAGTATTAAGTTGACCTGAGTATAAGTCAAGGCCCCTAATTTAACCCCCCAAAACTGGGGAAACTTATTGACCCAAGTATAAGTCTAGGCTGGGAAATGCAGCAGGGCCTGGCAGCTCCTCCTCTGTGAGCTGTGTGAGTGGTGAGTGATGTTTAAAATGATTCTTAGCCACCAAGGCAAATGTTTCGGTGGCTAAAAGTCATTTTAAACATCGCGCGCCGCTCACCCGTGATGCAGAGAGGGGTCAGGAGAAGTGGCGTGCAATGTTTAAAATGACTTTTAGCCACTGACTCAAGCACTTGCCTTGGTGGCTAAAAGTCATTTTAAACATTGCATGCTGCTCCCCCACAACGTGGGTGGTGGTGGTCAGGAGAAGCGGCACACAATGTTTAAAATGTCTGTTAATCACTGACCCAAGCACTTGCCTCAGTGGCTAAAAGTATTGACCCAAATATAAGTCAAGGGACCCTTTTTTCAGCCCAAAATTAGGGCTGAAAACTTAGTCTTATATTTGAGCATATACAGTACTTAAGTCCTATGTACATGGCTTGACTGGAGCAGACTGGAATGACCTGAATAGGGTCACTTAAGGTTGGACAGAGATCTGGTGCATAGGTGTCAAGTTTTTCCTGGTGCTGGCCGGGATGGGAGAAGAGAGTTATAATGTGTGTGTGCGCACATGCACAAACAGAAACAGAATCAGAAACTAATACACCCTCCCCAGGGGGCCACTTTTGTTATTTGCTTCTCAGATGGATGGCTAGCCCTCTTCAATGGGGGGAAACAAGAATTTGTCAAGGACCCCCAGGAAAGCAGGCAGGCGGGGAGGCTGCATCTGTGGCTGGAGTGGACTCTGTGCCTGCCCTTTTCACTCCTGGAGCTGCAGAGATGCCTGGGTGCTGTGTGGTATGGTTTTAGGTGTCTTGGCAAGCAGGTGCAGTTCCTTGAAGAGCTGGTGCCAGGATGCCGCGGAGAAGGAAATGAGTGTCTTCCGCTGATAACCCAAAAAAAAACGCATGCCTCAAATTGATGTCTCTTGCAGGAAAGTTCTACTTTCCTGGCAGTGCACCTCCTGGCTGGAAACAGGGTGTGGGGAGGGGAAGGGAAGGGAAGGGAAGGGAAGGGAAGGGAAGGGAAGGGAGAGTGGTGGCAAAGAAGGAGAAGGGAAGCAAGCAGGAAGGTGGGCAGCAGGGGAGGCCATCGGCTGCCTGCCTCCTAAGCGGAGCAGCTGAAACAAAAGACAAGCCAGTGGCAGAGACCAGCATTTATTTTTTAGAACTATAGTCAGACAACTGGAGCAACAATATGGTTTGCAAACGGGAATGAGAGCAGAGCTTCTCTCATCTCAGGGCTTCTTGTTGCTCAGGGTTATAAACCTGTGCAAAGCTCCCATACCACCCCATACTCATCACTAGAGATGGGCACAAAATGAACTATTTTTGTTTCCGTTATTCGTTATTCGTTCCGTTACGTAATGAAATGACTAATGAAAATTGTGATGAAAATGGAACGAAACGAACAGAACCTTGAAAAATGGGTTCGTTACGTTTCGTTTTCGTTAATGGCGATGTGCAATGAAATGAGCTGTTTTAAATGTTAACGCATCGATAATTATTTATACTGTCTGATAATACCTACCAGGCAGAGTTGGGGTCCTTAAAACATGCATTTATGTCTTTTCTCAGATCGCTGTATCTTTTTCCTTTAAGGGGAGTTAGGGGACAACGACCCAAAATGGCTCCCAGATGCCTAATATTGATTTCTTGGGTATTAAAACGCCCTGGACATCCATAAAAATGCAGCGATAATGCAATAATTATTTGAAATTATTATCTACCAGGGGGTTGAGGTCCTTAAACATTTGTTTTTGTTTTCTCCCATCATGATGTATTTTTCTTTTCCCTTTAAGGATGGCAAAATGGATGTCCCCAGCCACAAAATTGAGGCAAGCCATGTGATGGGATCATGTTCAACCAATAGCATGCCCAGGTTCCAGACTGGGCAGGTGTGGCAGCCACAGAGGGCATAAAAAGCTCTGACAGCCCCCGTCCTCCTTGCAGTCTCCGGTGGGTGTTAGGGTGGGATTGCTGTCTCTGCGACTTTAGCTTCAGTCCTGCAGCCTCCCTGAGTGTGTGCATACGTACCCCTCAGTGAGTACCCTCCCTTGCCCTGCAGTGCAGTCACTCTGCGGCTGCCTTGCACCCTGGGCAACACCCACCGCTGCCTTTGCAGCCTCCCTGCGTACCTAGTCTATACTGTGTCTCTGCCAGCATCCATTTTTTTTTAGTGTTTTCCCTCTGGTCTGGGGCATTGGGGGACGCCCGCACACAGAAATGCTTTAAAAATCGCACAAAAAGTGGGTAGAAATGAAAAATGAAAAAACGAAAAACGAAAATGAAATTTTTCCAAAAATTCACGACAAACGGAAACGAACCGAAACGGACCTCTCAATGAAAAATGAAAAACCAAAACACCATTTTTTTATTTGTGCCCATCTCTACTCATCACAGTAAGCCACGGAAGAAGGCATCACGAAAAGGAACAATTATCAGCAGATGGCAAGGGGACGGTGGCCACCAAGTCAGCTGACCCGTGGTCAGCAACTGACCATGCACCCCACCAGCATTGGCAGAGCCCTACTGGCACACTGGCCACTGGCCAGAGAGTGACTCACCCCTCCCAGCACAGTGGTCAGAGCCTAGGCAGAATCCAGTGCATTTCCATGATAATTCTCAATTTGGGAAGACAGTGGGACACAATACTTTAATCTGTGAATGTAACGGCTGAAACAGTATGCTTGACAGGTGTGATGTGGTGTGACCTTTGGTGCAATACCTTGGTTTATGAGCATAATTTGTTCCAGAAACATGCTTGTAAACAAAAGCACTTGTACTGTATATCAAAGCATATTTCTCCATAAGAAATAATGAACACTCAGATGATTCGTTCTGGAGTCCCATCAACCTCATATTGTACACACAAAATGCCAAAACTCACAAAATAATTTGGTTAGTACACATCCACACCATGGTTTAGGTACCTGGCTACGGACTCTCTGATTGGAAACAGCAACTAGATTTTACTCTATGTTTTTAATGTGACAATAATAAAATTCACTTTATAGCGATGTACACACTTGACTAGCTGTCCATGACTAGAAATGGTTTGAAAAAAATAAAGAATAATGAAAACAAATTAAATAAGAAAAATAAATATAAAGAAAAATAAAACTCTCACCTTTGAAAACCTTCATGACTGGTGCAAGTGATACCTCCATCCCTCCCTCCTCCCACTGCTTCTGAGGCTTGCTTGAGATGGAATGTTCCGGACAATCCCCCAGAATCCAGCGGAGGGAGGGAGAGGGAGAGAGAACCACCATTGGCTCACTTGTGATCATGCGACCTGCTCCAGTGCTCATATTGCAAGACATTGCTCGTTGATCAAACCTATGTTTGCTCATCTTGTAGAACATTCATAGACCAAGGTACTGATAAACTAAGGTTTTACTTGATTTACTTGGTTACTTGGTACCACAATCAAATTCCCTTCCTTGTCCTTCCGCCTTCCAGGAGAAAATTTTCATGTTTCTCTTAAGTTGTAAAATGCATAAATGCTGTCTTATTTATTTATTTATTTTAAATAATATTTATTTATTTATTTATTTATTTATTTATTTATTTTAGATAATAATTAAAAGGACCCAAGGCAGCTAGCAGTAATGACGGATAATATACAGTCCAGTACAATTAAGACATATTCAAGTATTGAGAACAGGGAATTGAGGGACATCTTACAGCATAAATAGGCAACATTACATTAAAGCTACAAGAGTACACAAGCAGTTAAAAGGAGAGTAAAGTTCCATGTAAAGTTATGAGTAATGGAAACTAACATTGAAAATATAGTGTCAATGGAAACCTATAAGGTTATAGTTATATACACAAAGTCTATGTGAACCTATAGATTAATGTAAAAGACACATAATAGGTACACCATCATTCAGGGAAAGCTTGATTGAAGAAAAAGGCCTTGCCTGTTTCCGGAAAAACATCAGAGATGAGGCAGTCCTCACCTCTAGTGGGAGGGAGTTCCATGGTCTGGGCGCAGCTACCGAGAAGGCCCTTTCATGTGTTCCCAGACGTACCTATGAGGGTGGTGGGCTGGAGAGAAGGGCCTCTCTTGATGACCTTAACGTCTGAGTTGGTTCATACTGTGAGATTCGATCTTTGAGGTAGCTAGGACCCAGGTCGTACAGTGCTTTGAAGGTCAAGGTAACCACCTTGAATTTTGCCCAATAGCTGATTGGCAGCCAGTCCTAATAGATTTATTTCTTTAAAGACTTTTTGTGCTTCTGGCACCCATCTTCACCCATTAGCAGCTAGTGCCACACTTAGTAGTTCAGATAAAATCTGTTTTCACATGTCTTGTGCCTCCTTCCCTTACAATTGTTGCCTACCATTCTTCGATTCTATCACAAGGCTCCACCTCATAATATCACAATGATCCAACCCCTGCTTTCAGGTTTGGTTCTTGAATTCCAGGAAACCGAGTGCTTCTTAATTGGTAATACTATAACATTAATCAGGGAATATTGTTTCCTGATTATTGTTCCTAATGAAGCAAATTAAGTCACACCTCAGCTATCAATATAGACTGACATCATTATTCAATCTGGTACATGTACTGGATAATATTTCAATGGTATTGGATTGCTTTAATTACTTCTTTTAAAGGACCATGGAATCATAGTCCTTATTGTACAGGATACTGTATATACTTGAGTGTAAGCCAACCTGAGTATAAGCTGAGGCACCTAATTTAACTGCCCAAACTGAGAAAACTTATATAAGCTGGTAGCCCTCGGCTGCCCTCCCCAAGCTGGCCGTGTGCTTGAGAGGCGGACAGGACCTGGCTGCTGCCACCATCCCCAAGCCGTTCAAACACTCAGGAGGTGGGAAGGATTTGTCGTCCACCACCCTCCCCATGGTGGCTGAGCGCTCCCCAAGCACTCACCAAGTGCTCCTCACTTCCTAACCACTCCTGCTTTGCCGCTGCCACCCCTGGTGCCACCTCCCCCATCCCCCTTAGCTCCCACCTCTCCTCTGGACACCTCACTGGTGAGCGAAATGGGGTGAAGCTGTGCACCAGTGGTTCTGCCTCCTCCATCCCCCCTGCCTCCCACCTCTCCTGCTTTGACACCACACCACCAGCACCGCCTCCCCTCATCTCCCGGCTCCCACTTATCCTGCTTTACTGCCACTGTCAGCACTGGGCACCCCAGTAACTTTATATTGACTAGAGCATAAGTTGAGGGCCCCCTTTCACCCAAAAATAAGGGCTGAAAAACTCAGCTTATACTCGAGTATATATGGTATGTCAGGTGTATTATATGACCTTGATAAAAATGTATTTACTCTTTGAAACAGAGTTGTTAGTTATTCAGGAAATAACAGAGTGGCTTTAATCTGTGAGTCCAGATAATAAAAAAGAGTTTAGATGTGTATATCTTCCTTATGGTTAGAATGTACTGTATTATTTTACCTAGAGAAAAAAATGAAGTAGAATTAATCAGGAAGCTTTCAGGAGGAAATTTATGAGTTCCTGCCATGGAAGCTTTGTCATGGATACTCAGGGAATTCTGACATTGTAACAGAGTTTGAAGAGATAGCTCAGAAATTGAGATTTCTTTCATCTTTATACTTCAAACCTAGGGAAAACATCTGTGGAAATCTTGACCTTTTGTAGTTAGGAACTGTCTTAATTTGCATAGCCACTGTTCTATTTGGTAGTTCAAAGCTATGCATGAATAATAAGTGTTATTTTTAGCAGCATAACATGATAATAACCTGGAGAAATCTACTCCTGCACTATATTGATAGTGCCTACTGCACAATATATAGAGCTATGTGGCTATTTCTCCAATCAAACATTGGGATTTCATTCATCTTAAAAACAGTGTAGTCCAACTGAACTAGGATGTTTATCTATTTGTTTAGGTACACTCTTAAATGTACTAGTAACGTTGTCTGCAGTATTAATTTTAAAATCAGTGTCTCTGTATTTATGTGCATATTTATGAATTATCAGCTTTCTTTAGTAGTCCACCCATACTTCATCTTTCTTCAGAGAGATCAACAGTATTTATTTATTTATTTATTTATTTATTTATTTATTTATTTATTTATTTATTTATTTATTACATTTTTAACCACCCATCTGGCAGCAAGGCCACTATACAACACATATTGACCAACAACCAACATAACCAAAGTGAAATAGGACAATACACTTCAAGTTACATTAAAATACAATCTAAATAGAGTAATCATCATAAAATACCATTTAGGACAGAGAATCTTTTTTGGGAATGTACTACTCTGATGTGCAAGAAAACGTTCAAGGGCCTATTCAAACATAAAACTGAACTAAAATGGCCCACTATATGTATCAGCTGATTTTAGTTTTACATGTGTACAGACCTTTACCTACTTCCTTCCTTTTCATGGGTATTTGTTTTAGCAGCAAACCACAGTTTACTGATAGACCAGACTGATAAACTATGGCTTAAAACCACAGTTAATGTTTTCCAGGTTCAGTTAAGAACTGGTTATATCTAGGTGTGAGGAGAATGAAAGGGAGGCAAAGAGGAAAATGGATCATGGTGAGCTGAGATTCATTGCTGCTTTCCCTCATAACTCTAGTAACACAACACTGTACATGTCTATGCAAAGCAAGTGGAAGTTCCCACAAATTCAATGGGGTTTTCTCCAAGATAAGCAAGTACAGTATAAGGCTACAATTGCTTAGTTTTATATTGTACAGCTGCCAGAACTAAAAGAAGTATGCTCATCTTGCTGTTCTTTGATGTGATCTATTGCGAGACAAATTAGTTCTTGGCATTTGTTCAACACTTTTAAAGCTTTTCACAACAGTGACTTCATATTTTCCCATGATTTTTCTGGGGAAGCAGGGGTAGAAAACCCCTACCTTGTAAGCAAGACATAAAGATTCTGTGGACTCGTAAAATGCTGGAGAAGATTCAGTGCAAAGCAGCCAACCTGCTAGGGGAACAGGGGGAGATACTGTTTTCCAGGTAAGAAAGTTGTTGACTTGGGCTTTTTCCTAGGCAGACATGTCGAGCACTGAACTGTGCTTTCTATGCTAGTTCACAAATCTATTTATTGTCCTAATAGGCAAGTATAGCATCTTTTATCCATCATTTTGTTTTGCCTGACACCATGCCTTTACAGTATTCCCACCTACTGTTAGAATACAAGTTGAAGATCCTTCCCAAAACTAAAGCAAAAAAACAAGCAAGCAAAAACACCGCACATAAGGTGATGTTTAATTTATTATTTGTTTGTTTGTTTTTACAGCATATATGCTGCCCAATACCCAAAGGTATCTGGGCAGCTTACAATAAAAAAGAATTAAACAGTTAAACCATTGAAATGTCAATAAATTAATAAAACAATAATATAAACATTACACTAAAACTGCCATCAGAACCCACAATCTATATTATGCCAGTTTAAAAAATTCTGCAACAGGAAGGTTTTTACCTGGTGCCAAAATGTCATTAATGTTGGTGCCAGGTGGATCTCACTTGGGAGGGCTTTCCATAGCCTGGTGGCAACTTCTGGGATGACCCTATGTCTACAAGCTATCCCTCTCACCTCCTTGAATGATGGCTCTTTCAAATGGCCCCCCGGCTTGATCTTAATTGTCGGGTATGTTCATATGGAAGGAGGCAGTCCCTCAGGTATCTAGGACCATCTATTTCATTAATTTGTGGGTCCCTCTTCCTCTAATCCAGTTGCATCACTATTGTTATTGTCCTCCCCTTTTCCATTTTCTGCCCTGCTTCCAAATTCCTGCAAGCTTTAACCCAGGGATGTCCAAACTTTGGCCCTCCAGATGT
Source organism: Phrynocephalus versicolor (assembly GCA_023846285.1). NCBI lineage: Eukaryota > Metazoa > Chordata > Lepidosauria > Squamata > Agamidae > Phrynocephalus > Phrynocephalus versicolor. The sequence goes on from JAHTLZ010000015.1 coordinate 17,495,928, forward strand.
TTTGGACCACAACTCCCAGAATTCCAAGCCTGTATTGTCAATGACAAAGGACTGGGGGAGCTGTGGTCGAAAACATCTGGAGGATCAAAGTTTGGACACCACTGCTTTAATGCATCTCTTTGTAGGACATCCTTCTTCATTTGATCACAGATCATGATGTAATGAGCCACAATTTTCCAGATGATGCTGCCTATGCAGTGGGTTGTTCATTTTCTTTAACCTCCCTGGGTGAAATGAATAGGTGAGATAACTTGTTCGGTTGAAAATTGGGCCACAATTTATTGAATACAATTGAATATCCATAGCTGAGAGGGGGCTGTTATAATGTGGGGAACCATTGGCCCTGAGATCTCCAGGAGAACTCTCCAATGGCATCATCCAGGTGGGCAAGTTCCATGGCCCTGCAGGGGCACCATCCCAAACCAGTACCCCCTTGGCGAGCCACAGCTATACCCTCCATCCTCCGGTGGCAGAGGTGCCATTATGTGGCTGGCTCCAGACCCAGTGGGGTTACAAAGGCCTTCTTGCCCCGGCTCTGTGATGACAGGATTCCCCAGATGCTTCCATTCCCCACACTGCCCGCCAGTGTGGCCAATGCCATGCCATGCATGACAGTGTGGGATAGGTGAAAAATACTTGCCCACCCTCTGCCAATCTGGAGGTTCAAGGCAAAAATTCCTATCCAGCCTATGACAAGACAACCATGTTATGCCACATTAGCAATTAAGAGGCAGCGGGTGGGTTGCTGCCGGCTGGGATGAAACAAAGGCGCCACTTGGGCAGTGAGGCCCTCTTAAATAGGGATTTTGCCACACCCCGCTTGCGCAGCACATAAGATTTGAGCAAACACACATCTCGTGCTATTTCACCCGTGAGGGCAAAGGGATATATATATATATACGCCAGACGAGCTGACGGCGGAATGGGCCCTTATTTTTGTATCCATTCTTGGGCTACAACTTTCTATAGGAAAGGTTGATGTGGGGGGGCATTTCTGCTGCAAGATCCTTCAGTTTCTTACTGAGAGTCTCATAGTCCCTTTTAGAAATGGGTATGTATTGTTTCATACCAGGTCATCCTAAGTCATCAGTGCGGCATCCCCAGGTTGTTGCCCTTTCCCTTTCCCCCCACCCTCTGGCCAGCATTCCCACCCAAAAGCCACAACTTTATCTATATCTATAACTTTATATACAGTGGAACCTCAGATAACGAATGCCATCGATAATGAATTTTTCGGATAACAAATTGCAATTTCCGGGTATAGGGCTACTTCAGATAATGAATTTTCCCTATGGGCTGCCTCAGATAATGAATTTCCAGCATGCATCACTAAAAAGAGTTATCCCGGGCTGCATAACATCTTTACCTTTATAAAGTGCAGTTTATAAAGAATTTTGAGCAAAAAAAGGTGTCTGTCATTTTCTTAGTTTCTGGAATGGATTAATTGGTTTCCTGTTCATTCCTATGGGAAACCGTGTTTCAGATAATGATTTTTTTTTTGGAGAACGAATTGCCTTGGATAACGAATTAAATTCCTTATCTGAGGTACCATTGTAGTGTGAAAGCATACAGTAAGTTAGCTCTGTGGCTTGTAACTCAAAGCTTTTAAAAAAGGAAAGCAAACAGAAAATAGATTCATACTTCTCCTCTCTTTACCCCCTTTCCACAAGACAAGCTGGAGTATATATGTATTTTCTCTTTGTGTCTTCTGTGTGCCTTTAATCAAAAGCAGGTAAAATGAGCAGCTCAAAACCTCCAAAACACATTTATTATTCAAGTTTGTTTTGGCAATAAAATGATTTTATTATCTGTAAAACATTGTTCCCAGTGATCCTAGCATTAAGTATAGTACGTGATATCTTATACTTTATCTGTCCAGGGCCTGCAGAATCTCCTGCCATGTTCCTATATAATAAAGGAAGTAAGACATTGTTTTCCAGGTTGCCCAAATGTGAGTCATAAAACAGTTCAGCCCTGACAGCGTTACAGCTAGGTATACCTACAATAAGAACTCATGTAGCCCATGCATTGCCTAACTTGTATACGAGAACTCATGAAAATTATAAGTAGAAAACACAGACTGAATTTTTGTCTTGGAACATTGCATGTTTTTTTTAAAGCTCTGTGATCCATAAATAATGAATGCATCAGCACATTTATCTGGTCATAATAACAAGTCTCATCCTCTTGATAATTGCAAACTAAAGCTGGTTACTGACCTTGCATTTCAATTCTGATGCTTGCACATGCACACAATTACCAAACAGGAAAGGGGTCGATATGCTAATATAGAGTTATGCCAGAGAGAAAGGAGGCTCCTGGTTCAAAACCTGTCATGAAGTCACTGGGGATCTTGGAGCCCAATTCCTTCTACCAACTGTGATATGGGGGTTAGTACTGTAAACAAATAATATTGGGTCAATGTACTGTATCAAAGTTCACTTTCTGTTTCCTAATAGTTCAGTGCAGAACCTGCAACAATTCAAATACATATTTTGCTGACGATATAATCTCCCTTCAGAGGCTGGTCTTGGTCAGAAATCCACAAATACTCTATGAAGCTTCATCACATCATGTCAATTCTGTGTAACCTGCACTGGTTTACTAGTTGTTGCCCTAGCCCAATTCAACGTGCTTGTTTTGACATACAAAGCCCTAAATGGTCCTATTCATGTTCCTTTTTCTGAGACAGAAATATAATATAAACTTCTTCTATATTTTGACATGCATCACATTCTTCTCCTCTTGTGCTCTTGCTTGAGGGCAGTGTGGATGGAAGATGGTGCGACATGTTTTAGGTTAGTTACACATCAACTGAGAAGCAAGAATGGAAAATTTGTGTGAAAGTGACCATGACCTTTTGGGATTTGTTATACCAGAGGAAAGAGAAAGCCGAGTTTAGTGTTCTTGATTTTGAGAAAGCCAATTTCAATAAGATTAAGAAAATGCCAGGTGAGATCCCAACTCAAATACACTGATAGATGCAGAGTTCACGACCGTTGGAAGTTGGTTATAGAAGACATATTGAAGGCATAATTTATTTTTTTTTATTTTTAGAGTATTTTTACCCCTCCTTTCTCATTGGAAAAGCACCCAAGGCAGCTTACAATAATGAGTGATAATATACAATTCAGTACAATTAAGACATGTTTAAGTATTGGAGTAGGAACTGACAAGCCACTCCAGTATTCCTGCCAAGAAAACCCCATAGGCGTGGAGTCCCAAATGGTCAGTCCCAACTGTAACAACACAACACACACAAGTATTCAAAACAGGGAATTGAGGAACATCTTGCAGTATTAAAAGAAAACATTACATTAAAGCTGCAAGAGAACGTGAGCAGTTAAAGGAGAGTAAAATCCCATGTAAAGTTATGAGTGATGGACCCTAACATTGAAAACATAGTGTCAATGTAATCACACAAGGTTATAAGTAGTTATAAACACAAAGTCTATGTGATCCTATAGATTCATATGAAAGACACATAATAGTCCATTGTTCAGGGAAAGCTTGCCTGAAGATAAAGGTCTTTGCCTGTTTCTGGAAAGACATCAGAGATGGGGCAATCCTGGCCTCTAGTGGGAGGGAGTTCAAGAGTCTGGGTGCAACAGGCAAGAAGGCCCTTTCAAGTGTTTCTACGTGAAATACCTGTGAGGGTGGTGGATGGAGAGAAAGGCCACTCCTGATGACCTCAACACCCGAGCTGGTTCATATTGTGAGATTCAATCTTTGAGGTACAAACAATGCTGTCATTACAAAAAGTCAACACGGGTTTCTTAAAAACAAGTCATGCCAGACTAATTTGATCTCTTTCTTTGATAGAATTACAGGCATGGTAGACGAGGGGAATGCTGTGGATATTGCTTATCTGGACTTTAGCAAGGCCTTCGATAAGGTTCCCCATGGTATTCTTGCTAAGAAGTTAGTAGGAAGTGGGATAGATAGTGCTACAGTGAGGTGGATTTGTAATTGGTTGACTGATCGCACGCAAAGGGTGATCATAAATGGTCTCTCATCATCTTGGAGAGACGTGACCAGTGGGGTGCCCCAAGGTTCTGTTCTTGGCCCAGTGCTCTTCAATATATTTATTAATGACTTGGAGGAAGGAATAGAGAGTATGCTAATTAAATTTGCAGATGATACCAAATTGGGAGGGGTTGCTAATTCCCTAGAGGATCGGATGAAAATCCAAAAGGACCTTGACAGATTAGAAGTCTGGGCCAAAGCTAATGGAATGGATTTCAACAGAGGGAAATGTAGGGTGCTACATCTAGGTAGAAAGAATGAATTGCACAGATATAAGATGGGGGACACTTGGCTAGAGAATAGTACCTGTGAAAGTGATTTGGGGGTCTTTGTGGACCACAAATTGAACATGAGCCAGCAGTGTGATGCGGCGGCCAAGAAAGCCAATGTGATTCTTGGTTGCATCAACAGAACCATAGTGTCTAGATCAAGGGAGGTGATAGTGCCACTCTATTCTGCTCTGGTCAGACCCCACCTGGAGCACTGTATCCAGTTCTGTGCGCCTCAGTTTAAAAAGGATGTTGACAACCTCGAGCGGGTGCAGAGGAGAGCGACTAGGATGGTTGAAAGCCTGAAAGAGATGTCTTATGAAGAACGGCTTAGGGAACTGGGAATGTTTAGCCTATCAAAAAGAAGACTGAGAGGGGATGTGATAGCTATGTTTAAATATTTGAAAGGATGTCATATTGAAGAGGGAACAGGTTTGTTCTCCATGGCTTCAGAGACTAGGACTCGGGGCAATGGTTTCAAACTACAGGAAAAGAGATTCCATTTGAACATTCGGAAGAACTTCATGACAGTTAGAGCTATTCGGCAGTGGAATATGCTGCCACGGAGGGTGGTAGAGTCTCCTTCTTTGACGGTATTTAAGCAGAGGCTGGATGGCCATCTGTCAGAAATATTGTGAAGGGGTTCCTGCTTGGCAGGGGGTTGGACTCGATGGCCCATGAGGTCTCTTCCAACTCTATAATTCTATGATTCTATGATTCTAGGTAGCTTGGATCCAGGTCATACAGTGCTTTGTAGGTCAAGATCAGCACCTTGAATTGTGCCTCATAGTTGATTGGTAGCCAGTGGAGCTGCTTTAATATAAGTGTTAGAGATGGGCACGACCAGAAAAAATGACGTTTCGAGCTGTCGTTTGTCGGAACGGGTCCGTTTCAGGTCATTTCTGTTTGTCGTGAAATTTTTCAAAAATTTGTCGTTTCTGTTTGTCGTTTGTCGTTTGTCGTTTCCAACGCCATTTAGCGCGAAGAGCATAGGGGCATCCCGCAATCAGGGCCGGCGCTAGGTGTTTTTGTGCCCTGGGCGGGGCAGGGGGGTGGGCAGCGGGGGGGAGGTGCGGGCGGGCGGCAGGGGCGGGGAACCATGGGCGGGCAGCAACAGCGGCAGGGGGGAGGCGCAGGTGGGCGAGAGGGCGGGCGGTGGCCATGGGTGGGCGAGTGGGCGGGCAGTGGCGCAGGCAGGCGGGTG
>JAHTLZ010000015.1:17509912-17538493 GCA_023846285.1 Phrynocephalus versicolor
GGCACGGGCGGCACAGGAAAAAACTTTTAAACTCTCCCCCCACCCATAGAGAGCTAAGATGGCGGACGGCAGCAGCAGCTTTTCGTGTGTGCTGCGCTTGCTCTTTTCTTTTTTGCTGCCTGATTTGCCCATTCATGCTTAACCCTTTTCCCTCTGGGTCTACCAGGGCCTAGAGGGGGGGATTTAGGATTTGGGGGTATCGGGCACTGGGTCTTGAGACTCTTCCTGGCTTGTCAGAAGCCGGACGCCGGTAAGCCTACCTGGAGTCTGCTTACTCGCCATCCCTCCGCAGTAGCCGCCGCGGATCGGCGGGTGCCTCGAGGACGGTGTGGCCCCCCTGGTGTGCTTGCCTGCGGAAGGGGCGGCTTTTTCATCCTTGCCGCCCGGGGCGGCTTCCCTCTTCGCTGCCGCCGCCGTCGCCGCCGAGGACGCCGCCGGGGATGCGGCCCTTGCCTCTGCCGCCGAGGACGCCGCTGCCGTGGGCGACGCGGCTTCCTGCCGCCGCCGAGGACGATGCGGCCTTTCCATTGCCGCCGCCGCTGCCGAGGACTTTGTTTACCTGGGGGGGTCTTGCTGGCCGGCGTGGCGCCGGCACGTACTCAACGGCTTTTTTCATCTTTGCCGCCCGGGGAGGCTTTCTTTCTCGTTGCCGCCGCCGCCGCCGCCGAGGATACCGCCGAGGGCGCGGCCCTTGCCTCCGCCGCCGAGGACGCCGCTGCCGTGGCGACGCGGCTCCCCGCCGCCGCTGAGGACAATGCGGCCTCTTCATTGCTGCCGCCGCAGCCGAGGACTTTGCTTCTCCGCGGAAGCTGGCTGGCCGACGCGACTCCGACACGACCCCGAGGGCGATGTGGCTTCTCCATCGCCGCTGCGTTCTCTCCTCCTCCCGCCGCTCGGAGAAGTTTACACGGGTGGGTGCTGCCTCTGGGAGCTTGCGGCCCCTCTACCGCCGCTATCGCCGGGGATGAGGCGGCCTCTCCCTCGCTGTCGCCGTCGTCGTTGCCTCTGGATGTTGCGGCCTTTCCATCGCCACCGCCGCCGCCGCCGAGGATGATGCGGCCTTTCTTTTGCCGCCGCCGCGGCCGTTGCCGAGAACTTTTCCGGCTTTTTGCTGAGGAGGCTTCCCTGACTGGCGCAACTCCTAGGACCTTGCGGCCTTTCCTTCTCCGCCGCCGTGGTCTTTCCATCCTTTCCCGCCCCGGAGAAGCCTATGTGGGCTGGTGCTGGTGTTGCCCCGGGGGAGTTGCGGCCTTTCCAGCGCTGTCGTCGCCTGGCATGGGGCGGCCCTTCCATCGCTGCCGCTGTCGCCGCTGTCATGGACGATGTGGCCTCTCCATTGCCACTGTTGCTGCTGCTGCTGAGATGGATGCGGCTTTTCCATCGCCGCAGCCGTCGTCATTGCCGCGGTTGTTGTTTTTTTTTTTTCCATCGTGGAGGATGGCGCGACTTCTCCATTGCTGCTGCTGCCGCTGCTGCTGCTGCTGAGGACTTTGCCACTGCTCCTGCGAGGAGGCCTTCACTGGCTGATAATTCTCCGAGGGTGACACGGCTTTTCTACTGCCTCCGTCGCGGTCTTCCATCTACCGCCACCCTGGAGAAGCCGACGCAGTCTGGTGTTGCCTCGCGGGTGTCGTGGCCCTTCCATCGCCGCCGCCGCCGAGGATGAGGCGTCTCTCCCTCACAGTAGCTCTTGGAGGGACCCTTGGCGATTTTGGGGGTCTCTGGGTGGCTCCTTCTATGGCCGGCACTACCAGCTAACCCTGTCCTTTACTCCCTTTTCCTCCCCCCCCCCACTTCCACTCTGCCCTGGTTTGTGCCCTATTTTGTTTTTATCCCTCTTTTCTATTTTATTGCCTTGCGTTGTATTATACTTTGTATTTTTGCACCTCTGTAGTGCTTTTTGCTGTTGTTAATTGTATTAGGTTTTGATTGCTTTGTTATTGGTTCCTTGTTCCTCTTCTTTCCTTCTCTTTCCTTCTTCTTTTAGGTCACCATGGCGGCAGGGACCCGTATCTCTGTGGTGTCTGGCCGTGGGAGGTACGCTCTGGACGGAGGGATCGGTCGGGTAAGAAGAACCAGGGTCCGGCATCTACTGCCTGTCCCCCGTTCTGATCCCCTCGTCCACCGCCATCTACCTGGGTGCCATCCCGCCGGTGCCTCCGATCTGACCTGCCTGCTGATTAACGCCAGGTCGGTACATAATAAGACCCCGCTCATCCTCGATTCTATCTTGGATGAGCACGCCGACCTGGCGTGCATTACTGAGACTTGGGTGGGCGCGGAGGGCGGGGCTCCCTCTCTCTTCTGTGCCCACCCGGGTTTCAGGTTCAGTGGGCGGGCAGATCGGAGGGTAGGGGGGGGTGGGGTGGCCATCGTCTACAGGGAATCCCTTTGTGTTAGCAGGTCCGCGATGTTGGTGTGTCCTGGGGTGGAATGCCTTCATCTATCTGTGGGTCAGCGAGATAAGATTGGCATTGTGCTGGTGTACCGTGCTCCCCGCAACCCAGCGCAATCCCTACCAGAGATCGCTGAGTTCATCTCGGCTGCTTTGTTGAGATCCCCCCGCCTTTTGGTGGCCGGGGACCTCAACTTGCATGCCGAGGGGGAACTCTCTGGTGCGGCTCTGGAATTCATGGAATCCATGACTTCCATGAACTTATCTCAGCATGTTTTATGCCCCACCCATAGAGCTGGCCACACCCTAGACCTGGTCTTTTCCTCCATGTCGCCGGATTCGTGTCTGGGGGTTGGGGGCATTTTGCCCCTGCCCGTGTCATGGTCGGACCACTACCTGCTAAAATTTTCCCTGTCGATCGCCCCCCCACCCCGCGGGGAGCGCCCTTCTTACATCTGGGCTCGCCCCCGGAGGCTCCTGGACCCTGCCAGGTTTATGGAGGCCTTCGGGGAGCTCTCTGGTGGGCTGGCAGACGATCCGGTCGATACCCTAGTGGAAAGGTGGTATGTCGGTTCCGCCGGGGCTATAGACCGGATCGCCCCTAAGCGTCTCCTACGATGTCGAGGCCGCTCCTCCCCGTGGTTCACGGAGGAGTTGCGGTCAATGAAGCAAGAACGTAGGAGACTGGAGGTCATATGGAGGGCAAACCGGACGGAAGTAAATAGGGCTGCTCTTAAACAGCTGACTGGCCGCTATCTTCGCGCGATCAGGGACGCTAGAAGATCTTATGCCTCCCTGAGAATTGGCGGGGCCTCGAACCAGGCGGAGTTATTCCGGGTGGTTCGGGACCTCTCCAATCCCAGTCAGCTGCGGCCTCCTCCTAGTGATTTCACTAGTGAGCAATTTGCAGCCCATTTTAGATCTAAAATTGAGGCCATCCGTTCCGACTTGCCCCCCAGCTGCTCTAGTCCACCCTCTGGGACCTCCGGGGCCTCACCCCTCCGTTCTCCCCTCCTGGATGACTTCGGGCCGGTTTCCTCGGCGGAGGCCTCCAGAGCTATGGCTCGTTGCCGGCCAGCGACCACTCCCTTTGACCCTTGCCCAGCTTGGCTCCTAAAATCTGCCGAAGGGAACATGCCAGACTGGGTCTCTTCTATCGCCACGGCCTCCTTTCGGGAGGGTTGTCTCCCTTCCCGTTTGAAGGAGACCGTGGTGAAACCCACTCTCAAGAAACCAGGCTTGGCGACGGACGATCTTTCCAACTTTCGTCCGATCGCCATTGTTCCCTTCCTGGGCAAGGTTGTCGAGGGGGTGGCCGCTGTCCGACTCCAGTCATACCTGGAGGTAAATCATATCCTGGATCCCTTCCAGTCCGGATTCAGGCCTCTTCGTGGGACCGAAACCGCCCTGGTCGCTCTGCAGGATGACCTCCTCAGGGAGGCCGACAGGGGGAGTTCCTCCCTGCTCGTCCTCCTTGATCTCTCAGCAGCCTTTGATACCGTCGACCACGGTAACCTTCTGGCCTGGCTCGCTGGGGTGGGAATCGGTGGTCAGGCTTTGGCCTGGCTCCGTTCCTTCCTCTGCGACCGGACTCAGCGGGTACAGCTGGGGGATGTCTTGTCGGCTCCTTGGACTCTCCCTTGTGGGGTGCCCCAGGGGTCGGCAATCTCCCCCGTGCTGTTCAATGTTTATATGAGGCCGCTGGGGGAGGTCATCAGGAGATATGGAGTTCGCTGTCATCAGTACGCTGATGACACGCAGCTCTATATCTCCTTTTCTACATCTGCAGAGGAGGCGGTTCGCTCCCTTGATCTGTGCCTGGAGGCCGTGCTGGAATGGACCAGAGATAACCGGCTCAAGCTCAATCCGGAGAAGACGGAGGTTCTGTTCTTCGGGGCGCCCTCGTCTCGGTACAATGGCCCCCTCCCTAGTCTGGGGGGTATTTCCCTCCAGCCTACAGACAGGGCCAGGAATCTGGGCGTGGTCCTGGACTCGGCCCTCTCCCTGGAAGCCCAGGTGATGGCTGTCTCCAGGGCCGCTTTTTTCCACCTCCGCAGGATCGCCCAGATCCGCCAGTACCTTGATGAGTCCTCCCTGAGGACAGTCGTGCAGGCCCTGGTGATCTCGAGGATCGACTATTGCAATGCCCTCTACGTGGGGTTGCCCTTGACCCTGGTCCGGAGGTTACAGCGGGTGCAAAATGCGGCGGCCAGGCTGGTGGTGGGTGCTCGTAGATACGAGCACATCACCCCAGTCCTGGTCTGCCTGCATTGGCTTCCCGTTGTCCTCCGGATCAGGTTCAAGGTCTTGGTTTTGATTTTCAAAGCCCTCCACGGCTTGGGACCAGGATACCTGGCGGAGCGCATCTCCCAGAGGGCATCCGGATCCAGGCCCACGAGATCGTCGCAGGCGCGCTCTTTGAGAGTGGCCACACCCAGAGAGGCGCGGAAAACGCTTACGCGGAACCGCGCCTTCTCTGTGGTGGGGCCCTCACTTTGGAACCATCTTCCCTCTGAGCTGCGCCTGCTGGAGTCCCTGCCTGCCTTTAAGAGGGCTCTGAAGACCTTCCTCTTTAAAGAAGCTTATGGAGACCTGATTAGTTAATTTTTTTTTCCCTCTTCCTTATCCCTTGCCGCCATCTTGTTCTCCGCTATATTTGCGTGAGATTTGCTCGTTTATGCTTTTTAACTTTGTTCGCCGCCCAGAGTTCCCATCTGGGAAGATGGTGCGGGATATAAGTTTTTAAATAAATAAATAATAAATAAATATTCCCGGGCCAAAAAGCAGGCGGAAAAATGCCTGCTTGACTAAGGGCGCAGGGCACCTACCGGAGGGGGGGTTTCTCGTCTGGAGGGGGGGTCCCGGCCTCCCCCCCCTCCGTCCTGGGATGCTCTGGTCTGGTGGGACTCGCCGCAGTCTCGCAGCCAGCAAAAAGCCCAGCCTCGCCACTGGCCGCCAAAGCGCAAGCAAGCGGCACGGGCGGCACAGGAAAAAACTTTTAAACTCTCCCGGGTCTCCCCCCCACCCATTCCTGGGCCAAAAAGCAGGCGGAAAATGCCTGCTTGACTAAGGGCGCAGGGCACCTACCGGAGGGATTGTTTCTGGAGGGGGGTCCTGCCTCCCCCCCCGTCCTGGGCAGCCGGACTCGAGTTGCCATGCCATGCGGTGCGGGTGGGGGATCCAAAATGGGGCGGCGAACGCAATATTGTTTTTGAAATCGTGGTCCAAAAACACACAAGCACAACAGAAACACGCGGAAATTTATAAACTGCCAGATTTTTCACAGTAGCAGTGGGTTTTTTCTTGCAACAAAATATCTCTCCTCTCCTCCTCTGTCCTCCATTGATTTTATTTTATTTTATTTTATTTTATTTTATTTTATTTACACCTGCGCAGTGCGCAATGATGGGCTGGCCCAGTGGCCTGGCCAGCCATGTGGGAGGGGATGACCATGCAAATTTTTGGAGCCATCCCACCAATCGCATGGCCACTTGGCCACTGAGACTTCTGGGATGTGCCAAAAAGCCCCCTAAAACCTGCCCTAGCCCCCTAACCCCCTAACCCTAACCCTTGACTCCTTACCCATACGTCACAGACTGTCTTCTTAGTGGGTCAGAGAGGCACCCAGAGGTGCAACCCAATAGCCCACCGTAACCTTACTTTCCTTTTATAGTGGGCCAGAGGAGGCACCCACCCCACAGAGGTGCCTCCAGGAGCCTGCTACCCCCCCAAAAAAACAGTATAACGACAATGAAAAAACAAAAAAACGAACCGACTAATTTTTGCGAAGTTTCGCGAAAAACGGAAACGAGCCAACACGGGCTGCCTCCGACACACGACAACTCGGAAACGTGATTTTCCCTAGTCGTGCCCATCTCTAGTTAGAATATTCAAGTCTAAAACTTTCTTGGTTTGGGAAGATTGCATTGATGAAAATGAAAATTTTACCAAAGTTAATTTTTTTCTTTATGATGCTTCCGATACAGTTAAGTAAGGATGACTTTAAATTTTGGCAAGATTTAATTAATAATAAATATTGTAACTGTAAAAAAAGCTAGAATAAACAAAAAATATTGGTATATGGCCCAAAATAAAGGTGGTATAGGTTTACCGAATGTTAAAAATTATTATTTAGCAAATCAAATAAGGTTTATTGGGGATATTGTGTTTAGTCCAGAAAGATTAATATGGTGGAAAATGGAATCATCAGAAATAAAGGGGGATATTGAAAAATATTTATTCGGCTCTATTAAGAAAATAAAGTTAAATGAGATTAATAACCCCTTTCTTAGATCTATGTTGAATGCATGGTATCTACATAAGAAAAAATTATGTCCCTCAGACTCACCATTGAGACCCGTAACTGAAATGGAGAATTTCCCTACAAATTTGAAAGTTTTCAAAAAAGTATTTAGGGATAAACAAGTGATTAGATTGAAAGACTGGATAGGTAAGATGAGAGGGAAAGTACAAATGAAGGAAATTCTCCAAGGTAGGGATATATCTTGGTTTAATTTTATACAATTAAAGAAATGGACTGATATTTGGATAAAGAAAAATAATAAATGCAGAGAGTACACAAAATATGAAGAACTCTTATTGTTGTATGAGGATACTCAGAAGGAAATAGTAGTAAAAGGTATTGTTAGTAAACTATATAAAATTATTTCAGATTTAGATGAAAATACAGGAGGATCTGGAGTGAAATTATTGTGGGAACAAGATTTTAAAAAAGAAATAAGAGAAGAAGACTGGGCTAAAATATGGAGAATGAGAATACTTAGATCTATGTCTGTTAGAATAAAGGAAAATTTCTTTAAAATAAGTTTAAGATGGTATTTGATGCCAGTGAAATTGAATAAAATGAATGCAAATCCTTCTAAGCTTTGTTGGAAATGTAATAATGAGATTGGTACCTTTTATCATTTGTGGTGGTAATGTAAAAAGACACAGAAATTTTGGAAAAGTATTTTTAAAGAACTAAGTGAAATACTATAAATGATTATAGAGCCCAAATCTGATATTGATTTGTTATCAATATTTGTGGATCAAAATTATGATGTTAAAACTAAAGAGTTGATTACAAATTTGTTGACAGCAACTAGATTAATAATTGCTAGAAATTGGAAATCTAAATATGAACTATGTTTAGAAGAATGGTATAATGAAGTATGGAATATTGCTTTAAATGATAAATTGACTTGTTCTCTTAAGGTTAAAAAAGGAGAGTTAAAAAAAGATATTTTCTATGATATATGGGGTAGATTTATTGAATATGTGCTTGTACGGGATAAGGGTAAGGTTTCCGCGCAACAATCAATTTTGTTCTGGAGGGGAGGATGATGAATGTAAATATGAAAAGTGATCCTGTTGGTGAAGGGGTGCACCGTTGTTGATGTTTGTCTTTTGTTATGTAATTTGTATGTTTTTTTTTAAAATTTAATAAAAATATTTTTTTTTAAAGAGGAGGAACAAAAGAACTAATAGGTCTTCTTCATGAAAGGGATGGTGAAATCCTAATGGTGACAGAGAAGTCTTGTTATATTTCAACACTCATTGAGCCTCCATTTTATTCACTAGAGAAAACAGAACAAGGGAGCCAGTGGAGGGGGAGGAACACAGACGAATACCTGTCTACTGTCACCAGAATTCAATTGTCTGGTATCTCATGAAATGCTTCCAGATATCTACAGACTAGTGATTGCATGAAACGAGCAATTTTTAGTTTTTGTTTTTGTTTTTTCATTTTGTTACGTAACGAAACAAAAAACAAATTTTGTCTCCCAAATGAAACGAAACGAATCGAAACACCAGAAATTTTGTCGTGTGTTTCGTTTTCGTTGTGGCAATACATTGGCCTGTAATGAATACTAACATAACGAGCGATTTTTCATTTTGATTTTCGTTTTTTCATTTTGTTATGTAAAGAAACGAAAATGATTTTTTTGCAAAAATTCACAAAAACAAAAATGAACCGAAACAGACCCCCTAAACGACAAACGACAAACGAAACACCATTTTTTTAAGCCGTGCCCATCTCTACTACAGACCAATCAAAAGGAATGGTTCTCGGACAAGGCATGAATCATTTAGTCTGTGATCACTTGGAAAAGAACATGGAGATTACTAAAAGCCCATATGGGTTACTTAAAAGCAAGCCGGGCCAGACTAATCTCTCAAACAGAGTTACAAGTTTGGTGCTTTTTTTTTGGGGGGGGGGGGAGTTTCACTGGTTGTAGTGCTTCTGGATTTCTACAAGGCTTATTACAGGATTTTCCTTGATATTCTTGTGGCAAGACTTGTAAAAAGTGACAATATTTACAGTTGCCATATGGTAGTTCTCCTAATCTGAGCAGCCTGATTTGTGTAGTATGCAATTTGCAAATAAGACAGCTCAATTTCTATGTTGTACAACTATACATAATATGCTAATAAACACAGCTTTTTAACATTACACAAATTTAGCACATTAACTATTGCATTGTTTTTCTACCAAAAGCCAATGCTCTGCCACAGCAGGAATTTTATCAGCAGGAGCAGCAAATTTCTGATAATTAAAGGGCCCCTGCTTCCTGCTTTGGAGAAGCACTGAGCTCACCCACAATGCTATGAAGTTGTGTACACTGTGAAATAGCACCAATGACTCTTTGCCTGCTTTATTTCTGTCTGGAAATAAATAGATGAGACACATTTGATTGGTTGAAAATTGGGTCACAATTTATTGAACTGAATAACTGTATTTGACCTTTAGTAAACTGGAAGCAAGGAGGTTAGAAAAGTGCAAGTGGTAATATTCTATTCCAGATTAAGATTGACAGTACGCTGATCCCTTGACTAGTGCGCTGCCAAATTAATAGCAGTTTGGGAAGCCCTCAACTTTCACTAAGGGAGATATTACCCTGGAGCCTACTCCTCCAATTCTAACTTATTACCTCCTAATTATGAAAAGGCTGCTGAACTAAATCTCTTATTCTTAAATGGCTAAAGCCTACCTTCTATTTCCACTTGCACTACCCACCACAGAAAGGGGGCTAATTAATATGTGCCCCTTTCTCCACCAAGCTACCTAAAGCAGTTTACAAGTCTCCTTGCAAGTCTGCCAGGAATATCTCCAAACCAGTCTCAGAGAAGTGGACTCTGTCATCCCTATACAATTCAGGGTGACCAAATCGAATGAGTAGGTGACTGATAACAGAACTGTCCTGCTGCCAGACAATATTGCCAATTTCCCTATTTACCTGCTTATGTGCTTTATCGATTTGTTTTGGAAAATATGTTCCTTTCCAATTTAAGCGTGGTATAAAATCAGATCAAATAATATGTACGTAAGGGAACCTTCCCCTAAGAGACTGAAGGTCAACCATGACCTGCAGAATCAGTGACTTGCCAGACCACTGGGCTAAGTCACTTCCACCGTAGTGGACCAACAACATGGCAGGGGACACTTCACTCAGTGCCTGGAATACCAATTCCAAAAATCCATCCCAGCGCATACCTCTCTTGCCCATCCATTCCAACATGGCCTTCGCACTCAGTTTCTGGCCGCAACTCATACACTAGGTGTACACAGCTGCCTAATAGATGTAACTGTGCCCCATACAGTTTGCCAATGACCAAACATATGAACAAAACTTTTGGGACCTCCATCAGCCCACACTCTGAATTCCTGTGTAATCAAAGCCCAAAGCAGCTGCTGTTGATGCAGCTCCAATCTGAAAAAAAGTGGGCCCCAAAACTGTAACCATGGGCACCCACTCTGTCAAGAGTCTGGGCCATAATGTCCAAATTTGGTATTTCTTTAAAGGACACCCATCCAAATGCCTAAACCCATTGCCATTGTCTCTTACTCTAAGATAATCACACATTGCTCTAACTGGGCATAACTGAATTTTGCTGCACTGGCATAAGACAATGACTTGACCCCATTGGTCAGTCTTAGGGTTAGGGTTAGGGTTAAGTAGTGTGACTTCTGCCTCACACACATTCAAAAACAGCACAAGAAAGAGAACAGCTGAACTGTAAAGCCTTATCCATATAATACTTCCCCTAAAATGTAAAACCCAACAGCTCGAAGTTTTCAAGATGATCTGGCAATAGCCTAAAAGCCAATTTAATACCACATTTGCCTAAATTACCTCCCAAACTACAATTCTTAAGCATTCAGATAGACTCATCAAATGAAGTGTATCTAACTGAAAATAATTCCTGTGGAATCATGTCATTGACCAACTGACACTCCAGATAGGACAGGGGGTGGATGAGCCTAAACTCCCCCTTCTCCTTCTTAAGTAAAATACCAAAAGGAGACACTCTAAATCAGGGGTGCCCAAACTTTTTGTAAGGAGGGCCAGATTTGGTGGCTGAGAATGTGTCAGGGGCTGGTTGTTCCCCGACCCTGCCACCGCACTGCAAGCCCCACCCACTGACCCATAAGCCCCACCTACTGACCCCTTGCAACCCCACCCACAGGAAGGAAGGCGGGGACCTAGGTGGAAACCAAGAGAGGAAGTAAGTAAGTGGGGAACAAGGAAGGGAGGGAGGGAGGGAGGGAGGGAGGGAGGGAGGTGGGGACCAAGGGAGGGAGGGAGGGAGGAAGGAAGGAAGGTGGGGACCAAGGGAGGGAGGAAAGAAGGAAGGTGGGGACCAAAGGAAGCACAGGGAGCCGTGGCCACAGGTCGCCCCTTGGAAGAGGTGATCTGTGCAACCTTGCACCCCCCCAAGCTCCCCAGCAGTGGTGAAGGCTCGCCCACCAGCCCACCCCAAAGCTCCTTGGCAGTGGCAGAGGCCTGCTGGCCCGCCCACCCCCACACTTTCTCCTGCGGTGCTGGTGGCGGCAGACCACCCAGCCACCCAAGCTTCCCAGCGGTGTCAGTGTTGGCAGAAGATTTAAAAAAAAACATGGGGCGAAGGAGGGGGAGGGAGGGGTGGGCCAGCCAGCCACGGGCCACACAGAATGGCCTGATGGGCCGGATTTGGCCCCCGGGCAGGACTTTGGGCAGGCCTGCTCTAAATTGTGCTGTAACAGCAAGGTCTGCATGTACAGAATCCTTTGCTATTGTATTCCCAGAAAGTAAGGTGGGGTTAAACTGCCTGGCCCACCGATATGCGGGCCTGCAAGAGCTTACTATTCCTAGGAATCAAGTGTCTGCTATCAAAGCACTCACTAATCAGTGGTCAAGATATTATCACACAGAGCCATAGTAATTCACAAGGAACTTCCCCATGCATACTTGGACATCTTGCTGCCTCCATGCAGGAAGATTCATCATACTGCATCCACACAGTACCAAGAAAGTTAGTGTAAGCCCATAAAAAACAGATCTAAATAATGAATCAGAGCAAACGCTCTCTGCGGCTTAGTTTTGCTGATGATCCCGATATAAAAATCCATCCAGCCAGTTGTACCAACACCTGTTCATCTTACATTTCCTAATTTTCTCCTTCCCCTTTCCTCCAATTTGTCAAACTTATGACTCTCCTCTTCAATAACTAAAAAATAACTAGGTATTCTCCCTTTAACATTGTCAATAGTGGCTTGTGACAGGTGGTAACCTAATGGTAAAGATTCATCGCAGACTGGTAAATTAACCAATGAATCCATAGTTGTCTTAGCACTGGCTATATCAACGACATTTGTAGGAGCCTCTTCCAGACCCCCATGTTGTATACCAATGTCCTTAACATTGACTGTCAGTATAGGCTGGTTAACAGTTGAAGGTGCAGGGAGAAATGCAGGCTGGCAAGGATATAAGACTATGGTGAGGTAGTGGGAATAAGCACCTCCTGGCTCCCTGTAATCCATGGCCAGGTCAAAGTTGTGTGTGTCAAGGTAGGTGTGGGTAAAGACTCACCTGGCAGAGGCAGGCTCACTTGTGCAAGCAAGGTACACCCTAGCTGCACCCCATCCTACTGACAGGTCTAGCACCTGTTGATCATCTGGCCTGAGAGAGATGTTAGCCAAAGTAGACGCTGGTGAAGGCACCAACAGAAGTGGGCTAGGAGTAACTGCTGGTCCCCCACCTGGTTCAACTGCATCAGCTGGCTGCACAAAGCCATGTGTAGCCCCACTGGGCTCTGCATGTTCTTGTTCTAAAATAGAAATATGTGACAGCATCAGATTTTCCATTTGTGTGAGATCATCCCTCGTTTTAGCCTTTGTGTTCCTTGCTGTGTGGTGGGAAGTCTCTGTGCTCCCACCCCCCACTCAGATTTCTCTCTCTCTGACCTGCTGTGCTCGTGCCATATGGCAGCAAGGTTTGAGAAGTCTTCCTCATCAGAAGATGATACCCTTAGGGGAGAAGGGGGCGGCCCATGTATCTTAGCCTTCTGTTTGCCCTTAGACTTCTCTGTGTGTTTCTTGGGTGCCATCCCCTAATACCTACCCATTAGTTAAAAACCACTGCAATGGGTATAATATAAACAATATCACCTAGCCAAAGGAGAACTTACAGAATCAAGTCCAAATACAATACCCTCTTTGTTGGGGTTCACTCCAGGTTGTTAGAATTCTCTGGAACAAAAGGCTGCTTTCTAGAGGGAAAAGCAGCCGGATTCTGCCTTCTGAGCAGAGAACAACAGCTTGTCTCTTAACAAGCAGTGTGCTGCGAGATCAAAGGTGTGCGGGAGAGATAACAGCTGAGCTCAATAATGAATGTCCACACAGTTAGTTCTAGTCAGCAGAAGTATGAAGACAAAAGGCCTCCAGGCATTTTTATTAAAAAAGATTACACCATACTGTTTGCTAATTAATGATATAGGCTAGCAGTTGCATCACCTAGCCAGGACTAGTCAAGGGACCTGTTGAAGCCTATATGCCATCGCTAAGCATAATCAGAAGCTTGGAAAGAGTGAGGACCCTTCCTTTCATAGCTGAGGTCAGATTGGATCTTTGCTGGCAAAGCATTCTCTCACTGAAGAAAAGGTCGGCTTGACCCAGTGTCTAGGAAGCAGCTTCCCATACCCTATAAAAAGCTGTAGTTACAGAATCAAGCCCAAATACAATACCATATAAAAGGCAGTACTTACAAAATAAATCCCAAATACAGTATCCTATAATGTTCAGATGTATGAAACAGACTCAACAGGAAATTCCACCTTCTAGAAATGCTTTCATTTTGAGTGAAAAAAATTGGGGCAATGAAGTTTCCTGTAAAACAATTCTAAATGAAGTGTTGATTTTCTGACAAAATGACTAAAATTCTGTTGCAACTGAAGTATGCACACTCAGTCTGTGGGGATTCAACTCTTCCTGGGTTCAGTTGATTCAATGGGCCTACTCCAGTTGCAGCTTACTGCTCTAGGAATATCTACCTATGTTTCAGAAATACAGAACAGGATGAAATGTTTATGTAATGTGCAACTAAGTTGTTTCCTAATGTATGGTGACTGTATGAATTAAATGACCTCCTAATATTGCTATCATTAACATCCCTGCTCAGAACTTGCAAACTGAAGGCTGTTGTTTCCTTCAGTGAATCACCCATCCCTGGTTAGGCCATCTTCCCCTACATTTCATTTTCCAAGGGAAATAATAGCACTGTTCTGTTCTGCTTTAGTCAGACTTCACCTAGAGCACTGTGGCACCACAGTTGAAGAAGGATAGTAACAAGCTGGAACATGTCCAGAGAAGGGTGGCCAGGATACTAAAAAGTCTCAAAGCCAAACCTTGTGAGGACAAGCTAAGGGCACTGGATATATTTAGCCAGGAGAAGTGAGGGCTGAGAGGTTAAGGTTAAACTTGCTTTGTTTTTAATAGGCCACTAGAGGACGCAACATGACTTTTTCAGCTTACACCCCCCCCCCAATTTTAATTAATTCCATTTTGAGGTAACAAAAATGTGTTTGCAACCTTCACAGTATATATGCATTTAATATTTTACTGGAAAAAAAAACTAATAAACCACTTTGATCCAATTCCTCCCCTATTAGTCCTAGTGGCTTGGGAGTGCAGCCTACAGCTGCCATGAAAGCAGCCAAAGGAATTCAAAGAGGACAAAGGGACTCTTCTCCTTGAGATCCCTTCAGGCTGTATTGCACCCCTAGAGATAAATCTCACCTCTGGAACATGTTGCCATTCACCCCACGAATACGCTGATAACATTTCTGAACAGTAATGATTGACACTAAAAGCAAACGTTACCGCCAATAGGTACAGTCAATGGATAACTGTTTTAAATAGACAGGAATCTCAAGACCCACTCCTCCAACACAACTCATGCTAATAATAGCAGTCGTGAGTTTTTGGGCTGTTTGGCCATGTTCTGGAAGGTTTTCTTCCTCATGTTTTGCCAGGTTCTGTGGCCTGCATCTTCAGAGGGCAAGGAGCTCAAGGAACATTTCTTGTCCTATGAAGATGCTGGCCACAGAGTCTGATGAAATGTGAGGAAGAAAAAAGTTCCAGAACACGGTCAAGCAACCCAAAAAACTCACAAGAGGTATCATATCCCTATCCTGAAAAGCTTTGAGAATTCATGCTAATAAATGTTGTCCCTGACCCCAGGTTGTGAACACAGTTTTACCTGCAGTGCAGACATTTAACCACTGTGCCACAGGGCTCCTATAGGACTGTCATATTTATACATGGCCCCATGGTCAGATGTAGATACCAGGAATGGATTATGGTTCATTATTAAAGAAATAGGCTATCAGGCTGTGATCAACTTCAATTATCAGCCCACAAGGTATAGGTGACACAAAAGGCACACTGTGGGTATCAATCTAGGAGATCTCACACATGGGATCCATGAATAAACAGGAGTTTCAATGGATCAAGAACTGACAAATGAGTGAGACTTTGTGGCTGTTAAAATGGCAGCTCCGAGCCCTATGTAGTTTGGAGGTGGGGCACGTTTGCCCTCTCGCCCTGGACATTTGGCATGAACACTTTGCACTGATCCAGGTATTTTGCCCGGGAATGGGAGCCTACATAAGGTGGCTCCCTCCCTGCCTCAGCCTCTTCTCAGCCAGATCATCAGCAGCGCTTGTCGGTGTAGCCTGCTGAAATCTGTTTAAAAAACCACCAAGAACAACAACAATGACGATGAGAAGCTGAAGGCTGCAGAGAAGAACAGGAGGAACGGGAAAAGAATGGAGACGAGCAGCCCGGCGTGGGCTGCCTGGTTTGGCCTTTTATTTCTTGGGGAGTAGGGGATAGAAAAGAGTAGGGAGAGTTGGGAGGGTGGGGGGGATGGCTGAGCGCGCTTCCTGTGAGGCTGCTTGGACTAAGGGGAGTTAGGATAGGGTAGGAACCAACCTTAAAAGGACTCGTCTCCCTGCTTTCCTCTGGCAGATCAGAGCACCACCTCTTTTACAACAGTTAAGGCCTTCGGTGGCTTATTGGGAACTGCATCCTGACTGAAGGTGGGTCACACCTTCACAGCATATTTAATTTTTTATACTTACTAGCACATGAATATAATTGGGTTGCACTCAATTTAAACCAGCTCTAATTAATATTGTAAGGGACTGAAGGGGGTGAGCATGGGACCCTGTCTGTTTATGTGCATTACATAAGAACATAAGTGCCCTGCTAGCTTCCTGTATCTCACAGTGGCCCCACCAAATGTGTCTGGGAACGCATGAGACTAGATATCTATCCTCTGACACCAAACCCCTGCATCTGGCCCTTGAAGTACTCTGGTTTAAAGCCTGGGGATTATGCATCTCCATAATGATTTGTTACCTGTGATGGACTTTTCTTCCAGGAGTCTGTCTAACCCCCTTTCAAAGGCATCCAGGCCTGATGCCATGACCACATCCTGTGGCAGGGAGTTCCACAAACTAGCAACACACTGGGTATAATAAATAAAAAAAATTCTTTTGTCCTCTCTATCCCAAACCTCAATTTGAGTGGATGTCCCCTACTTTGGTTCCTTTGACAAGGAGAAAGTCGGGGTGAATGTACTCTAAAATAAATAAAAATAAATAAGTAATACTTCTGGTATTGTGTGAGAGGGAGAAGAGTGTCCCTCTATCCGCTTTACTTATGCCATGCATTGTTTTGTACGTCTCAATCATATCCCCCCTCAGGCACCTTTTTTCCAGACTAAAGAGCCCCAAATGTTTTAGCCTTTCCTAATACGGGAGGTCTCCCAGCCCGGTAATCATTTAGTCACTCTCCTCTGCACCTTTTCCAGTTCCACTATGTCTTTCTTGAGATGCGGTGACCAGAATTGTACACAATATTCCAGGTGCGGCCTTACTATTGTTTTGTATAATGGCATTATAATGTTGGCCGTTTTATTTTCAATCTTCTTTTTGATCATCCCTAGCATGGAATTGGCATTCTTCATCGCTGCCACACTTTGGGTAGACACCTTCATTGTGCTGTCCACCAGCACACCAAGATATCTTTACCGATTTGTCACAGACAGCTCAGAGCCCATGAGTTGATAAAGTTTTAATTTTGCCCCAATATGCATTACTTTATATTTTTCTACATTGAACCCCATTTGCCACTTTGCAACCTATTATCCCAGTTTGGAGAGATCCTTCTGAAGCTCTTCACAATCTTCTCTGGTTTTTACCACATGGAAAAGTTTTGTGTCATCCACAAAGTTGGCACCTCACTGCTGATCCCTGTCTCCAGGGTCATTTATGAACAGAGTTAAAAACACCAGTCCCTGGGGCACACTGCTTTTCACCCCTCTCCCTTGTGAAAATTGCCCATTGACACGAACCCTTTGTTTCCTGGATCTCATCCAGTTCTCAATCCATAGGAGGATCAGCCCTCGTATCCCCTGACTGTTCAACTGATTCTTCCCAAGAGACTGTGGAGGGGGGTGTTTGTTAGCCAACCCAGTCCATTTTTATTCACCACTTGGTGGTATCTGGGTAGTGGTACTAGGGAGTTCTATTATGGCACCAAAAAGAGGGCTCATGTCCCCCCCCCCCCGAATTGTCTGCTGCCTCATCTGATGAGGACCTTCCAAATTATGCAGCCATATGGGGCAAGTTTGGAGCAGCTGTGTGTGCGGGTGCAGGGGCTAGTCAGGACCGGCCCAGCAGGCAGAATGATTAGTGGCACCAAAGCTCTGAAGAGGGCAGAACTGCATAGGATGGGGGAAATAATGTTATCCCATATTGCTTTTCTGGAAGGAGATATCACCAAAGCAGCCCAGCCCGGGTCTTCATCATATGTCTCCCATCAGCAGACCACCTTGCCTGCACCAGAACCCATCGTGCCCAGTGGGCCAAGCTTGCAGGTGCAGCAGCAGTCTATCCCTGGAGGGCAGAGGGGAACAGCAGCCCATAGAACCAGTCCTCGACCTCTCAGACAGACGGAGCAGCAGTGCGGCAAGTATAAGCATGGAGGTGGGGCCAGCAGCGCCAGATGAGTCTACTGCTCATCACATTACCAGCACACCCAGTCAGGGCTATAGATCCTGGGATGCCCTTTAATTTGAGCACCTCGACATCTGGGGGGCCTCCAGTTCTTGAGGTAGGCTCTCAAACTAATGTACCATCCTGCATGCAGGATACAGTGGTCCAGGCAGACCCTGTTGTGCCCAGTCTGCCTGGCCCTTCTCCTCTGGAATTACCTGAGGGTGATGAATTGCTCCCATTAGGCAATCACCTGTTCCAGACAATGGTGGACAAGATCCACAAGAGCCTTATGGCACAGTGGTTAAATGCCTCTACTGCAGGTAAAACTGTTCTCACGACCTGGGGTTCAATCCCAGGTAGCCGGCTCATGTTGACTCAGCCCTCCATCCTTCTGAGCTTGGTAAAATGAGGACCCGGCTTGTTCAGGGAGGGGGGAATGTGTAGCCTGCACAGTGTAATTAAATATTGTAAACTACCCAGAGACTACTTTAAGTGGTATGGGACAATAAATAAGCAGGACACTTTAGTGTTCATTTTGTTGACATTTTGATTTGCTGAACAGGGAAATTGAGGAGGAGGCTTCTAAAAGGCTGGATGACGAAGAATATGAGATTAGGCGGCACAAACCAGAGATGCTGGACCAATTGGCTATCGGCATTTTTATTCATGTGGGAACTATTGTTAAAGTCCACCCGGAGAGAGCCCTGGGACTCTTTCAATGCATGAACACCATTCACCGGACTGACTTTGATTTTGCCAGGTCTGCCTGGCTGCAGTGTGAGGAGGGGTTCTGCATGCGCGGGGCATACTTCCCAAGCCTGTGGTGGGATGAGCCCTATGGGCCATTAAGGATGAGGGTTATGTCCCCTTCCCGCCCAGTGGCTGCAGAATGCTTAGACAGTAGTCATCTGGTTCACAGAGCGGGGCAGCCTGTTTCTGCCTGCCCTATGGCAGTGCAGATGGTTCAACCCCATTCGGCCTGCTAGGAGTTCAATAGATGCAAATGAAAGTTCTAACACATCTCTGGATGCGGAAGTGCCCATGCAGCTACAGCTTGCACTACGGGTAGATCTGGCGAGTTACCCGATAAGGACACCACAAAAAGACACCTCCCACTGTGGGTCTGGTCCCAAAAGGTCCCTAGCCCCATAAGAATTAATGTTTTGCTATCTCGACAGGGTGGCCTAGTGGCATCCTGTACAATCAGATGAGTCCTGTATCTCTCTGCAGTGGGTGGAATTGTCATACTGCCCTGAGGGCGTGAGGCTCAGGATTCATGGGGCTATGGGTCTAAGTTCATGGGGCTAGACATAATATGGGGCCAGGGCCATTTAACACCCATCTGGCCATTGGGCCCTGTGAGAGTATTTGGTGATGGGAAGTGTGGCACAAGGTTGCCCCCTTTTCCAGCACAGGGATGGGGTGCCACTGACTCAGTACCTGTTTTGGAAGTGACATTGGCCACATTAGACAACATGGACAAACACATTTGAATTTTGACCACATTGCTTTCAGATTGGGGCTGCCTCCATGGCTGCTATTCATTGAGCAGTCAATGTATCAGTAGGTGGAGGTCTCAGAAGTTCTGAGTTTATGCCTGGATGTGGCAAGAGTGTTGGACTGTGGCCTCTCTTTTAATGTTTCTGTCATTCCAGGTTGGACATTGAAGACAAGGGCCAGAGTGGTAGTGTTTCGCCACAGCCTTGTCTTCTGGGCAGCCGAGTATGCTGCACATTTTCATTGGGGCCGAGATCCTGGCTGGGTGCGTGTGCCACTATTGAACAGTGGGGCTGGAGAATCTTGCTTGGGGCTGGATTCTCTACAGCTGAGCATGCCAGGAGTCTCCGTCTAGCTGATCCACCTGGGTGGTAAGGATTTGCTGGCAACCCCTGGCAAAATGCTTATCCTCAAGATCATGGAATACTTGAGTGAATTTCAAATGTCCCTTAGTATACATTTAGTCTGGTCATGTTGGTCCCATGTTTATAGTGGAGATCAGCCCATGACCCTAGACAGGTGGACAGTGCCCATAGGGGAGTGAACAGGGAGGTACCTAGATTTATCCCAAAGGGGCATGGGTCAGTTAGAGACCACCCTGGCATTAATGTGTGTTGCCCCCAATTATAGTAGGGATGGCATCCACCTGTCTAACCGTGTCCTAGAAATTGCCCTAGTGACCTACCTGCAAGGGGGCCTGTGGGCCGAGCTGCTCCACCTTGTGTGGTAAGAGGTGATGGGCCTCAGTGTGGCGGGTAGTGCAAGAGGTAATGGTATTCAGGTAGGCCCAAGTAAGTCACCCTTAAGGTGCTAAACAGCCCTCGATTGAAGTTAATCATCATTGGTATGTTGAGGAGTAAAATAAAGTCAGCAAGTTAATATAAGGCCGAAACGAGGGCTGTGGTGGGATAGCAGGTTTCACTCAGGTTGGCACAATGCTGAACAGGTGGGCAGCATCTTGCCAGGGGTGAATCTCCCTGAATACATAATGGGCCGATAGAGGATTATTTCCGCCCATTACCTGCTTGCACTACGGTCTCAGGTCCCCTTAACAGGTTACAGGCATCTTAGTAGATTTAAGTAAATATGTTATAAATAAAGTTGTGGCCCAATTTATCCCCAAAATGAAGTTGTCTCGCCTCTTTATTTCCAGGGCTTGGGGGTCAAGGTAACAGGTGGCCTTTCAGGGGGTCACAATATGTTGGTGTCTTGTCTTGTTTGTGTTTTGCTTTGTCTTCTCTTCAATCTGGTATGCTTGCAGCAGCTAACATGCCGACTTCTTTGAAAACTGTTATGTTCAGTGCAAATAATTTTATTTATATTTTCTTATGCAGGAGGATAAATAAGTGGGTGTTATGCTTAAGATGCCTAGTCTCTTCTAGAAACCATTGCAGTCATGTTGTGCTCCAAAGGCAAGTTCTTGAATATATTTTACTCTTTTTGAACTGTGGTCAGAAAACATGATGTTTATGGCCTCATAAAACTGGTTTAAGCAGGTACATTCCAGATGCCTTATTGCATATGCATTTAGAACAACCTTGCGGTGGTTTTGCTTTGTTCTGTTTTGTTCAAACCAAGGCTGCTGCTTCTCTCACAAAGACTGCAGTGCACCCACTGGGGAGAGTGTCCTTTTTAAATCAAAAGGATTTATCTTCGGAGTTAAATGAGATAAAATTCAGAAAAGGGATGCAAGTCAAGCAATATATCCATGATGCTTTGCTACCAATGAATAAATGTCTGTACTAAACTGTTAGAAGCATTCATGTTGCAGTCACAGACAAATATTGTAATGAAAATAAATACTTAACGGTAATGAATACCATACCTTATGGGGCCATTAAAAATCTGACTGTTTATATATAAAATGCAGGACTATGCTGAAACAATGGGAAAGGAGACACATTTCCTTGATTTATAATAACAAAAGAGAAAAGAAATTGCTGTGTAAACTGCCACTGCTCTCTAAGGGGGGGGGGAGGTGAGTATTTTGTGCTGTTCAAAGGCTGAAACCATTTGTATGCATGTCACAGTAAGACATATTGGTAACACAAAGGCTGCCCCCCACTTCATTGTGACAGCAAATAGGGAAAAAAGTTCCCTTTGAATCTGTTTGTGCCTTATAATAATGAAGGTTATTATAATTGTTTCAGACTCAGAAATAGAAAGTGTATTCTGTAGATTAAATGCTTCATAGAGTTACAGATAGGCACACACACAGAAGCCCCTTTTAGGCAATCATCCTGGAAGAACGTAGGAGTCAAAGGGTTATGAGGAAGTAGGGACCCTTTGGAAGCCATATCTGGAAGACATTTGCATGTTCAGTCCCTAAAGCATTCCTCTGATTAGGAGCCTTGATAAGGAAGGTCTTCCAATCACAGGAACACTATAAACATAGTTATTTGAGTGGGTGGAGATGTGAAGGTGGGGCTAATAAGCAACCCCCCCCATTTCCCCAACCCTCTTGAGATTTCCTCAGGCGGTTACTTCACATCCATTTTGTCTCTTTTAGTATTGCACTTAGGAGCGGTACAAAAAAGTTACTTCACGTGCATCACGCAACTACTAAAATTTGTCTTAACCACACCCCCGGAATGAGTGCTAAGCGAGACAATCCTGTACCTCGTACTGGGGTAGGGTTTTTCCTTGCCACTCTTTGTTCCCACTTTCTATTCTGAAACAAGACACCATGTAGTAATGACTTTGACACAACAACACATTCGTTTCAGAAAACTGTGTCCCAGGTACTGGGTTAGTTGTTACATTCAAAGTGCCCACCCACCCCAGATGATCACCACCACCTTGCCCTCCTCCGTTAAACAACAATAAAACAAACCAGACTTCAAAGCCAGGCAAGAGGGACACCAGACAGATAATTAATTAGCAAGCAAAAGGAATAAAGAACAAAGAAAGTCTGAAAGCTATCACCTGGAGCATTCCAATGTGGCCATGTGGGAAAGCTGCAGACTCCTTCCCTGCCTGCAAAGATTTTGACTTTTTAGAAGCAAAATATCAAAAAAGAATTTTAAGCCTACAAAAAAGGAAAAAGAAAGCTAGACAAATTCAGTGTTTGTCATGGTACAAGACTGTGAGGTAACACTTGTCACTAGACAAGTTATCATGACCATGGGAACAGTGAAACAGGGACAAAACCACGTGATTGCGACCAACGTTGTCACGGTATAAAACTAGTGACAGAACAAAGAAGGACATGAAGTAACTGCCTTAGTTTCCATCTGAATATCCATCTTCCTTGAGTATTCTGTGGTCTGAAAGTCAGAGCCCCAAGCTTATCCAACCTTTTGTAGCTTGTGACTTAGTATGCCTTGTGATCTGATTGTTCATGGGGAGGCTTGTTTCTGGGAAATAAAGTTCTTGGAGAATCAATTATTGGATAGCTAATATGTTTTCAGTTTCTTAGGAAGTGTTATGGGATCTCGATTCTGGGATCTGCTTTTGGTGCCTAAGTGTTGCGACAAAATCATGATTTGAATATATATCCATGCAGTTTACAATCTTTCTGTCTGCAATTTGCTCCCTAAAATAAATTCTCAAGCTTAACAGTAGAGATGGGCACAAGACGAAAAATTTTTCATTTCCGTTTTTGTTTTTTATTTCATTATGCAATGAAACAAAAAACAAATTTTGTCTCCAAAATGAAACGAAACGAACAGAAACACCAGAAATTTTGTCGTGCATTTCATTTTCGTTGCGGCAATACAGTGAACTGCTTTAAAAAAATCACAACAATCACAAAAATTTGAAATAAATGGTAATGAAACAGTAACAAACGAATGAAAATGAAAACATTTTTTGCAAAAATTCACGAAAAACAGAAATGAACGGAAACGGACCCCCTAAGCGACAAACGACAAACGAAACACCATTTTTTGATTCGTGCCCATCTCTACTTAACAGATAATAATCTAATGAGCTGAAGCGGGACCTCTTATATACAAAGAGAAATTGGTGTCAATGACTTCCCTACATGGCCTGCCTGCCCAAGTCCTTCAGCTTCCTACCCATCTCTTCCTCTGCCTTTGTGATATCCCGAAAGCTGTGCTTTGAAGTATTGTTAGTTCTGACATGGACCAAGAGAAAGGGGTTAGAATCAGTGGGCTTGATGAGTTTTGACAGACTCTCCATTACATCCCAAATCTTGGCTCAGCAGACCCCTCAGTTCATTTTGTCAATTTGTTGTGAAAGAGAATGGTTGGCCTCATATGCCCTTTCTTTTAAAAAATGGAATTAATCCAGGGCGCAGGACTGAAATATTGATTTTAAAAAGCCTTTCAAATGGGAAAAAATCAGGGAATTTATTATAACATCGAACATGTGTAGTACAGGCTAGCCAGCAGAAGCCTCACAAAATGATGCATTGTATACATTTGTAGGCAGGGGAGGAAAATATTTGGATAATTGCTTTCCAGCTAAAGAAACAGAGTCAAAAGACAGATTTTATTTTAAAAATTAAAAATCAGGTTTATATTAGAGAAAGTAATATAGTGACAGTTCAGGGAATAAGCATGCAATTGTGTAAGGCATATTCAAAGTATTCTCCCTCACCTTAGAAAAACAGATAACATTTGTGTTTTGTTCTGGCACTTTTGGTAAACATTATCTGAGCATTTCTGAGACTAAACCATCTTTTCATAAGTTTTCAAAGAAGAAATCAACTCCATATTTCAGGCAACTTGAACTTTTGTTTGTGCATACCACGACCTATCTGGAAGTTGAGGCAACTGGAATTCTTTTATTGAGAAATTGAAACATTTCACTACTCATTCAAGCAGCTTTGTCAGTCGGAGGAAAGTTAGTGGTGAGTCCTCCATGTTATAGTTCAACTTGATTTCACATTATACTGGTCTGAATAGGCTCATATGTTGGACAATAGCCTGAATAGGCTCATTAGGTAAAAAATGGCCTAATGGCTTCCCTGATGTGTACATCTTGGACACGTATTAGACAGAGAAGATAGGTGGTTTGAGGGAAGTCTCAGGGAAGCCATTTGTGTATGTATTGAAAACCCCTCTTTCAACAGAGATTGGGGACTCAGACACAACCTGCCTGTTACTTATCAAGCAGCCCTTTCATCAATCTCCAGACAAACCAGAAGCACTTCACACCTCCACTAGCAAGATGATAGGTAACAGCCCATACTTAATGGGTGTTGAGAAGTTTGCATATGTGGGACTTCCATACACCTTAGGCCATGGTTCAACTAACAAAGGCATTGTCCAACTTATGAACATATTCAGACCAGAGGGATGTGTAATCAAGGTGAACTATAAAATGGAGGACTCACCACTATCTTTCCTCAGACTGCTGAAGCTGCTTGGATGAGTAGCAAAATATTTTGGTCTCTCAGCAAAAGAAGTCCAGTTGCCATGACTAAACTTCCAGATAAACTCGCCTGGATGACTGAGAATCATCATAAACAAACCATGACCTAATTTGATTCTCAGCTAACGTCTTAATGTTTTAACTCCTCAAAAATATAGTTTTAAGAGAAACTATTGCTCTGGTACCTTACCAAGTTTTGCACTATACTCTTAAATCATTCTAAAAAAAGGGAAAGTGATTGAATCAATAACTATTGGCAATTGATGCATTAAATGCATCTACAACAAATATTGTATGAAATCCACGTTTCCAGATTATGTAGCATATATCGTCTTTTGTGATAGGGCAGGAAGGGATTGGGCAGGACCAAAGTTAAAGAGGAGTGTAAAGTCAGAGCAGTGAAGTTGCCTCCTTCTCCTGGCTTTTCAGCAATTATTTGGCTCAAACAATGGCAGATAATTAAAAACCCTGGAAAGATCAAGGGAGGGGGGGGAAACAACACACACACACACACACACACACACACACACACACACACACACACACACACACACACACACACACACACACACCTGTCTTTTCAAAACCATAACAAACTGAAAGTTGGTTCTTATGAAGGATTTGCCATCCACCTTTAGAATCAAAAGCATGCCATTATGGGGAAGTCTTTGGCTTTGAGCTTCAGCTGTGGAACAGGAAGGTTTGGTCTTAAATATCACTTGTTCTGTGTGGCCTTAAGTGGACCAGTTACTCACACCTTTTCCTGCAGACTTCATTATTCATGCTTACACGTTTTCCGTCTTCACATTTGGTGGGGAAGGTGGTGAACAAACTAGATAACAACTGTCATAATATCACCATCTGTGTGGACAGCTGAAATGCACTATCCTGGGCTAGCCAAGATACACCTACAGTATACAAGCAGCATGTCGGCAAGAAATGATTTATTTTATTTATTTACAAGATTTTTTTTAGCTGCCCCACTACCAGGTGGTCAATACCACCTGTTCATTCATGTCTTGAGAAAACACTTATTATTCTGATCCAGACACCAAATTCTTGGAATGTTCTCATTCTCAATTGAAAGGGGTGACTCCATATACTGAGATATCCTGCTGGAAAAATTGTCAACTGATGAGAGCCTTTTAAGCCCTGCATGAGAGAAAAAAGACTGGCTTAAATTCCAGTTGATAATCTATAAGAATTAAGAGGTACATCCTTATCAAGGCAAATGTTTATTTCAAAAGTGCATTTGGTGGAGCTCACCACACAGCACAACAAACCGAAGACATCTCTAAGCCATAAGCAGTGCATCAAGTCTTGTTTTCACCAATTTCTGTTTCAGGTTGAGAAGAAAACCAGGGTGAAATTATTTGTCCAGAAAACCACCAGAGGGCGCTCAGCATTTGTGAAATTGCCATTTACAGAATGAGTTGGGATACTCCTGATTTTCGTTTGTCCTTTTTAGAATAATAGCTTTTTTAAAAAATAAGTGGAACCAGAATTTGGTGTTCTTCTGAATGAAAGGTGAAATTACTGATATCATGAGATATTTATATAATTTATTCCCTATCATATTCCAATATTTTTCTGTAGGATAAAGAACATTTCTGTGCCATCTAAAATACTCATTTATATACATATAGTATGTGTGTGTGTGTCCTTGTATAACCAAAAACATACACCCACATATACAGTGTATACCATATAACAGTATATGCACATACACACACATTCTCTCTCTCTTTTTCTCTCTGGGTTGATAGATAGATAGATAGATAGATAGATAGATAGATAGATAGATAGATAGATAGATAGATAGATAGATAGATAATATGGATATATTGTGTCCATATATATACTGCATTTATATATATACACACACATACACAAAATTCAGAGTAAATAATATTGTGAAATTTCAGGTCATTATCCCAGTTAAAAAGAAACCCATCAGCAATCCTTCCAAACCAAGATAATTTCAAACTAGAATCTTCTTATATTTTATTCTTAATTTCTCTATTTAATTTATTATAATTATATTATTTTAATTTGTGCAGATATCTTATTGATTTACTTATCTTACACCCATATTTTTTCAACAATCATTTCTTATTCCAACCTATTACAATTAAACAACATTATTTGTGATTTTTGCCAGTTTACACATAAGCCAGTTATCAATCCAAATGCATCCAAATGATTTTTAATTCTATTCAAACTCTCAATCTGATTTTAATTGTCAATAAGGAATCATTTGCAAATAAGTTTATCTTTACTTATATTATGAAATTTCAGCTTATTATCCCAGTTAAAAAGAAATTCATGTTTTCCCCCCTTATGCTGCCTGCTGTTTGTTACCACACGGATGCTTTCTGCAAGTTCACCATGCAGCTGAAATTGCCACTGGCCAATCCAAACTGTAACACTAAAGAAACTTACTTGGAAATGAATCATCTTGAAGTTAAATAAAGGGATTGAATTTTCATGAAACATAATTATGACTGGGTAGAATACAAAGCATAGGATGAAAGTGTATTCAAGTGCTGCCATATCAGGAACCAAACTTCTTTTAAAGGGTTTTTAAAAAAATAGGAAGCACTCAAAATGTTTACCTCTCTTTGTATTAACGATCAAAGTGATTGCCTCCTTCTCCTGGCTTTTCAGCAATTCTTTGGATCAAACAATGACAGATAATAAAAACCCTGGATAGATGAAGGGAGGGAAAAACACACACACCTGTGTCTTTTCAAAACCATAACAAACTGAAAGAGTTGGTTCTCATGAAGGATTGGCCATCCATCTTTAGAATCAAAAGCATGCCATTATGGGGAAGTCTTTGGCTTTGAGCGGTGGAACAAGAAGGTTTGCTCTTAAATATCACTTGTTCTGTGTGGCCTTAAGTGGACCAGTTACTCACACCTTCATTATTCATGCTTACAAATTTTCCATCTTCACATTTCTTTCTAGACGCTACAGAAGGTTAGAGATATAGTTCTTCTTTGCGGAGAGTGGCTAACTGGAGATGGCTTTGGTGGCCGACCAGGGCTTTCTCATGGCAAGGACATAAAGCTACTCCCCTGTTCTGTTCCCTGGATAAAGTTTGCAAAGGTGTCATTTTTAAAGGAGGGAAAAAAGAATATAGTACTGTTATGCTGAAGCCATGCATGATTGATCAGGTCTGCACAGCTGTCAAAAATCTGTGACACTCATTTACATTTAATTTCTCAGAAGGCTGTCAGCATTATTTATTTATTTATTTATTTATTTATTTATTTATTTATTTATTTATTTATTTATTTATTTGTATACCACAGCCAATTTTCCACAGTGGGAACTCTGGGCAGTTTACAAAAACAGCAAATGAAAATAACCCAAAGAAAAATAGTGATAAAAGCAATACTACAAGACAAGACAAGACAAGAACAAAACAAAACAAAAAAAACTCAACAAGAGGCACACTTCTATATGGTAGCTTTTTATAGCTTTTAGAAATATTGTAATAATTTATTATTATTTAGCTTTGAACTGCTACAAGTAGAGATGGGCACGACTTAGCGGTATTCCCGTTTCCGTTTCCGTTACTCGGTTCCGTTACTCTACGGAAACGGTAACGGGAATTACTGCCCCAGACTTCGAGCTCGAACCGACGAATGAACAATTTTGGTCTGATTTGTCGTGCTCGTTACTTGCATCGCGTGATCGCGCGATGCCACGCGGCACAGAAAAAAGTTTTTAAAAGTTAAAAAACCCGGTTCCCGGCCAAAAAGCAGGCGGAAATATGCCTGCCGTGCCGCACGGCACCTACCAGAGGGGTGGTTTCTGGAGGTCCCCGGCCTCCCCCCCCCCCGTCCTGGGCTGCTCTGGTAGGACTCGCCGCAGGCTCGCAGCCAGCAAAAAGCCCAGTCTCGCCGCCGGCCACCGCAATTAAAGCGCAAGCAAGCGGCACGGACGGCACAGGAAAAAACTTTTAAACTCTCCCCCCACCCATTCCCGGGCCAAAAAGCAGGCGGAAAAATGCCTGC
>JAHTLZ010000015.1:17562530-17575364 GCA_023846285.1 Phrynocephalus versicolor
ATTATTATTATTATTATTATTATTATTATTATTATTATTATTATTATCATCATCAACTTTATAGTGCATAGAGGAAATGCTTAGCATTCTTAATACTATCACAATGGGATCTGCTCAGGATAATCACACTGTGCTAGCCATCAATTTTGTGAAGTGCAGAATAACAAAAACCACTGGCTAGACTGTAAATTGCTGAGCCCATTTTGTCAAGATAATCCGCCACAACTTTGCTTGAACCATAGAATTCTCCAGTGATTATTCTTATTAATAATGTGAAGAACATCTCCAGTGGCTAGATCCCAAAGAAGCTTAATGAGAAATGTTTAAAAAGACATTTTTTCAGGCAATGTTTTTTTCACCCCGCTGCAAGTTGGAGGTGATGTGCATTTTTGGTCCTTCATTAGAAATTGCTGTACTTAATGCATAGAAAGATATATTCCACATGGCATGCAGATCTGAACTGAGCAACCCATCCTTTTTCATAACCACTGATTCAAGGTTTTTTTTTTCCAAAGTTCATTGTTCTGTTTGCAAATCAAAGATGCTTTTTTTTTTTTTGACATTGGAAGTTAACTCATTAACTATGGACGAACAAGTGCTTTCCACAGTCTGGCATCTTTCCAAGTTATGCTAATGTGCTCCTCAAGGTGGCTTCCCGGATTGCTTCTGTCAGTCACCACAAGCATTTTAAATGTAAATCCCCCGCTGCCTTATCCATTCCTGACTCCACATTATCTTCCTTCACATTATGTGCCATTTTTTCTTCCTTCTTGGTGGTGCTGGTTTCATTCTTTGGCATTGCTAGATGTCCCACAAAAGAAAAAAAAGATAACAAGATTAAAGGGATACTGAGAGACAACACAATGGCGTAATTGGGGGAAAAGGAGGGATTAGGTGAGCATGTGGGGAGAAAAAAGAAGTAGGAAGTGACTTAACATATGCAATTTATGTAGTTATCGCCTTACACGGTAGGAGCAGATGGTGCCTTCAGGGAGCTGGATAGTCCCATTTCTGTTCTAACACTGCTAAAGAGGTGTTAGGAAGGGGTGTGTGTGGAATCAGTGTTATCTAGCTCATCTGCCCAGCAGAAAATAATTATGATTATATAACTAATGGTCCAGGGAATGAAAGACATGCCCAAATTAGGCAGGAATGCTGCCAATTTGTGCTGGTACACATTTGGACAAGAAAGACAACCTGATGGAAGAGAAGACAGGTGGGAGAGAAAAAGATGAGTATAAAGTGGTTTTCGTTGTACTGTGGAAGGAAGGAAGGACACTGAGGCATTTATTTGCTCTATTACTGCAAGGACTATAGTTTATATAGTTGAATATTCTGCAGCTGCAGTTCTTTAAAGGACAGTTGACTCAGGCATGGCAGGCAGCTACGGCACAGAACAGCTTTGTGTAGCTCACCACACATGGTCTGTGTGGTGCTCTCATTATTCACACGTGAATTTCACGGCAATCCATTTAGTGATTGACTGATTAATGTGCTAACTTGCAAATGTGATAATAGAGGTCATGGGGAGTTGTTGTTACCCTAGAGCCAGGAAGCCATTGAATGATGTTGGAGGGCAGACAGGAAATGTTTAGTGTTCATTATTGGGGTGGGTGAGGGATGGAGGGGGGGGTGAGGCTTACTTTGCCTAGCTCATAACCTTTAAGTACACATGACATGAAGTCAGGAGCATCTCGGGAACCAGGACAGAGAGGTCTCTTCTTTTCTATAAGCATAGGTGATGGATAGTCGCAATATTGGGATCAAAGATGACAATTTTCTCCACTAGTCAAAAACTGCCCTCCTTGGATGTCCCCCTCCCCATTTCCTTCACAGCAGCTTTAGAAGACTAGAAAGTTCCAGTCTAAGCACTTGACACAAACAAAACCAGGGCAGGCTGCCTCAAAAGAGGGAGGAAGAGGGAGTTCAATTCAAGTACTTGTTTGATACCAAAGGTGTTATTTTTAAAAAATGCTTGGCTCAGACAATTTCTCTGCCTTTCCTCAGGACCAGGAAGATCCTTCCCATGCAAATTAATAGGCTAAAAGATAAATCTTTAATACTCTTTTCATAAATTGGCTGCAGTCTTGTTATGCGATGCAGAGGTATTTTTTAATCTCCATCACAAATTGCACTTCTGGTCTGGAACAGGGAAATATAAAGTGATATAAACAAATCATAATATATTCATTGAACAAAATCTGTTTTTGCTGTGTTTAGTCTTTTGCTGTTATATACGAACACACACACACACACACACACACACACAGAGAGAGAGAGAGAGAGAGAGAGAGAGAGAGAGAGAGGTAACAATAGGACTTTCCCCCGTATGTTTAATTAGAATTTCCTCCCAAAACCAGTTATCTGCCCTCCTGTAGAGAATTGGACATGGATCACAAAGCACCCTGTGCTAAGTCAGCACCAAATACAGTCCTTTACCATATGTTGGCCCATGTAAATGAATGTGATTATTTCCACGCCTTGTGTTTTAGACAGGTGCCTACATCCCAGTAACAATGTGACAAGCGACATCTTTGTTGACAGCACTCTCAGATTAATTGGACGTCAGAGCCAAGATAATTCTCAAAGCGGCAGGGTTGAGAAAACAATTTCAGGACAACCTGAATTTTCCTCCCCAGCTGCTGCTGCTGCTGCTGCTGCTGCTGTCACCACTGCTTACTCAGGACTTGCAGTTGCTTTGTCATCAGAGCATGATAGCTGTGAGCAAGTGGATTAGAAAACTAGATGGCAATTCCCATTGGAAACCATGCATGTGTAACAATTTTATAATGTTTTTCTATAAACATAGGTGATGAATAACCACAATATTTGAATCTAAGAAGATAACTGTTTGTGTACAGTTGTCAGGATTTATAACAAAGTCTTTAGAGGTTTCAAATGGTTAGGGATTTTATTTCTTCATTGGCAGTGGGTTAGACTAAGGCTTGAAATATCATTTGTATGTAGAGTGTGTTGTTTCTACTTGAATATATAGTTGTGCTGAAGAGATTTTCCTTGCACTGAAAAAGTTCATCCATCCATCCATTATCTAATCGTCCTGGGTGGTAAAGGCACAAAATCACCAGCAAATCAAAAACATATAAATATTATGGAACAAAAATTTGTACATAACACCATCTGGAGTTGTTTTCTGAATTAACCTTGGTAGTATATAAATCCAAAAATAAATAAATAAATAAATAAATAAATAAATAAATGATTGCTTGTTAATCTCTCTCATATAACAACATGAGAAATTTATTATATGAGAGATATTAACAAAAGAAAATGTCTATCTCAACAGCCCTGCTCACCTCTTGTAAATTCAAGCCGGTGGCTTCCTTTATGGAGCCAGTCCATCTGGAATTTGGTCTCCCTCTTTTCCTGCTGCTTACTTTCCAAGTCTCAATCTTATTGTGATTTCTTGGCAGCAGCCACCCTTTGGATTGATGATTGAACCAAGATACAAAAAATCTCTATTTCCATTTCTACAAACTCTGAGAATTGAAGAGCTGGAAGGAATTGAGTCTAGTCACTGCCAATAGAGTAAATCTACACCTTAATAATTCCTATCTCCTTTTAAAAAATATTCATTGAAGGAAAATCTAAGTCTTTCTGAGGTAGTTGATTTCACTGTCAAATGGGATTCACTGTTAGGAAGTTATTCCTAATATTTAATAACCTCTTTCTGGTAATTTGAAACTAGAGATGGGCACGAAACGCACATTTTTTTCGTTTCTGTTACCGTTTGTCGTTTCCGTTACGTAACGAAACGACAAATGAAAATTGTGATGAAAATGAAACAAAACGAACAGAACCACGAAGATTTTGTTCGTACGTTTCATTTCCGTTACTGGCGGCGTGCAATGAAATTGAGCTGTTTTAAATGTTAAAAAACGCCCTGGACATCCATAAAAACGCAGCAATAATTATTTATACTGCCTGATAATAGCTACAGGGGAGGTTGGGGGCCTTAAAACATGCATTTATGTCTTTTCTCAGATCGCTGTATTTTTTTTCCTTTAAGGGGAGTTAGGGGACATCAACCCAAAATGGCTCCCAGATGCCTAATATTGATTTCTTGAGTATTAAAATGCCCTGGACATCCATAAAAATGCAGCGATAATGTGATAATTATTTGAATTTATTACCTACCAGGGGGTTGGGGTCCTTAAAATGTTTGTTTTTGTCTTCTCCCATCACGATGTATTTTTCTTTTCCCTTTAAGGATGACAAAATGGATATCGCCACTCCGGCCACAACATGGAGGCAAGCCATGTGATGGGATCATGTAAAATACTGGACAACTTCAAAGAATAGCATGCTTAGGTTGCAGACTGGGCAGGTCTGGCAGCCACAGAGGGCATAAAAAGCTCTGGCAGCCCCCGGAAATGCTTTAAAAATCACGCAAAAAGTGGGTAGAAACGACAAACGAAAAATGAAAAACGGAAACGAAAATTTTTCAAAAACTTCACAAAAAACGATAACGAACTGAAACAGACCTCTTAACGACAAACGACAAACAAAACACCATTTTTTAAATTCGTGCCCATCTCTATTTGAAACTCTTAATTCTTGTCCTATTCTCTTGGGGTGAAAAAAAAGCCTGCTCTGTCTTCCCTCAACCTTTGGGATCTTGTTATCTGTCAGAGTGGCTCCTTCCAAACAGAATGGCCCAGACCACTCACTCCTCCTCATGGTGTCTACTAGGGATGGGCTATTCATTTTGAGTTATCATTCGGAAATGACACGTGCAAGACGTAAGAACATAAGAGCCATGCTGAAGAGCCACGCTGGATCAGCCAAAGGCCCATATAGTCCTGATTCCTATATCTCACAGTGGCCCCACCAAATGCATCTGGGAGCACACAAGACTAGATATCTTTCTCCTGATACCACTCCTCTGCACCTGGCCCTAGAATTACCCTGGTTTTAAGCCTGGAGATTACACATGTCCATCAGGTATGTAACCTGTGATGGACTTTTCCTGATGCCATCTGTTGGAAAAATTAGAGTGTACAGATGCACAGCATTCCCCCTCAAAAATGCTGATAGACTATAACATAGTCTTAATAAAACACTGCATACTGGAAAACTGACCTCAGACCCAGCAGCAACCCAGTCCTTTTCAGGATACCAAAAAACTTTGCAGACAGCTTGTATTAGAAAAATAACTTTATATTTAAACATTCAACTTAGAGAGCTTGTCTTCAGCAAAAAAAATTATACATAAATACATGCCTGATAACATTACCTTGACCAGCAAAAACTCAACTAACCTTACACGAGAAAGGTGACTGGCTTTAAGCAAAGACCAGTAACTTGTGATCCCTCTGTGCTACATTTATACAAACTGCAGCCACAATCACCAGCACCTGCCTGATGCTGCTGCAGCCTCAGAGTTTTTCCTCACAATCTCAACAGCTGTGTGTGTTCTACCCACACACAAACTATGAGTTCCGGTACTCTTCTGAATAAGGTATGTTTCAATATTTAATTTATGTTTGTATAACTTTGTTCAAGTATAAAAGCTTGACACCATCACAACATCCTGTGTCAGGAAGTTCCACAGACTAACAACACGCTGGGTAAAAAAAAAATCTTTTGCCTGTTCTCACTCTCCCAACCCTCAATTTGAGTGTATGTCCCCTAGTTCTGGTATTTTGTGAGAGGGAGAAGAGCTTCCCTCTATCCACTTTACACATGCCCTGCATTATTTTGTACGTCTCAATCATATCCCCACTCAGCCACCTTTTTTCCAGACTAAAGAGCCCCAAATGTTTTAGCCTTTCCTCATACGATGGAGGTTCTGGACCACTCGGCAGCCCGCTGTGAGGAGTTTGCTGTCCACTTTGAGGAAAAAATCGCTCAGATTCGCAGGGAATTGGACTCCACTATTGGTGCAGAATCAAGGGATGTGTCCAGTGTGCCGTGCTTAGGTCCAGTATTATTGGATGAGTTTCAATTATTGAGACCCGATGATGTGGACAGGGTGCTTGGATCTGTCCGTGCTACCACTACGCCACTCGACCCTTGCCCTTCTTGGCTAATTGAAAGATCTGCCAGGGGAGTTCGCACCTGGGTCCAGGAAGCTGTAAACGCCTCATTAAGAGAGGGAGTGGTCCCTGCTGCCTTAAAAGAGGCAGTAATTAGGCCACTCCTTAAAAAACCTAACCTGGACCCAGGGCTGGTGGTTAATTACCGTCCAGTAGCGAACCTCCCTTATTTGGGCAAGGTGTTGGAGCGGGTGGTGGCCGGGCAACTCCAGGCACTGCTGGATGAAACGGATTTTCTGGATCCATTTCAATCTGGTTTCAGGCCGGGTTTTGGTACAGAGACTGCCTTGGTCGCCCTGTATGATGACCTTTGCCGGGAGAGAGACAGGGGGAGTGCAACCCTGTTGATACTCCTGGACCTCTCAGCGGCTTTCGACACCATCGACCATGGTGTCCTTCTGGATAGGCTGGCCAGGTTGGGAGTCGGAGGCACCGCTTTGCGGTGGTTCCATTCCTTCCTGGCTGACCGTGTCCAGAAGGTGGTGCTGGGGGACAGTTGCTCTGCCCCATGGCATTTATGTCATGGGGTTCCTCAGGGCTCTATACTGTCTCCCATGCTGTTTAACATCTACATGGAACCGCTGGGAGAGGTCATCAGGAGGTTTGGGCTGAGGAGTCAGCAATATGCTGACGATACTCAGCTCTACCTCTCGTTCTCCACCAATCCAGGTGAGGCAGTTTCTGTGCTGAACTCGTGTCTGGGCCAGATAATGGACTGGATGAGGGTTAACAAATTGAAACTCAATCCAGACAAGACGGAAGTGCTGTTAGTGGGTGCTTCGCCAGACAGGTTAGAGGGCCACTTCCCTGTTCTGGACGGGGTTGCACTCCCCCTAAGGGACAGGGTCCGCAGCTTGGGGGTGCTCCTGGACCCCGATCTAACTCTGGAAGCCCAGGTGGACTCGGTGGCCAGGGGTGCCTTTCTCCAGCTGCGGAAAATATATCAGCTACGCCCCTACCTGGATGAACGGAGCCTCATAACAGTTACGCATGCACTGGTAACATCCCGTATTGATTACTGCAATGCGCTCTACATGGGGCTGCCTTTGAAGACGGTTCGGCGATTGCAACTGGTTCAGAATCGTGCAGCGCGGCTATTAAGTGGTGGGGCCGCTGGGGATCACATCACGCCGATTCTACGTAGCCTACATTGGCTACCAGTTGCTGCCCGAGCCCAATTCAAAGTGCTTGTTTTGACATATAAAGCCCTAAATGGCTTAGGACCTGGATACCTGAAGGACCGCCTCCTTCCATATGAACCTACCCGGCAATTAAGATCGAGCCAGGGGGCCCTCTTGAAAGAGCCATCCCTCAAGGAGGTAAGAGGGATGGCTTGCAGACACAGGGCCTTCTCGGCAGCTGCCCCCAAGCTATGGAATGCCCTCCCAAGTGAGATCCGCCTGGCGCCAACACTGATGACATTCCGGCGCCAGGTAAAAACCTTCCTGTTCCAGAAGTTTTTTAATTGATATAACTTAGATTGTGGGTCTTCTGATGGCAATTTTAGTGTGATGTTTTTAGTATAAGGTTTTATTGTTGTTTTAATTATTTATTGTTGTTTGATGTTTTTTAACTGTTTTAATCCCTTGATTGTAAGCCGCCCAG
The DNA here is from genome assembly GCA_023846285.1 of Phrynocephalus versicolor. Taxonomy (NCBI): domain Eukaryota; kingdom Metazoa; phylum Chordata; class Lepidosauria; order Squamata; family Agamidae; genus Phrynocephalus; species Phrynocephalus versicolor. The sequence goes on from JAHTLZ010000015.1 coordinate 17,570,192, forward strand.
AGACCTTTGGGTAGTGGGCGGCATATAAGTTGTAAAAATAAATAAATAAATAAATAAATAAATAAGGGAGGTCCCCCAGCCCAGTAATCATTTTAGTCACTCTCTTTTGCACCTTTTCCAGTTCCAGTATGGCTGTGGTCAAACCTGGGTTTCGATCCTGATCTTCTGAAGGTCCAGATTTTCCTCTTCGTCACATCACATATTGAATAAGTGGGACAGGAGTTCACACATCAAAAGCTGTTTGTTTTATTTTAAAGTGCAGTTCATCCCCCTTGGCCAGCAGGTGGCACTAGCATTTAAAAAAACAGACCACTTGGCTGGGGGAAAGGAAAACTTGTAGGACCGGATAAAGCTTCCTGTTTCTTCGAAGGTGAAAAGCAATTAACAAAAACAGTGCCGATCGGCCCCAGGAAGAGCTGGTCGGTGCTATGAAAAAAGAAAGAAAAAGAAACCCAGATCATATGCGTGGTCCCACGGTGTCTGCCTCCTTAAAAGCTGGATTTTCAAAGCGAGGCAAAAATTTCCCTACCTCTTCGGTGAGTCACAGAAACCTCGCTTCAAGGGGCATTACCGGGTTTTCTTTTTTCTTTTTTTTCAAAAAGCCCGGTGGCCATGGGGACAGCATTTTTAGACATGGGCATATGTCTTTTTTGAGATGCAGTGACCAGAATTGTACACAACAGTCCAGGTGTGGCTTTACTATCATTTTGTGGCATTATAATGTTGGCTGTTTTAATTCCAATCCCCTTTTTGATAATCGGAATTACTCTTCTTCAGCACTGACACACACTGGGTAGAAGACGCCTTCATGGAGCTGTCCACCAGCACACCAAGATCTCTTTCCTGATCAGTCACTGAGCCCAGCTGGTATTTTGAAACCTCCAAAACACAATAAGCCAATCCCTTACCTTGCCCTGCATCAACAAGGAAGAAGCCTCTGGTATCATCATTCTTTCTCCCTGGCACTGGCCAGTCAGGAACTGTGCAGGGAAATGCATCATCCCCTCTCCCTGTCTCATTGGCCAGCACCAGGGAGAAAGAATGGTGATTTCAGAGGTTTCTTCCTCCTTGGAGCTCAGCCCTATGTAGGCACAAAGCAAGGTAAGGGATTGGTTGATTCTATTTTGGAGGCTTCTGATCACCACCTGGGCTCGTGAGCATCATTTCAAACCTGAGAGCCTGCACCTGAGGATACCAGGCTCTATGGTATCAAAGAGCATCGACAGGTCGAGGAAGCCCAAAAAGATAGCACAGCCCCTGTTTGCCCCCTTCAAGAGGTCATCATGCAATGCGACCAGGGCCATCTCAGTCCCATGACGTGGCCGAAACACGGACTGGTAGGGATCCAGGACTTGGTTCCCTCCAGGAACAACTGGAGCCCCTTGGCAGCGACCTACTCCAACACCTTGCTCAAGAAGGGAACACTGGCAATAGGGCGATAATTAGACATATTGTCCACTGCTGAGCAGGATTTTAAGAATGGGTTTGACTACCATCTTCTTCAGCTGACTGGGAAAGATCCCATCCCTGAAGGAAGCACTGGCGATTGTAGCAGCCCATTCTGTCATGCTCCCTCTGGTGATCTTAATAAGCCATTATGGGCAAAGGTCAAACAGAGGAGACGCTGGCCTGCAGTGGACCAGCATCATGGAGGCCTCCGCTGGAGTCAGAGGCCCAAACTCAATGAAACGAGGAGACTGAGAGGGTGCAGCACCAGCCACAGCAGGGGACAGATCAGTGCAACCAGAGTCTAGATCAGAATGGATGACCAATATTTTAGACTTTTTAAAGGCTGCAAATGACTCACTAGTGATATCACTAGGAGGAGGCCCTGGTGGATCAGGATTGGTGATATCTCGAACCACCTGGAGCAACTCTGCCTGGTGGTTTGAGGCCCCACCAATTATCAGGGAGGCAAAAGATTAATTCTCAGGGAGGCAAAAGATCAACGTAGTGTCTGATCAATGCACAAACAACAGCCCAATTAAGTTCTGTCTGATTGTTCCTTCATCTGCTCTCCATCTTCCTCCGTTCTTGCTTCATCACCCGAAGCTCCACTGTAAACCATGGCAAAAAGCGGATGGAGGTGATCCGATCAGTTGCCCTGGTGGCAGCCACACACACCTGTCAACCAGGGAGTCAACCAGATCATCAGCCAAACCATCCAGAAAGCCCCAAATGGCCTCTGAGAACCAGCCATGGTCCAGAAGTCTATTGAGGCAGGCCCAAAGAGAAGGGCTGGGCTCTCCACAGGGTGAGGTGGCAATTGCCAGGGAAAAGGTCAGCAAATTCTGATCTGACCATGACACAGACAGGGAATGCAAATTCCCAACCCTCAGATTATAGCCCACGGTTGTGGCGGAAAATACCAGGTTGAGGATATGCCCAGCCCTATGGGTGGGACTGATGACATGTTGGGATTAGGGGTGGGCAGCATATGAACAATGGCACACTGTTTTGTCATTTCGTTAGCACTTTATATACCAGTTGTCTGTATCCTGCTGTAATTTACTCTAACTCTGCATTATTTATTCCTTCCACTTCTTGCTTTACAGTTTCTATTTCACCTTGACTCATACGTATCACATTCTATATTCCAATTGTACAGTGTCCGACTTTCCTTGCACACCATCCACTAAATGTCCTTCAGCTTTCATTGAGCAGTATCATTAGTGTCTAGATTAAAAGTGCTAGCACCTTAGTATGTACAAGTGCAGTGGTGGTGAATCTTTAGCACTCCAGATATTTTGGCCACAACAACCAGAATCCCAAGCCTGTTTTGCCAGGGACAAAGGGTTGTGGGAGTTATGGTCCAAAACATCTGGAATGCCAAAAGTTCACCACCACTGTTCTAGCATATCAAAACTTGATCTGGATTTTTTTCTTTTCTTTTTGGCATAACCCCCTTTTAAAAAACATTAATGTTTTATTTCTAATTAACTGACTGATACTGGTTTTGCTTGTATGAGAATCTGGACTAGCCTACTGCTCACAAAAACAATGCCAATATTTCGGCAAAACGCATTATATCTTTACACGTGTTGCTGTGGATGTGACGTACTGATTAACTTTCTAAACAGGAATAATTAAGAATGTGCCTTCCTACATACTGTTGATTAAGTAAGTCATTCACCTGGAAGAATTAAAATATATCTAAGAATAAGTAACAGGGATTATTAAGCCAAACATTACACATTAATTCAAGCATTGCAGGTGGGAGGAAAATTGCAAATTTTGGCTTGCCATTGGAATTTAAATGCAGAACTCCTAATTCCACAATCAGTGATATCTGCATGTCCATTTCTCTGCCTTTACCTGTTCCAATATTTGTATTCCTAATCCAGCCAGCTGGAGACTGTCTACTTGATAAATCAGCTCTCCTTTTGCTCAAGTAACAATAGATTAGCGATTTTAAAATCTATAAATTACTTTTAAAACTGTATAAACAGAGTTCACCAAGAAAACAATGACGACTAGACAGCCGCTTTAAAGTTTGCATTCCACCTTTTTCATAGTCTCATTTTCCAGGCCATCATAATTTGCATTCCTTCCAGGTACTGAATCAGAAAGAAATTTAAGCTTGTTTATATTGTTTTAAAAATAGTACCAGGACTCCAGACATGCTGATTAACAGCACAGCATGAGGAAAAACACTCAAAGCAGAAATTTCAGCCCTCCTTCCTTATCCAATACAAACTAGAGATGGGCACGACTCAGAAAAAAAGTTTTGTTTTCGTTTTCATTTTCGGCTAGGGTCTGAGTCGTTTCGTTTCCATTTTCGTGGGCTAATTTCAAAATTTTTCATTTTCGTTTCGTTACGTAACGAAAACGAAAAAACAAAAACAAAAACGAAAATTTTTTCATTTCTCCCCATTTAGCTCAATTGAGTGTTTTTCCAGTAACGAAAAATGAAAATTGGCTCGAAATTAGTCGTTTCGTTTCCGTTTTCGGTCCAGGTTGGTGCCGATTTTCATTTTCGTTTCGTTTCCGTAACGAAAACGAAAAATGAAAACGAAAACGAAAATAACGCTAAGTCGTGCCCATCTCTAATACAAACCTCTAACCGAGAGAAATATGAACTGTATAAGCATGTAAATATATTTCAGAAGTGGCACATTTTACCTAGACTGACATGTTGCTTGTGCCAAGCTACATCAATAGATCTTCTTAAAATACACATTTATATAGAGAGTTGTGGTGCTGGATGGGAATTAAATTCTTCTCTCTATGTTTCCTTGTCCCAAGATGACAGCATGGATGGCCTGAGCAGAGAAACTGCTGGTGTTACCTGGGGTGTCATATCCCATTGATTTTTGAAATGTTTCTAGGACATTGAGCAGTAGCTGATCAGCATTCATTAGTCATGCAGTATCCCATTAAATGCCTCATTCTGAAACATCCACAATGATTAGATAGACTGATATGATTTAATTACATTTGAGGGAGAAAGAAAATCAGTACAAGATTGAGAGAAAACATTTCTGTAAAAGGGGGAAAGAGTCAGGGTCTTAAAATGAACTTGTGTTGCAGGTTACAGTGAAGCTGCAGGTTCTAGGAAGCTACTTTTGTTTCATGTGTTAGTGTAGCTGCAGGTTCTAGGAAGCTACTTTTTGTTTCATGTGTTAGTGAAGCTGCAGGTTCTAGGAAACTACTTTTGTTTCATGTGTTAGTTAGACCCCAGCTTGGGGTCTTTTACACCATTTTTATTTTATTTTCATAATCTAATGTCTTGTAATTTCACAGTGGCTCATTAAAGTACGTGGCCTACACTCCACTTTTGGGGGGTAATGTCTGTACAATCCCAGGCATGAATTGGCTATGCCAGAACTTACAGGAAACAGTTTCGTATAACTATAATTCAAAAATTCACCAGAGGTGGTCATATGCCACCCTCCTTCCTTGAGGAGAGAGGGAAAATGTCATTTAGAATAGGTTCAGCATTTAGACACCTTAGAGAAGCTGGTTGAAAGCTACCACATGGAAGATGACACTCCAGAAAAAACACAGATTCATGGCCACCGAGAAAACATATATAAAGAAGACTCCTAGATGGATTGTTAGTTCAGCTCAGATTACCTAAGGCTCAGGTGGAAAGACACCTCAACCCCCAGGCTTGCGCTCAACCTTCTTACTAGGCAGAGTGGCAAAGGAAAGTCAACAATAGCACACTCAC
>JAHTLZ010000015.1:17580596-17602213 GCA_023846285.1 Phrynocephalus versicolor
CACTAGCTTGCCATTTGTATTTGGGGACTGTTATGGTGAGAACAGTTTACCCCCCACTCTGTTTGTCTGTTTGCTATATTGTATATAATGCTTGGTTGTTATGCTGTGTATATTTTTGCTGTATATATGAATATATGAGTTTTTACTCTATTCATTGTCATTGTCTATCTGTTAGCCTAACTCTGCAACCCTTTATATCAATACTGACATTTTATCTACGTTACTGCTGCACTGCTCAGTGGCAAACATATTTAATTATTTATTATATGTTACTACCCATTTAGTATATAGTCTGTTGACATCCTGCCCTGTTGCAAGGAGGCATTCACTACTCTTCCTAACCAGTCTGCCAGATCCTCTCTGGCAGCTTTTATGATGCAGGAATGGCAAGGGTCCAACAGACATGTGGTAGCCCTCATCTCCCCAAGGGTCCTGACAACATCCACAGGCTGTAGGAGCTGAAACTCGTCCATTAATACAAAGCAGGAAAGGGGGACAGTTTTACTTATAGCCTCCAAATCAATAGCAGCATCCAGGTCAGCCTGGATCTGTACAATTTTGGCTGTAAAGTGTTGCACATTTTTTTGCAGTGAGTTACAGAGTGGTCTGAGTTATCCACCCATGGGCCAGCATGTAGCAGACTCTTGACTATTCAGAAAAGCTCCGCTGGGCAATTCTGTGCCTTAGCAATGGTGGTAGAGAAAAGGGATTTCTTTGCTGCTTCCACTGCCTTAGCATAAGCTTTCCAAAGGCCTTTGACTGTTTATTTATCTGTTTTAAGTCTGCGTTTTCCACCGACACCTTTCATCACTACAGACCACCCTTTTCATATTTGCCAATTTCCTAGTAAACCAAGCAGCCAGTTTGGTTATACTTCAAGGAAGGAGATGTTCAGGGGCAATCAGGTCAATGGCTTTGCTCATTTCCCCATTCCAGAGATCAACCAAGGATTCAAAGAGGTGGGAAATTCCTCTAGGGCAGCTACAAAGCCATCTGGAGCTATCAACCTTATTGGACAGCTTCCTTCTTCACTAGTGACCACATTTCAATATCACTGATGTCATCAATGGAGGACTGAGGTTTTACTTATCCCATTCTCTTTCAGCCTAATATACATTATTATTCCATTCAGATTTCCTTGTGAACTACTGTGTTTAGCCATCTCCATATGAAATACAGATATATATATAGGAACTACGCATAACATGCTTTCTAACCAAAGACCCAAGATGATAAAAATGCCACCCTGGATCTTTTAAGTAATGACAATGGAATAATATATATCCCTTGTATTTTGAAGGGGGTGTACTTGTGCGTAAGGATAATGGAACATATGTGAAAACAATGGTGCTACTCATGACATTGATTTAAGACATTTGATTCCATATAAGTTTCCTTTTCAAGCCAACAGACAAGCAAATTAGTCTTGTGTGATGTACTTGGCCTAAGATGCAATTTTATTTAATTTTATTGATTTAGTAGTGCATTGACTAGCTTTGTCTGGATTTGAGTAAGTTTTTTCTCTGTCTTCCTAGTCATTATTCAGTTTGTTGCAGCTTTGCTTGGGGTAGAAATACCTTTGTTACCCTCATCCCTGTTACTTGGCTTTCCTGTCACCCAATTCAACCTTGTCATCTCCTTGCCCTTTTTTGCACCACTACCAACCAACAAGAGAGCCTCCTACTTCTCTTACCATTTCCATATTAACATTCTCCAAATACATGGAATCATATTTGCAAATAATAGAAATAATTTGCTAATTACACAAATCATGTGGTTAAACCACGAAAGCACTCAACACTTGAATGCACAGGTATACATACACCCTTTCATATACATGCCTTTGCATGGAAATTGATTCTGGGCACAATTCTATAAATGATATATGTGTGTGGCCCAAGCAGAGTTCTGCTTATGTGATGGGACTTCCTTCTCCTCAGCTCAGCCCCTGAGGGAATCCATTCTGAACAGTCCCCTAGTCCTCTGCAGATTTTAAGGATTCATTTAGATGTGATAGTTCTATGGAAGGATGAGTAATTTTGATCCAACACTAGGCCTTTACAGTAAATGCAGCCAGCAGTGCTCTGCCATGTCAGTCATCATCTTTGAATGATAGAGATGACAATATTCCCTTTACCTTGGTTATAAAGATGACATCTATTTAAACACTTTTTAGTTCACAGGAGGCTGTGTCACTTAGGATGACACACACTTCCATTATGAGTAGAATGTCAAGTAGACATGGGCACGACTTGGCGAAATTCTCATTTCCGTTTCCGTTCCTCGTTTCCATTACGCAACGGAACGAAGAATGACAATTACTCCACCAGAACTCGAACTCGAACCGATAAAAGAAAAATTGGGTCTGATTTGTCATTGTCGTTCCTGGCATCGCAGCGATCGCGCAATGCCAAGCGTCACAGAAAAAAAGTTTTAAAAATTAAAAAAAACCCGATTCCCGGCGAAAAAAGCAGGCGAAAATATGCCTGCCTGAGTGAGTGCACCTACCAGAGGGGTGGTTTCGGGGGGGGGTCCCAGCCTCCCCCCTCCTCTCCTGGGCTGCGCATCCTCATCGTCTCGCCAACTCACCAAGCGGTGGCACAGAAAAAAAGTTTTAAAAATTAAAAAAACCCCGATTCCCGGCCAAAAAAGCAGGCGAAAATATGCCTGCCTGAGTGAGTGCACCTACCAGAGGGGTGGTTTCTGGGGGGGGGGTCCCAGCCTCCCCCCTCCTCTCCTGGGCTGCGCATCCTCGTCGTCTCGCCAACTCACCAAGCGGTGGCACAGAAAAAAAGTTTTAAAAATAAAAAACCCCGATTCCCGGTCAAAAAAGCAGGCGAAAATATGCCTGCCTGAGTGAGGGCACCTACCAGAGGGGTGGTTTCTGGGGGGGGGGTCCCCGGCCTCCCCCTTCTCCTGTCCTCCTGGGCTGCTCTGGTGGGGGGCATCCTTGTCATCTTGCCAAATCGCCATGCCATGCGGTGCGGGCGGTGGATCCAAAATGGGGCGACCGCAATATTTATTTTGAAAATGTGGTCCAAAAACACACCAAAGCACCACAGAAACATGTGAAAATAGCTATTTTAAAACTGCCTGAATTTTTACAGTAGCAGTGGGTTTTTCTTGCAACAAAACGTCTCCACTGATTTTATTTTATTTTATTTTTATTTATTTTTTTTACACCTGCACAATGATGGGCTGGCCATGGGAGTGGACCAGGCAAATTTTTGGAGCCATTCCACCAATTGCATGGCCACTTGACCAGGTTTTGACCGAGACTTCTTGGATGTGCCAGTCGAGCATAAAAAGCCCACTAACCCGAACCCGAACCCGAACCCTAACCCATACGCCAGTACACTGTCCTTCTTAGTGGGTCAGAGAGGCACCCAGAGGTGCACCCCACGAACTCACCGTAACCTTACCTGTAACCCTAAGCCTAGCCCTTGCGCTAACCCTAACCCTAAGCCAGATCTGTGTACTCGCATTGCACTACACGCAAGTACACTTCCCTTCTTGGTGAGCCATAGAGCGCCCAGAGGGCAGTATGCCAGTATGCTGTCCTTCTTAGTGAGTCAGAGTAGAGGCACCCAAAAGAGGTGCCTCTGCCTGCCACTGCAACTTGGTATGCATATCCAATTAGCTATGCATACCCTTTTGTAGTGGGTCAGAGGAGGCACCCACCCCAGAGAGGTGCCTCCAGGAGCCCACTTTCCCTTCATAGCGGGCCAGAGGAGACACCCACCCCAGAGAGGTGCCTCCAGGAGCCCGCACCCCCCAACCAGTACTAACGACAGACGAAAAAATGACAAACAAAACGACAAATTTTTGAGAAATTTCGCGAAGAACGGAAACGAGCCGAAACGGGCTGGCTCTGACACACGACAACTCGAAACGTCATTTTTCCTGGTCGTGCCCATCTCTAATGTCAAGCTGTATACATATTCAATACATGCTCAGAATAATCATCCTCTCCATTTCTTTCAGTGTGTATAGCTATTTGATACCCTTGTTGGTTCATTTATGAAAGGAGGCCTAGTTTTATCCCCACTTCAGTAAAGTGTGAACTAAACAGTTTGATAGGTTTGACTTCAACCCCATTTAAATTAATGGATGGAGCCCCTTCACAGTTGATGGACAACAATTGTTCTTTTCCTGTACTCTGTTCAATGGGTTAAGGCTTCACCTCTTCTTCTGGCATTCTGTCTATATCTTTGAAATGTGACAGCCAACAATCAGTTTTCTGATTCAGTCCAAAACCAAACTGCTTTTATCTTGGTAATGGCTACCTCGCCATTTCTATGAGGCTTCATTTTTTATCATCTTTGGAGCTCTCCTGTGAATCATTTCCAACATCTTCTTTAGAATGTGGTACTCATAAATGAACAAGTCTCCATCGATTCATCTAAGACTACCCGATATTTTCACTTGAGCATTAGGAGTAGCCAACCACCATCTTTTTTAATGTAGTTGCAGCTGACATTTTGAAAGTATTTTCTATATTCATTATTAGGAGGTGGTATAGTAGGGAATCTGTCTTTACGATGACCATCTACAAACACTTACCATTGCCACTGACCTGCATGACAGGCTGAAACACTGATTTGTGTCAGTTACGCAGGAAAAGAAGCATTCTGCAAAGGATAGTTAGTTTCCTTTTTATTAGGAGGGAAATAAAATAAATGGAAGATTTCATTGCTGGAAGGAAATTTGAGGAGGAGGGTGGACAACTGAAGGTGCACTTCCTTTTGATCAAAGTGGCTTAATACAACAGATCTTCAGACAATGAACATTTTTAAAATACGATTTGAAAGCAAAATTAAAACACAGGTTAGAAAAGAAACAAGGTGTGAATACTACTAATGTGCTGTTGTTTGTAAGCAGTGGCTAAGGTGAGTCATGAGAAAGCTCTGAATCATGGCAGTAGGAATGAGAAGCATTGGGAATAGAATGATTTCCTCCTCTTCTCCCCCCCCAAAAAAAAAAAATTCTAAGGCTGCTGCTTGTGTCTCAAGAGAAAACAACATTAACAGAGTGGAACCTCTCTCCATCTATATAGTCAACATTCTTCTTAGCAGCTACTATCATAACACATTGGCTGGAATCCTGAACTTGGACACATAATAGAAAGTTACACAGGTGTAACTTTTTCCTATGCAACACCCAAACAGGATTGTGTGAGTAAATTGTGCAATCAATTATGCAATTCCCATTGTGGTCAGTTTCACAATGCACCTGTGGAAACGTCTGGTTTGTCAGGTTTCTTCCTTCATGGTTCATTTCATGTCCATGTCCACTCTAAAGATAGTTCAGGCTTAGTTTCATCTAGGATCCATTTTGTTTATTCAATTCAATTCAATCAGCCTTTATTGGCATACAGAAAAAGAATAAACAGTACAATTTTAATACAGATTTTAAAAAATAATGATACATTACAAAACTAACAGCTCAGTGCATCTCTGCCTGTGGGCCCTGACCAACTGGGCTTTAAAAACTTGCCATATTTTCTATCACAACAGACTTTCCTGATGACAAAGGAAATCTTAAATTATCAGTGTCCGAACAACACCTCTTCTTCAAAAGGAGTGGATCAAGAAGTTTTTTTTACAAAAATGATCATAAAATGGGCAGTACAGAACCACTTGGGAGAGTGATTCCACACCACCCAGTGCACAGGAACAACACCTGTCATTGTATGGAGTCCCATTGAATCTCCCATGCAACACTGCTGATGGAATGGCATTGCATCTAGCGAGAATGTAGGCCCTCCGTTCCTCAGGACATTTTAGCAAGCAAAGGTAATGAGCAGGGTGCTCAGCTTGAACTAGGATCAGCAAGTAACATATTGAGTTTGCTACTAGAGATGGGCACGACTTGGCGAAATTCTCGTTTCCGTTTCCATTACTCGTTTCCGTTACACAATGGAAAAGGAAACGACAATTACTCCACCAGAACTCAAACTCGAACCGAAAAAAGAAAAATTGGGTCTGATTTGTCGTTGTCGTTCCTGGCATCGCAGTGATCCCGCGATGCCAAGCGCGGCACAGAAAAAAAGTTTTTTTTTAAAGTTTAAAAAAAACCCGATTCCTGGCCCAAAAAGCAGGCGGAAATATGCCTGCCTGAGTGAGGGCACCTACCAGAGGAGGGGTGGTTTCTGGGGGGGGTCCCCAGCCTCCCCCCTCTCCTGTCATGGGCTGCTCTGGTGGGGGAAATCCTCGTCGTCTCGCAGTCGCTTGCAAGTCGCAACAAGCACCGGACTAGCCGCCGGCCGCCGCAATTCACGCGGCACAGAAAAAAGTTTTAAAACCCCCGCCCCGATTCCCGGCCCAAAAAGCAGGCGGAAATATGCCTGCCTGAGTGAGGACACCTACCAGAGGAGGAGTGGTTTCTGGGGGGGGTCCCCGGCCTCCCCCCCTCCTGTCCTCCTGGGCTGCTCTTGTCTCGCCATGCCATGCGGTGCGGGCGGGGGATCAAAAATGGGGCGGCGACCACAATATTTTTTTTGAAATCATGGTCCAAAAAACAAAAACACACAAGCCAACAAGCACCACAGAAACATGCGGAAATTGTTATTTTAAAACTGCCAGAATTTTTACAGTAACAGTGGGTTTTTCTTGCAACAAAATGTCTCCTCTGTCCTCTCTCCATTGATTTTATTTTATTTTATTTTATTTACACCTGCGCAATGATGGGCTGGCCATGGGAGTGACCATGCAAATTTTTGGAGCCATTCCACCAATCGCATGGCCACTTGGCCAGGTTGACCACAGAGAGTTCTGGGATGTGCCAATCAGGCATAAAAAGCCCACTAACCGTAGCCCGAACCCTAACCCTAACCCTAAGCCTAACCCATACGCCAGTACACTGTCCTTCTAAGTGGGTCAGAGAGGCACCCTGAGGTGCACCCCAATACTCACCCTAACCTCACCCGTAACTAGCCTAACCCTAGCCCTTGCGCTAACCCGTCTTAACCCTAAGCCAGATCTACTTTCATTGCACTACACACGCAAGTACGTTTCCCTTCTCCGTGAGACGCAGCGGGTGCAAAGAATCTGCCAGTCCGTCACTTGTGGCTCTGGCTGACTCCTCCTGCAAACCATGCCCGCGAGTGCTGCCTGTGTCTCACCGACTGTTGCAGGGAACGCACCCCAAAAAGAGGGGTGCCTCTGCCACTTTGCTGCGTCTGCAACTTGTTATGCATATCCATATGGCTATGCATGCCCTTTTGTAGCGGGTGAGGATAGGAGGCACCGACGGGTGCCTCCAGGAGCCCGCTTTCCCTTTATAGCGGGCCAGAGGAGGCACCCACCCCACATAGGTGCCTCCAGGAGCCCGCTACCCCCCCTAAACCAGCATAACGACAGATGAAAAAATGACACCACGAAATGACAATTTTTTGCAAAATTTCACGAAAAATGGAAATGAGCCGAAACGGACCCGTCCCGAAAAACGATAACTCGGAAAAAAAAATTTCCTGGTCATGCCCATCTCTATTTGCTACACTCTGTAAATCCCACAGTTGTACATCCAGAAACCTGCATTTTATCAACTTGTAAGATTCCAGCTGTGACAATGAACCAAGGGTATATGCTGCAATACCCATAACACTGATTCATTTGTTTATCTTTCAGTCCATGCTATCTTTCCTAGCACCACATTTCAAAATGAACCATTTTTTTTCTTTCAGCTTTCTTTCTTTTCTAGCTTTTACACCCATACATGGTATCTTGGAACACAAGAATGTGTGTGATACTGCTTTGGATCTCCATTGACACATCCTTACACTCGGTTCTTTTTTTCTTTCTTATTTCTCCAGTGATACCCTTCTGAGTCTCATTCTTCTTCCGAGTTCTTGCCTACACTGTGCTTTTGCATTGATATTGCACCAAGGTACACAAAATTTCTAACTATTTCAATTTTCTTTATAATAGTAGCATAGAATCACAGAACTCTTTCTTTCTTTATTGTTATACGGTCATAGACCCGGGTACTCATAGATAAATAACATAGTATATAATATAAAAAACACATAAATCATTAAAATATAACAAACAGTATAACTCATAAGTCATAAATAAGGTGGTTGTCATGCTATAACATTTCTGAATTCAAGGCTGAGAATAAAAGCTTAGCCACAGACTGTGTTATTGATTGAATTTCTGCCAACAGCGGAAACTTCAAATAGCCTGTGGGGGATATACTGGTATATTTAGTCAAAATTGGGTAGAGATATTGAGTATGTTCAGTCCTATATCACAGAATTCTGGATCTGCAAGGTATAAAGAAATATGGAATATGGCTGTTAATGATAAACTAACTTCTGAAACCAAGGTTAGAAAAGGAACATTAGAACATAAAGATTTTAAGGATATATGGAATTTATTTTTTGGTAACTGTGTTTCAGGAACATGAAGGGTGTACACCTGGAGAAGAATCAATGTATTTTTGGAGAGGAAAGATGGCAGCAAGAAATGCAACTTAAATGTAATTTAGATGTAACTTAATGTAACTGATTGCCTTTGTTTGAAGGGCTGGGGTGTGAAACCCTATCCTTGTCTTCCAATGCATCTTTACAACAGCTCTGCTGCTTCCTCTCTTGTCTAAGGCAGATGTGCCAGGTGAGAATTATTTTACCAAGAACTTTACATCTAAGAATAATCACCTTGCCATGTTTGGCCTTTTGGTGCGAAAAAAACACACACAGATAATACTGGGTCTGAAGGTCTCTGCATGTCCTTTAGGGCGGGGACATAGCAGGCTTTCCCTCAGCAGCGGTGGTGGCCTCGGTTCCCTCCTCCTCCTCTTCTTGCAAGGCCTGGGCAGTGGGGAGAGGAGTCATGGTGAGGGACCTGCTGTTGCTGCTGCCGCTGCCGCCGCCTCCACTCAACTCAGGACTTCTTTCGCTCCTTGACTGCTTCCTTCTGCCGGCTCCTCTAGCAGCAGCAGTGGCTGCAGCCCAGGCACCTCCAGCCCTGCCCCTTAAAACAACCTTTTCACTTCCCCCCAAGCTCCGCCTGCCAGCTGATGGGCGCTTGGGTGAGGAAAAAAGTTTTTCCCACCCCAGCACTGATCAGCTGCCAGATGGGGGTGGGGGATGGGGAAAAAGGTTTTTTTTAAAAGCCCAGGGCTTTTTAAAAAAATAATTCCCTCCCCCAAGCCCTGCCTGTCAGCTGATCAGCGCTTCCCCCCTACCTAGCACCAATCAGCTGGCAGGTGGGGCTTGGGGGAGAGGAAAGTGGTTTTTTAAAAGCCCCAGGTTTTTAAACTCCCCCCCACTACTTTCCAGCCCCTCTCCCCAAATGAACCATTTTGTTAGTGGTTTGCTTCGTATGAATTTTTTTTTTGGGGGGGGAATTGAAACAAAACAAAATAATATGAAACAAAACAAAAAATGTGGGTGGGGTATGAATGGAAACAAAACAAAACATTTTTTTCATTTCGTGCCCATCCCTATCTATAATCAGTTCATCACAAAATGCAAAAGTTCCCCATGACAATTAGGTCTAGTTGTTTCTAACTCTAGGGGCCAGTACTCATCTCCATTTGTAAACTGAAGAGCCGGTGCTTATCCACAGATGTATTTCTGTGGTCATATAACTGCAAAAGCAAAAGCAAAGTGTTCTGCTCCTATACCACCCCATACCACTCCAAGTATTCTCTGGGTGGTTTACAGTTCTAATTACAGTGTGCAGGCTACACATTGCCCCCCCCAGCAAGCTGGGTACTCATTTTACCAACCTCAGAAGGATGGAAGGCTGTGTCAACCATGAGCCTGCTACCTAGGACTGAACCCCAGGTCATGAGCACAGTTTTACTTGCAGTACAGGCATTTAACCACTGTGCCATAAGGATGCAAGCAAACAGAATGCAGTTACCTATTCACTGAAGTGGTGCTTATTTATCTTCTTGCATTTTATGTGCTTTAGAACTGCTAGGTTAGCAGGGGCTGGGACAAGAAAGGAGAGGTCAGCTCATCGTACAGATGTGGACAGCTGACCTTTTTGCAAGCCCAGCGCTTCAGCAGTTTAACCCAAAGTGCTGCAGGCTGTGCAATAAATCTAACAAGTCATTTTGATCTTCTTGCATTTTATGTGCAATTTTTTTCCACTTGTTTTTTTTTTCAGATTTTGGGCAACACTTTTCCTCTCCTGTGCCCAGGATATCAAAGTAATAATGCATTTTTCTCCTTCAGGTGTTAGTGGTTTTAGGGCCTGGGCGATGGAAGTAGCTTCTCTGGTGGGACCTGTGTGTCATCTACCAGCCAAGTAGCATCTCAGGCCTTCAAATGTGTAGCAAGATGGTTGTAAGTTACATCTTTTCTTAAATTGATCCATTGGGAAATTATGATGAAATTGCCTATTCAGACCTTCTTGCTTTCCCTGACAACTTTCTAATTCGCTTGCGGTAGGTTTTGAGAGATGTGAAAAGGACAGAAGTATCTGTCATCTCACTTAGTGGAGGTACCCTTGTGTCTGTGTGTCTGATATCCTTTGCTCAGTCACTGCATTAATCAGATATTTCACAGACTTAATTTTTCTTTTCAAGGTAGCAGCTTCAGGTAAGGTCTTTGTTGAGCATCTTTTCAGCTCCTCGGGAGGTTTGTATCACCCTCACTATAAGATCTGGAGGAGCTTATAGAGTAGAACCATTTGCTCAGGATTTCAGTCAGGTCTTCTCTGTGGGATGGGAGTAGCTGTTGGAGACCAAACTTCAATTGTTTCTCTTGCATCAGGTAGCTGTGCTGTTGCTGTTGCCTTTTCAGAGAGATGTTTTCCTGGCAGTGATCCTGGGAAGGAATGGAGCCTGGCATAACCAGTGACATGGCTTTCCTGGAATATTTGGGGTGACGTGTATGTTCTAAACCCCTTGTTTTCTAGCATTTATAGAATGGTGGCATATGGTATGAATAACAGAAAGCCTGATTTTCTCTTTGATAAACAGATGGGTCATTTTCATTTATGAGCTTCCTGGGCCAGGATACACCCAGATCCAGTGGTGAAGATCATTTGGGAAGTTAAAGCAACAAAGGGAAGCAGGCTACTTTACATTTGCTTGCACTCTATTGCACTCAGGTGAAGTACAACAAGATAGGCAAGCAATATATTTCACCATGTGGAAGCTGTTGTCCTAAAACACTGTTTTCCTGTCCATGTGAATCATCTACAGTCCTAAGTCTATGCACCATCCAAGGGGGTGGCCAGGACTCAAAGAGATAAGCTATTCATGCTATCATTTTGGTCAAAGTCAAAGGAAGTGCTTTCAGAGTTTGAAAAATGCTTTAGGGCTACACTAGAGATGGGCATGAAATGGGAAAAATAGTGTTTTGTTTCATTTTGTTTCATTTCTGTAGTAATTTTGTTTGGTTTGTAACAAATTTTTAAAGCAGTTTCATTACAAAATGAAATGAAATGCTATGCTCCCCGGGTCCTAAAGGACCATAATGGAAGGGAAGCTTCCTCAAGCGATTCTGGGAAACCCTCTGAAATTTGGAAACGTTTTGGGGTCAGGGGTCTGAGTTATGAAGCTCCAAAGGGTGGTCTGGGTAGTTAATTGAAGGAGTGTGCTTGACATATAAGCTCCCAATATAAGCGTAACAGTTATGAGTTCCAGTTGCTACAAACATGGCATGTTTTTTATTGCTACAGTCTGTTGGAATAGATTGTCTTATCTAGTGGTTCACAAGATTGGGTAACCCAGGTATTCTTGGACTGCAATTCCCAGAAGCCTTCACCATAAGCTGTGCTATTTGGTATTTCTGGGAGTTGCAGTCCAAGAATACCTGGATTTCCTAAAATTTGGAAACATAGATCTAATGCATCTTTCTGGACTTCTGGATGTTCTGTAAATATGGGCATTTAACAAACCAGCTTGATTGTTTTTTACTGCTTTTATGCCAATAAAATATATAATTGATTTTACTGGAGTACACTCTGATATACTGTAGAGTGCAATACAAATAAAAACTGTTATTGTTATTGTCGTCGTCATCATCATCATCATCATTATCATTATTGTTTTTGTTCACAGTAGCTTCTTTAACAATCAGTCAGCATCTACTGATCTTGCTTCATACACACGTGGCTGTTTCAAAATGCCTTTTCTTTATTTTGGATTCCTTCACTTTGCAGGGGGCTCTACAGTGGACACGCTTCTGCCCAGTCTCAGCTACATATGGGTAACAATGCTGAGAGACATTGTATAAATTAGTTTAAATTAATCATATCTATTATTTGATTTCATTACTGATTCATTTTTCTTTTTCTGATTTTTCTACTTTAAAATATCTTCTCAGTGTGAATGATGAAGTGATCCATCCAAAAATGAGACGACTCTTATCTTTGTATATTCAGGTGACTCCTCCTTCATTTTCAATTTCTCAGTTCTGTTCTTCTTGCCACACTGTCTCCCCAAATCCCACTTATTCCACTCTCTGTGTCAGTGAAGTATTATGGTAACTTGGCTTCTCCTGGTATTTTTTGATGCCTGTGTTTTATCGTAATTGGAGTTGGTCAGAATCTCCAGAGTCTGCAGTACTAGTGTAGATTTGGCTTCAATACGATGAGCCTCAGGATAGCTCAACTTGGCATTAGTATACAGCTACATGATTATGCTGCCTATGCTGCTGCTATTGTGGTGCGTATGCTGCTGCTACTCATGATTGATGATGATGATGATGATGATGATGATGATGATGATGATGATGATGATGATGATGATGATAACAGAACTGTCAAAACCAGAAGAATAGTCAGATATTGGAAACCTTACCACACTGCAGTGTTCTATAGTGTTAATAGTAACTTGTGCTACTAGTTTAGTATTTGGCAGGCGTCTTCTTTTATTTCTTTTTAAGTCCATCAATCATGGTTTGTGCTGAGGCTAATTTGCCTTATAGTCCCTCTGGTGCACAAGGCATTGTGATTATGCATTTTTATTACATGTGAGTTCATTGGCTTCCATTAAAGAACAATATGGGCAGAATTAGTGCTGTACTGATGATCACCTATGCTTTTGAAACTCATGAATCTCTTGTAGCTGCTTGGCAAAGATTCAAAACTGAATGAACAGAAGGTTCAGAAAGCTGCACAAAGCATGGTATACCTCATGGCATGAATTTGTAGCCAGCATGGACCTACGTTTCTCCAAACAGGTCAATGACAAATTAGACTGTTTCTGAACTGGGTTCAGATTTAATCAGGTTTAGAATGAAATAGGATCCATGAGGAGACTTCTATTCTGAGCTAAACTCTGTTGCTTTACACTAAAATTATGTTCCTAGAAGGTAAGATTGAAAAATCTGACAGCTTTACTTTCTCCTACATGGAAATTTTACATATGAACATAAGAACATAAGAAGAGCCATGGTGGATTGGGCCAAAGGCCCATCTAGCCCAGCTTCCTGTATCTCACACAGGCTCTACCAAATCCGTCTGGCAGCACACTAGACTAGATATCTGTCTCCTGATATCACTCCCCTTTATCTGGTCCTTGAAGTACCCCAGTTTTAAGCCTGGAGATTACACATTTCAATTATATCCCCCCTCAGGCACCTTTTTCCAGATTAAAGAGCCCCAAATATTTTAGCCTTTCCTCATAAGGAACTGTAGGGTCACAATTGGGCAGAATGAAATTCTCAGAGATGCTTTTGGGGTCCCCTGAGACCCCCCAAAACACACCCACACCACCATAAGCACCACACAAAACACCCTTACTGTTCTCTTAATATTTCCCCACCCCACTTTGCCCTGGGATGTGCTTTTTACATGTTCCTACTCTCAACCCCTACCTTCTACCCTTGGGACACGCTTGGGACCACCATTTTCAGATGAACCCAGAAGAGGAGAAGGAAAAGCTGCTCCCAATTGGAAAATAGTCCCATTTGGTTCCAGTTTGGCGGGAAGTTCCCAGGACAATGGGAGAACAGGAAACATCTGGGTTATCTCTGGCTTGGGAGCATATTCTTTTGTCCTGAATTTACATCTTCGATGACCATGTCTGGCAGCCCTGGAACCTCTCATTGACATCTCTAGACCACTTTATTGACATTTTGATTATCTGGAAAACTGGACAATGCCACCCTTTTCCGTCCCATTGTCACCAACCCTTAAAGCTCATCAAACACCTCAATGGCAAACATCAGCTTAGACACACCTGGATTACAAGACGAAGATGGGATAATGTTACCAGACCCAGGACCACCCCCAAACCACCCCAAAGGACATTTTGGACTGCTTTGATTGGTAGCCCCCATGAAGTCCACCACCCACCCGTCCCAAGGGTCTGCACGTGACTTGAGGGAGGGAGAGAGGGTATAAAACATCTGTACACTGGGGCCTCGGGACATATAATCTCCTCTGCCTTGTGTGGGTTGTTCGCCATTGTCGTATTTATTGAGCTCAATAACTTGGCAATTAATTGGGACTCACTCATGTTGGACTCTCTTCATTGGGTACTTTGAGGTCCAGCAGTGGTCAGCAGGGAATAGCCTTGTTGAGACTCAACAGGAGGTTCCCCAACCCAGTAATAATTCTAGTTGCTCTCTTCTGCACCTTTTCCAGTTCCACTATGTCATTTTTGAGATGCAGTGACCAGAATTGTACACAATACTCCAGGTATGGCCTTACTTACTATCATTTTGTATAATGGCATTATAATCTGGAAGTTGAGCCATGGCTACTGGACTTCTTTTTTGAGAGATAGAAACGTTTCGCTGCTCATCCAAACAACTTCATCAGACTTCATCAGACTGATGAAGCTGTTTGGATGAGCAGCAAAACATGTCTATCTCTCAAAAAAGAAGTCCAGTGGACATGGCTCAACTTCAAGATAAACTCACCTGGATGACTGAGAATCTTCACAGACATATGGCATTATAATTTTGGCTGTTTTATTTTCAAGGGTGTGAGGGGATTCCTGCTAGTGCCCCATGTGGGCTGTGGGTTCCCTTCCCATATTTCCCAGAAACCCTGTGAAATATGACAGCTGCTGATTTCTAGACAGGCACTAAGACTCATCAGCCAGGCCGGGGGGGGGGGAGGCATTGATGGGTGATGAGAGCCATCTGGGCAATGAAGCCAGGGTAGGCCTGGATCAGTTGCTGGTGAAGGGAGAGTGAGAAGCAAAAGGGGCGGAGTAAAAGCCTGAGAAGGGAAACAGCACAAAGTGATGCTCAGGTGAAAGGGCATCTGGAGATCACAATGAGGGAATGAGAGAAAGAAGGACTTGTGGAGAAGCCCAAGCCAGCCCACTTTACCGAGGACATATGTGACTATTAGACATGGGCACGGCTTGGTGAAATTTTTGTTTTCATTTCCGTTTTTCATTTCCGTTACGTAACGGAAACGGTAACGATAATTAACCCATCAGAACTCGAAAAATTTGGTCGGGTTTTTTGTTTTCGTTTGTGGCATCACGGTGATCGCGCAATGCGAAGCACAGAAAAAGTTTTTAAAAGTTTTTAACCCCCCCGACTCCCGGCTGAAAAAGCAGGTGAAAATATGCCTGCCTGAGGCTTTGCCACCTACCAGAGGGGTGGTTTCTGGGGGTCCCCAGCCTCCCCCCCTCTTCTCCTGTCCTGGGCTGCTTGCACCAGGCTGGGGGGGTTATCCTCATCGTCTCGCCATGCCATGCGGTGGGGGGGGGTCCAAAATGGTGACCGCAATTTTTCTTTTGAAATCGTAGTCAAAAAACACACCAAAGCACCACAGAAACATGTGAAATTTATTTATTTTAAATGCCTGAATTTTAATAGTAGCAGCAGTGGGTTTTTTATAGCAATAAAACATTGTATTGATTTTATTTTATTTTATTTTATTTTATATTTTTTTAGACCTGCCCATTTGGGCTGCGCATGGGATGGGATGATGCAATTTTTTAAAATCATTCCACCAATGGCATCACCAGGTTTTTGACTGACATTTCTGGATGTCTCGGAGGCATAAAAAGCCGAGGCACCTTCCAGAAATCGTAGTCGGGTGTATGGATGTGGTTAAGGGAGGAGGGCTGGCTGCTGGTGCTGGTGTGATCCGATTGAGATTGAGGAGGGAGGCTGGAGGCTTTAGGATTTAAGTTAGGCAGGGAGGGAGGGAACTGAATTTAGAAAATAATTTCTTTGATTCCTTGCAGCTTTGTCTGCTGAAGGGAATAGCAGTTTATTCTTTATTTCTTCTCTGGCAGTTTGTGAGGATTTTTTTTCTGATATTGGATAAAGGGGGAGGTTCGACTGGGAGTGGGAGGTGTGGATTTATTTTAAAAATATATTATATACTACCATTTATTTTCTATTTTCCCAACTTCAATTTGCTTGCACACACACACATTTTGGGTGCAAGCCAAGAACAGAAGAACCTCTATCCTAAGTGATATCCTAACTGCCCGCTCGCCCGCCCGCCCGCGCCACCACCCACCTGCGGCCCGCCCGCGCCTCCCCCCTGCCGCCTGCCCTGATTGCGGGACGCCCCTATGCTCTGGGAAGTCAAATTGCGCTGAATCACAGTGGAAATGACAAATGACAAATGAAACAACAAATTTTTAAAAAATTTCATGACAAACGGAAACGACCCGAAACGGACCCGTTCCGACAAATGAAAACTTGAAACGTCATTTTTTCTGGCCGTGCCCATGTCTAGTGACTATACTTCTATAAAAGGCTCCCAGGCAGGAGTTCTGGTTTAGTTCTGCCTGCTCTAAGGAAGGGGGCACAGCTTTGATCTCATCTGCGGCTATTCTCCAGCATGCCCGGGGCGATTAAGAAATCTTCAGCCTCCCATTGGATAGCCAACCCCTATGCCAAGGAAGAAGAGCAGTGCCTGCAGGAGGAATGGGTCATTTCTCACTCAGTTGTTGTGACTTCACTTTACAAGCCCTTCCTATGGGATAATGCCTGGAAGACACAGCCCCTGGGACCCCTGTCTATCTCTCAATTCATGTTTATGCTCGCCACAGTGGTGGCAACTGAGGGATGTAAGAACATTGGACAGTCTAGGAATTAGCTGAGTCTCTGCCAACATTTAAGAAAGCCTTAAAAACTTGGCTATTTAGAGAATATTTTGGTGCTCACTAATGCATTTGCTTTTGTTACCCTTGTTTGGTTGTTTCCACCCTCTTGCCTTCATCAATTACATTTGTGTCTCTTAACCCATGTTGATTATTGTTTTTATCTGCTCTGTTTATCTGCTTCTGTTGATAACCACCCAGAGTTCCCTATGGGGAAGTCAGTGTGGTCTATAAGTGTAAATAAATACATAGTTATTGGAGTTCAGCCCCCCACCCCCGGGGGGGGGGGTGGACAAGCAGATTAGGCTGGGGGTTATCTTTTGGTTGCAATAGTTGCATCACCTGCTGAAGAGTCAATAATGGACAAAGTGCTTCCACTACTAGTCTGGAGCCCACTGAAACAACATTTGAGGACGTTTCAGCCACTGATGCAGCAATAGGCAGGAGTGGCAGTGCTCACAAAATGCTGAATAGGTTCCAAGGAATCAATGGTGGTATTGCTCCACACCAAAGGTGAGTAGTAGACTCTTGTTCTGTCTATGGGTTTCTCTCTAGACTCCCTCAAGCCACATGAACAGATGTGGTTGATCTTCCAAGATCTACTTGTGTTCTGAGACACAGATCATAGCTCTCTCTTTCCATGTGCTTTTAGTTATCTGATGTTAGTTATCTGACAAAATAGAAGTGGCAAAGTGGGGAAAGCCAAGTTCCATCAAAGTGAACCACTGACTGTACTCTTAAAGGACTGAGTTTCAATGCCTATCCTAAGTGTTTGGTTCTATGAAAGAGGGTTCACTTATATCGAAAGGAGAGGGATAGGCAAGGAATGGGCTTTGCAGGGAATTGATGTCTTGTGTGACTATGTAGAGTGAAAAAGAGGATTGTGCAGTACCTAACCTTGATGAATGCAAATGTGTTCTGATGTGGTGGCAATGCAGGCATGGAACTTTCCTTATCAGGCTGTAGATATGCCACATGAAAGCTGCATATTGAAGGCTTGCATTTGGACTTGATAGAGGATAAATCAGCTTTTTATTCTGGAGTTCTCCTTCCACTTGCATACAGCATGAAGCACTGCATATTTCGATGTGAATGAAGGGCAGCCAATTTATCCCATGACTTTGGTTCATTTTCCTTGGTATCTAGTCTCAGTAAGCTCTGTTTTCTCGCATAAAATATTTATTTATTTAGGATATTTTTGCACCACCACACAGTGAAAATCCACTACTCTGGTCAGGTGAACAAAGAAAAATCTGATACAGTACCTACCTCATCCTCCCAAAAGCCAAGAAAAAATGAAACTCAACAAAAACTAAATGATAGCAACTATAATCTAAGAGAAGGAACTAAACCATTGGTCAGATCACTATTCACTTATTTAAATACTTTTACCTCTCTTTATCAGGATGCAAGGTGGCTTGCATAGTTAAAGGTCTTTACTAGCTTGCAGAAGGACAACAAAAATTGGAGATAGCTTCAACGCCAGGGAACAATGACAGAGAAGGCCTACTCCTCTTTTCCCCACCAAGTGCACATATAAAGGTGGTGATATAGAGAGAAAGGCCTTCCATGTTCATTTTATTGCCTAGGCAAGCTCACAGAGGAAGTTGTGATCTTTTAGATAACTTGGACCCAAGCCATTTATGGCTGTACAAGTTAAAACCAGCAATTTCAACTGAATCTGGAAATGGATCAGCAGCCAGTGAAGATGTTATAATGGGGAAGTTATATGATCAAACACATTTACTCCAGAGATCAACCTGGCTGCCTCATTCTGAAGCTGCTGAAGTTTCTATTTCAGCTTCCAGGGAAGCCCCACAAATGCAAAATTATAGCAATTGATCTTTGAGACTACCAGGGTGTTGTCATATTCCTCCTATCCAGATACAATCACAACCGTACATTCTACCTAAGACGCAAAAGGCAGACCAAGCCATGGCAGATATTTGCTGGTCCACTGGGGACTAGGTCTAGAATAACTCCCATGTTGAGAACTTAGTCAAGAGTAACTCCATTCAAGGAGATTCCCACCCAACCAGTTGGTGGAGGTGCCAACAGAAAGATATCCAGATTCTTGTATAGATTCAGTTTCAGCTTATTGGTCTCCAGCCAGTACAAGATTGAGGCCAGGCTGTGCTCAAGGACCTGAACAAGACCTGCAGAAGTTGTAAAGAAGAGATAGAACTGTGTGTCATCAGCAGGACCTCTCCCAATGGCTTCACACTGATGTTGAAACATATTGGGGAGATGCCTGACCCCCTGTAGAACCCCACAACACAGAACCCACAGGGCTGACATTGCTTCTCCAAGCTGAAGCCTCTGGACCTAGTCATCCAGAATGGGCTAGGACCAGCAGAGTGTCAGACCATCAGTCCTTGACCTGATAGACTATCCAGGAGGATACTGTGGTCAATGATATCAAAAGTTACTCAGAGATCCAGAAGGTCCAACATAGTTGGACCTCCCCGTCAACTTTCTTTAAAAGGTCATCATGCAGCATGACCAGTGTCATCTCAGTGCCATGGCACTACCTAAACTACAAGTGGAATACATTCGGGAGTCCATTTCCTAAAGACCATATGCAGCTGTCCCATCAGCCTCTCACAATCAACTTGCCTATAACTGAGTGTTTACAACAGGCCTATAGTAATTTAGATCATCTGTCTCAAAGTTAGATCTTTTTAGTATGGGCTGAACAATAGTCTCTTTCAAATAAGAAGAGATACAGCCTTCCCATATTGAAGAGATAATAATATGTGTGGCCTATTCTGTCGATATCTCTGCAGCAGATATATGTAGCCAGGACAAGCAAAGATCAAATGAAGAGATAATGGCTTTACAACACACAAGCACCTTATCAATGTCTTCAGATATTACAAACTGGAACTGATGCAATAAGTCTAAACAAGATGGCACAATGGACATCTCAAATTGATCCACCAGTCTACAAAAGGATTCAAGATTCTGTTAGATGGCTTCAATCTTAGATCTAAAATGCATTGCAAGCTGATTGCAGATGGATGCCTTAGGCTGAAGCCACTGTCCAGTGTCAGATTAGGGGCAGACAACCCAATAGAGTTTCATTTATGCCCCCACCCTCCCATTACCTTACTCTTAAATGCTTTTTTTCACAGCTCTCACAACACTGGGCATTCTCCTAACTGCAGCCAAATTATAATCCAAGGAAGCTTTCTGCCATCTGATCTCTAGCCTTCTCTTTGCTAAACTCATACCACCTAAAGCTGTTCCATAAACCAGAGAGAGGGTCAAGTTCTGAAGCAGGGTATGAGAGTGATTGAGCCAACTATCCAGATCATATATATGTACCATCTGTTGACCTGAACTTTGAGAAGTGTATCAGCTAGATTAGTCAGAAACCCTCCTGGAGTATCCTGGGAAACAGCTAGACCCAGTAGTCTTTGAGAGTGGATCATTCTAATGGGTTCAGACTCCCTGCAAATACAGGTGATGATCTGACCTTAATATGGCAGTAGACATGTTGTGTGTCACCCTCAGGTCATGAACACCTTGCCCAGCTAAAAATACCAGTTCAAGCATGTGTCCTGCTACATGTGTGAGGCCAATTCACATGTTAGGATAGGCCCAGAGATGCCACCGAGTGTTGTGAGTGCTGAGGCCATTCTAAAAATCACTGATTTCACATGTACATTGAAGCCTCCCAGGATCAGTAACCTGAAATAACACAATACTACAACTCAGATGAATTGCCAGAAGGGGGAACAATGGGTTGCAAGGAGTAATACACCAACAGAGGGGTTGTTGTTGTTGTTGCTTCTGCTGCTGCTGCTGCTGCTGTTGCTGCTGCTACAGTTCATATGATATGACAATGTAATATGGTCTCCTGTTGCATTCATCATGAGTCAAGTTAATAAATAAAACAATAGACTTCCTTCAAACAGGATGAACTATGGAAAAATCCATTTCAATAGAATAATCTACAACACTGCGAAGCTTGCAAAATGAGTTCAACATTTTCCTTTTTTATGCATGTAGACCATCCTGATTTTTCACCAGTATTTTTTTAAATGAGAGATATTTAGAATAGTAGTTACACTGAGCTCCGTGGAAACAGCTACATCAATTCAGCTCAATGATATTACAGTATATTCTTGCTTTCTGTTTCTGTCTTGGTATCATGAACACTAGAGATGGGCACGACTTAGCGGAATTCCCGTTTCCGTTTCCGTTACTCGTTTCCGTTACGCAACGGAAACGGTAACGGGAATTACTCCGCCAGAACTCGAACTCAAACCGACGAACGAATAAATGGGTCTGATTTGTCGTGGTCATTCCTGGCATCACGGCGATCCCGCGATGCCAAGCGGCACAGAAAAAAAGTTTTTAAAAGAAAAAAAAACTCGATTCCCGGCCAAAAAGCAGGCGGAACTATGCCTGCCGTGCCTCAGGGCACCAACCAGAGGGGTGGTTTCTTGAGGGGGATCCCCGGCCTCCCCCCTCTCCTCCTGTCCCTCTGGCCCTGGGCTGCGCTGGGGGCGGGCATCCTCGTCGTCCCGCCAATGTCGCAGCCTCGCCGGCTTGCTTGCCGCAATTAAAGCGGAAGTGGCACAGAAAAAAAGTTTTAAAACTCCCCCCCCCCCCATCCC
>JAHTLZ010000015.1:17602223-17617149 GCA_023846285.1 Phrynocephalus versicolor
AATTAAAGCGGAAGCGGCACAGAAAAAAAGTTTTAAAACTCCCCCCCACATCCCGGGCCAAAAAGCCGGCGAAAATATGCCTGCCTGAGTGAGGGCTCAGGGCACCTACCGGAGGGGTGGTTTCTGGAGGGGGGGTCCCCGGCCTCCCCCCCTCTCCTGTCCTGGGCAGCCGGACTCGAGTCGCCATGCCATGCGGTGCGGGCGTGGGATCCAAAATGGGACAGCGACCGCAATATTTTTTTTGAAATCGTGGTCCAAAAACACACAACAAGCACCACAGAAACATGCGAAAATTGCTATTATAAAACTGCCAGAATTTTTACAGTAGCAGTGGGTTTTTCTTGCAACAAAATGTCTCCTCCCCTGTCCTCTCTCCATTGATTTTATTTTATTTTATTTTATTTACACCTGCGCAATGATGGGCTGGCCAAGTGGCCATGTGGGAGTGACCATGCAAATTTTTGGAGCCATCATGGCCACTTGGCCACTGAGACTTCTGGGATGTGCCAAAAAGCCCACTAAACCCTGCCCTAGCCCCCTAACCCTAACCCTAATCCTTGATTCCTTACCCATACGCCACAGTACACTGTCCTCTTAGTGGGTCAGAGAGGCACCCAGAGGTGCACCCCACTACCCCACCCTAACCTCACCAGTAACTAGCCTAACCCTAGCCCTTGCGCTAAGCTGCTGTCCCCTAAGCCAGATCTACTTGCATTGCACTACACGCAAGTACGATTCCCTTCTTTGTGAGACACAGCAGGTGCGAGTGACCCAGTCTTGACTCAGGGTTCTCCTGGATGGACGGTCATGCACCAGTGCACTGGTCTCACACTAGTCTGCAACTGGTATGCATATCCATATGGCTATGCATGCCCTTTTGCAGCAGCAGGTGAGGAGAGGAGACCCCCATGCCATGAGGGGTCTCCAGGAGCCTGCTTTCCCTTCCTACCGGGTGAGGATAGGAGGCACCCACGGGTGCCTCCAGGAGCCCGCTTCCCTTTATAGCGGGCCAGCGGAGGCACCCACCCCAGAGAGGTGCCTCCAGGAGCCTGCTACCCCCCCTAAACCAGTTTAACGACAGACGAAAAAACAAAAAACGAAATGACTATTTTTTGCGAAGTTTCGCGAAAAACGGAAACGAGCCGACACGGGCCGCCTCCGACACACGACAACTCGAAAACGTCATTTTCCCTAGTTGTGCCGATCTCTAATGAACACTCCTGATGATGTATTTTAGTTCAGGACAACCAACTTTCTCTGCTGCCCCAGGACTAGTGTCCCTGAACCGCTTTGTCATGTTGGTTCAATCCTCCTCTGAAGTTGTAAACTTCTGGATGCAGGTATCAGATACTGAAATGGTGCCTAAAGTTAAGAGGTTCGATCGTAGAAGTTGGAGCCAAAGGAAGGATTGCAAAGATTTGTGGGGCAGTTAGGAAAAATTCTGTTTATAGGTCGCACCAATATGAAATATGGAAAGAAATTATTCTAGGAACATCTCTGCGCTTTAACTTGGAGAGTAGGCTGAAGGAAACTACAAGAGAGATTTTACTTTCATAGAAAATACAATATAGAGAGATTTTACTTTCATAGAAAATACAATATATATAGAGTATATATTGTAGATAAGCGTGGTATGACTGCAATAAATAAATAAATAAATAAATAAATATACAGTGGACCCTCATATAACAAACAGTTTGTATAACATAAAATCTGTACAACATAAAAAATTCCGGAGATAGGGTAAATTTGCTTAACAGAATCATCTATGGGGCGAATCCATATAACATAAAATGGTTACGATTAGGGATTACTCTGTTTTCAATGCATTCCTATGGGAAATTTGTAAAAAGGAAAATTTGCTTAACAGAATTTCATTTGGAACAAATTAATTCCTTTATACAAGGTACCACTGTATGTATCCCAAGGCAAGGAAAGAAGCTAGAGAATAATCTTTCATTTAAAGACATATTCTATTTGAAAGACTGTCTAGTCAATATCTGATTTCAAGGGAAATGGTCTATGATTAGCAGCTGGGCAGCAGACGCAGTGGGCATGCAGATCAATTGGTCCATGTCCCCCTTGCAATTGGGATGTAGTGTACAGTATGTCCCCTGCATCCACTGATTCACCAACCACAGATTTAGTTATCTACAGTTGGTAAGCAGTGGGTGTAGGGGAGGTCCAAGCTCCACGGCAAGCGGGGGGAGAAAGAAAACTTACCGCTGCTGATGCTAGCCGGCTGCCTTCCTCAATGCCACTGCCGCCAGCGAGCCACCCCTCCAGAGGGGTTGGGTGGGGACTTAAGAGGATCTGCCTGTCCAACCAACCTTTGAACTTTCTGCTTGGGTCCCAGGCAGCAGACCGGAAGTTGGAGCTAAGGCAGAAATTTCAAAACTTCCAGTCCAGACCTGAGCAGGAAGTTCAAAGGCTGGTTGGACAGGCAGGTCCTCTTAAGTCCCTGCCCGACCCCTCCGGAGGGTGGCTGGCCAGCACTGGCAGCGAGGAAGATGGCCAGCCAGCATCAGCAGCAGTAAGTATTCATTTTTTCTCTTTGCCACTGCCGCTTTCACCCTGGTACCCTATCACCCCTGTCACCACCATCAACCCAGATAAGAGCATTTGCTCTTATCCATGGATTTTGCTATCTGCTGGGGGGCGGGGGGAGTCCCAGAACTAATCCCCCATGGATACGGCAGTCCTGCTGTGCAGTGGTTCTATTTAGACTATAAAAATATCTCATTTTCCCTGTGCACATGTCAAACAGCATATGAACTATTATGCAAACCAGTGTCCTCTTTTAGTGTGCTTTTGGTGATGGCACATTACCACTCTAGGCCAATGTGCCTCTGCACATGAGGATATTCACACATGAGTCTACCAAGGATTTTCCATTCTGCTGTTAAACTAACAGCAAAAGTCTATTTCCATTTCAGGGTGGGGGTGGTCATAGACAGTTCCTTGGACTTGTGCTATTCCATAACCTTTCTTGGACTAAATCTTCAGCACTGTGCCTACCATTGTATGCTTGTGAGGTGCTAGTAGTGGTAATGTTGCTGTCCAAATGTTAAGAACGGGAATTTTCCCAGGTTATAATTTCCATATGCATTCATAGTCAAGTTCCTTTGCTAGCCTTACCTTTTTTTTAACTTGAATTGCCACACTGAAAATGTGCAACGTGAATATGTACAAAGGAATTTGAGGAGATTTCAACACGGAGGCATTGTGTTTGCATCTGTGTGGCCTGCATTCATCAGATTATTCATTCAAAATCTGTAATTGCTTTTGGCACCTGTTTAAACATATAATTACTTTAATCTTTGGAAAAAAACTGTACTTAATTCCTCAATTTCATTTCATTTTATCAAAAAGTTAAATGTCAGTAATAAAATGGTATCCCCCCCCCCCTGTTCTTATTACTCATCCTTTTTGAGGACCAGATGACTGGCATACCTCGGTGCTTACAAATGGCAGGGAAGGGAGGTTGGGGTCCACTCTCAGAAGCCAGTTTAAATAGTCATGGCTTTTCAATAGAGCAGCATGCACGCTGGATGAAAGAAGGCCATTGAGTTGATGATGTCAACACAAAAAAAATGGATCCAAAATGCCATGTAAACAACCTCCTGGTAAAACGATTCAAATCCACTTCCCACTGTCAACATGCCCCTCCTCTGTAACTTGCTCATTCAAAGGCTAGCTCTCTGATGCTTGGCAGAATGTTCTTGGAATCAAGTTTCTGGCTTGTTCAAGTAAGGGAATGGAGAAATCTGAACTTCTGTGTTTTATTTAATTTTTATTCCACTCTCTTCCTCAAGTCTCACTTTCCCCTCTAACCGTTTTATTGCTGTCTTTTGTTGGCTTAACAGATGTACTTCTTGTACTCTCTTAAACTCTCTCTTTGTGTAACCCTTTGCTTAAAGGAAGAAAAGAAATGAAGAGCATCCATGGTTCACTTGAGGCACCCTCAGCAGGCCTTCACAATTAACAATTGAAAGCATCAGTTGCTTTAAATACTATGACTGCAGTCATTCATAACAATAACAAAAGATAAATGAGGACTAACATTCTCTGAGGTTTGAAGTGTTCCAAATTTATTGATGAGAATCATGAGATTCTGAATGGGAATATTTCTCTCTCACATACTTTCACATCTGTTGCTACATTGTGATTTACGTTGGAGTTGAAAAGAAGGACTGGCACAGTACATACCCTCTATGAAGCACTAATATTCAATTTCTAACATGGGCTTTTAAAAAATCTCTCATTCTCTTACTGTTTCCTTTTCTGCACCAGTTCTTCACTACAGCAAAAGGTCAACTACTGGGTTCTGAAAGAACTTTCAGCATGTATCTGTATAACTTTTAGGTGTAACAAGCCAAGGAAATGTTTGGCTAGCCATAGGAGTATATACTTATTAGAGATGGGCACGATACAAACAATTTTTTTGTTTCCGTTTTCATTTTTTTCGCATCGTTACATATCGAAATGACAAACGAATTTTGTCTCTAAAATGAAACGCAATGAACAGAAACACCAGAAATTTTGTCGTCCGTTTCGTTTTCATTAGGGCAATACATTGAACTGCTTTAAATGCTAAAAAAAAATCACAAAAAATGAAATAAATGGTAACGAAACAGTAACAAAATGAACAAAAATGAAAATGATTTTTTTTGCGAAAATTCACAAAAATGGAAATGAACCGAAACGGACCCCCTAAATGACAAACGACAAACGAAACACCATTTTTTTTATTTGTGCCCATCTCAAATACTTATATTTCAACAGAGCTTAGCTTCTCTGGGATAATAGCTAGGAGCAGCGGCTTTCCTTGTATGGGGTAAGTGGCAGCCAGGCATTTGTGGTGTATATTGAGAACACACGACAGAATGAGCGCTAGGCAAGAGCATCCATACAAGGGATAGGGTGGGGTTGGACCTTTCAGATGATCCATGTGTCCTCCTTTAGGGGGGATGGTATTCCATTTGAAGAGCTGTCCTTTTAGGTGGCATGCAGTGGGTGCCATACCTGCAGTGAGTTTCCATGACTGAGGAGGGATGTCTAGGTTTTGGTTGGTAAATGTACTGAATCAGGACACTCCTGTTTTTATGGTAGTTCATTTTGTGTTGATACCAATCCACTTCCATTCCAACTACAAGGTAATGACTTTAACATACAAAGGCTAAATGGTTTAGGGCAGGCCTGCACAACCTGTAGACTGCGGGCTACTGGTAGCCTGCAAAGGGTTCAAAAGTAGCCCACTGCCCATCAAGAAAAAAAGTGAGGGGATTAGTTCTCCACCCCTCCGTTCCCATCCCAAGCAGCACCACTGTCCCAGCAAAGTTCTGGTCCTGTCAGCCCACTGTCTCATGCAAGCGGGCCATGGCACATTGAAATCTGTTCCCCCAGAACGGATTGATTGGTTTTCAATGCATTCCTATGGGAAACCACTGCTCTACTTTAAAAAGTTTTTACTTATGAGCATGTGCTTGGAACGGATAAAATTCGTAAGTAGAGGTTTTAGTCTAATAGCCCTCAGGCACTTTGGGTCGGAAAAAGTAGACCTCCGCCTGTTCAAAGTTGAACAGTCCTGGTTTAGGGCCTAGCAGAATGTCTGCTCCACTGAGATCAGCATGTAATACTCATTTTACTCAGACCAGGTGACTAAGATCCCTAACCCTGAGAGAGGGACAAAGTTAAAAAATAAAATAAAACCCTAAAAACCTTGCTGCCCCATCTCTATCGAATGATCTCCTACCCATAATCCACTTAGCACCCTTGCTGGAGTGGTCTTTAAACACTCAGCTCTACAGACAGGCTTTTCCGGAGCCATTACCAACATAACATGGCAGATGCTCATCCAAAACTATCAGCCCACCATCTCTTTCTAACATCTAGTGTTTAATCTCTTTATGTGATTTCTTTACCTACCCATAGTGCTTACCAGTGTCTGCTTATGTATTGAGTTCTTTTTAATTGATGGTGTTTATATGTTAATCCCTGAATGTTTTTAGTCACCCAGTGAAACCGTGTTGCCATATGGGTGGGATAGAAGATGAACAGATAAATACATCAATTTGCCCAGTGTTACTGAGGATGTAGGCTTAATGAGTGTTTTGTTAATTCACTTTACTACTCTTAATAATTATATTTTATGTTTTTATAGACTTAACTTGTATAGCCACCTATACAGGCTAGGCAAAGATCTAGGAAGGAAGGAAGGAAGGAAGGAAGGAAACTTTGTTCTCTGAGAGACAGTGAGGTGTAATGGACAGAGGTTTACAGTAAGACTCAGGAGGCTCAAGTTTGAATACTCACTCAGCCATAGAAATTCATGACACCTTTGCACACGTTGGACACCTCAAAAGCCCAACTAAGATTCCTGTGAGTTAGAAGTAACTTGACAAATCAGACCAACACATACATTAATTTTGTGCTACATATGGTTTCATTGAACCAGAAGATCTTAAAGAAGGACATGAATCAGAGGAGCATAGAAAGTTACATGATTCAAAGTAAGATGATTTATCAGCCCTGTCCATCAGAGGTTCAAGCATAGTCTTTGCTAGCACCTGCTGCCTTTAATATATATATATATAAGCTGTATAAATAAATGTTTTATATATACATTTATTTATACAGCTTTCATGCTGCCCAATACCCAAAGGTCTCTGGGCAGCTCACAATCAAAATAAACAATTCAAACAATTAAAAACATCAAAATTGCAATAAAATTAAAATAATTTAAACATTTAAATGCAATAAATACAATATATTAAAATACTACACTAATATCGCCATCAGGACTCACAATAATCAGTTTAAAAACTTCTGGAACAGGAATGTTTTTACCTGGCACCAGAATGTCATCAATATTGCCACCAGGTGAGTCTCATTTGGGAGGGCATTTCATAATCTGGGGGCAGCTGCGGAAAATGCCCTGTTCCTACAAGCCATCCCTTTTTCTTCTTTGAGGGATGGCTCTTTCAGGAGGGCTCCCTGGCTAGATCTTAATTGCTGGGAAGGTTCATATGGAAGGAGGCGGTCCTTCAGGTATCTAGGTCCTAAGCTGTTTAGGGTTTTATATGTCAAAACAAGCACCTTGAATCGGGCTCGAGCAGCAACTGGTAACCAATGAAAGTTATACAGAATCAGAGTAATGTGTTTCTTGGTGGCACTCCTGGCCACTGAGTCCATGTGGGCTTCCAGAGTTAGACCGGGATCCAGCAGTACCTACAAGCTGCAGACCCTATCCCTTAGGGGGAGTAT
This sequence comes from Phrynocephalus versicolor, assembly GCA_023846285.1. Taxonomy (NCBI): domain Eukaryota; kingdom Metazoa; phylum Chordata; class Lepidosauria; order Squamata; family Agamidae; genus Phrynocephalus; species Phrynocephalus versicolor. The sequence goes on from JAHTLZ010000015.1 coordinate 17,609,490, forward strand.
AACCCCATCCAGGACAGGGAGATGGCCCTCTAACCTGTCTGGTGAAGCACCCAGTAACAGCACTTCCATCTTGTCTGGATTGTTTCAATTTATTAACCCCCATCCAGTCCATTATCCGGTCCAGACACAAGTTCAGCACAGAAACCACCTCACCTGGATTGTTGGATAATGAGAGGTAGATCTGAGTATTGTCAGAATACTGCTGACTCCTTAGCCCAAACCTCCTGAAGACCTCTCCCAGCGGTTCCATGTAGATGTTAAAGAACATGGGGGACAGTATCAAGCCCTGCGGAACCCCATAAAGTAAACACTATGGGGTAGAGCTACTACTCCCCAGCACCACCTTCTGGACACGGTCAGCCAGGAAGGAGCAGAACTACTGCAAAGTAGTGCCTCCAACTCCCAACCTGGTCAGCCTATCCAGAAGGACACCATGGACGATGGTGTTGAAAGCCACTGAGAGGTCCAGGAATATCAACAAGGTCGCACTCCCCCTGTCTCTCTCCTGGCAAAGGTCATTGTACAGGGTGACCAAGGCAGTCTGTGTTCCAAAACCCAGCCTGAAACCAGACTGAAATGGATCCAGAAAATCCACTTCATCCAGTAGCACCTAGAGCTGTCCGGCCACCACTCGTTCCAACACCTTGCCCAAATAAGGGAGGTTTGTTAATGGTCGGTAGTTAACTGCCAGCCCTGGGTCCAGGTTAGGTTTTTTAATGAGTGGTCTAATTGCCATCTCTTTCAAGGCAGCAGGGACCACTCCCTCTCCTAAAGAGGCATTCACAGCCTCCTGAACCCAGGTGTGAACCCCCTTGGCAGATCTTTTAATTAGCCAAGAAGGGCAAGGGTTGAGCAGTGTGGTGGTAGAATGGACAGATCCAAGCACCCTGTCCACATCCTCAGGTCTCAACAATTGAAACTCATCCAATAACACTGGACCTAAACATGGAACACTGGACAAATCCTTTGATTCTGCACCAATGGTGGAGTCCAGTTCACTGCAAATCTGAACAATTTCCCCCTCAAAGTGAACAGCAAACTCATCACAGCGAGCTGACGAATGGCCCAGTATCTCCCGGTTTAAGAAGTTCCCAGACCTCCCTAAACAGCTCTGCTGGACAGCACTCTGAAGAAGCAATATGGTTGGTGAAATGTTGCATTTTCACCAACCGTATCACCACAGAATAGACCCGGTAGTGGGCTCTAAGACATGTTCGTTCAGACTCACAGCAAAATTTTCTCCACTTGCGCTCTAGCTATCTCCCTTCCCTCTTCATTGCCTGCAGCTCAGATGTATACCAAAGAGCCATCCGGGCTCTGTGTATAGGGAGAGGATCCTTAGGTGCAATCATGTCAACCACCCAAGTAATATCCCTATTCCATAGGGTGACCTGAACTTCGATATACGTAAATGGGTAGGGGAGAGAAACCTAGGGATGTCTGTATATGAAACCCATGTTTTGCTACAAAGCTATGATTTATCCATTCATCAGAGAGAAGTGGTATCTCCCAACAGAGGACAAAGGGGATGCTTTTTTCCCAATTATGCTAGAACTAGAAATAAAGGGTAGAAACCAGGAGTCTGAATGCCTTGTGTCTTAATGCATTTTGTTTGCATTGTTACATTTTCTTGTATGGAGATATTTGCAAGCAGAGGTGAATTTTGACCCAAAACACACATTTCAAATCTATATTTAAAGAGAAAGCATCCAAGATAGCAGAAGGTAATGCATAGCATCAGTCAAAGCACCCACCAGATCTATAATTCAATCTCATTTTATCACTCTTCACATAAGGCTCTCTTTTAATGGAATGACACTTTCCAACCACACTATCAGTGATATCAAATGAACCCTGAAAAACCATTGTCCACAAACAATCCAGTCTTTTGTAGCCAAGCATACCAAAACCCTCTGACCCTATCTTCTTTTTGCATTTCCAGGCAAAACCCACATTGTCATTGTTCTGTGACTTAATAAGAATCTGAACATAAGGCAAGAAAGGTACCCTAACAGCGTTGTGAGTGACTAGGACACCCCACATATTTGTTGAGATGTATGTCTGGATAAATATCACACATATCATACCCCATTTATATGAGGTAGCATCCTGTTGCTAGGTGTATTCAGCCACGCCAGTTTTAACTTAACTGAGAATTAACCGTTCTTCCATGTGGCAGAGCAAACAAGACTTTACACCAGGGATTAAAACCGCAGGGAGAAATAGCTGGTAATTAGACATGTCAGCATTTTCCCTAAGGTGATCATTTTTAACAGATCTGAATTACTGACAGCAAGGGATATCTCTTGGCAGATGCTGAACCTATCTTGAAATGCGGAAGGATCAGGCAGCAGTCATAAAAACCAGATAGGAATGAGTCAACGTCTCCCTTAGAATCAGTTAATGAAATGTCAGGTGTGCACAGTATCAAGTCCCATAGGCCAACTCACTTGACCTTTTAACTTTGAGCTAAAGTTCAGAGAACCTTTATTTAGAAAGACCCACTAATTGGAGTGGAGGCTATCCCCCTTCATTACTTATGAGATTTATATAAAGTAAGAGTGTAGATGGGTTTTACAGAATGATAATTTGTGTGTGGAGGGGGGGGCTGTTTCCCATCATTTACAATCTACTGTCTATTTTTTGGACAGACGAACCCACTGATATATAATAATTCAATAACAGAAAGCAAGTCTTACATTTAGGGGTATTTTTTTGTACAGTAATGGAAAAACTCCAAGGACGGAGAAGGTGAGGGGGAAAAGAGTCTCATCACTACTTCTTTGTGAGGAGCTGACCACCATTTTATTTCACAAGAACAACAAAAGCAATAAAGGAAGGATAGTTTAAAAATATATATGAATTTTGAATTTTATGTTGTTAAAACAAAAGGTTTAGTTTTGGTAAGAAAGTATTCTATATTAGGGAAGAGTGGGGACTCAACTGGGCCTGCATTTATAAGTGGAATTATTCAATTTTAGAGATGGGCACGACTATGGAAAATGACGTTTTCGAGTTGTCGTGTGTCGGAGGCAGCCCGTGTCGGCTCGTTTCCGTTTTTCGCGAAACTTCGCAAAAATTAGTCAGTTCGTTTTTTTGTTTTTCGTTGTCGTTAGTACTGTTTTTTTTGGGGGGGTAGCGGGCTCCTGGAGGCACCTCTGTGGGGTGGGGGCCTCCTCTGGCCCGCTATAAAGGGAAAGTGGGCTCCTGGAGGCACCCGTGGGTGCCTCCTATCCTCACCCACTAGGAAGGGGCAGCAGCAGGCTCCAAGAGACCCCTCAACATGGGGGTCTCCCCTCCTCACCTGCTGCTGCAAACTGGCATGCATAACCATATGGATATGCATACCATTTGCAGACAGTGAGACCACCTGGTCCATTGGTACGACCCTCCGAGGAGTGGGTCGCACCTACCATGTCCCACAAAGAAGGGAATCGTACTTGCGTGTAGTGCAATGCAAGTAGATCTGGCTATGGGTTAAGGTGGGTTAGTGCAAGGGCTAGGGTTAGGCTACTGACGGGTAAGGTTACGGTGGGCTATTGGGTTGCACCTCTGGGTGCCTCTCTGACCCACTAAGAAGACAGTCTGTGACGTATGGGTAGGAGTCAAGGATTAGGGTTAAGGGGTTAGGGGGCTAGGGCAGGTTTTAGGGGGCTTTTTGGCACATCCCAGAAGTCTCCATGGCCAAGTGGCCATGCGATTGGTGGGATGGCTCCAAAAATTTGCATGGTCGGCCCCTCTCACATGGCTGGCTAGGCCACTGGGCCAGCCCATCATTGCGCCCTGCGCAGGTGTAAATAAAATAAAATAAAATCAAATCAATGGAGGACAGAGGAGGAGAGGAGAGACATTTTGTTGCAAGAAAAAAACCCACTGCTACTGTGAAAAATCTGGCAGTTTATAAATTTCCGCGTGTTTCTGTTGCGCTTCTGTGTTTTTGGACCACGATTTCAAAAACAATATTGTGTTCGCCGCCCCATTTTGGATCCCCCGCCCGCACCGCATGGCATGGTGAGTCCGGCTGCACAGGATGGGGGGGAGGCGGGACCCCCCCTACAGACCAGAAACCCCCCCTCCTGTAGGTGCCCTGAGGCACGGCAGGCATTTTCCGCCTGCTTTTTGGCCCGGGAATAGGTGGGGGGAGAGTTTAAAAGTTTTTTCCTGTGCCGTCCGTGCCGCTTGAGCCGGCAGCAAGACTCGTGCCGTGCGGCTTGTTGCTGCTGCGAGCCTGCGGCGAGTCCCACCAGAACAGCCCAGGACGGAGGGGGGGAGGCCGGGACCCCCCCTCCAGACCAGATACCCCCCTCCGGTAGGTGCCCTGCGCCCTTAGTCAAGCAGGTATTTTTCCGCCTGCTTTTTGGCCCGGGAATGGGTAGGGGGAGAGTTTAAAAGTTTTTTCCTGTGCCGTCCGTGCCGCTTGCTTGCGCTTTAATTGTGGCGGCCGGTGGCGAGACTGGGCTTTTTGCTGGCTGCGAGCCTGCGGCGAGTCCCACCAGAGCAGCCCAGGATGGAGGGGGGGAGGCTGGGACCCCCCCTCCAGACCAGAAACCCCCCCCCTCCGGTAGGTGCCCTGAGGCACGGCAGGCATTTTTCGCCTGCTTTTTGGCCCGGTAATGGGTGGGGGAGAGTTTAAAAGTTTTTTCCTGTGCCGTCCGTGCCGCTTGAGCCGGCAGCGAGACTCGTGCCGTGCGGCTTGTTGCTGCTGCGAGCCTGCGGCGAGTCCCACCAGAGCAGCCCAGGAGGGAGGAGGGGGGGAGGCAGGGGACCTCCAGAAACCACCCCTCTGGTAGGTGCCCTGAGGCACGGCAGGCATATTTCCGCCTGCTTTTTGGCCGGGAACCGGGTTTTTTAACTTTTAAAACCTTTTTTCTGTGCCGCGTGGCATCGCGCGATCGCGCAATGCAAGTAACGAGCACGACAAATCAGACCAAAATTGTTCGTTCGTCGGTTCAAGCTCGAAGTCTGGCGGAGTAATTCCCGTTACCGTTTCCGTAGAGTAACGGAACCGAGTAACGGAAACGGAAACGGGAATACCGCTAAGTCGTGCCCATCTCTATTCAATTTGCTCAAGATTCTGAATGGCAGCATGGAAGAAAATGCAGCCATAACTTGAAACCTTCTATTTTCTGGAATGTCACATGGCATTGCTGTCATTTTTTAAAAAAATGCTTTCAGATTGTGTAAACCCCTATGGATTATTTGGCCCAGACCAGAGGAAGAGGAAATCTTAGGAGGGAGGGGGGCAGGATTCTAAATTCAATTTTGGAAAGAGAATGGGGATGCTGGGCTGGGCAGGAGCTGTTGATCCTGTTATCACCTCAGTTTCAGTAAGAGAAGTTCAGTATGTTTGTGCAGAAGGGCCATAGGAAGGGTAAATCCATTTTGCTAAATTACAGTATGTATCTATATCTCAATTTGTACTTCCTGTTAGGGCCTTAAAGAGTGAATACCAGGGGCTCTGCTCTCTTTGCTGTGGAATATAGATCTTCTGTTTTGCCCAGTGAATATGTCTGCAATTTTGTCCCTGACCTGGCATCATATTAGTGAATGGAAACCACAGGTGTGTGTGTGTGTGTGTGTGTGTGTGTGCTCTGGCCGCCTAAACACGGCCTGCTTCTTATCTCTCCTCCCGAGGCTGGGCTGAGGCTCGAGCCTGCTGCGTCCCTCGATGGCACCGACAAGGTGCGTGCTCTCTCCGTGCAGCTCGGCGTGAAAGGACCTCTGGACCAGCATCAGGTAGGAGACATCTCCACCCCCCATTAAAGAAACAAACCGAACTGAACCAATTTTTCTCGATTTGGTTCATTTTGTGTTAAATTTGCCCCTAGGGTTGTTATTCATTTCATTACATAATGAAACGAATAACGAATAACAAAATGAAAAAAATTCATTTCGTGCCCATCTCTGCTTTCAATAGTATTTTTTCCACATTAGTATGAAAACAGGAACATATTTTAAGAAATCCAATTACCTTCTGAGAAACTGGGGTGAGAAAATTGTGTCTATATACAATGTTGTATACAGTATATATTTCAATTTTTCCATACTTTCCTATTTTTTTAAAGTACAAAAAGTCTCCATTTGAAGGAAAGTTTTCTTAGGTGAATTTACTGCAAATATCTCCTTTCAAGAAAAGCTGTGGTGCATGTAATTCAGGGTAGGGAGAACTCCTGGGTTGAAAACATGGTAAATTATTGAGCAATATCTATTTGTGCTCCTTACTGCAGTTGCTTTTTTTTAATTGCTGTTGCCTATCACCAAAGGGAATGCTTTGTAACATGCGGCTGGTGAGATCAGCCTTTATTTCATGAACAGTGCAAGGTATGAGAAATGCATCTGATTTCCAAAGATATGTCATTTCTCTATTTTCTTGGCATCTGAAGTCACAACAGTGTGCGCCTGGTTTCAGGGTGCATTTGAAATGAAAGTTTACAACAGTGTTAGTTGTACACAGAGTATGAGTGGCTTAAATGTCACCAGGAGAGTGCTTTCTTTCAATCCCACCATCTTCACAGCTGTGTTTGGTGGGTAAACCTTCTCTCGCATTGTTCCCACAGACATTAGAACTCCCTCCCACAGGAGGCCATGCTAGCCCCATCTTTGTGGTCCTTGCACAAGCTCTCTCTTCAAGCATGCTGTAAAACACAGTGCCAGTGTCTGATACAGGATTTTGAAGTGTTTTTGAACTATAATTGTGCTGGTTGGGGTTTTGGAGGGAGTTGTTGCCTTTAAAAGTCACTTTTCCAAGTTTTGTTTTCACGTAGAGGTTAACAACCTTTTCCTCCCCAGTTAAAAAGAAAATACACTGAGCTGAGCCGAAAACCAGCATCCATTAAATAATGCTTCTGCATAACTTTGGACTCTGTTAAGAAATTGTGGGCAAAGTCATCCTCCGATCAAAAATCCTAAAATACTCCTATATCATTTATGGACAGTCAACCCAATTGTTTCCCAGTAGCACTTGATGCCATCTGAGCAGATGCATTTAAGTACATTTTTACTGCCCACCCAACACATTGGAGGGTGTTGGGCAAGGCATTTAAACTGCTGGCACATCATAGCATGTAGCTGTTCAGTTTCATTTTAGTTACGACAAACTGTGCAGGTGTGCACTACCTCATAATGATTTCATTTGGAATGTGTGTAAAATGCAGCCTTTAATATAACGTAAACAAGGTGTGGATTCCTTTTCTGGTCCTAGAAATCTATGCCAACATGATATCTATCAGAAGTAGGTTATGAAAGTCCTGCAAATATCAAAGTCTCAGGATGTGTCATCTTTGATCAACCCATCGTCACCTGATAACACCTAAGAATCAGTGGCTCAATACAAAGACACTTGTTTCTGTGTTTTGCTTGCTCCCCCACCCCCTTGACTGTGACATCACATGGATCTGCCCTTGGTCTTAGGTTTAAGCCCTGAAACCTGAGGCAAGAAAATGCTGCTGATCTGAAAATTCTCCTTATATCTCAGTGTCTATTCTGTCCTCACAACTCCAATGCTGTGCAATGATTTAGCTAGCAACAAGTCAGGGTTCAAAACCTGGGAGAATAATGGAGAAAGTGCTCCACTTGTACCCAGGGTTCTGTTTGTCACCAGCTTTTAATGTATCCCAGATATGTCCAGACTTTGGCCCTCCTGATGTTTTGGACCACAACT
>JAHTLZ010000015.1:17617189-17629365 GCA_023846285.1 Phrynocephalus versicolor
TGAGGTAGCATCCTGTTGCTAGGTGTATTCAGCCACGCCAGTTTTAATTTAACAGAGAATTAACTATTCTTCCATGTGGCAGGGCAAACAAGCCTTTACACCAGGGATTAAAACCGCAGGGAGAAATAGCTGGTGATTAGACATGTCAGCATTTTCCCTAAGGTGATCATTTTTAACAGATTTGAATTACTGACAGCAAGGGATATCTCTTGGCAGATGCTGAACCTATCTTGAATTGCGGAAGGATCAGGCAGCAGTCATAAAAACCAGATAGGAATGAGTCAACGTCTCCCTTAGAATCAGTTAATGAAATGTCAGGTGTGCACAGTATCAAGTCCCATAGGCCAACTCACTTGACCTTTTAACTTTGAGCTAAAGTTCAGAGAACCTTTATTTAGAAAGACCCACTAATTGGAGTGGAGGCTATCCCCCTTCATTACTTATGAGATTTATATAAAGTAAGAGTGTAGATGGGTTTTACAGAATGATAATTTGTGTGTGGAGGGGGGGAGCTGTTTCCCCTCATTTACAATCTACTGTCTATTATTTGGACAGACGAACCCACTGATATATAATAATTCAATAACAGAAAGCAAGTCTTACATTTAGGGGTATTCTTTTTGTACAGAAATGGAAAAACTCAAGGAAGGAGAAGGTGAGGGGAAAAACAGTCTCATCACTGCTTCTTTGTGAGGAGCTTACCACCATTTTATTTCACAAGAACAACAAAAGCACTAAAGGAAGGATAGTTTAAAAAATATATGGATTTTGAATTTTATGTTGTTAAAACAAAAGGTTAAGTTTTGGTAAGAAAGTATTCTATATTAGGGAAGAGTGGGGACTCAACTGGGTCTGCATTTATAAGTGGAATTATTCAATTTGCTCAAGATTCTGAATGGCAGCATGGAAGAAAATGCAGCCATAACTTGAAACCTTCTATTTTCTGGAATGTCACATGGCATTGCTGTCATTTTTTAAAAAATGCTTTCAGATTGTGTAAACCCCTATGGATTATTTGGCCCAGACCAGAGGAGGAGGAAATCTTTGGAGGGAGGGGGGCAGGATTCTAAATTCAATTTTGGGAAGAGAATGGGGATGCTGGGCTGGGCAGGAGCTGTTGATCCTGTTATCACCTCAGTTTCAGTAATAGAAATTCAGTATGTTTGTGCAGAAGGGCCATAGGAAGGGTAAATCCATTTTGTTAAATTACAGTATGTATTTATATCTCAATTTTTACTTCCTGTTAGGGCCTTAAAGAGTGAATACCAGGGCTCTGCTCCCTTTGCTGTAGAATATAGATCTTCTGTTTTGCCCAGTGAATATGTCTGCAATTTTGTCCCTGACCTGGCATAGTATTAGTGAATGGAAATCACAGGTGTGTGTGTGTGTGCGTGTGTGCGTGCGCACACTCTCTCTCTCTCTCACACACACACACATTTTCAAATCTTTGTAAATTTACCTATGCTTGCAGAAACCACTAGGTAGGTTTATTTACAAAAATTACATTTTTGCAAAATAAATAAATAAATAAATAAATAAATAAATAAATAAATAAATAAATAAATAAATAAATAAATAATCATGTGAGGAAAACAGCCCTATAGAATCCAAAACTGATACTATTGCACACACTAAGCAAAATGTGTGGAACACTTTTATGTTTTATGGAGAAATAAATGTGTGCATTTCTGTAATGTGCACTGAACGCATATATCCAAGAAAAATGTATGTAGAAGAAAGCAGAATGTTATATGCTTTCAATTAGAGATGGGCACGAATCAAAAAAATGGTTTTTCGTTTCATTTCATTTCATTTCGTTAAGGAGTTTGGTTTGGTTTGATTTGGTTTGGTTCATTTTTTGCAATTTTTTGCAAAAAGCTTGTTTCATTGTTTCATTAATTCATTATTTGTTTTTATCCGCTTTTTCCACAGTGCCCACTGTGCAGCCCCTGGGGCATGGTCAGAGCTGGGAGGTGCCTATAAATGGGCATGGGAGGAATAAAGAGGGGGAGTGGCATCGGAGCCGCACTGCTCTGGCCATCTAAGCATGGCCTCCTTCTTATCACTCCTCCCGATTGGCCCTGTGAGAACGGGCCACAGGAGGGAGGCGCAAGGGGGGCAGCTTCGAAGCCACGCTGCTCTGGCCACCTAAACACGGCCTGCTTCTTATCTCTCCTCCCGAGGCTGGGCTGAGGCTCCAGCCCGCTGCGTCCCTCGATGGCACCGACAGGGTGCGTGCTCCCTCCATGCAGCTCGGCGTGAAAGGATGTCCGGACCACCATCAGGTAGTAGACATCTCCACCCCCCCATTAAAGAAATGAAACGAACTGAACCAATTTTTCTCAGTTTGGTTCATTTTGTGTTAAATTTGCCCCTAGGGTTGTTATTCATTTCATTACATAATGAAACGAATAACGAATAACAAAATGAAAAAAATCATTTCATGCCCATCTCTTCTTTCAATAGTATTGTTTTTTCCACATTAGTATGAAAACAGGAACATATTTTAAGAAATCCAATTATCTTCTGAGAAACTGGGGTGAGAAAATTGTGTCTATATACAGTGTTGCATACAGTATATATTTCAATTTTTCCATACTTTCCTATTTTTTTAAAGTACAAAAAGTCTCCATTTGAAGGAAACTTTTCTTAGGTGAATCTACTGCAAATATCTCCTTTCAAAAAAGCTGTGGTACATGTAATTCAGGGTAGGGAGAACTCCTGGGTTGAAAACATGGTAAATTATTGAGCAATATCTATTTGTGCTCCTTACTGCAGTTGCTTTTTTTTAATTGCTGTTGCCTATCACCAAAGGGAATGCTTTGTAACATGCTGCTGGTGAGATCAGCCTTTATTTCATGAACAGTGCAAGGCATGAGAAATGCATCTGATTTCCAAAGATATGTCATTTCTCTATTTTCTTGGCATCTGAAGTCACAACAGTGTGCGCCTGGTTTCAGGGTGCATTTGAAATGAAAGTTTACAACAGTGTTAGTTGTACACAGAGTATGAGTGGCTTAAATGTCACCAGGAGAGTGCTTTCTTTCAATCCCACCATCTTCACAGCTGTGTTTGGTGGGTAAACCTTCTCTCACATTGTTCCCACAGACATTAGAACTCCCTCCCACAGGAGACCATGCTAGCCCCATCTTTGTGGTCCTTGCACAAGCTCTCTCTTCAAGCATGCTGTAAAACACAGTGCCAGTGTCTGATACAGGATTTTGAAGTGTTTTTGAACTATAATTGTGCTGGTTGGGTATTTTGGAGGGAGTTGTTGCCTTCAAAAGTCACTTTTCCAAGTTTTGTTTTCACGTAGAGGTTAACAACCTTTTCCTCCCCAGTTAAAAAGAAAATACACTGAGCTGAGCCGAAAACCAGCATCCATTAAATAATGCTTCTGCATAACTTGGGACTCTGTTAAGAAATTGTGGGCAAAGTCATCCTCCGATCATAAATCCTAAAATACTCCTATATCATTTATGGACAGTCAACCCAATTGTTTCCCAGTAGCACTTGATGCCATCTGAGCAGATGTATTTAAATACATTTTTACTGCCCACCCAACACATTGGAGGGTGTTGGGCAAGGCATTTAAACTGCTGGCACATCATAGCATGTAGCTGTTCAGTTTCATTCTAGTTACGACAAACTGTGCAGGTGTGCACTACCTCATAATGATTTCATTTGGAATGTGTGTAAAATGCAACCTTTAATATAACGTAAACAAGGTGTGGATTCCTTTTCTGGTCCTAGAAATCTATGCCAAAATGATATCTATCACAAGTAGGGTATGAAAGGCTTGCAAATATCAAAGTCTCAGGATGTGTCATCTTTGATCAATCCATTGTCACCTGATAACACCTAAGAATCAGTGGCTCAATACAAAGACACTTGTTTCTGTGTTTTGCTTGCTCCCCCCCCCCTTGACTGTGACATCACATGGATCTGCCCTTGGTCTTAGGTTTAAGCCCTGAAACCTGAGGCAAGAAAATGCTGCTGATCTGAGAATTCTCCTTATATCTCAGTGTCTATTCTGTAATCACAACTCCAATGTTGTGCAATAATTTAGCTACCAACAAGTCAGAGTTCAAAACCTGGGAGAATAATGGAGAAAGTGCTCCACTTGTACCCAGGGTTCTGTTTGTCACCAGCTTTTAGTGTATTCCAGATATGTCCAGACTTTGGCCCTCCTGATGTTTTGGACCACAACTCCCAGAACTCTAAGCTTAGACTGCCAATGGGAAAGCATTGTGGGAGCTGTAGTCCAAAACATCTGGAGGGACGAAGTTTGGGCATGCCTGGCTCTGCTCAGGCGGATTGCAAATGAAACTGAAACTAGGGAACTAGGTGGCCTTTTCATGTCTCTAAGCATTTAGTGCCCAATGATCTGTAGTTTTTCTAAATATCTAGATACTGGGTTCCTTAACATGTTTACCATGGCTACTTGATCATGGTTTTTCCACTGTCAAGCTTTTATTGGTGTGGTTTTGGCTGTATTCTTTGTACCTTTTGTAAGACACTCCAATTACTGGACTATTATCTGAAATATGTAAGTTCTTTTGATTCTCAAGTCTCTAGACAAAGCTGGGTCTTACAAATATGTGTTTTTGTTTCTGAGCCTTTCACTAAATAATACTGTCTGAGACAGCAGAACAAGACACACTAGCCTGTCCACCTGTGTTTTGTGTTTGCCTCTCAGTGTCAGTCTCTTTGTAAATGAGAATTGGTTCTCCAGTCTGAAAACAAAATCTGAGACCCAGGAACAATCACATGACCCGAGGGTTGGCTCCAATTGTTTGCCTTATTTGAAGTTGCTGGCAGATTTTGCCATGGAACTTTACAAAAGCTGCCAGAGACGCGTGGGGCTGGCTAGCTGAGCTCTATAGAGGCCTTCATGAAAACCCATTTTGTGCTGGTTTTACAAATAATGAGTACTAGTTAGTAAACTTGTCTGAGAATGCCGCTGAGGTAAGAAAATGTGCAAATACTGCTTTTTATTGTCTTGGATTGAGTTGCAGTTAAAAACTGAAAGACCCACATGCTGCATTTAGTTTTAGCATGGTAAGAAACCTTCATGCTGAATGACAGCTGCAGTAGAATTTATTGTAGTCCTCAGGGGAACAGACATCAAGCTGCATTGGTCAAGTTACAGGAAATTTACAATGCAATGGTGGGAAAGGCTAGCTTTACAAAAGCAGAGAATGATAAGGAAGAGTAAATGGGTAGCTGGCTTCCAATTAAGAACAAGGGACTGTGAGCTCATTCACCGTGCTTCTGTTTTATTCCTGGCCAGAAAACCAGGGTGAGGTTGAGGTCATTGAGGTTCTGACATCATTCTGAGTTACCAAGGTGAAAGCTGTGCAGAGATGATAATTGGTGCTATGATACCTTTCCATATATTATTCTACCTGCTCCTAATATCTGCTTCATGAGAAGATAAGTCCAAACACCTGCCCTAATTAGCTTTTATCCAGCTTCTCTTAGAGCTGCTGTCCTGCCTGTCCAGATCAGTGGAGGATTTGGCTGGCTATCAAAGATCCTAGCAGTGTTGGAAATGGAAATTGGACAGCACTTGTAGCAGCAGCAGCAGCAAATATATTTTTAATTCCCCTGTATTACTCAATGGAAGACTAGGAGTTAGAATTCCCACTGTATTGAAAAATCCAATAAGAATGGAATTGGAAGGAGCCATTGTTTCAACCCTCTGCTCAAGGCAGGAATACATATCAAAGGAGATGTGACAGATGGTCATCCAATTTTCTCTTGGATTCCTCTAATGTTGGAGCATGCACCACTCCTTAGATGTTTTTTCCGCTATCTTACTCCTCTAACAGTGAAGACACTTTTCCTGACATTCAGCCTAAACCTGGCTTCCCATAGCTTGAGCCATTATTATGTGTCCTCTGGGATGATCAAGAACAGATCCAGCCCCTATGCTGTATGACTCCCTTTCAAGTAATTGAAAGGTCAATTACTTGACCAGTCTTTCCTTGGTCAATGTTGCTTCATACAATGTCAATGTATGAAGAGGGTGTATTGACCTCTCCAGCCTTAAACAATTCCTGTACAATGATAAAGATTGTTAGTCTTATTTATAGGCTACTTGGACCACTGTAAATGACAAAATTTGGATGTTATTAAAGATCCAGATGTTGTGTATACTAAAAATATTTCTGCATCAGAAACTGAAAGCTTATCAACTTCACTCTGCTTGAACTTCAGTCTAACTATAAAGAAGAACAGAAAATGGCTCCAAAGTCGGTGTTGTTTAATGTTTAGAGTTCTGGGTCCTAATCCTCAATGAGGCACAAAACTCACTGAACAACTTTCAGCCAGTCACAATCCCTCAACTTCACTAGTTTCACAGGGTTGTTTGAGGAGGAAGCAGAGGAGAAAAATGATATGTATATTCCCTTGAGTTGGTTGTAGGAACGATAGGATTTAAGCATAATCAATAATTGTATAAATAATGTCTTGGCAGTATTAAACATGGCTGGGTTGGTGGAAAGAAACTCAACCAGAAAATTATCCCTTGTAAATAAATCTTGGTACTGGAACCCTCAGAGTCCATCTGTGTGAGAGTTTTCACAATAACGAGAAAATAGCCAGAAGTCACCAGCAGCTACAAAGCAGAGGGACATTTCAAAGGAAATATCTGATACAGGCTTATTTTCCTTATGTGTGAATTAGTACTATCAACACAGAGTCCACTTATTGTAAATGAGATGAGGAACTGTGGCTTAAGGGAGCACAGAATCTTTACAATGAAGTCAGTGCACTATGGAAATAGAGAAGAGAATGGGTGAGGATGGGGCATTCAACCCTGACACCCATATTTAGCTCAATAAATTGTGGATTATGAAGCTTTGGGCTACAGTCAGATCTGAACCACAATCTATTATTTTCTTTGGTTTGGTGTAAAAAGGATCATTATCCTCCTCACCAACTTTAAAACCTGGTTAAATTGCATGCTTATGTTCATAAACTTCTTTAGCCATAAAATGAATATGGGTCCCTTATGGTTTTTCTGATAGCAAAGGCTTAATGGTGATTAATGGCACTAGCTGTATAAAAAGGAATGGAAACTTGATGCATACACCTAGCAGAAAGGGGCAGAATGTTGACACTAGTGTTGTTTTCACCAAGCAAGCAAACTAACACTGGTCTTGATCTTTTGGATCTGTGAGGTTGGAAGCATACAGATTCCTGTGCAAAGCCAGATAGGAGGATTATCTTCCAAGTATCTTTAACCCTTGCACAACTTGCCACTTATCCCAGCTTTTTCTTCATTTCCTAACTAGAGAAGGCCACTGTGCAGGATGACTCCTAAGAATTTTTCTATTTTCCTTAGCATGGTGACCTTTTTGACACACCACCACAATGTGCTGGAGTGATACTAAACTAAGAGCATTGTGAAGGAAGCTAAATGGTGTCCAGACCGCCAACAGAGTAACTCTTCTTGCCACTTGCAGTGGCACAGAAAAATAGCGAAATCCCTTGGGGGGGGGAGAAGAAATCTGTACTGCAACTGCATCTGAGGGTAAGTGTGAATTCTGAGAAGTTGAAGAACTTCCAATTCCCTTGGATAAATGCGGTGGAAGGATCCTCCCAATCTGGTCATCCTACAAAAAAGGCATAGTTTGAACAGTCATTCATGCAGAGCTATGATATGTAAACAAAATATTTCAGGTTCAACACATGGTAACCCCTGATAGTATTGAGAAGGACTGTTGTTTCATCCCAGACTGTGTTGACATTAGATGTAAGTTCACTATAGAGTGTAAATAATGCTGTACTAGATGAACTAATGTTCCTTATGGTGTGAATGTGCTGTCGTGTTGCTGTTATGCTTGCATGTACACATCTGGCCATATCTGAGTATTTGGATCTGCTTGGGGATGAGGGACAAAGCCAAAAGGAAAAGCAAAGAATGCTGTTTGCATACCACCCCAAAGAGCTTAAAGCACTCTCTGTGTGGTTTACAATTTCCACTGGGCTACATTTTGCCACCCTCCACACAAACAGACTTACTGACTTTGAATGGATGGACCGAGTGTTGAGTCAACCCCAAGGCAGGTAGCCCAGTAGAGTCTTTGATGCAGTATTGCAGTTTAACTACTTTGGAAACTTTGAAAAACCAGGGTTCCTGATTTTTGGAAGTGAATCTTACTTTGAGATCCCTCTCTGGTTCAGATTTAATTTTCTACATGCACAGAGTTAGGAGGGAGAGTATGGGGAAAGGGTGCTTAACCCTTCATACATTTGTTTTAACCTCTCAGTAGAATGCATACTGTGTCCAACTGCTCCTTTTTTGCAACTAAGTAGGTAAGGAGTATAGAGACAGGGCTGCAATGCACAGTCCTAGCTTCCTCTGTTCATTGAGTTTGAATTTTATGTTTGAGGCATATTAAAGAAATAGAAAACCTGCTGCTTATAGATTTACAAAGACATGATGGTGGCTGAAATGCCAGTTTCTGGGTTTTTTTTTCCCTTCTACAGTGCACGTTCACCCTGCCTTGTATTGTTATTTTCATTGGTTAATAGAATTTCCCTCATGCTCTATTTCCTCACATAAAGGGAATTAGCACATTTTGGAAATGATGCAAGAGTAATTTTATGTTGATCATACTTGACCATGACTACATGATAGGTATCTAAATAGTCACCAGATGACACATCTACCTCCCATACATTGTGGCATCATTTGATGTGCAGAAGCAAAGACAGCAGAAACAGTTTTGCTTACTATTTTCCTTGTTACCATGGTTACTCTATTCAGTTTCTGTATTGCACTTGCTCGTAGGGAGAGAAATTTTGGCCACTTCACATTCAGTCCCATCTCTTTACCCACAAATGCTAGAAATCCACTTCTCTTTAAAATTGAAGCTAGTATTCTCAAACTTCTATTAGGAATTCATCAATCACAAAAGGACCCTCAGGAAGAATATATGACAATTAATCTCTGATACAAAAGATAAATCAAAGTTTTGAATTATTTCATCGGGATCCTTCCTATCCCATATAGAAAAAAGATTAGATTGTATAAGACATGCAAATAAATAGTAGTAGAAGGGATAGTGCAGGAGCCCCATGGTGCAGTGGTTAAATGCCTGTACTGCAGGTAAAACTGTGCTCATGACCTGGGGTTCAATCCCAGGTAGCTGGCTCATGGTTGACTCAGCCTTCCATCCTTCCGAGGACAGTAAAACGAGTACTTAGCTGGGGGGGGGCAATATGTAGCCTGCATACTGTAATTTAAAAAAAACTGTAAACCGCCCAGAGACTACTTGAAGTGGTATGGGGTGGTATATAAGCAGAACACTTTGCTTTGTGCTTTAGTATGTTTCTTACATTTGTGTTGTAGCATTCCTTTGGGTACTTTGGTTATAGGTTACCTTTCATCTGAAATATAGTAAGGGGGTGGGGATAGTGTTCTTCTCTGGCATCTACTCTTCCAACTCTACTAGGCATTGCCATTAAAATGATATGCATAAATTGTATCCCCAGGTGAAGACCAATACACAGGGCTGGCTGTACTATTAGGCAGCTGATTTGCTTTGTCTTAAAACAATAGCTCATATTTACAATGCTAAAATGATAGCTCTTATTATTTATGGCTTTATTGTACAGTGGTACCTTGTATAACGGCATTAATTTGTTCCAAATGAAATTATGTTAAGCAAATTTTCCTTTATACAAATTCCCATAGGAATTGCATTGAAAATCGAGTAATCCCATTTTTATGTTGTACGGATTCTCCCCATAGGCAATTATGTTAAGCAAATTTCCCCTATCTCCGCAATTTTTTATGTTGTACAGATTTTATGTTACACAAACTGTTTGTTATACAAGGATCCACTGTATTTATACTGCTGGAGGTGGAGAGAGCAGCATGTAGGACGTTTTGTCTCAGGTGTGGAGTGAGGGCAGGGGAGTTTAATTTGCTTTACATCTGCATTTTGACTTGAGCCAGGGGCACCTTTGCTCATCCACCTCTGTAAAGGTCATATCTAGGGCCAACTTCTATGAAAAGCTGCAGACTTAAATTATTATCTATCACCACTTTCCCCTACTCAATTCAAGATGAATGGACCCCATGTTTTCTAACAGATGGGAGGAATTCTCATGAGAATTATTCTCCTTCCCTGGACCTGGAAGGTACAATAGTCATAACACACACACTTTCAGATAGAAAAATAGATGCCAAGCCTAGTGACCTGCTTTCCTCTTCCAAGCAGAGGGCAATGGTCAGGCCAAACCATTTCTGAGACAGACTTAATCTTTGTTGCATCTTAAGAGGAAGAGAAGATACAACACACTCAGGCAAAAGGTAATGCAAGGCAGAAAAATGACAGGCGCCGGTCTCTGGCTACAAACTAACAATTGCAAAAATCACATAAGGAACAAGAAAACACAGCAATACCTCAGATAACGAATGCCCCTGATAATGAATTTTTTGGATAACAAATTGAAATTTCTGGGTATAGGTTGCCTCAGATAATGAATGGTCCCTATTGGCTACCTTGGATAAAAAATGTTTCAAAATGTCTTGCAAAAAAATTGTACCCATGATAGATTGCAGCCCCTGTAGTTTGTGGAGGGGAGGGAGGAGTTAAAACATTTTTTCATAGTGGTTTTTGGCCAATTTGAACATGTTTTGCTGAAGGATTTGGACTTGGGCAGGTAGGGAGCTAGCTTTTATTAATCTTTGCACTACTTTTATTTGCAATATGGGCGGGAAAAGGCTGGGCTAGGCTTGATGGTTAATTTCTTCATGTTTGTAAGCGTTCTCCATTGCTTTGGATGCAAAAACATGCTGCATTTTACTTGCTGCTTGTTTCTCTGTTTGGAATTATTTCCCCTTGGCACTTTGGGTGGGAAAAAGGCTGAGCTAGGCTTGGTGGTATCATTTCTCTGTGTTTGCATTGCACTGTGGGTGGGTGTGTTGGGGGGTGGGGTATTCAAGCACTGCACGCCTTTAAAGTGCACTTTATAAAGATGTCTGGGAAAAAACCCCAGCTTTTGGGGTTTTTTTTAGACCTCCAGGATGGATTAATCGGTTCCCATTCATTTAAATGGGAAACTGCGTTTCAGATAACAACTTTCTTTTTCTTTTTTCCTCATTGTATCTCACCTCCTACTGTTCTGGAGATCAGCTTTTCCTAATGGCCAGATGGAGAGATGAAGTATCTAAGAGACAGCAAAGGAAGTCCTTGCTAGATTCTTAAAAACCCCTCTATCAGCCTGAATGGTTGATGTCTGTGAGTCATCATTAGCTGCACTATTCTCACAACCTGTAACTGATTTTAGAAGTAGAGGAGCCTTTCTTTAGGCTAAAAGTAAACAATGCCAATATTAAAGTGCAGTTTCATTTTAGTAATGAAGCTTATCTGAGATGCAAATGTAAGCAACAGCCAAAGACACATTCTAGCCAGAAGCAAGTGAAACCTGATTGGTCCAGAAAGCAACACGTGACTGTTTTCCCATGCTATGAGCAGTCTGAGAGAGGAGGAAGAAGATACTTTTTCTTTTTGGGTGGATTTTATGGCTGGAGCTCTCAGCAACAGAAAAGCTGGAGAAGGTATTCAATTGATCGAATGAACCTACAGGTTTTTTTTGAAAGTCTCTTGGCTCCTGCAATAGATGAGCTGCTGTTGTTCTACAGGGGAGAGCCAACAATGGAGGT
Organism: Phrynocephalus versicolor; assembly: GCA_023846285.1. Lineage (NCBI taxonomy): Eukaryota > Metazoa > Chordata > Lepidosauria > Squamata > Agamidae > Phrynocephalus > Phrynocephalus versicolor. The sequence goes on from JAHTLZ010000015.1 coordinate 17,628,876, forward strand.
TGTAAATTAACCCGATTTCAGAAGCTGGGGCCCTAGAATTCCTTACACAAGCTACCTTTCCAAGGGTGCTTGCAAGCCTAAAACAGATGCATTAGGAATTTAGCACTGCTGTCTAATGACACAGATGAATCTGCTGTCACAACACCAGGCAAACAGAATAAAATAATATAAAATAAGGCTGATGAGAGAGAGACCTTTAGGGATTAAGAGCTGTGTGAGCAAGAAAATTGAACTTTTGAGATGCTATGTTCCACTGAACCACTTTCTGACTCACTTCTAGTTTCAAAGCAATGCCTGAAGGAAGTTTTACTTAGAATTCAGTGTATTAATCTACTTTTGATGGGAAACAGTATATAGTCAGTAAGGTGTTGCATTAGGACTCTGAAACAGGAAACTTGGGGGAAAGGCCTTTCTTCTACTTCTTTCATACCATAAAAACCTGACTTCTTCTTCTTCTTCTTCTTCTTCTTCTTCTTCTTCTTCTTCTTCT
>JAHTLZ010000015.1:17638238-17658522 GCA_023846285.1 Phrynocephalus versicolor
TAATAATAATAATAATAATAATAATAATAATAATAATAATAATAATAATAATAATAATAATAATAATAATAATAATAATAATAATAGAGCCTAAAACAAAAAAAGCAAAACAAAAAAGCAAGTTGTGGGTATCATAACAACATATACTTTACAAAATGTACTGAAGCTTGACTGACTAAAATAACCTTCTTCACCCACACAGAATGGCATAACGTTAACCCGGGGTCTTCACCATTTTCCTTTCATCAAATCATTGATTCTTTTTGTATTGTTTTTAAGTGTTCAGACATATTGGGTAATTTATCACAAAGAGGTATAAGATACAGTAGGCTACAAAAAATAATTGAATTTTGTAGAAATTCTCCGAGGGAGTTGAAGAAAAATCTATAAGTAACATTAAATATTATAGTTTGCCAAGACATTATGCCTTCTATCTAAGATAAAATTATTGCCAAAAACATTTAAAATATTGTTGTTTAACTTTTAAGTGAGTGAGATATCTGACTGCATAGCCTGAGGTTGGGGGTTCAGTTCTTCTCGTTGCATCACAGAAGCCTGTCTGGCCTTGGGCAAGCTGGACAGTCCCAGAAGAAAGGGTGGTAAACCTCTTTCTCTCCCCAGAAAACCCTGAAAGCGGTCCATATAACTCAGAACTGACGTGATGGGACTCAATTATTATTAAGATATAATTCTAGACTTAGCAAACCTGAGAGTACTCAGCTGGAAGCTTTGGACTGCCACAGTGCAGGGCAGGGCTCTTTTGCCTGCATGCCTGGGTGGCATCACGTGTGTGCAGTGCAGCCTATGGGCTGTTGGCAGGGGTGTTAGTTTTATAAGGCCATGTGGTGAGATGCCTCTTTCTGGACCCAGCCGTCTTCCCACCCTCCCTCCCAATAAGAAAGAGAATGAGATCAGCTGATCGCGTAAGAGCCGGATGGGAATTTTTGGCTGCCACTCAGGCTGGACCAGAGTGGCAGTAATTTTTTGCCCATCCCACTCTCTTTAAGGCCAAAGGGAGGTTTATAACCGGTCACAATTAGCAGGTAGTGCAAGCAGTAAATTTAAGTCACATGAAATGTATTGAACAATATTCTCTAGTGAGCTGGTAGCTCTCAATATGAATTAGGAAATGGAGTAGGACAGGCATGTCCAAACTTTGGCCCTCCTGATGTTTTGTACCATGACTCCCAGAATTCTAAGGTTAGATTGCCAATGACAAAGGACTGTGAGAGTTGTGGTCCAAAACATCTGGAGGGCCGAAGTTTGGACATGGCTGGAATAGGAAATTAGGAACATTAGAAATGGGTTCAAAGATTAGGAATGAGGTCTGTCCAGGCCACAGGTTTTGGAAGGGCGCTGAACAGGTGGGCAGCACCCTTCTGATAATATTAGGAATTATTAACTGATCTGCTTGCACTACATTCAGGCCCTCTTGTTTAAGGGCTGTTTAACAGTAGAATTGAGTGAATTTCATGTCAATAAATTGTGGCCCAATTTTAATCCCACAAACATGTCTCGACTCTTTATTTCTGGGCTGGGTGGGCCAAGTTGACTCAGCCATTACTATTGCTAATGTTTCCACTTGCAGTATAAAACAGGGAGCTCGTTGCGTATCTAGTAAATGCAAAAATTTAGTAACTATATCCCGACATACACAGCCAGGAAGAAAAACAAAGTGACATCTTGAAGTGCAACTCCAAGACTAGTCCTGGAATGCATAATCCAACAGGAATAAGACAAACTGATAATTCCCAAACCATTCATCTCACTTTTGAGGCCCAAACTCCAGTTCTTTCTATTGATTTCAAGCTCATGAAACACTTTCCCTACACATTCCAAAGCTTCCAATCTTTTTATTGCACTTTCTGTGCTTCTGAAACGTTTTGCACTTTTAGTAATTTCCTGCCCACTATTTGCATAGCTGCTTAGGGGAATCTTCACAGTGACCTGAATATAGGGACCAAGAATGTCCTGATCAGATTATCATTACTCATTATTAATTTCTAAATAAGTCACTCCTGTACCAATTGATTTTATTTTTCTGATGGGCCATGGAAATGCTACCTGTGCTCAATCTGCTTGCAAGCAGCAGCAGCAGCAATTCAGGTGGATATTCTAATGCACACAGAGAAAAGAGAGTACAACCATTACAATAGACCATATTGGGTACCCAGATGATCTTGGGCTAAAACTCCTAGAAGCTTTTACTAGTAGCTGTGCTGGCCAGAATTTCAGGGAATTGCAGTTCATCTAGGGACACAAGGTTGGGCACCACTGCACTAGAGAACACGACTATACTAGTGCAAAATGGGGGCAGGTGCCATATGTGGTAATAACAGCCACACAGTGGCACTGTGCTTTGAATCAGTAGCAAGGGCATTTCTGCCTGCTTTGGCTGCCTTACAAAGATTTCTTCCATAACCACAGCCACCACCAAAATGCAGCCTCTGAGATCCTTGCAGACTGGAAGTGAGTTTCCACCATTCTTTACAGGGTGCATTGTGTAGATAACCATCTGGAGCCATCAGGCCCCAACTGTTGTTTCACTCAGTGGACCTTATGGAATAGTTGTCTCACCCGATCCCTGCTCATCTAGTTGTGACTTGGTTCAGAAGTGCTCTGTAGATCCAAGCCCTTTCTATATTGGTGCCACAGTTTGTGGAATGTTGAAAAACTACCATGTTCAGTGTCTTGGAATAATGGAAGACAAGGGTAACCAAGAAATATTTACTGTTCTTTGCCTTTGGCCAGAACTCAGTACTTAGACCTGCTTTGCTGTTTTATAGTTTCACTTGATGGTTTCGTTTTATGACTTCCTATCAATTACTGCCTGGATCCAGAGTTCGTATGAACTGAACACTGCTCCTACTAGTGGAAGATGGAACTACTACTTCCTTCTGCAACCTCCTGTGTCCCTTGAAGAACTGGTCAGTGATATTTTGAAACATTCCAGAATAGTATGGGTCCAGAAAGTGGCACAGGGGGCTAGAAAGGGAATCAACCAACCTCTTACCTTTCTGCCAACACGAGTCATCCATGGATCTCAGGCTCCCCTGGAAACTGAAGGGACTTCTCAGTCTCCAATCCAACAACAAGTATTTTGTGTCTGTTATATGTACAGTATATTGTTGCAAACCACATTAAACACTTGTTTTGGGGAGGGGAACGATACATGACTAAAAAATAATAACAAAACATTATCCTTAATCTGCTTTTATCTGCTGAAAAGTCTGCGCCTCAAACAATTGCTAAATACCTGTCTGTCCAATGGCCGAGTGTTTGACTGCGCCTGTGCTAACAGTATTGTTTTTCCTCAACCAGAGAAGCTTTGATGACTCAAGCTAACAACCATCACACAAAGATTAAAAAATAAATCTGCTCAATCCCTTGCTCACTGCTTCTTCGCAGGTCTGGTAGCCATATTTATTTAAAAAAATAAGGGAAGAGAGAATTAAGAGCAATCAGATTCTATGATAATTGATTGCAATCTGATTTAGAAAAAAACAAGATACAGAAGAGCAAGCCAGAAAACCATTTATTATGTCTAGCAATGCTGCACCATTCTTAGATGGATCATTTACTACAGTAAATGATGCCAAAGCAGTGTACTGTTTGCATCCAAACTACACAATTGCTTTTTTAAAAAAGCATTTTTTTTAAAAAAAAGTCCTTTGCAGGCTCCACTTTGCTTCTTTCTAGTCTAGCAAATCACATCATTAGTCTTTGTTTGTGTTCACCTCCTGCAGATTTATCTCACTTTTGTCTTCTGGTAGGGATCTCTCAGTTGGCATGAAGTAGCAAAATAATCATTTGGAAAGAAGCTGTATAAACATGTAATGTATGGATATGGTTGCCATAGTTTAATAAGCATATTGATCAGGGGTTAGCAATTCCATCAGAAGCTACCGTGCAGTGAAAGCAAAAGCCCATGTTGCCAATTATACATCAATGTATCATGTATTTTGGGCATTAGAATGTGTTGCCTTATCTGGAATTGATCAAATATAATTAGGGCTGCCAACAATGCTTACTTCCTTTAAGCCTGGATCAATTTCAATCTTTCAATGTCTGCTGTTCAGCAAAGGTGTCACCCAGAGAAGCAACTATGATCAAGACCAAGATTTAGTAAAAGTGACCATTCATTATTTATATCTATGTCCCCCGTGTTTTCGTCCTTGTTGTTACATATTTGTGAAAAACCTAGTAATTACTCCCAGGATGGTGAACTACTGAAACTCTTTTCATGTAGTTCAGATCAACTCATATTAAATCTGAATTAACCATTTAAAATGCAGCTAACTAGGTAGAACATGTACAGCTATGCTCTTAGCCATTTCCCCCTCTTTCTTTGTAATGCCTGGGGCATGGGCAGCAGCTCGGATATCTGCAAGGGGGTCAGGACCAGGGTGTCCCAGAAGCCAAGAATGTGGTTAGCCAGTCCGAGTTCAAGATTCACAGAGAGGGCCGACAGCCAGTCCAAGTTCAAGGCTAACACAAACAGTCCTGCAGGGAGGGGGAATGCCAAACAGGAAAACCTACAGAGTAGCAGAGTTTCAGGAAAGCTCAAGATAGCAGAGTCCAAGGTCTCATGTTGGTGAGGCAAGGAACGGGGAGTGCCAGCTGCTAAATTTATGCCAGTAGCAGGCCCACCAGCTGCCTGAGCCTGAGTGGGTCCTGACTGCAAAAAGGCTCCATATTTGCAGGTGTCATACAGCCCTGATCCTGACATTCTTTTACTCTCACAAATATCCCCATATCTATTAATTCATTATGCAAGAACTTTGAAAATAATACAGTAATAACGATAATGTTCATTTGTCAGGAATAAATCCTGCCAGATTAATTTTATTTCATGTTTTGATTGGGTAACCTTCCTAACAGACAGAGAGAATGTTGCAGAAATAATATATCTTGTCTTCATCAAAGCCTTTGACAAGGGCCCCATGATATTCTGATTAACATGCTTACTACGTGTGGGCAGGATAGAACAATTGTCAGGACTCAGGGGGATACATGGTTACAGAATCATACGTACTCAGAGAGCAGTTGCCACCAGCAGCCACCAGTCCAAAGGTGCAATAATCCCCCAAAGAGGTATGCCCAAACTCTATATGGACCTAGCTGGCATCTCCCACATAGTGCTGTATAGGGTAAGGAGAAGAGAAAGGCTGCCCTTCTTTGGATTAGGAGGGACATAAGAAGAGCCATGCTGGATCAGGCCAGAGGCCCATCTAGTCCAGCTTCCTGTATCTCACAGTGGCCCCACCAAATGCCTCTGGGAGCACACAAGACTAGATATCTATCTCCTGATACCATTCCTCTGCATCTGGCCATTGAAGTACCCCGGTTTTAAGCCTGGAGATGATAACATCTCTATCATGGTTTGTAACTTGTGATTGACTTTTCCTCCAGGAATCTGTCCAATCCCCTTTTGAAGGCATCCAGGCCAGATGCCATCACCACATCCTGTGGCAGGGAGGGTAAAAAAAAATTCTTTTGTCTATTCTCGCTCTCCCAACCCTCAGTTTGAGTGGATGTCCCCTAGTTCTGGTATTTTGTGAGAGGGAGAAGAACTTCCCTCTATCCACTTTACTCATGCCCTGCATTATTTTGTACGTCTCAATCATATCCCTCCTCAGACACCTTTTTTCCAGACTAAAGAGGCCCAAATGTTTTAGCCTTTCCTCATAAGGGGAAGTCCCCCAGCCCAGTAATCCTTTTTTTCACTCTCTTCTGCACCTTTTCCAGTTCTACTATGTCTTTTTTGAGATGCGGTGACCAGAATTGTACATGACCATGGGGCTTCTCCAGTGAGACAGCTTGTTCTCTGCCAGCAATAATCTTGCTGCTGGTTCTCAAGCTTCTTGACTTCTCAATGCCTTGACTGATCCCAACAGAGCAGGATGGCTTCCTCTGCTGGCCTGATCTGTTCAACCCAGTAGTCAGTCTCAGGATCATGTCTGCAGGCCATCTTCAATCCATCTTTCAACTGATCCAGAATTGGCAGCATCTCCTGGAGCTCATACACCTCCTAGTCCATGGCATCTGCCCAACAGTCACCCCCCTTATCTTTCCCTCCTTTTGAAGCCCCACCATGGCCACTCATGTGACCACAAGGGCATCATCTGTCTCCCCTTTGCCAACTCCCACGCCCATGAGTAGATAATCCAGCCATCACTCTCTGAGAGGTGAAGAGCCCACTCTTGTGCCTATGGGACCCTCACTGATCCCATAGTGGTTTACACAGAATTTTGTATCTGCTTGCAAGTCAGGAAGCTGGGACCAGACGACTCATGTGCCTGCTGAGTTTGCTCTGAAAAGTCGCTAAATGTGAATGGTCACCTGAAAAGTTTCTGACTTTCCTTTTTGTCTTTGTCTTTGACCTTTTCTCTTTAAATTAGATTTGCGCTGAACAGCTAAAACAGGACACAAAATCACCTGATATGAAAGTTCTATTGGAGCGAATGCCAGACATTTTCATCAAATGTTTGTTTACCAAAATCTGAAGAGAAACCTTTTCACTGAGTCCTACTATCGGTCCATATAAAACCAGACAGAGACATGCAAATTTGCTAGGAGTGTGTGTGTGTGTGTGTGTGTGTGTTTTGCGGGGAGGGAACTGTAAAGTTATTCATGTTAATAAGATTGTTGGGAAGCGCTGCATGTCCTTTTAATTTTCCACATATTTGTCTGTCATCCACAATTTAATCCATCTTTAGAGGGTCAGCAAAGAAATACAGGAATCTTTTACTGAATGAGTTTCTCATAGTACTAGTGATGTTGCTGTTGACACACTTTCCCTTGCCATTTCATGAAAATAAAGGGAAAGTGTGTGGGGGAGGACAAAAAAGCCTCATCATTTTTCTGACAAGCAAAAATGACTGTAGCAGCAGCCAAAAGCCAGACAGACGTTAGAGTGGAATTGATTTCTTCGCAACCTCCATCTGATTCTGAATAGACTCTGCTGTAATTTTGCAGAATGAAAGGTTACTGCAGGATGTAACATTTATCTCTTCCTTTTTTCCCAGGGCTTCCTCGCTCTCTCTTTTTTAGTGAGGATCAAAAGAAAAGGGGCAAAGGGGCATATTTGTTTACCTGGGGTGGGGGACAAAAGATGGGGCCCTCAGGATTTTGATAGCTCTTCAAGAGACATAGAATGAAGTTTGTTCCACGTTTGTGAAGAATAAGGCAAAGGGAAGCAGTTCTAGTCACAGGAAACTCCCAGGTTCTTAGTGTACATGAGTAATATTTATACTGCGCTGAAACAGAAAGGGAGAGATGCAGAACCTCTGGTTTCTGCCAACCACTCACTGGCGCAAATAAAAGAGGAGCAAACAAATGTACTAAGAAGATGGTTATATTGCTAAATAAAACCTATTTAATTTGGTTTTAGAGTATTTTGAATCACTCTAAAATTGGTTTACTCCACAACACATGTAAGAATGGGTTGATGGAGAATTGTGCTTTTACAATCAGCAGGAGTTATTTTACTCCTCTGCCTATGAGAATGCCTCTGTCCAGGTTAATCAGTCACTTGGCCCTAATGGTGTTGTGTTAAAACTGGAGGGTGGGGAGACATCCAGCCCCCAAGCAACCTACAGGAGTCCCCTGCCACTCACTTGCTTGTTCAAATCCTCTTCCATTTCTGATGTGGGGGTGGACCAATAAGGCAACATCATTCCAAGGTTGCTTCTTTTCATCCAGCTGACGAAAGGCAGGCAGGCCAAAGGCTACCACCACTCTCTTCCAACTCTCCAGACAGCTAATGCCAGCCCATGCCTTCTCTGCCACAGTTGTGTGTGCATGTGTTTTGCTTGCACACTTATGGCATGTGTGAGCACCCACCACAGCTCACAAGGCATGGCTGTGCACGTGAAGGCTTGTCCAATGCCAACTTGCTTAGCTGTTTCCTGTTGAGCTTCCCTCACACCCACCTGCCCTCCTGCCTCTCAGAATTCCAGCCTGGGGTGGGAGATGGAATGCACATGTCTGGCATGTCCCTTCAAAAACACCAGATTAAATGCTTAATAGTAATATACATCCATAATTAGGATATGTATATGTCTAATTTGGGCTTCAGCTAAGGGGATGCTGAGGAAATAATGCTAAGCTTTCTTCACCGGTAGATATATGGCTTTTTAGCCCTATGCAATTGAGCAAATGTGTTATGTAAGCTTTTCTATATAATTTTTGATAATGAGCAATGTTACTGTGAACTAAATTCTACCGTTGGAGATATTTTCGTCAGAATCTAGCAGAAGAGAAACCAGTAAAATTCCTCAGCTGTGCCTGCTGTAATCCACATAATTGCCAGGTACACCTCTCCTCTTATACTCAACCTGCCTGTTCAATACAGAGGCACTTGTAACATCACCATCTAGTTTGACCCTGAGAAAACTGCCTTCATCCAAGTTCAGTCTTATGAATAGAAAACCAAGTGTGTTTTCCCATGCATATATTTACTGGCAAAATTTGTCTTTTTCTGTATTTATTCTCCCCCGTCTTTCCTACTGGATGAGACAGCATTTACCCTGCCACGGAAATGAAGAAGGAAACTACAGGTTTTCAGCAAATGGATTGTTTTTGGCAGGCATCTTAATGCCACAAGCACCTTCACTTGTGTTTTCTCTGTCTCTTGTTTTCTAAGAGACCTGTTCTGTGTAAATATCTTGTCAGCTGAACATGGAGATTTTTTTATCCCTCTTCAGAATCCTCTGAGTGCATTTAGCAGATTCAGTCAAGGATATAACTTTTACTTCACTGAAACATAATTGCCTTTTCACGTTTACTTTCCAAGGCAGGAATCAGAGTACAATTTGAGATTTCTGGATACATTAATACATCTCCCCTGTCTACTCTGTCTTATTGTAATTTGGTTTTGGCCCTTCTATCATGAATGAAGTGGCTGACCAGAAGAAATCAAAGTGATTTCACACAATAAGACGATAGGAAGAATTCTCTAGTATATGTAAGCACTCAGCAACATACAGATGAAATAAATAATAGATGCTGAGTGGAAGAGATATTTAAAATGGGAAAACTGCTTGGAAGAGTAAATCTCAGTAGAACTTAAGGCCTGCCCATTCAAGGTCAAGGTTAAAAGTATGACACTTGAACAGTATCCTGAGAGCACTGTAACACTTTTTAACAGTCCTTGGTAGATTGAGTCTATGGTGGCCCATCACAGCTAATCATATAATCAAGACAATCATATCAAAGTTCCACTGGATATCAAGGTAAGCGTTATTTACTTGCTCCTGTCTGTCTTACAATAATTAATGAAACAAGCCTCTTAACTCACTCAACAACAATGTTGCTTCCATACCTGCTCCGTGTCTCTTCAGAGGATGGGGATAATTCACTGGCTCCATTCACAGTGAAGTAAACGGGGGGGGGGGGGGAGAGATCCATACAACATCAGCTTGCCTAATTCTAGTTTTATTGATCTACATTGCCTCTAAGCATTAAAAGTGAAGAGCTACTGAAGACATTAACTTTTTCAGGCGTCAAAAACATGTGACATCTACCGTATTTTGCCATCTATAAGACAATATTATTTTTTCTAAAATTGCTAGACTTAATATTGAGGAGGGGCATCTTTTACATGAAAGTAAGCTGAGTAGAGGACCCCACAGGGCATGCCTAGGAAAACAAGTGATGCTTCTGCACCAACAGGGAGGGCTTGCAGACTGTGGGCACCCTGTAGTTGAAACCATAAGTCACTTCTTTACCAGCCCTGGTGAGACAGGGAAAAGTTGAGGACTTTCCTTCCCTGTACCTCTCTGGCTTGATAGCCTCTTCCCAGTGCTTCTCTTTCCCTTCCTCCCTTACCCAATTCTAGCCCTGCATCTCCCTCACCTTTCTCTTGAACCGGGCAAGGGATCCCTCCTCTCTCTTGATCACTCTTTTCCTGGAGCAGTTACACATGGCTCCAGTGCCCTCCTATGCTCCTGCCCTCCCATGCTTTCCCCAGTGCTTGCCTCCTTTTGCTTTTAGCCTGAGAAGCTTCTCTTTCTCAGCTTCCTTCACAGGGAAGCTGAGAAAGAGGAGCCCAGGCCACTGTTGCCTGCCTGCCAGGTCCTGGGCAAGAAGTCAGGGAGGATCCATCCTGGATGGAATCATAGGATCATAGAATCATAGAGTTGGAAGAGACCTCAAGGGCCATCCAGTCCAACCCCCTGCGATGCAGGAACCCCATTACAATATTTCTGACAGATCCAGCCTCTGCTTAAGAACCTCCAAAGAAGGAGACTCCATCACCTTCTGTGGCAGCATATTCCACTGACGAACAGCTCTAACTGTCATGAAGTTCTTCCTAATGTACAAATGGAATCTCTTTTCCTGTAGTTTGAAACCATTGCCCCGAGTCCTAGTCTCTGAAGCCATGGAAAACAAACCTGTTCCCTCTGCAATATGACAACCTTTCAATTATTTAAACATTGCTATCAAAATCCCCCTCAGTCTTCTTTTTGAAAGGCTAAACATTCCCAGTTTTCTAAGCTGTTCATCGTACGACATTGCTTCCAGACCCTCAACCATCCTGGTCGCCCTCCTCTGCACCCTCTCAAGGTTGTCAACATCCTTTTTAAATTGAGGAGCACAGAACTGGACAGAATAGAGTGGTACTATCACTTCCCTTGATTTAGACACTATCATTCTGTTGATGCAACCAAGAATCGCATTGGCTTTCCTGGCCATTGCATCACACTGCTGACTCACCTTCAATTTGTGGTCCACCAAGACTCCCAGATCCCTTTCACAGGTACTATTTTCTAGCCTATATCTATGCAATTCATCTTTTTACCTAGATGCAGCACCCTACATTTCCCTCTGTTGAAACCCATTCCATTAGCTTTGGCCCAGCACTCTAATCTGTCAAGGTCCTTTTGAATTTTCATCCTATCCTCTAGGGAATTACCAAGCCCTCTCAATTTGATATCATCTGCAAATTTAATTAGCACACTCTCTATTCCTTCCTCCAAGTAATTAATAAAGATATTGGGTTCCTCTGTCTATAATTTTGGCTTGGGAAAATGTGGGGAGGGGGGAAGTGTGTGTGGGGTCATCTTATACTTGGGAGCATCTTAGAGATGGAAAAAAATGGTAAATATGCTTCCAATGGTAGGCTAAATTGCAAGTAAATATACCTAAAATATACGAAGAGTGAACATACCTGCTTATTTCCTGGAAGCTCACTGTGAAGTGGTGACTAAGAGCTTGCTGACCAGCCCTTGTCAGCAAAACACTTCTTTGAGAAGTACTTATTGTCTTGGGGTATTTGTACATGACCCCTAAACTCCGCAGCAAATGGCTGCCCGCTCCGGAGCTTACAATTGTTTCCCTACCAGCTCCGGAGTTTGCAGGAAATTAAGTGCGACCACGCCCACCTAAGCGCGTCCCAGCGCACTTTTCTTGTACCTGCTCTAGGAGGGTGAAAATCCCCAGGTCCGAATTTAATCTGGTGAGTGCCGGGCTCTCCTTGCTTCTGTTTTTTTTTTTTTTTGTTTTTTGTTTTTTTTTGCCTCCCGACCCTTTAAGAGAAGGGGCAGGAGGCAAAAAAAAAACAAAAACAAAAAAACCAGAAGAGAAGGAATCAGGACGAGGACGGGCTCCGGGCTGCTTCGGAGGTGAGCCTGCATTTTTTACTCTCTTTTTTCCTCCCTCCCCTCACGCAGACAGGAGCAAGGAAGTGAAGAGGGGTGGGGATGCAGGAAGAGCAATGAACCCCCAAGATCTCTGGTCTGAGTTTAAGTGGCCAGCGGATCTTAGGGGTTGTGTGAAAAGGCCTATAGAGGAACATTCATCATGGACTCTTTTTGAAATGATTTTGAATGCTTTATTTGCATTTGCATTTCAAAATGTATTTTTGCATTCTAATTTTATCAATTTTCACCCATGAGATCACATTTTAAGGTGGCATGCTGAGATATGTTGTAATCTAAATAAATACATTCTGTTATGAACACATGTAACAAACAGCCACCAGCAGGAGTTGTTTTTGATGACCGTCATTAAACCCTTTGGTATTCTTTTCCTACATTGAAGGAACTTGGTCTTTTTTCTTTTGCAAGTTTCTTTGCTATCAAACTAGTTCATGGTCACAGCTCCATCTGTGAAGGAGAGAGAGCTCACTGAAGCTTCATCTCCCAGCAGATGTGGAAGAAGCAAGTGGGATTTCAGGAACTAATACGCTATGTCAAATCCTATTTCCCTATCTCCAAAGCATGCAGGAGACTGCAATTTAATGTATTTTATGTCCTACGGCTACTGCTGTAAATATTTGTGCCTTAAATATTTTGAATATCTTAATACATATTCTGATCATGCTCATCCATTCCCTCAGTTTCTGTGGCTGCTGAACTTGAATCTCATCCAACTTCCAGAAACATTGTTTTAATGAATCATGTTCATCACCCATTTGAATGGCAATAAAAAAAAAAAATAAGGCATATTCTCTTTGTCTGCCTGCTTCTCTCTCATTCTATTTCTCTGTGTGAGCATTTTACTCTTTCATAACAGCTATATCTAGCCCAAATATAATTATCTGCAAAGGTACCAATGGTGGCTTATATCTAATGAACAGAATCCTGTACAGTTTTCAAGGAATGTGGAAAAGAGGGGGAGAAAAATAGAGCTTTGTTTTCATCTTGGAAGCCTCTTTGCTGCTAGGACAATCATTCAGTCTCTTTTTTAATATGGAACTTTAATGATCGTTCATTGTTTTATAAGCCTTCTCAGCTAAACCATTTGACTAAAATCCAAGCACATCAACTGACCATCCTGCAAACACACACACACACACACACACACACACATGCACACACACAGAGACACACACACACACATGCAGGAAAGTGAGCCAAAAGAAATATACATGGTTTATTGAGAATAATTATTGCCTCTGGATTAATGACTGGCAAACTGCAGTTAGTACAGATAACTGCAGAACAATGAATCTTGGAACAAAGGGGGAAAACACGCCCCATCTGCTAAAACGGGAGATGCTGCCGAATACTGATTAGGGAAAGAGATCTGGGAGTTGTTGACAAAAATCTCTGAAGCATTCTGTGTCCTTTGCAACAGCAACAAAAGGGAAAGCAAATTTTGAATGGTGTTGCTAGCATAGGACATCATTAAATGGCAGCAGCTGGCAGTGCTACTGTCAGGCATTGTTTTGTGACATCACCTAAAGTGTTTTATTGGTTCTGAGCTGCTATGGGGCCCAAAAGAATGTGCCTCTTTGAGCTTGCACTCTACAATAGCTCAGATACCAAAGTCATAGGAGAACCAGAAAAGATTCTGCTCCACAGGAAATGGTGTAAGACTGCACTCTTGATCAGACCTTCCTCCTTTCCATTCCAGTGGTTTACGTTTCCTTCTGAGCATCCTCTCATGAAAATTTAAGACCAAAGAAAAATGTTCCAAGGCACACATCAAGAGTAATGCTGTGATCCATGGCTATACCTTCAGGAAATACAGTATCAAATGGCTGAATGCAAATGGAATAAGGGTTGTAGACATCCAATTGATGGTGTAAGCTCAATAAGGCTAAAGAAAAAAAGAAGAAGCAACGTGACCACTGAATATCTTAGATCTCCAAGACTCTCTTTTGATCCAGATTCTGTCATGGCTATGACCACATGACTGACTGCATGGTTTGAGAAACTATAGATGATGGCATCACTTTGATATAAAATCAATTCTCCCCTTTTCTACTTAATCCATACATTTCCTTTCATAAGCTTTATATACTATAAGCTTTACGCTATTGAAGTCAATATATCAAAACATTCAGAAAAGCTTCTGCCTTGAACCTTCATAGTAGCTCTGATAAGGGTTGCATGTAACTTTCTTGTAGTAGTTTAAGGCTGCATTCATCAAGAGTGGGACAAAACTTGATAAGATAAGGAGAAAGTGTAGGATATAGTTGGCTCAGTATTATTTCTGTGTTAGATTCTGTGTTCGAACCTTGGGATGTTTTAGCTGTCATATTTTACTTTGTGTAAACCACCCTGAGTCCCCTTGAGGGAAATAGGTGAGGTATATAAATGTGAAAATAAATAATAATAAATAAATTAATAAATAGATACATGAGAGAAAGGAGTCCCCACAATGGCTTATTTGTTCTGCTCTGAATAACAAAGGGGGAAAATGAATCAAGTGAATGTGTGGCCAAAATATTGTCACCAACTATGTTCATACCAACATCTTCCTCTTCATCATTGCCCTTTAAGGTGACATAAACAGGCCAAGGCTGCCCCTGAGCACAACAAACACATAGTTTTGCTGGTTGAGCTGTTCATGGGAGTTGGACCTTCTTGTTCCAGTATTCCCAGTTTGTTTTGGGGTACTTCCCTCTAAAGGTACCTCCCTACCTTCTGCTCCCACCCCAGAATGATGAGGCAGAACATGTAGGTTCGGTTAAAACTGGCCCAAACTTTTAAACCTTTAAAACACTTCCCTTCTTACGAAGGGGCCTGAGCATAAAGCAGATCTGGACCTGGAGTCTTACTTGACCTCCAGCCCATGCCTGATTTCTTCTGAGTTCAGCACTCTTCCAAACTCTGTAGGTTTGATTTACTCCTGGGGAGTCCTGCAGACCCTCATCATTAGCCATCTTTGACCAGTATCTTTTTATTCCTCCTGTCCTCTCCTTCCTTTCTAAATTCTGCTACGAGGGCTGCCTTGCGTCACTTGGGATGCCTTATCATGGAACTCATCTGAATTCTACTACCTCTTGTACTAACCGCAGTTGTGACCAAATGGCAAGCCTGTCTAACCCTGTGGTGAGAATGTGATTGGCAAAACCACACTGGCACCCAAGGCCAATTCAGGTACCAGCCAAAAATTCCCATCCAGCTCAATATGCGACCAGCTACTCTCATTTTCACTGCTCTCAGGGTAGGAGGGTGGGATATGGCCTCTGAGACAAAAGAGGACAGGGAAGATTCTTGCAGGATATTTATAGCCTTCTGATTCTCCTGCTCACCGCCCCCAAAGTAGGCACAATTTCATGCCTAAAGTCCAGACGGGAGGACAAAAAAATCCCTGCACTGGAGCTGCACCCATTTTGTGGAGAAACCCATTCTAATCATATTTGTGATTATTTGATATGTGTCAAGAAGGCTCTGATTGTTGCCAATTTTGCAGAATTATTTTATAATAAACTATTTCTGTATTTTCAAAAGACCATGGTATATTTTGATTTGGCTTCTCCTTACCTCTCTTTCAGATGCCAAAACCGCCGGAGGATCAAGCCAGATAATTTTTACCACTGATTGGTTCAGGACAAGTTGTGGTGGAAACGCTTGGACCTTACTTCCTTCAAGATGTCTTCTAAGACCCTATGATCTATTACGGAGCAATCTCCAAAGCAAACTGTGACCTCCTAAGGCACAGGGATCCCTTCCGTGAAAAGTATTACCACAGCACCAAGGCAAGCTCTAAACAAGCAGTGCCCGTGTCTCTACTCCCTGTGCCATTCAAAGATAGACCTCTGCTCCCTCCCCTATGTCTGTATCCTCTCCATTCCCACCACCTTAGACCTAAGCTTTTGTGAGATTCCTTCAGAGTGAGATTCCTATCGGCCCCATCTGACATTCCCAAATATCAAGCATCTTCCAGCACCTCAGCTTGCAATACTGTGACACTGGGAGCTCAGCCACATGCTTCATTGAATGCCTCATGGAAAACCTTGACAGTTGACACTTTAGATCTTGGGGAAGTTTCCGCCTGACAGGTGCTGGTCTCCTTTGCTGAAGCAGCTTCTTCCTCCTGGAGGATGTCTCTCTGGCACCCTTCAAGAAGCTTTCCCCTGAAGCCATTCTGGCCTTTTGCCAACTGCTGCCCCAGTTAGGTAATCCTGATTTATGCAGGATAAAAGTTAAGGATGAGATTGTCCATAAAATCCTGGCAGGTCCGACAAGCTGTGTGGTGGCTATTTTGAATATAAACTTCAGGATGAAACCTTTCACATTGCATAATCTCAGTCCTTGTTGTTCAGGAGGATGAACACAATCCTCCCAAAGGGATAGCTCTGCATGTTGTTGAAGTGGAAACTCCAAAATTGGGAACTTTTCACCCCTCAGAGGCTGATGGTTTAACTGCTGTTGAATAAACCACATAGCAATATTGCTGCCATAGATTCCTCTGACTACAGTATGAAAGAAGGCCAGTAATAGTTGCAGAAACAGTCTGAGACTATAGGCATTAGATGTATAGTATATTCTTTCCTTTACAAAATCTTATGCAGATCCCATCACGAATCCTTGACCCCTGTTGTTGGGAGGGTTTCTGTCTTCACAAGTCCCATCCTTTGGTCCTCCTACATCACTGAAGGACTTGGTAAAAATAAAACCTTTTTTTAAAATGAGCAAGAGGACTGCACATCTAAAGTAACAAAAAAAATTCACCTCCTGTTAAATGTTTTCTCTTGATCTCAAGGCAAGTTTTCACATTTTTAAGAATGACTGTTGCATTAATTGCCAAAACGGTGTAGATTAAAATAGCTTCGCTCTTGCTCAATGGACTATTAAACAGTAGAAGCACTGAATATGTAGTTGGCATCATTTTGATCAACCACCCTGTTCTTTTGTGCTTGCGCAAAAGCATTTTCACAGATTACAAAAAACTAGCTGTTTAAAAAAAGTGTCTCATTCTTTTACTGGAGTCAGGAAGCCATATGTCAGTTAACAAATTTTCAAGTAGTCAGTTTCGTTGTGTCATATCCCTGCAAGCATGAGTAATTTAGTAAGATTTCTTTAGTGAGGTACCATGGACAGCAACATTGCATTACAGTGGATTCTCCCAAAGTAGAAAACTTACTTAGTAGAGATGGGCGCGAATAGAAAAAATGATGTTTTGGTTTTTCGTTTCCATTACTGGACCCGATTCAGTTCGTTTCCGTTTGTCGTGACATTTTTCAAAAAACTTCGTTCCGTTTGTTCGTTTATTCGTTCTTCATTTTGTGTGTAGTGTAGTGTGTGTGTGTGTCTGTGTGTGTGCATGTGTGTGTGTGTGTGCCTTTGCAACTGTGGCTGGGGGAAACAGTGGGCTTAATCTTCCTTCCAGCCACTGTGGGGTGGGGGAAAGTGCTCCCCCAGCAAGCGCCTTTCAGCTGCTCTGCGCTGGCCCCAAGCCAGCGCCTCTCTGGTGCTCAGCTGGATTCCCTGCACCCCTGGAAAGGAGGTGCAGGAAGCCATCGAGGAGCAGCTGAGAGGTGGGGTGGGTGGGAAACATAAATTTCCCATAGGAGAGGGGAATAATAGTTTAAAATGTCTCCTACCTGGTGCTGGTCCGGGTAGCGCTTGATCACAGTTTAAAAAAAAAACAGCCAATGACGGCAGTGCTTGGTCGGCAATAAAAAAATTAAAATACAAATAAAAAATAAAAGGAGCACCAACAGGGCTCCAGGGGTGGTCTGGTTGGCACCCTAATATCTTTAAAAACATAATAAAAATCCCCAGCTCTGATGGGGCCACAGGGGCCGGGTGGTGGGCGCTGAAAGAAAATAAAAAACAAACAAAAAAAGCCCCGTGCTACAGAAACCTGGAAGTGAAAGTAGGGCCCGCCCAGCCCCAGGGGACACACAGTGGGTGCTTGAAAAAATAAAACTTATGGGGCCCCAGGCGTGCCCTGGTCAGCACCCTAAAATCATAAAATAAATAAATAAATAAAACCAAGTGTGGACGGGGCCCCAAGGGCGGAGCAGTTGCATTTAAGAAAAACACACCCCCACTACAGCTGTAGTGCGGGCCAGGAACCCAGAAGTAAATAGGTCATCAGGAGGGGGGAAGATAAGTTACAGGGATCCCTCTTTTCCCCCACCCCCGAGGAGGGGGGAAGAGAGGGCTCTTTAAACTAATCTGCTCACGATCACAGCGCTGAGCGCCCACTTGGTGCTGTCATCAGGAGGGGAAATAAGATTAGTTTACAGTAAAGAGCCCCCTTATCCACCCCACCCCATGGGGAGGGGAAAAGATGGGGCACTTTAAGCATTTTCCTGGTCCCGGTGGCAGCGCCGTGCACCCGCTGGGTGCTGTCATCCGGAGGGGGAAGATAAGTTACAGAGCCCCCTCTTTCCCCCCACCCCATGGGGAGGGGGGAAGGGGGGTCTTTAATCTAATCTTCCCCCCTCCCGATGGGAAACCTATTTTCCCCACCCCACCTCTCAACTCCTCCTTGCTGGCTTCCCTGCACCTCCTTTGCTGGGGAAACTTTGTGCAGGGAAGCCAGTACGGAGCATCTGAGAGGTGCTGGCTTGGGGCAAGCCTACAGCAGCTGAGAGGTGTTGGCCCCAAGCCAGCACCTTTCAGCTGTGAAGGGGGGGAAAGCCGCGATCTTTAAACATTTTCCCCACTCCCCATGACAGCGCTAAGCACCTGCTCAGGGCTGTCATCAGGAGGGGGGAAGATTAGTTTTAAAAAGCCCCCTCTTCCCCCTCCTCATGGTGTGGATAATGATAATGGGGCTCTTAGACTAATCTTCCCCTCTCCAGGATCTCAGCTCCTTCTCGACTCCGCCCCTGAAGCCGGAAGCCGGAAGACTGGACCAGGAAGGCCAGCAGCAGCACCGGCAGCAGGTAGGAGTGGAGGACTTATTGGGTGGCCAGGCCAGTAACAGAAAATTTTCTTGGTTCTGTTCTGTTCGAGCCTGGCCTGTCCAAATGGTCATTATTCGTACCGTTACGAATGGATAACGGTAATGACAAATTGGTCATTTCGTGCCTATCTCGATTACTTAGTATAGTAAGCCATATCACACTTAATTCAAGTAAACATGTGTATCCTTCCCCATCCAATTAATATAAAAACATGACAAGGATCTGTTGTAAATTGATATGGGAAAATGAAATATTGCTTTGTTATAGTTATGAGCACAGTTTGTTATATTATAGAGGGTAATGTAATGGGCATACAGTGGTACCTTGTATAAAGGAATTAATTCATTCCGAATGAAATTCTGTTAAGTAAATATTCCTTTAGACAAATTTCCCATAGGAATGCATTGAAAATGGAGTAATCCCTAATCTTGACCATTTTTATGTTGTACGGCTTCACCCCATAGGTGATTCTGTTAAGCAAATTTCCCCTATCTCCAGAATTTTTTATGTTGTACAGATTTTATGTTATACAAACCATTTGTTATATGAGGGTCCACTGTACTTAGGCCAAGAATCCTATTGGGCTTTGTGCAAAGTTGGCCTAACATGCTGGACAATATAGACAATAGATTTATATCATGATATCATTAGGATTAGAAAAATGAAATGTAGTGCACTGAAAGCATAAGGTAAATATATATTTGAAGTTATATGCTGATGCATAGAAAGAGGAGTAAGGCAACTTTCTTTTTGGATTGTCTGTTAGGTGAGTGCTATAGTGATATTAGTAGGCATTCAGTTATTCCCAACTGAATGAGTGTGGATCAACAAGCCATCCACCTACCTGTTATAACTACAGTGAATTCTTTTAATACAGCCTTATAGCTTCCATTATTTCCTTCCTTTTTTTTTTTTTTTTGAACAAGTGGATTTAGCAAAAATGATATGCTTTTAGTGGAAACCAATTTACATCAGGTATAGCCATTCACTGCAGAAGAATGGGTTGCACAGCAGGGGCATTTGCAAATGTTGTCATTTTTGATCCCCACTTTCAACTTAAATGCCTCAAGGTTCACTCATCCATTTCAAATATAGATTAACTGTGAAGAATTAAAACTTGTAGTGGGACTATTAATTACAGATGGGCAAACGGACTCAGACCAATGTGTGGGTCAAAGGAAGGGTTTCATTGTCCTTTATAGAAGAGGATTGGCATCCTCTTATTGACCAGTGGCAACAACACTCTTCTAAAGGCATGCCCTCTGTATCAGGCACAGAATCCGGCATATTCTTCTGTAGTTTGGCTCACCTTCAGGTCAAGCACCAAGAATAAATTAGATGGAATAGCGGTACAATCTTGAGCGTTTTTTTGCTGTAACAGTATTTTAATAATCAGAAAAGTCATTCATGTATAGTTATGATAAATTGCTTTGCTACAGGGTAATATAAACTTTAACCAGTATGATGAATATTTCTGCTTCACCAAGAAAGCTGAAGTATTTAAAATATGTGCAGCAGAAGGAATGAAGATGAGAAAAATATGCTGAAAATAACTTAAAACCCACACTTCTGTTTACAGTAATAAATCTGAGAACAGATTTCCTAAATAAGCAGTTTGAACACAGTCCTCTTGAAGTGACACACAAATATCTGGGTACACTGCTAGTATCATTGATGGGGGGG
>JAHTLZ010000015.1:17660522-17693685 GCA_023846285.1 Phrynocephalus versicolor
CAGAGGAGGCACCCACCCCACAGAGGTGCCTCCAGGAGCCCGCTACCGCCCCCAAAGAACCCAGTATAACGACAACAAAAAAAAAATAAAAAAACGAACTGACTAATTTTTGCGGTTTTTCGCGAAAAACGGAAACGAGCCGACATGGGCTGCCTCCGACACATGACAACTCGAAAACGTCATTTTCCCTAGTCGTGCCCATCTCTATATTGGCAGACTGCTGACTTTTAGGAGCAAACCTGACTAGGTAACAAAGTATGTTCACATTTTTCTTCATTGGGGGAGGCAAAAGATACTGGCTGATTTGACAGGCTTGTGTTCTCACACCCTTGCACAAAAATCAGACCAATATCTTAGTATTGTCTTACTGATAACAAAATTCTCATTTCCCACTTTTTTTCTCTAAGCAATCCATCTTTGCAGTGCTACTCTCCTGTTATGAACTGCAAGGCTTGCTTGTCAGTGGCTAATAGATCACCGGTTTGATGAATATGAGTTCTTCAGATATGAAGAACATGTCAGTAGACATATTTCTACAATGACATATTAACCCATGACCATAACCATGCTTTTTTTATTACAAAAAGCACTTCAATATGAGTACTGAAGCAGCACAACTCTATCTAAACTGGCCTGCCACAAATGGAAGCTTGTTTCTGATCTGCTGAAACACACTACCTAATTTCCTAATGCTCTGGAACCTTGTCCAATTGTTCTTAGAAATTCTTTTCTGCAGCCATGTGGCTTTTCACATGGCAAAAGTGATTATAATGAAGTCTAAATGTTCCTCTTGAACATGCGTGCAAGTCATGTCCAACTCTAGGGACAGCGCTCATCTCCGTATTCAAGCGAAAGCCAGTGTTGTGCAAGTCCGTGGCCATGTGGCCGGCATGGCTGCAAGGAAACACTGTTTTACCTTCCACATTTTTTATGGCGGTACCTATTTATCTACTTGCATTTACATGCTTTCGAACTGCTAGGTTGGCAGGAGCTGGGGTTATCAGTGGGAGCTCACTCCGCTGCGTGGCACCCAGGATTCGTACTACTAAGCTGCCGACTTTGCAGCCAACAGTTTTCAGTACTCTAGCAGACTGAGCAGAGCTTAACTAGACAAGGTGAAGAGAACTGTTTTGAATTTTTTGGCCACTGGCCAACCTTTGCTATGTAATAGGTCATAGTTGAACAAATGCACAGAAGTTTGGCAAAGGACAGAAATGCTGGGAGGAAAGTGAACCAGAAGGAGCCCCAAAAGTCAATGGTTTCGCAATGGGCATGGAAAACACATGTCACAGTAATACACTGTTATCAGATAATTGCTCAAGAAGTTAGAGCTGCCCTCACTTTGATGGTAGGAACTTACCCAGCATTACCACTAAATACCAGTGCAAGAAATGCCATTCTCAGTTGTCATGTTTTAATAACGAAACAAATAGGTCTATGAGTGACATAGCAACATTTTTTAGTTTCTTCAATATTCATGAATGGTTGCTTCACCCTGAATAGTATAAACCATGAAATATCAAAATACAAATTATTTTTAGTTCCACTTTCTAGATAATTTGGATAAAATGTGCAACCTTTCCTCTAACTGACTTGACCAATGGTGAGTTCCCGTCATTCACTAAATATAACATTATTACATCTGGCAGTGGGGACAAATATCCATTCAGTTTCATTTTTAATTTAAATTCGACTTTTAATATAAACTAAAGGAAAAATCATGGTGTGAAATTGACAGAATCGGAGACAAAACAAAATAAAAGACAAAAGCATGCAGCACCTTAAAACTATTATATTTTAATATAAGTTTTTGTGGACATGTCCACTTCTTCAGAAATGCTATATAATCACTTCCCCCATTTTTTTATTTTGAGGGAGAAATTCTTGAAATAAAAAAAACACACCCCACTTTCACAATCTTGAAATCTTGAAATTTCAAGAAATAGATTCTTGAAATTAGAGAAATTTTAATTATCACCTGCAACACACACACAACTCCTTGTAACAGAATATTACAAGGAGTTGATGATCTCAGACATAACTCTCTCTCTCTCTCTCTCTCTCTCACTCACTCACTCACACACACACACACACACACACACACACACAAACCCCAGGAATAGCGCAATATTGCACTGATATTTAACAGAATCTTTGATTGTGTCTGGTAATTAGAGATGGGCACGACTAGGGAAAATGAAGTTTTCGAGTTGTCGTGTGTCAGAGGCGGCCCGTGTCGGCTCGTTTCCGTTTTTCGTGAAACTTCACAAAAATTTGTCGTTTCGTTTTTTGGGTTTTCGGTTGTCGTTAGTACTGGTTTTGGGGGGGGTAGCGGGCTCCTGGAGGCACCTCTGTGGGGTGGGTGCCTCCTCTGGCCCGCTATGAAGGGAAAGCGGGCTCCTGGACGCACCCGTGGGTGTCTCCTATCCTCACCCGCTAGGAAGGGAAAGCAGGCTCCTGGAGACCCCTCAACATGGGGGTCTCCTCTCCTCACCTGCTGCTGCAAAAGGGCATGCATAGCCATATGGATATGCATACCAGTTGCAGACTATGAGACCAGTGGACTGGCAGAACCCAGAGCCATAGGGTGATGCCTAATGCTCTCGCACCCGCTGTGTCTCACAAAGAAGGGAATCGTACTTGCGTGTAGTGCAATGCAAGTAGATCTGGCTTAGGGTTTAGACGGGTTAGCACAAGGGCTAGGGTTAGGCTAGTTACGGGTGAGGTTAGGGTGGGGTAGTGGGGTGCACCTCTGGGTGCCTCTCTGACCCACTAAGAGGACAGTGTACTGTGGCGTATGGGTAAGGAATCAAGGATTAGGGTTAGGGTTAGGGGGCTAGGGCAGGGTTTAGTGGGCTTTTTGGCACATCCCAGAAGTCTCAGTGGCCAAGTGGCCATGCGATTGGTGGGATGGCTCCAAAAATTTGCATGGTCCACTCCCACATGGCCACTCTGCCAGCCCATCATTGAGCAGATGTAAATAAAATAAAATAAAATAAAATCAATGGATAGAGGACAGGGGAGGAGACATTTTGTTGCAAAAAAAACCCACTGCTACTGGCAGTTTTAGCAATAGCTTTAGCAATTTTCGCATGTTTCTGTGGTGCTTGTGTGTTTTTGGACCACAATTTCAAAAAAAATTATTCCGGTCGCCGCCCCATTTTGGATCCCCCGCCCGCACCGCATGGCATGGCGACTCAAGTCCGGCTGCCCAGGACAGGAGAGGGGGGGAGGCCGGGACCCCCCCCAGAAACCACCCCTCTGGTAGGTGCCCTGAGCCCTTACTCAGGTACGGCAGACATATTTTCGCCTGCTTTTTGGCCCGGGAATGGCGGGGGAGTTTAAAACTTTTTTTCTGTGCTGTGCCGCTTCCGTTTGAATTGCGGCAGCCGGCAGCGAGACTCGTCCGGCTTGTTGCTGCGAGCCTGCGGCGAGTTCCACCAGAGCAGCCCAGGACAGGACAGGACGGAGGAGAGGGGGGGAGGCCGGGGAACCCCCTCCAGAAACCACCCCTCTGGTAGGTGCCCTGAGCCCTTACTCAGGCACGGCAGGCATATTTTCGCCTGCTTTTTGGCCCGGGAATGGGGGGAAGTTTAAAACTTTTTTTCTGTGCCGTGCCAATTCCGCTTGAATTGCGGCGGCCGGCGACGAGACTCGTTCGGCTTGTTGCTGCCAGCCTGCGGCGTCCCACCACCACCAGAGCAGCCCAGGACAGGACAGGAGGAGAGGGGGGGAGGCCTGGGACCCCCCTCCAGAAACCACCCCTCTGGTAGGTGCCCTGAGCCCTCACTCAGGCAGGCATATTTTTGCCTGCTTTTTGGCCGGGAATCGGGTTTTTTTTAACTTTTAAAAACTTTTTTTCTGTGCCGCTTGGCATCGCGGGATCGCCGCGATGCCAGGAATGACCACAACAAATCAGACCCAATTATTCTTTAGTCGGTTCGAGTTCGAGTTCTGGCGGAGTAATTCCCGTTACCGTTTCCGTTCCGTAACGGAAACGAGTAACGGAAACGGAAATGGAAATTCCGCTAAGTCGTGCCCATCTCTAATATTAATTAGTCCCCTTTCTGTGGTGGGTAGTGCAAGTGGAAATAGAAGGTAGGCTTTAGACATTTAAGAATAAGAGCTTTAGTTCAGCAGCCTTTTCATAATTAGGAGGTAATAAGTTAGAATTAGAGGAGTAGGAAATTCCGCTAAGTTGTGCCCATCTCTACTGGTAATTTTGAAGAAGAAGAAGAAGAATCCAATCCCTCTAAAGGAAGCACAGTGGGCAAGTGAACTCCCAACTAAATTGCTGAGCTATCCAGTTCTAATACAGTTGCTCCCCATGATTTCATGGTTCATATACTGCGGTCCCAGTATATCATGGGACTGCAGTATATGAAGGCAAGGCCCCCTGGGATAAGCTTGCGGGCCTGTTTGAGGCCTCTTTCACTTAACCCAGTCCTGGTGCTGCCCGAGTGGGCCTCCGATGGGCTTCCCAGGCCTGTCGGAGGCCTCAGAAGAAGTTTCCAGCAAACCAGAAGTCATTTCTAAAAACCAGAAGTGCCTTCCGGATCACCTGAAACCACTTCTGGAACCTCCAAAAGGCCTGGGGACCTTTTTGGCCGGGAATTGTGTTTTTTTTTTACTTTTAAAAACTTTTTTTCTGTGCCGCTTGGCATCGCGGGATCGCCGCGATGCCAGGAACGACCACAACAAATCAGACCCAATTATTCTTTAGTCGGTTCGAGTTTGAGTTCTGGCGGAGTAATTCCCATTACCGTTTCCATTCCGTAATGGAAACGGAAACGGGAATTCCGCTAAGTCGTGCCCATCTCTACTGGTAATTTTGAAGAAGAAGAAGAAGAATCCAATCCCTCTAAAGGAAGCACAGTGGGCAAGTGAACTCCCAACTAAATTGCTGAGCTATCCAGTTCTAATACAGTTGCTCCCCATGATCTCATGGTTCATATACTGCGGTCCCAGTATATCATGGGACTGCAGTATATGAAGGCAAGGCCCCCTGGGATAAGCTTGCGGGCCTGTTTGAGGCCTCTTGCACTTAACCCAGGCCTGGAGCTGCCCGAGTGGGCCTCCGATGGGCTTCCCAGGCCTGTCGGAGGCCTCAGAAGAAGTTTCCAGCAAACCAGAAGTCATTTCTGAAAACCAGAAGTGCCTTCCGGATCACCTGAAACCACTTCTGGAGCCTCCAAAAGGCCTGGGGACCCTGTTGGAGGGCTGTTTGGGGCAGCATCAGGCCCAAGGTAGGTGTAGGAGGCCCCAAAGAACCCCCCCCCACTTCGAACACAACCCAGCATCCACATATAGCATATTTTCTTTTATCATGGGTCGGGTCAGGTCCCTAACCCCCAGGATAAGTGGGGGATTACTGTATACCAGAGCTGTTCAACTCTGAATAAGCCAAGGTCTACTTTTTCTGGCCCAAAGTGTCTGAGGACTACTACACTAAAACCTCTACTTACAAATTTTATCCGTTCCAAGCACATGCTCAGAAGTAAAATCTTTTGTAAGTAGAGCAGTGGTTTCCCATAGGAATGCATTGAAAACCAATTAATCTGTTCTGGAGGGAACAGATTTCAATGTGCCATGGCCCTTGAACTGCCCTGCTAGGCTGAGACAGTGGGCTGGCAGACCCAGAACTTTGCTGGGGCAGTGGTGGTCCTTGGGATGGGGGAGGGAGGGGTGGAAAACTTATCCCCTCACTTTTTTATTGATGGCCGGTGGGCTACTTTTGAACCCTTCGTGGGCTACCAATAGCCCGCGGTCTACCTGTTGGGCAGGCCTGCAGTATACCATTGGGAAGTTTATTTAACACATGTTACAGCATTAAAAATCCACCCAAGCAAATCAAAATTGTTCCAACAAAATAAAAAGAAAACAATGTTTCTATAAATTATGAAATCTGCTTTTCTATTCTTGGGATCTTTTTAATCTTTATTTCTTGTTTTACCTCATTGTGCATCAATTTCTTGCTCTTTATGCTGAATCTCATTTTCAGTTTTAAAACCTGCCATAAATAGGATGCACTGAGATTGCTGCTCTTTCCAGGGACAATTCAAGCATTTGCAGTTTTAGCATTAAAATGCCAGAGTGATGGCAGGGAGGGGGGTGCCTAGCAAGGGAAGCTGCCATGCAGACAAAGTCTATAAGCTAAATTATATCTCGCAAATTGGCAGTTAAGCAAATTGGGCAGAATCACATCCAGGCTTACATTTTCCAGCCAGAAGTGGTTTTTAATTAAAAACAGCCCGACTGTATTGTGTCACCAATGTCATGCCCTTTTCCTTCAGTGACATCCCCTTGAGTTAGTCTTCATTTACACCAGTATAATCAATTTTTTGCAACCAGGCATGCAATCTTTCCTTGCCAATTTGATTAGCTTTCCTGGGTTATCCTGCTCCCAAATGTACAAACAAAGGGCTTTCATACAGTACAGGTGAAAAGGGAAATGGCTAATTATGGCTGATTAGTCACTGTCATTCCTCTATGAACTCAAGCCAGTGACGTTCAAACAATTCATCTTCTTCACTCTCAGGGTCACAATTTAAGCACCTGAGCTCATCAGAAAAAACACCCATTATCACTCTTTATCCACTTCATCATCGTTCAAGCCATATTTGATTCCCACTTGCCTTTCTTTAGCTGCCACTCTGAGAGCACTACATGAATTTCTTCCCACTCAGCACAGAATGTATCACAGTAGACCCCATACATCTTAGCTGAGAAGCATTTTGTCAACGGAGACAGCTGCAAGATATTTATGATCACACATATTTCTGCCTCCTAGCCTATGGAGTTTGGTTTCTCCAAACCAAACACAAGGATCTCCGTGGGGAAAGGTACAAGTGATGTTCTCTTGTGGGATGGTCTGATGTTACATAAATTAATGGGACATTTCCAAACAGACTCATTTTAAACTCAAACCAGTATGACAAGGGGGGGAGGGTACATAACTGATTAAGGTAGATTTTGTCTCCACTTGACCACCACTGAAAAACTGCATTCAGGATTCTGGATGGCCCTTGAGGTTTCTTCCAACTCTATGATTCTATCCTATCCTATTCTATGATTATATGAAACATTTATTTGCACCAGAGATTTTTGGCTTCACACTACTTTATTTATTTATTTAGGGTTCAAGGGGAGAACAGCTCTTCCCCAAGCCTTACTCGCTGGACTCGCCCCCCCTCCCCAGAAGGATCAGAGCCAGGACAAGGCTAAGCCTCCAATCCCTCCAATCCCCACCTCGGAGAGTCTGTCCAGAAATTTTTTTATCCCACTATTTGTAGTACTGTGTGTTTGATATCTGTTGTTATCCTTTGTGAAGACAGATGGTATATAAATAAATAAATAAATAAATAAATAAATAAATAAATAAATAAATAAATAAATAATGTGGTTGGCTGTATCAAAAGCCACAGAAAGAGCACGGAGGACCAACAAGGTGGAACAACCCCTGTTTGCCTTCCTCCGGCAGTGATTCTGCAGTGTGACCAGGGCTGTCTCAGTCCCATAGCACGGCTTGAACCCAGGCTGGAATGGATCCAGGACATTATCTTCTTCCAGGAACGCCTGGAGACGTTTGGAGACAACCCGCTCAATCACTTTGCCCCAAAGGGGGACAATGGGTATTGGATGATGATTAGACAAATTGTGAGGAGTTCTGTTTCCAGTTACACTGCGGAAGACAACTTGTTAAGTGCTGCATCTTATCAAGTTGAATTCCTCCACATAAAAGGGACCCTAAGAGGGTGAGTTATCTTGGAGAGGAAATGACGAAAAGGCAGTGTCTGCAGACTACAAAGAGAATAGCAGTGAACTTCTGTGAAAGCAGGAAAATACCTTATCTCCCACTGGAGGAAAACCAATGCCATTTGGTGAAGGCAGAAGCTGTCGGTATTGGAGAACTGTAGAAAGCTGTAAATATTTAGCATGTCCCTCTGTCTCTCTATGCAAAACTTTTCCTTGGTGATGTGGACTATTTTCTTTAAACATGAACCAACCAAAGCCCCGTTTTGTGTAAGTGGCTTTTGGCAAAAAGGTGTGAATGTTCTGAAAGACAAGCACATATCTGAAGAAGTGATCTTTCTCACATTTATTTTTTGAAATACAAAAAGGAGAATAGATGATACCTTTTGGCTACTAGAAAAATAACAAAAAGTTGCTAATATTTCAAGGGCAAAACCCTCTTACTCAGAGCTGTACCAACAGGTTAAAACATAGCAAAAGATGGAGATGCCAGGAGTTATTTCTTAGATGTAAAGTCCTTTGCAAAATGGAAAATATGCCAGGTAGTTTCTTAGTTGAGGACCAGAGCTTAGATGTTCTGAGGCTGCAACTGAAGTGAAGGGTGATGTTTTTATTGCCCTTTAAACAATGACATGGCTCATGTACACACTTTCACACCCCATCTCGATGTGGCTCTTTGAGGCTAATGGCCACTTACATAAGAACATAAGAAGAGCCATGCTGGATCAGGCCAAAGGCCTATCTAGTCCAGCTTCCATGTATCTCACAGTGGCCCCACCAAATGCATCTGGGAGCACTCGAGATATTAGATACCTGTCTCCTGATACCACTCCCCTGCACCTGGCCCTTGAAGTACCCTGGTTTTAAGCCTGGATATGACACATCTCCATCATGCTCCCAGTGCCTGGCTCACTGACATGGAGACAGCAGCGCAGGGAGCACAGCTGTCAAATTTTTCCTCGTACTGGCCCCGGAGGGACAGGAGGAGTGAGTTGTAATGTGCATGCATGCTAGTGCATGCACACGAATAAACAAAAACAAAAATCAATATTTATTTATTTATTATATTTTTACACCAACCGTCTTCTGAAGGAACTCCAGGCAGTTTACAATGAGTTAAAAACAAACAGAGAACACCAAAATGAAGACCATACAAAAATGAAGAGACTCATCAGCAAGAGGTGTGGAAAAAAAAGTTAAATTAAACTAAAGGTCACCAAATGCCTGCCAGTAAAGCAAGGTTTTAAGTGCTTTTTTTTAGGTGGGCAGGGACTGTGCAAGGCACAGCTCACTTGGGAGATGGTTCCAGAGCGAGGGGCTAGCCACAGAGAAGGCATGGTTGCAGGTTAGCGATTTCCGTGCCTCCCTGGGCGTGGCCACTCGGAGTGAGAGCGCCTGCGACATTTTTGTGGGACGGGCCTCAGTTGACCTTTGGGAGATACGCTCCACCAGGTATTCAGGTCCCAAGCCGTGGAGGGTTTTGTAAACCAAAACAAAGACCTTGAACCTTATCCGGAGGGCCACGGGCAGCCAATGCAGGCAGGCCAGAACTGGGGTGATGCGATCGTATCTACGCACGCCCACCACCAGTCTGGCCGCTGCATTCTGCACCCGTTGGAGTCTCTGAGTAAGGGTCAAGGGCAACCCCATCTAGAGGGCATTGCAGTAGTCAATCCTTGAGATGACGAGGGTCTGCACAACTGCCCTCAGGAAGGCCTCATCCCAGGTACGGATGGATCTGGGTGATCCTGCGGAGATGTAAAAATGCGGTCTTGGAAACAGCCATCATCTGAGCTTCAAGGGAGAGGGCTGAGTCGAAGACCATGCCCAGATTCCTGGCCCTGTCTGCAGGCTGAAGGGTAACACCCCCCAGGCTGGGGAGGGAGCCACTGTACCCGGAGGAGGGTACCCCGAAGAACAGAACCTCGGTCTTCTCTGGGTTAAGTTTGAGCCTGTTAGTTCTGGTCCATTCCATGACAGCCTCCAGGCACAAATCAAGGGAGCATACTGCCTCTACTGCAGTGGTGGAAAAGGAGATGTGGAGTTGCATGTCATCCAAGCATCCAAAAGGAAATAGAGCACACACCAAAACAAGAGATGCTTATAATCATAAGTGACTGGAACACAAAACATATTTTCCACCTTGCAAAGGACTTTATATGTGCATGCATGCACACCTGCACCTGCACCACACCTCCCACTACGTGGGCCAAAGTATGACAGCAAAGATGGGCACAAATCAG
Organism: Phrynocephalus versicolor; assembly: GCA_023846285.1. NCBI lineage: Eukaryota > Metazoa > Chordata > Lepidosauria > Squamata > Agamidae > Phrynocephalus > Phrynocephalus versicolor. The sequence continues at coordinate 17,670,518 of JAHTLZ010000015.1, forward strand.
AAAAATGGTGAATCATTTGATTCATGATTCATCAAGGTTGACGAATTATGAAGAACAAATTTATGATTTTTCTCAAACAAAATGATGAATCCATTTGTACATTCATTTCTCTATTTAAAACTCTATAAAAGAACCCCAAGTTATGCACCCCCAAAGGGGATCCTCTCCCAGGAAAGTGCCCCAGGCACCTAGAGACACCAAAATTGGACATAAAATACTCCCACTTTCCTGTACAAGTCCCCCAGATTTAGTGAAATTTAATTTTAAAACATCTGAATTATACTTCTACAAAGTGCCTCCCCCTGCCCCCAAGAAAATGCCCTTTTGCAAATGGCTTGGGGAAACCTGAGCTTCACCGAACCTCAGGGATTATCAAGGAGAGTCTGGGAAAACTTCATTTTTAAATTTGTGCTGATCTCTAATTATACCCCTAACTGGCTGTACTACATCTGGCCTCAGTAACAGAGCTATGCCATGTCTTCTGAGTTTGTCACTTTCAGAATAGAACTCTTTGTTGATCTCTGACTGGAAATATCCCATGCTAGTCCACTTTATTTCACTGACACCAAGCACTGTAATGCTTGTGTTTCATTTCTTTCTTTATAGTTCTCACATTCCATGCTAGATTAGGACCTGAACATGCCTGAACTTTCCTCCATCATTTTTGTAGACAATGGCTTTATGTAGTCTGCATGCCCTAGGTTGAACTGAACATGAAAACAGGTGCAATCTGGATAAATGTGCACACTTCAGGTTTATAGTACATTCTATTAAGGAAGATGCATTAAGAAGATACACCATGCAAAATATATGTGCAAAACCCATCAAAGTATTTTTTTTTAAAAAAACTGACTGATAATAATGTTTCTCTTTCCTGCTCTCCAGAAGATGAGAGCTTGGTCTCAGTAGCAATATGACAAAGGATGACAAAAATGTGATTACATTAGTATTTTTGTTAACCTCTCTAGGAGCTACTAACCATGCTGGAATCAATTGGCAGTAGGACTATAAAATTAGTCAGACCTGATTCAGTAATGAGGTATTTATATCCTTCTGATTTTAATTTAAATATGACCAACATCTAGGTCTGTCTTGTTGAATAGAAATACATTCAATCACACAGTCAGTAGGAATGATAAACAATGGTAATCTTGCCATAAAATAATTGCACTCTGGTTTTTTTCCTTAAAAAATATTCCTCAGTAATGGATTATAGCTTTTTCACTCATACCTCTCTTGCTAGTGAACCTTATTTTTCAGAAAGGTCAAGACCTATTGTCAGTTAATAATATCAACTACTGTACAGTGGACCCTTGTATAACATACAGCTTGTATAACGTAAAATTTGTACAACATAAAACATTTTGGAGATAGGGAAAATTTGCTTAACATAATCGCCTATGGGGCAAATCTGTACAACATAAAAATGGGATCACTCTGTTTTTAATGCATTCCTATGGGAATTTGTATAAAGGAAACTTTGCTTAACATAATTTCATTTGGAACGAATTAATTCCTTTATACAAGGTACCACTGTATGTTACAAATGTTATGGAATTTAAGTGGATCATAGACATGTGTACTAGCTAACAAGCAAACTTTTATTTTCTGATGTTTTACTTTGCTTTTGTCAAGAAGGAAACTATTAATAACTTTAAACTTTGATTCATAAATCAGAAAAAGAAAATTGCAAAGATGGAGTCATGACTTTGGCTGTTATTGTGGTCCTCTAAACATATATATACATTTTACAGTCTCTCAGATAATCATATAACCCTTTGCCCCCCCACGGCGGAATAACCACGCGAGACAGTGTCTTGGGTTCAACTCCGGGCCACTTTATTAACACAATACTTAAACAACACAACTTTAACCGGGGCCTGCTGCAGTGCGGGATGGCATTAATCTTAGGGTCTCCCGGGACCCTCTCCAACTGGCAGTCTATTTGGGCGAGTCGCTACCCCCAAGCCCGTCCTGCTTGTGAACAGGACGGCCCAGGTCAGCTGGTCCCCTTTCCCCAGCCAGGCTGCCCAGGCACGTCATTTGTGCCTGTCAGCCCAGTGGGCCCTCCCGGTACATCCATCCCCCCCGGCTTTGTGATCTCCGATCTGCAACGCCGTGAGAGCGGACGTACCCTTCAGGAAATCGAGACGTGACTCCCTGCTGCCTCTCCCTACCCGCACTACCGCCCCCCAGTGGCCAAACCAATCCCTATTTAAAGTACCCACCACGCCGCAGCAGTATGGGATAGGCGAAAAACCCCCGGGTGCTTACGGCCAATTGCGCACCCGGGTCAAAAATTCCTATCCGGCCCCGAAGCGACCAAACCAGCTCATACTACTGCATAAAGAGGCGGGTGGGTGGGCAACGTCTTCAGCCGGTGAAAGAGGGCTGGAGCCTCGTGGCGAGCCCTTCTAAGGGCTCTGGTCTCCGCCCTCTACGAGACCAGGTAGGTCTCGCGCGGCTTCCGACCTGGGGGGGCAACGGAGCTCCGCTTGGTGCAGCCGCGCCGCGGAGCCAAACTTTGCCCCCCCACGGCAGAATAACCACGCAAGACAGTGTCTTGGGTTCAACTCCGGGCCACTATATTAACACAATACTTAAACAACACAACTTTAACCGGGGCCTGCTGCAGTGCGGGATGGCATTAATCTTAGGGTCTCCCGGGACCCTCTCCAACTGGCAGTCTATTTGGGCGAGTCGCTACCCCCAAGCCCGTCCTGCCTGTGAACAGGACGGCCCAGGTCAGCTGGTCCCCTTTCCCCAGCCGGGCTGCCCAGGCACGTCATTTGTGCCTGTCAGCCCAGTGGGCCCTCCCGGTACATCCATCCCCCCCCCGGCTTTGTGATCTCCGATCTGCAACGCCGTGAGAGCGGACGTACCCTTCAGGAAATCGAGACGTGACTCCCTACTGCCTCTCCCTACCCGCACTACTGCCACAGTAGGGGCCTGGCCTTGCCACGGCTCCTACGCACCCCACCAATGACACACCACCTCCCGCAGGCCCCGCTGCAGGTCCGCCAGGAACAGCTCCATTCCCTGGTCCGAAAGATGAACCCCATCCTCCCTGTACAATTCAGGGCTAGCGGCCACAATCCTCGGGTGGCCCACCACCGAACCCAGACCCAGGCCCATCGCCCTGCAGACATCCCTGTTGACGCCCCTGCGCACTGTATTCATCACCTGCGGGGCGCATCTCGCTCTCCACTGCCGCCTCGGCACAATGTTGGACCATACCAACTTTACCTGTAGGAAGGCCGCTTTCCACGCTGTCAGGTCCCTGACAATTTCCTGGGCCAACAATTTCCCCGTCTGGTCCCCCACGTCATTGCCTCCCAAGTGCACCACCATGACGTTAGGGGGGCGGCCTCCGGCCTCCCTCATTGCTGTCCTCTCAAACTGGCACCAACGCATGCCCCTGTATCCCTTCCATTCAATAACCGCCCTTCCTTCCATCCCCAAATTAACTCCCCAGGCCGTCCTGGCCGCGTACTTCTCTGCCCAATAGATGAAGCTATAGCCCAAAATGAGAATACGGCACCTGGAACGTCCCGGCCCGGGTCCTGAAAGACAATAAACCAAACAATTAACATTGCGGGAGTGGGCGAACGTATGTTTTAAAACGTGCAGATGCCCACCGTCCCAGGGACTTTATCTCCTTCGGTCCATACCCTAGCGCCGCCGCGGTGGAGGCGGCACCAATCCTGAAGGAATGCGTCCCAAACTTCATATCCGTGAGGCCTACCGCTCCCAAAGCCTTCTGAGTCAACCTCCAGAATTGGAATTTTGTCAAGGGGTCCCCTTCCTCATGGCAAAACAGGGGCCCCTCCCTTTCCCCCCGCAGGGCCACGTATCCCTCCATTGCCCTGACAGGACAAACCTCTTCCTTCGAACAGGGCCCCAACTCCACCCTCTGTCGTTTCGCCCGTTGATCTGTCTTTGACCTGCGCACCAGGAACGTAACCTTACCGTTGCCCTGCTGGTAGTCCATCCATTGCAGCGCCCGCCCAGACCTGTCCTGCCGACCTGCCGCGACCAACTCGCTGATCCGGAAGGCCCCAAAGAAGGCCGTGAGCGTTGCGGCCTTAAACAAGGCCGCCTCATAGTTGTCCCTGCACAGGCTCCCCCATTGCTCCCCCATCCGGGAAAGAATATCTGGTGTTATGGGGAACCGACCATCCGCCCTTCTGCCCCCAACCCGGGCCCAACCTTCCAACATCTTCCTAACCCGGAAATCCCGTGTCGTGTCCAAACACCCCAGGGCCTTGGCGTGAAACGCCAGTGCAGCTAGACGCCCTTGCAAGGTCCCTGGTGACAGCCCCTTCCTGTGCAAGTATACCATGTACTGCCTGATGTGGTCGATGGGGGCGGGCCATGCGGCCGGGAGTTCCATCAGATCCCGGAATGCACCAAAGTCCTTGGTCGCTGCCTCGTATCCTCTCCTCGTTCTTGGCGCCAGCGCGAGCTCGAGAGCCCCGTCCGCCTCCTCCCGCCAATCTGCCATACTTCTTCTGGCAGCCGCTCGGGAAGCTTGGCCGCTTCCGGCGCCAGGTCCCTGAAGCGCTCGAGCTGCTGGCGGGAAAGGGCATCCGCTATGGAATTATCCAACCCCGGGACATGGCGCGCACGCACCACGATATTATACTGGAGTGCGCGCAGCGTCAGGGTCCGTACCAACTCCATTACTCGCTCTGACTTGGATGTTAGGTCATTAATGGTGTAAACAACCGCCATGTTATCGCACCAGAAGCGAACGATGGAGTTGGCCCAGTCCCCCGACCACAGCCACAGGGCTCCCACGATCGGGAACAGCTCGAGGAACGTCAGGTCCCTTGTAATCCCCGAAACCGCCCACTGTGTTGGCCAGGTGCCGTAGCACCACCTACCTTTCCAGTAGATTCCATAGCCCTGTGACCCAGCCGCATCCGTCTGCACCTGGAAGTCCGCCCCCAATCGCAGTTCCTCCCTCCAAAACGACACCCCGTTGAAACCCCTTAGAAAATCTAGCCACACGCCTAGGTCCTCCCTCATGCCCCGGGACACCTTCGTTCTATGGGCCGGCTTTCGCAGACCCCGCATGGCGGAACAGAAACGCCGTATGAATGGCCGGCCCGGCACCACGACACGGCAGGCGAAGTTCAAATGCCCTACCACTTCCTGCAATTCTCTCAACGTGACACTCCTGCGCTGCCGCAGGGACGTCAGCCTCACTGTGAGGTCCTCCAGCTTACCCTGAGGTAGTCTACAGGACTGGTCCCAGGTGTCCAATTCGACCCCCAAAAACGTGAGGCAGGTGGCGGGGCCCTCTGTTTTTTCCCCCGCGAGGGGAAGCCCTAGCTCCTCGGCCAGTGCCTGAAAAGACCCCAGTATAAAGTTACAGGCCCCTGAGTCCCTCCTCCCGCAAAAGAGATAATCATCGAGATAATGGGCCACAGACCCCAACCCCGTGACGCGGCGCAGTTGCCACTCCACGAAGGAACTGAAATGTTCAAAAACTGTGCAAGATATCGAACAACCAAACGGCAACGCCCTGTCCAGATAGAACTTTCCTTTGAACTGAAAACCTAACAAATCAAAGTCATCACGGTGCACAGGTAGCAACCTAAACGCCGACTGGATGTCACATTTTGCCATCTCGGCTCCCACCCCACAAGCCCTAACCATGGCTACAGCCGCGTCAAAGGAGGTGTACCTAACGGAGCAGAGCTCCTGGGGTATCCCGTCGTTGACCGACGCCCCTTCTAGGAAGGACAGATGGTGAATCAGCCAGTACTCGCCCGGCACCTTCTTCGGTACCAACCCCAGGGGTGACACCCTGAAATTGGGCAACGGGGGGGCGTCAAATGGCCCCAGGACCCGTCCCTTGGACACCTCCTTCTGGATCTTCTCTGCCGCTACACCTTCCAGGCCCCATAAAGACTTCAAATTGGGCGCCGCAAACGCGCGCCACACTCCTTCAAACTGGATGCGAAAACCAACAGCAAACCCTTCTGTCAGAAACTCGGCCCCTTCCCTGTCTGGGTAGGTTGACAGCCACCCTTCCAAGACCCTACGGTTGATTGGGCTGGGGCCCTTTCTGCGTATTAGGCCCTCCCCCTCTGGGGTTGTTTCTCTGCTGTCCCCCATTTCCCTGCCTGCCAAAACCCCCTTTTGCCCGGGCGCAATTAACTGTGGCATGCTGCGCCCCGCAGACAGAGCACTCGTGCCGAAATCGGCACTGTGCCCGGTTGCAGGCACCCTGACCATTAAAGTCCCAACAGACCAGCCGGGGTTGAACCTGCTGGCCCGCCGCTGGGCGGCTGCCTGCCACCTGGGCCGGGCGTCTGATGATGTGCCCGCTGTCAAATCGCTCCCCCAGAGCCGGCCGCACCGGGGTCATGTACTGCAGCCACAGGGGAGGGTATGGCTCATCCCATCTTAGGTGGGGTTGCGTCGCCGCCTTCATGCGGAAACGCTCGTCATATGTTAACCAGGCATACCCCGGGAAGTCCACAAAGGCCTGGTATATCATGTCTTGATATTTAATGAGGGATTGTGCCCTCCACGGGTGGGCATGTAAGACCATGGACATGTATATACTATAGGCCGGCAGCCAATTGGCCCAATTTCGTTCCGGCTTGCGCCTCAAGCGGCGCTCTTTGTCTTTAGCGTCCTCCTTCTCAATTTCTTTGGGCTCCAACTCCCTGTTGAGGAGGCCGAAAAGGTCTATGTAATCCCCCCGCCAGATCCTCTCTTTGGTGCCCTGGGCCAAGTGATCCCCCAAGGGCGACGCATAATCCGCATGTGGCAGGGCAGTATAGGGCACCCCGGCATAAACCGGCCCAGTTGCCCACCCATGGGGGCCCCACTGGGGGCTGCCCGCCCCTTGGAACCCACAGGGTTGTTGGGGGGAATTCCACGGTCCTGCACCGCCTACCCCCGCCAGTCCCTGCTGAGTCTGGACCCCCTGCCACAACGGGCCTGGCTGCTGCTGGTGAGGTGCCCCGTAGTTTGCCCCTGCGGGGTTGTATCCTGCACTCACCTGCTGAGCATAAGCCCCTGGTCCACCGGTTGGAGTGCTCGGATAAGCACCTGCAGTACTCGACCCCCCCGACCACCCCAAGCTGGTGTGTTGATGGACGCCTCCTGCCAGGCCGTGCATCCCTCCCTGTGTCTGGGTCTGTTCCCCCACCGGCCCCCAGGGCCAAGCCTCCCCCCGTGTCGTGTCTGGTGCACATGCCAACTCACTGCTTGAGGGGGGCATCGCCGCCATCTCGCCCCTTGGGACCGACTGAGGGGTCTCCACGTCCGCCGCCGCCGCTGCTGAACCCACGACCCCTCCAGCCGCCTGTTCCTGTCCTGTTCCCTCTGCCGTCCTTTCCACGACTGGTCGTGGGTCTGGAGAAGTGCCGGGCAGCTGGACCGCCTGGGCCTGACGTGCTGAGCTCTGTGACATAGAACCAAGACGAGCTGTCAATCTGCGCACCAACCGCTGCCTCACAGCCCGCCTCCTGGCTTTGGACGGCCTCCCCGTAGTTGTGCCCTCTGATGACCCCTCCCCCGCCTGTTGCTCCCCACTGGGCCCCCCTTCCAGCTCCTCCATCTGGGCCTCCAATCGTGCCCATTGCTCCCAGTCCTCCCCCTCCGAGGAGGACTCAGTCTCAGACTTTTGCGGGGCAGGGCGCTTGGCTGGGTGTTTCCCCTTGGGTCCTCCCTTCGAGCGTCTGGGGGCCATGACTCTCGCCCCGAACAGGCCCTTACACCAAGCTCAGCGGCTGGGGCACCCTGCCTATGCTGGCCACCCACCTACTCGCACCCCCGGACTCCTGGGTTCCGGCCTACCAGGCCTGGCGAGACCGCCCGCCTTTCCAGGCCCGGCCGCTACTGCCTCAGGCCTCCGGGGCCTAACTGCCCGCCTCGTCCGGGGTGAAATCAAGGTCCCAGGCCGTGTGGCACTCCTCCACCCCCCCGGCCCTCGTGCCCGGCGTCCCCGGAGGTCCTCCTCCCCTCCTAGCGAAACGCCGACCGAGCCGGCCGGGCCGATCCCCGGCCTCGATAACTGCAGAAGCCGCAGCCGCGGCCGAGAAGCCGCAAGTCGGGTGTCTGGATGGCGGCCCGCAGGCCAATCCCCGCCCCAGCTGGCCGCCCCCTCCCCGCTCCGGCTCCCGCCGTCCGGTGAGCCGCGGTGGAACGTCCGGGGCAAAGTCCCCTGGCCTCCCAGCCGCCGCCCGTCGGGCTGAAAAACCTGAGGGGAAGGCGCAGCTGCGCCTCCCAGTGCAAGGCTCCTCGCTGCTCCTCCGCTCCCAGCTGCTGCTCCTCCGCTGTCACCGCTCGCCTCCGACGTCGGGTTCACCCGCCCCGAGGCCCGCCGCCGCGCCGCCAACAAACAAAATGGCGGCCGCGAGCAGCGGAGCTCCGAGGTCCTCTCCCAACGTCTTCAGCCGGCGAAAGAGGGCTGGAGCCTCGTGGCGAGCCCTTCTAAGGGCTCTGGTCTCCGCCCTCTACGAGACCAGGTAGGTCTCGCGCGGCTTCCAACCTGGGGGGGGCAACAGAGCTCCGCTTGGCGCAGCCGCGCCGCGGAGCCAAACTACAGTTCTGTTATAACCCCAATGAGACATCTAGTGTCCTGCAGAAAACTCAAGAAATCCATCTTCTGTTCCAGACTACTTGTCCTTCTAAAGTAAACATCTCCTGTATTGATTCTATCAAAAAATAAGTAAATAAAATGAAATAACACAAAATACTTAATGATCAAAATCTTATTGCAAAATAGTGCACACAAAGGCACTAAGGAGCACAACAGAGTGCACAACCAATTGGGGACCTGGACATGTGTGGAAATTTGCTTGTATCTGTTCCAGTTTATCCTTCATTGTACCAACAGGATATAAGTAAGAGAATGTTTGACAAGGACATTCACATTTAAAGAAACAAAGAAACCTGGATAATAGTTTTTTAGCAAAATCGTCAAGTTTGTCAGGTTTATAGGGGGCTGTCATCACATTGGTTCATGCACTTGTAGTCTTGAGGCTAGACTACTGTGTGTGTGTGTGTGTGTGTGTGTGTGTGCGTGTGTGTGTGTGCGTGTGTGTGTGTGTGTGTGTGTTGTGTTGTGTTGTTATAGTCGTGACCGACTCTTCGTGACTCCATATCCATGGAGTTTTCTTGGCAGGAATATTGGAGTGGCTTGCCAGTTCCTACTCCAGGCACCTACAGCACCTGGTATTCCCTGGTGGTCTCCCATCCAAGTACTAACCAGGGCCGACTCTGCTTAGCTTCCAAAATCAGGTGAGATCGGATGTGCTTAGGGCATCTAGGCAGCTGTAGTGCCCTCTATATGAGGCTGCCTTTGAGGTTAATGTGGAGGCCCCAGCTCATGCAGAATACTGTGGCCAGATTCGTAAGAGGTACAAAAAGATACCAACATATTACCCCAATGCTGGCTTCACTGCACTGCCTGCCAATCCAGTTCAGCATTGACATCAAGGTTCTTATGATAACATACAAAGCCCTAAACTATTTAGGACCCCACTATCTTTCAGAACAGTTCATACCACAGAAAATTGCCCTCAACATTAAATAAATAAATAACTCATTATAACCTATATTGTAAGAACTTCTATGTTTTTATAGATTACAATGGTAATAGTAATAATAATGTATCCTTAGCAAGACACTAAAATAAACATGTACTTATTATTACTGTCTTATAGTACATTGACTTAATCCTGATGAGTCTTTCAAGGTAAAGGAAATATTAAAGAGTGGCTTTACCACTTCCGCACCCCTAAGGAGTTTCCATGGCTGAGCAGAGTTTAGACCCATGTCTTCTAGTTCGAATCTGTCAGTGTATAACAAATAGAATCGGCTGCCTCCCTTTCTTTCCCCCATTCCTGGAGTGAGGGAGGGCACTTGCAGGAGATTGCTTTTGCTCTTTGTTTAGACAACATGACACTGCCATGGTGTCTGCAGAATCTAATACATTTATTTTCAAGCCCTCGTATATGGAAAACATCGGGATGAGCTGGGAGTGAATTGAGAGGAAGGTGTTTAATTTTCTAACTAATTTCCAGTTTCCACACACAATGAATCTTTTCACAACAGCTCTTGAAACCCAGTGCCTTAGATGTAATTGATGTAATGAACAGTCACACATTTTCTTATTCTTGACATAAGAAGTGTCTAGACACATTGAGAGCTCTCTAAAAAAACTCAGTTGCTGCAAGATTGTTAGATCCTGTATGAGAATGAAGAGACCAGCATTTAACAGCAACAGCATTTGCAGTAATGTTGTGTAAAGTAAAGATGTGGTCCCCTCTGCAGTGAAAAATATCTCTGCAAATTTCATCATGTCTGAGAAGAAACTAAAAAGTATATGTATTCTGTAACTTAAAAGAACGGCCTGTCAGGCATTTATATGAAAGTTGGTACGCCTTTTTAATTTTGATTGTAGAAGAAATATTATAGCCATTTCCTCATGCCCAGTGAGAATCAAATGGAGACACAAAGATTTGAATTTGTTATATTGAATTTTATTTCAGTTGAATCAGGTATCCTCTTTATGGAAGCTGAGCTGAATTGAGATGCCAAGGTCTGGACTGAATCTCATTGTCAAAACATACTCCTTCAATAATATGTATAATATGTATTTATTTATTAATAAAATTTATCAAATTTCTGTATTATCTTTCTGCAAGAAAAAATCCTATTTTATTTCTGTTCTTTAAAAAAATAGATTTAAAAATCAGATTAAAACAAAACAAAAATCCTTTTAGGATAGAAAGGGGTTAGAAATCAATAGGATCAAATTATTAGGGGTGAAAGAGTAGTACTTGTGAATTGCTTATTAGCTACTCTACAAACAAAAATCACCATTTTCCAGATAGTTTGCCACATTTTCAAGGGCTTCTTCTTCTTCTTCTTCTTCTTCTTCTTCTTCTTCTTCTTCTTCTTCTTCTTCTTCTTCTTCTTCTTCTTCTTCTTCTTCTTCTTCTTCTTCATGTTTCATTTTGTTTTGTTTTACAGAGCTGACTACACACATTTTACTCATAAATACCTCCTATCCTTTTGACTGGGTCTACCTCCAGGCAGCATCTGTATTCAAGATATACATTTTATTTATTTATTTATTTATTTATTTATTTATTTATTTATTTATTTATTTGTATGCCACCCATCTTCCAGGTGGAACTCTGGGTGGTTTACAACAAACTGTCAAGTGTCAATACATTATCATCATCATCAGAAACAAAGCTAATAATAAAAAACAAAACAAAGCAAAAACCAAACAAAACCAAAATAAAAATTGGTCAAGATGGAGACAGGGGAAAAACAACTAATGGTCACCAAATCCCTCTCTAAAAAGCAAGGTCTTAAGCACTTTTTTGAAGACCAGCAGGGACTGTGCAACGCAAATCTCACTTGACAGATTGTTTCAAAGCATGGAGCCAGCCACAGAGAAGGCCCAGTTTCAAGTCATCGATTTCCCGGCCTCCCAGACGTGGCCACCTGAAGTGAGAATGCCCGTGATATTCTGGTGGATAGGGCCTCAGCTGATCTCTGGGAAATCCGTTCTGCCTGGTATTCAGGTCCCAAGCCATGGAGGGTTTTTAAAATCAAAACCATTACCTTGAACCTTATTCAGGAGGCAATGTGAAACCAATGCAAGCGAGCCAGAACTGAGGTGATGCAGTCATATCTGCCCTCACCCACCACCAGTCTGGCTGCTGCATTTTGTAACCACTGCAGTCTCCAAATAAGGAGTCAAGGGCAACCCCACTTAGAGGGCATTGCAATAATCTATCCTCAAGATCATGAGCGCCTGCACAACTGTTCTCAAGGACAACTCATCCAGGTATGGGCAAATCTGGGCAATCTGCCTAAAATGGAGAAAGACGGACTTGGAGATGGCCATCACCTGGGCTTCCATAGATAAAGCTGGATCCAACACCACACCCACATTCCTCACTCTATTTGCCAGCTTAAGGGTAATACCCTCCAGACTGGGGAGATGAACAGATCCTCAGTCTTAACCGGGTTGAGTCTGAGCCTGTTAGTCCTAGTCCATTACATGACCACATCCAGGCAGGAGTCTAGGGTCTGCAGTGCCTCATCTGCAGAGGAGGTAAAGGACAGATAGAGCTGTGTGTCATCAGTGTACTAATGACAACAAACTCGAAATCCCCTAATGACTTCAGGCAGTGGCCTCATATAAACATTGAACAGCATGGGGGAGATTGTCAAACCCCACAAGGGAGCATCCAAGGGGCTGACAATTCTTCCCCTAGCTTAACATGCTGCACATGGCCACCCAGGAAGGGCCAGAGCCAGCTAACAGCTGTGATTCCAATCTCCACCTTAGAAAGCTGACCCAGCAGGATACCATGGTCGATGGTATCAAAAGCCACTGACAGATCCAGGAGGACCAACAAGGTAGAGCAAGCCCTGCCAGCCCCCCTGAGGAGGCCATACATGCAGCGTGACTAGGGCAATCTCAGACCCATGTCATTGCCTGAAACCAGACTGGAATGCGTCCAGGACACGATCCTCCTCCAGGAACCTTTCCCATGAAAGGAACATTGGACAGCAGTTGGCCAATGTTCCTTTGGGGTGGGCTTCATCACCGTCTCCTTCAGGAAAGAGGGAAAAATCCATTCCCTGAAGGATGCAGTGGAAATAGCAGAAGACCACTCTGGCATGCTCCCTCCGGCAGATTTAATAAGCCAAGCAGGGCAAGGATCGAAGGGGGAGGCCTCCAGCCTACAATAAGCCAGTGCCCTGGAGGCCTCAGCTGGTGAAACAGGCCCAAATTCAACAAGGTGAGGAGACTGACAGGGTGTAGGGCTCAGGATACTTGAGAGGAAGCTAGAACAACCGGAGTCTAGACTGGCTCGGATGGCCTATATTTTGGATCTTTAAAAGGCTGCAAATGACTTACTAGTGAAATCACTAGGAGGAGGCCCAGACTGACCAGAGTTGGTGAGGTCTTGAACCACCCAAAACAATTTCACCTGGTGGTTTGATGCCACACCAATTCTCATGGATACATAAGATCTTGGACCCTCCCTGACGGCCCTAACGTAGCACCTTGTCAGTATACGAACAGCAGCCCGATTGAATACCAACTGGTCCTTTCTCCATCTACTCCCAAGTCTTCTTTGTTCTTGCTTCATCACTCTCAATTCAGCCATGAACCACAGTGAGGAGTGAGCTCCACAGCAGAGAAGATGTTTTGGGCCCCAGATACAATGGCCCAGGTAGCATCCTCATACCTCCTCTCCACCAGGACCTCAACCGGATTGTCAGCCTGATCATCAGGAAGCTCCCCAAAGGCCTCCAGGAACTGTACAGGGTCCAGAAGCCTTCAGTGGTAGGCACAAACAAGGGGGCAAGGCTCCCCACGTGGTGGGGCAGCATCAACAGGGGAAAAGACAGCAAATAGTGATCTGACCATGGCATGAGCTGAGGAACAATGTCACCAACCCTCAGATTATAGTTCGCCAATGTGGAGGAAAAAACAGGTCCAAGGTATGTCCTACTCTTTGGGTGGAACAAACAACATGCTGGGACAGATTCATGAAGGCCATGACTCCATGAAACCCAGAGCTGCTCCTGAGAGCCTACCCTCAGCATGCATGTTGAAGTCTCCCACCACCAAATGGCGGGGTGACCTCAACAATGCTGTCAAGATGAACTCAGTGAGGTCTGGTAGGGATTGTGCAGGGTCGCAGGGAGCACGGTACCCAAGCACAATGCCAAACCTGTCCTGCTGGTCCACCAATAGATGAAGGCATTCTAACCTAGGACACAGCAGTGCAGCAGATCTGCTGACAGAAACAGATTCCCTATAAACAAGAGTCACCCCTCCAACCCTCCGACCTGCCAACATGCTGGACACAAAAGGCCCTCCCTCTGCCCCCACCCAGGGCTCTGTGAAACAAGCCAGTTCGCCCTGACCATCCATGATTACATCATGAAGGATAGAAATTTTATTATAGACCAACTGGGCACTGATCAGCAAGCAGGACAGGTCGGAGGCACTGATGGTATGGTTCCCTGGTACATGGCAGTGAACTGAGGGATCAGAACGGGGGACAGGCAACAAATGCCTGGCCCTAGTTCTTCTTACCCGACTAATCCCCCAACTCCTAGAGTACCTTCCGTGGCCAGACACCACTGGAATGGCAGTCCCTGCTAACACTGATGATCAAGGAAAAAAGGGGGGAAATAAGTAAAATTATTAAACAATACCACAAAACAGTGTTACAACAAATAATAGTACAACAAATTAACAATGTCAAAACTGGGAAAAAGCTAATAATAAATAAAGATAAACAAAACAAAACACAAAACAACAACAACAACAACGTGTGAGGGGGAAAGCAGATAAATCCAATAAAAATGAGATAAACAATATAGACCAGTCCCACAGCTAATTAGCCACAAGATGACAAATGGGAAAAGGGGTCTTCTTCCCAATCCCAAAAGTCTAACCTGGTACCTGCATATCATAGACATCCATAAAACTGAGCCTAACCCAGACCAGGCATAGATGGAGAAACCATGGTGGGGAGTCCTTAAGATGTCAACTCCACCTCGTAGCCTGCATCTCGCAGTTTATGAGCCCACAGATGCTCTGGCCACACTGGGTCACCATCCAGAAGGCAGACTATAGTAACCCCCATTTCCGGTCCATCCAGGTGAAACTAGAACACCCTAGTCGGCCATTAGGGGGGTTAAAGTCTGAACTTCAAGCCCACGGGCCAGCTTGCAGGCAAGGAAGATGAAGGAAAAAAAGTAATGAGCAGAGAAGAGGTGACAAGGCACCAGGCAGCAGAGCAGACAGAGGCACAGGCCAAGACGCTGACTGATGACACCATTAGCTGACTCCGATTGGCCACCACACTCCAGCAGGATGTCACAGGGCACTGACAGAGTCTGCTGGGAGGGACACCTCGGCCACCATCAAGGCCAACACCATCATCATTGTCACCATCCCCCACCATTACCCAAGCCTCCAGACCTCAAAATGCTAAACAAGAGTGCTGCGACAGGACCGCTGCCTCCATTACAGCCGCTCCCACCACAGAGAATTCCAGAGATGCTGCCATGGCATTGTCTATAAATAAACTCATTGTTGCCAACCACAACACCCCGGGGCCAAGCTTGAGGGAGCAGCAGACCAAGCCAGTGACACAATAGCCCAAGATGAAAAACAGATGAAGGGCAAGCAGCAAACCACCACCCAGGATGAAATGGGGTGGCTGCATCCCCAATGTGAATCCAGGCAGGAGTCTAAGTGGCCAAGCAGTCAAAGGGCTGGAAGAAGGTGTTCTTCAGTGGGATTCTGGTGAGAGGGAGTGGAGGGAGGGAGCCAGCAAGTCATCAGATGGAACCCGATGGGAATAGGAAGGGTAAAACAAAACTAGTTTAAATATAAAGTAAAAAGGAACAAAACAAACAAGCAAGGGCCCGCACCAAACTCAAGCACCCTCCACCTGCCCCCATCTTACCGAATCCATATTGCCATTCACATATTACTTTGTTGTTCATTTATTGATTATTTGAATAAAATACTTCTGCACATTGCCAGACTGTTGATGATTAGTGGAGGTATTTGATAATCCACCTCAACTCACCAATCTTGACCACAGCTTGTTAAAAGGAAATATAATTCTTTGTTTTCCTTTTTTTTCTCCAGTTACTGGAGCAGCCAAGAGTAGAAATACATTAGCAGTATTTAACAGAAAAGAATCTGTATATTTCAGAGCTTAAAACAGTAATCTTTCCACAATATATCTCCCAGAAATTCCATCCACATCTGCAGGGATGGGCAGCATCTTCTTAAATTTCAATCCTGCTGATCAAAGCTATTTTGCTTTGACATCTGTTAAAGCTTAGACTGAGTGAACATCTAATCAGTCATTAAAATGATTTATATTTTCCTCAAAATACATGTTCCAATTCCCCCCCTTTCCATAAACTTTTTTTTAACATTCACTTCACTCTTTATTCCAAGGAAACCTGGCTTTTTCCAAAAGCTTATCGAGTACCTTACCATGGAGTGAAAAGTACTTTCATCATGGTGGATAAACTTTCATGAAATGTAGCGTGCCTACCCACTTAATCCTTGGTGAAGCACAAGTGGAGGGAAACTGTTTGATATTCATACATCAATGCCAGTTGTTGTGATAGAGAAACCTATAATGTCTGTCAAGTGAAGTGAATGTCTGCCCTGCAGCTAGTCATGGGGAACAGTCCTTAGCTTACCTTGCAATGACTTCGGTTTATTATCAGGAAAGAGTTGGGTCTTCTAATGCCTTAAAACCAGCACGATTAGCTTCACGAAGGAAGGTTGCAATTTGCTGGAAAAACCATGTCAGCCTGTTATCATTGGCAGCTCTCCTCACCCCACTGAAGCACACTTTCACAGTAACTTCTGCCATAGAGGATCCATTGGGCAGCCATCCCCATTAAGCCTTGAACAATCTTAGCTGTGCTGCAGAACACTGTTTCTGATAAGAGTATGTGAGATTTGCATTATATTCCTCTGCCTCATTCTAGAAGCATTGGAAACCATATGTCCTACATATTTGAGCATACTGCAATTAAATTCAAATGATGAGGCCTTAAATATGAAGCCAATGAACCTCCCAAACACGAGTGACTCTTATCTCAAGGAATTAAATTATTTGGAAAGAATCACGGGAAAGGAAGTATGCCTTGTGACAATGCATTTCACCGATGGACTGCCAGCCTTCTGTTGATAGCCATGGTCAACAGTAATCAGTGTTTCAACATCTGAAATCTGACATCATCACAAGTGAATCTGATTTTTTCAGTTAGCTGTTTCCACCTTGGAACCTTAGCTGAACTACTATCTGTCGAGCTTCTACGTTTGCTCAGGAAGCTTTGAGGAGCTTTTGTTTGCTTTCCCATCCTAAGCAGTCCAAATTATGAAGGTTCAGATGACTTAAAATCTGGAGTATGATTTATTCAGTGTGGGGTGTAGTGGGTAGAGTGATGGATTAAGACTCAATAAACCTGGATTCCAATTCCACTCAGCCATGGAGACTTAGTGGGGGAGGATGAAGTGGCAAGCCCACTCTTTAAATACCTCACATACCTTGAAAGCCCTCTTAGGATCACTCTACAGTGGCATCTCTACTTAAGACCAGCTTGACTTAAGAGTGAAAAACTGTTGGCATTTTAACTGCTGCCTTAGAAATTTTAAATGCGGTCTGCTCTACTTGCTCTACTTACAATTTTTCCTGATTTTTCTTCATTTGTTCATTTGTTCGTTTATTTATTTATTTATTTATTTATTTATTTATTTATTTATTTATTTGGGCTGCTCTACTTTAGAGTTGTTCAATGTAAGAACATGCATTCAGAACGGATCAAACTCATAAGTAGAGGTACCACTGTAATTTGGTTCTGACTTGATAGAACATAAAAACTTTGCTTAAAAACACAGGACCCTTCAAAACTTTTGTATTAATTTCTCCACAAAATTGGATGAAATTAGAAGACCTCTTAAGCCTTCTGACAAAAGGACATCTGCAAAGATTTAGAAAAAAAACAATCAAAGATTTTTTCCCCTGCAGTTTTTTAAAGAAGCATATACAATATGCTGCCACTCTCCTATGTTTTCTTAGGAGAGAAAATTTATATAAAGCATATACTATATTCCATTAAATATACTTCTAATGAAGAAAGATAGTTTCAAATGTTTTTCTTGTCAGACTTTTAAAAATTGATTTTGAGAGGAATTGGCAGAGACTGCCAGACCGCCAGCAGTTAAACTACAGTATTGCAGCCACAACCCTGGTCATGATCTGAGTTAGATCCCAGTGGGCTCAGGTAGTTGGCTCAGGTACTGTCACCTTCCATCCTTTTAAGGTCAGTAAATCAAGTTCTCAGGAGAGGTAGTGTGTAGCCTGCATAATTAAGTTATAAACTGCCCAGTGAATTCCTTTAGTACTGTGGGGTGGTATCTAAGTAATTGTCAGCATATGGCAGAAATATGAAATTGCCTGTCTGCATTCTGGGAGAATGATTGAGATAAAAGTAAAATGCCTGAGTCATTCTAGCTGGCATCTTGCCAGGCCAGATGACCTGTTGGCACATGCGTAATATTCAATATGCTTAGTAAGGATTGCATCATACACTGACATATAAGGAAGCTAGTAACATGTCTCAGTGTTAGAGTGGACCGTGGAGGAGCAGCATCTGTCAGCTCAGCATTGCGGATTACTGGACTGGAGTGGACTGTGTGATTATGTAATTTGCCTGCCAATTCTGAAGTGGTGCTTGTATGTATGAATATTGTTTGTAAATACAACTCTGGTGCTGAAGGGAAAACACCTTGAGTCTTTTGCTGCTTTTTTAAAAACCTCTGCACTGCTCCTGGCTTTGGAGGTTCTAACCAGCCTCTAGCAAAAGCTATTAGCAGCCTGCACACTCTGACAGTAATACACTTTCCTTTTTCCTGTGTATGTAAGTCACCGGACTTGACAAAAGTTGTCACCAGGAACAACTGATTTTGCTGCCGAGATCTGGACAGAGAGACCAGGATTTGCAGCAAATCAAAGTGCCTTTCTTACCATATTATGCATGAGGAACTCCAGAGGAAGGGAATGGTAAATCACTTCTGAGTTTTCCACACTTAGAAAGCTCTAGAAAGGGTTCTGTCATAGGTTAGAAATGACTGGATGGTGTGTAATTAGTATTATTAAGCACTTGAAGGCTCTGTGCCTTCAGTAGGTGAGGCTGTCAATTTTTTCTTTGCCCATACCTTTTTCTTTAAATCTTACTTTTTTCTGAAAAACCTGCATTGGGCCATCACAAACCATCAAGAGTAGAGCATATTTTCATGTCATCTGGACATTTCAAGATTAAGTTATTGTAGCCAAAATCCTAGTGCAGGGCAATGTGCTTTGTTGTAGGGCTAGAAAACAATTTTCGCTGACAAATATTCACTGGACCTCCCTTTGCTTATTTTCTTTCAGATGCTCTCCAATGAAGACCAAGGAGGGATCGTCCAGTGAACAGTCTGTGCCAAATATTCACTGGACCATCTCTCCCTCCCTGCTCTTTGTTGGAGAGCATCTGGAAGAAAATAAGCAAGGGGAATATCTCATCACTGCTGTAAAAAAGTACCTCTGAGCTATAAAACAATGTTTATGACACCCCTTCAGGGAGTTTCCCATGACAGTCTCAAGCAAAGCTCACAACACAGCCATGGAGATAAAACACTGTATTGCTTAGTAGCATCAAAGCTTATTATCAGCCTCCAGAGGATGTTCTGAAGGAGCTAAGATTTTCCCCATAATAAGGACCTTTTTTCAGCAAACCTCCTGTTTCCACGTTACACCTGCAATTTTAACTGTGTCTGCTCTTTGAAGAAGTATAGAACTCTTACTTTTTGGTCATACTGTATGTTTGTTCACTATTTTAAATGTACAGACTAGAGATGGGCACGAATAAAAAAAAATGGTGTTTCGTTTGTCGTTTGTCATTTAGGGGGTCCGTTTCAGTTCATTTCCATTTTTCATGAATTTTTGCAAAAAAATCGTTTTCATTTTTGTTCGTTTTGTTACCATTTTGTTGCCATTTATTCTTTTTTTGTTATTTTTTTTTAGCATTTAAAGCAGTTCACTTGTATTGCCGTAACGAAAATGAAATGCATGGCAAAATTTCCTGTGTTTCTGTTCGTTTCATTTCATTTTAGAGACAAAATTTGTTTGTCGTTTCATTGTGTAATGAAAAAAAACCAAAAACAGAAACGAAAAATTGTTCGTTTCGTGCCCATCTCTAGTACAGACTTTCACTGTTTTGATTTTTATTATTCATCACCAACTTATCATTTAATAAAAAATACAACAGTGTACTTGGCAGCTTGAATTAGACTATGTTTTTATTAAATGACAATTTGGTAATGAATAATAAAAAAAATGAATAAATGAAAATCTTGTATATTTAAAGGAGTCAGTTTTCCAGTGTGCATCGAGAGAGAGAGAGAGGTCTTTTGATAACTGCTTCTTCCTGTTTTCTGAAAAAAATGCTTCCTGGACATTACAAAGAATGTGGAGTCTAATAAATAAGGCAGAAGCAGTTAAGCAACTACATATATAGGTATATAGGACCACCAGAACATCTCAGTCTCTTGTGCTTCTGGTCGCGACCCCCTGGGAGGCTCATAAAACCTCCACCCGGAATCGTGCTTTCTCTGTGGTGGGTCCAACACTGTGGAACCATCTTCTGAGTGAAATTAGGACTGTGGAGTCCCTCCCGGCACTTAAGAAGCTATTTAAAACTTGGCTCTAAGGAAGTTTAGTTATCTTATAAGTAGGTGTTTTGAGTTTGTCTGCCCATTTTTTGCCATCTTGCCTTAGTAATTTGTCATTGGGTTGGTTTTTGTTCTTTATGTCATATTGTGGAACCAATTATATTTTTTTCTGTATTTTGTTGTATGCTATTCCTTGTTAACCACTCTGTTCCCGTCTGGGAAAATCTGGTGGTATATAAATAAATAAATAAATAAATCAGAGGATGCTCCACATCTGGCATCCTACAGCTAGTCTGAGATTAAAATGTCTAACTGTGGGATTATAGGAGTTGCATTTTAGCAGATCTGGAGGCCAGCAGGCTAAAGGGAGGTTGCCTTAGTGTTCTAATAGCATACAGACTGACTGCTACTGCCTAACACACACTGGAAAGGATTGGGTTCTGTTTGGAGATGCTATCCTTTTTTGGGTAAGTGTACCAATAGTGGGGGCTGAAAGTTTGTCCGAGTGGCTAAAGGTACAATAGCACTTTTCAAATATCTGAAAGACCGTGATAGAAAGGAGGAGCAGGATATATTCTCAGTAATCTCAGTACTTGTAATAATGGGCTCAATTTATAGGAAGCAAGATTTAGGCTGAAAATCAGAATATTCATCTTAAATCTTGATTCCTGTAAAATCAGAGCAGTGCGACATTGGACCAACTTCCTTGAGAGGTGGTGAGCTCCAACATTGATAGCATTCAAGAGACAATTGCCAGATATGCCTTGATCTGGAGTCCTGCAGTGAACAGGAGGTTGGACTCAAAGCCTCATAGTTCCCTTCCAACTCCATGATTCTATGATTCTTTGTTCTTTAAAGCTAGTCTTAGTTGCAACTGCCTCATTTACCATGAAACGTCTCTATCTCGCTTTCTTATACTTTCTCACGTGTAGTTCATGTCTAACTTAACCCACTCTCTTTCTTAAATTGAATCTCTTGGGGAAAAAATGGGTTGAAAGCAAAGTAATCCATCTTCAGCAACTCCATGCGATTAGATCTTGTAACAAAGACGAAGCAGTGAAAGGGGGTGTCTTCTTTGGGAATGGGTAGGGGCAGATGATGATTGCTTGGAAAGCAATTCATTATTCAGCCATCGTTGATGAGTAGAATGGTACAGAAACTAAAGACCCAACAAGACCTAATGTGAAGCAGATTTTTGCTTTTATTTATCCAAACATTAGGAATGTACTCCTGCTTCATACCAATTTAGCCAATGAGACAATGTGGTTATTTCTCCAAACATTAGGAATGTACTCCTGCTTTATACCAATTCAGCCAATGAGACAATGTGGAGCTTTTTTTTAATTTGGTAAAGTAGACACAGAGCTATTCAGGAAGCCCCCAGTTGTCATAGGGCACCTTTATGAATTGCTGGTGTTTGCTTTGACTTTTTGATCTTAAAAATATTGAAAAGTGGTGAGCTAGTCTTAGAAACTGAAAACATAAGTATAAGACAAAGCAGAAAGTACCAGAGCAGAAAGAGACTGACAGCTGAAGTGCAAGTAAGGCCCCATGTTCTCCAGGAAAATTCAATCACAGAGCCCCTGGGAAGACTCAGATGAGCTAAAATATATTCCCTGGTATATCTCATGTGGAGCCATTTTGCTTCTTGGCATGGCATAGGGAGAGTAGTAGATTGCCGTTCATTAAAGCGGGCATGTTCATTTTTTCTTTTCTTTTCTTTTTTAGGCAGCCGAACAGCTCTAATGAGGCATTAATTGGATGTTCACACACACTGAAAGTGTAAAGCTTAATGACTGGCTGTGTGTGAATGACTGAGGACCCAAAGTTTCTGAAGGCGACTGTGTCCCACGATGCAAGCCCTGGTGGGGTTTCAAATAGGACATGTTAGCACCATTTTAAAACCATACTGGATGGTCTCCCAGCTATTGATGGTGCTGGTTTAGGGTCATTTTATGGCAAACACAGAATCGCTGGAATGGCCCCACAGTCAACACCATTGCTGTTTGGCCAGTGTCAGGGAGACTTTTCAGTGGCATTGTTTTTGTTGGGCTTTGGGGGGGTGAGTGAGGGTGACATCTATGGCTGTTCCTTTCCCCCCAAACTGCAAACAGGTGAGGGGCAGGGACTATTCTATGTCCTGCATTAATCCAAGGACTCGTATTAAAGTAGGACATGTTAAAGAGGCAGTCTCATACTGTGGGTTATCTGGAGCATGTGGTGTCTCCCACAGTTTCTTCTGCTACACCTCACTGATCTTTTAAAAGTGTTATTTACTGCCATTTCTTTGCACTTCCTTGGTGTATTGTTGTCACTTTTCCCCTGTGGTGTCTTGCTGGGGATTGCAGTTGGCACTAGCGCTGAAATATGGAAGGCAACAGAAAATCAACAGATGAAATCTTCCAAAGGCACTTCTCATACATAGCAAGACAGAAGTGTAAAAGGGTCCTTCATCTCCAGAAGGCTATAGATGGCTAGAGGATATGAAGAATCTTTGATAGGAAAGTCTGAGAAGGAACACCAAATACATGAAATATGTGCAGGGCAGAAAAATAAATCCAAAATAGGCTAGAAGAAATGAAAATATAACTAGTAAATCAGCACAGTAAATCACAACTGGAGTTGGCTTATTTGAATCAATGGAATTTATAGAGGAGTTGGCTCATCATATCTCCACTGATTCAGTGGACCTACCGTAATGGATTTTAGAAGTAGTGAAGCCTGTTAGCTCAAGCCAAATGTAAACATGCAATATTAAGAGGCACTCAGACTTGTAGTTTTCTTGTGTCTATTATTATTTCGTTAGTTTGTATTTATTATTATTATTATTATTATTATTATTATTATTATTATTATTATTATTATTATTATTATTATTATTATTATTATTATTATTATT
>JAHTLZ010000015.1:17708660-17728115 GCA_023846285.1 Phrynocephalus versicolor
AAATAAATAAATAAATAAATAAATAAATAAATAAATAAATAAATAAATAAATAGGCCATTCACCTAATTATTGCAGGGAATATCATTAGGGAATTCACCTAATTATAGCAGGGAATCTGAAGTATGTCACTGAAGTTTGTATCCCAACATTATTCTGCAGGATAGAGAAATAGCAGTTGAAGAGGAATCAAACTGCTATTGCTATGTATATATTTGTATCGTTTAATGTATTTGCAGTAAAAGTGGGCACAAAACAGAAAACTGATGGTTTGGTTCATTCTCTTTCGGCCTCCCTCAGTTCGTTTTGTTTCATTTCATATGGATTTTTAAAACAAAAGTTTGTACTAACAAACCAAAACGAACTGGTTCAGCTTACCTGGACCACCGCTGCCGACGCTGGGGAACCGCTGACGCTGACACCGGGGGATCGCTGATGCCAGGGGACTGTCGACACTGATGCTAGGGGAACGCCGATGCTGATGCCGGGAGACTAACAATGCCGCCAACAATGCCGGGGGACTGCCGATGCCGCTGGACCACCAACCCCGCTGACGCGTGCCCCAGTGTTATGTTTTAATTTGTTTATTTCCTCCTGGCCCACTGACCTGTGGGCCAGACTGGCTGGCTTGTAGGCCGGAGGGACACTTTTTAATTTTTTAAATATATATATATATATATTTAAAAGTCCCCAATGCAGAGCTTTTTTCTCCCCTCCTGGCCCATGGGCCCATGGGCCAGACCAGCTGGCTGCTAGAGATCCAGGCGAGGAGGCTGGTGGTGACTGGACAAGGTAGGAGACAGGGGGAATGAAAAACAAAATGAAACAAAATGGGGATTGGTTTGTTATTCTTTTGTTAGCTTTCCCCATAATTCTTCCATCTTCATACTTTGTGGAAAGGGAATTTAACATGCTTGCCAATCCTAAGAAAAAAGAAATCGATTACAAATCACTGAATGTGAAGACTTAAGACTATACCTCACTAATGTGAAGCCAAATATTGAAAAATTGCTATCAGAGCATCAGGCTCATCCCTCCCATTAACATAAATATTTGTGTATTGTATTTAAGAATTTTACTAGGTTCTTATATGTTTAATTCCAAATCCAAATATTTACTTGCATTTTGTGTATTTTCAATATACAGTAACCCCCCGCCTATTGCAGGGGTTAGGGACCCACCGGACCCGTGATACATGAAAATCCACAGCATGCAGAAGCGGGTTGGGTGGGGGCAGGGGGCGATCAGAGGGGCCTGGGGGGTAGGGAGCAATGTGATCGCTCCCCGCTGCCCCCCGCACGGCTCAGAGGCCTCCTGGATGGGCCTGGGAGCTGGTGGGGAGCGATGCAATTGCCCCTGCTGCCCCCCATGCAGCTCCGAGGCCTCCCGGAGGGGTCTGGGGGGTGGCAGGGAGTGATGTGATCACTCTCCGCTGCCCCCCGTGGCTCTGAGGCCTCCTGAACAGGTCTGGGGGGCAGCGGGGAGCAAGGCAATCGCTCCCCGCCACCCCCTGCACGGCCCTGAGGCCTCCCGGACGGGTCTGGGGGGTGGCAGGAAGTGATGTGATTGCTCCCCGCTGCCCCCTGCGCAGCCCCGAGGCCTCCCGGAGGGGCCTGGGGGGCAGGGAGTGATGCGATCGCTCCCCCATTCCCCCCCACAGGTACTGCGATCCTGCGATATAGTGGGACCGCAGTATCTGAACCGCGAAATGGCGGGGGGTGACTGTAGTATGAATCAAATGTCATATATTTCCCTTTTTTAACATTGTCCAGCTGCCTATATGCCCTAAGCACATTCGATCTTGCCTGATTTCGGAACCTAAGCAGGGTCAGCCCTGGTTAGTACTTGGATGGGAGACCACCAGGGAATACCAGGTGCTGTAGGCGCCTGGAGTAGGAACTGGCAAACCACTCCAGGATTCCTGCCAAGAAAACTCCATGGGCATGGGGTCATGATGAGTCGGCCACGACTGTAACGACACACACACACATGCTACAAAAGTTTCTATCAGAGTGCGTAGCACTGTGTCAGCTGTCAAACATACATTTAAAGTTAATAAGTTTGGGAAAATTCAATATTAGGCAGGCAGGGGGTCTAGATAAAACAAAAAATGGCAAGTGGTCTACAGGGTGAAAAAGTTTGGGAACCTCTTGGATAGTGTATAAAGATTACATGTTTTAAAATTTTAATGGCGAGCCTGGCTTGAAATGAAGTCCCAAAGTCAAGTCATCAGACATTACATGATAACTTATAAACTACCATCATCTCAGTTCATGATAATTACATGCTCTCTCATAGTGGCAGCAGGATGGATCATGTGAATGGATGAAAGAAATACATCCAATCTGTCAGTCAGCCTCCACATGTAGATGGCAAGGCAGATGTTGACAGAGGGACAGGTATTTTTCCCCATCCTGTTTTACTTCAGAACCCAGAGCTATAATGCCCACAAAGTCTTGATATTGTGTATCTGACATTGAGGTTTTTTTTTAAAGTTGTATCTCCAAACTCTGATGAGACCTACACCTCAACCATTGCTCTAGTTAATTCAGATGTTTGCTGTGAATAGCTGGCTGTATTTAAAATATCACTCATCAAAACTTTACACTTACTGTAACAGAGGATGTTATACAAAATTTCCTCTTCTGAACAAAGTATCTCAGTGACAGGAAAAGTAAGCTTATTGGCTTTAAGCTAAGATTTTTCTTCTTCTTTATAACAGTTTTCTTATTAGTATGGTAGGTAGGTAGGTAGGCAATAGTTTATTGCTAAAAACCATTGGTCATCGCAATCTTGATTTACAAACAGAGAAAAAAACTTATAAGGTTACATCTACGACAAATATAATTAAAACTTTTAAAAAAAAAACCCATGTGACACTTGCAGAGCAATCCAGTCCTCCCAAAGTTAGAGGTTGACCCGGATTTTCATAGCTGCCAGCGCAAACTTTGCAACTTGCTGTGTAACAAACCTGTCTGTACCAACAAATAGCAACGGGAAGACAGGTGGTATATAAGTAATAATAAATAAATAAATAAATAAATAAATAAATAGCATACTAAGTTGGGCTCCAGGGGACCTGTTGGCCAGTGAACCAATAATCCCACAAAGGAATTTGCCTCTGGGTTGGTTGTGAAGGGGGCACCTGAGCAAGTATTGGGGCACGTCATCGACTAGTATGGAAAAAAGAATGCTTGGCAGTCTTTATAAGGAGAAGGTACTATTTCTTTCAGAAGTTGTTTTAACAAAATGCACCCCATCATTTTTCAGACTTCATTGGTCAATGAAACTGAATAAATATTGTATTCTTGAAGACTTTCATGTCCAGGATCTGATAGTTGTTGTGAGTTTTTGCGGCTGTTTGGCCATGTTCTGGAAGTTTTAATCCCTGACATTTTGCCAGACTCTGTGGCCGGCAACTACAGAGGGAAAGGAGCTCAGGGAAATAGGAATTATCTCTGTGCTGGGGTATAGAGTGAGTGAGACTGTGGGGTTTTTTAGGGGAAGCTTGTCCTATTAAACTTGTCCTGAGCAAATATATGTACCTGAAATCAGTCTTGATAATTAAAAGAAAGGGGGTGGAGTCACAATAAGAAAACCTAGACCACTCCTTGACAAATAAACAGCTGTTCCCTCCTTTCCCAGAGGACCATAGACTTCATTTTTAAAGCATTTATTAATCAGTGCTATTCACATGGCATTTAGACTGATGCAGACTGGTGAGGTATAAAACATACAAAACCCCAAATTAATGAATTCTGCATTTCTATCAGATGACTTGAAATAGCTTCCTCATTTTCATGAATGATGCAGCTTGGTTATTAGCCCTCTTTTATAAGAAACATAGAGTAATGATTATTTGAGAAGAAAGTGCTGCAATGAATGAGCTGAAAAGTTGGCTGTTGTCAATGACACAAAAAGAACTCGATGCCCAAGCATACAAACCAACTTCTATTGTATCACTTGATCCAGATTAGAAAAAAAAAGGGAGGGCAGGCATTAAACATGATTGTAATGCGTTAATTTAATTTGTAGGTTGCCTTTTTAGGCTATTAGCTCAACTCCACTCATAGTTTTAAGTTTCACAGCATTGGGGGAAGGGTGAATATGAGCATCAGAGCTGTCAGCTCTGCCAGCCACCCTACTTTGCATCCATTAAGTTGGCTTGCTGCCCTCAGGTGTGGTGCCTGAAAGCCAAACATCAGCAATAACAAAATCAGAGTCTGTAGCACATGGAATGTTAGATAAGTACCAGCTTGTTTGTTGCCCTGGGCAACAAAATATCTTGGACCATTATTTCATAAATTAAAACTCCATTAGGTATGGAGTCATCTTCCTGCAGTTCTCTGATATATCTTCTGAGCAGCTAAATTCATATGAAAAAGAAATATTTAAAAAGAAAAGGCAAAGTTCATGCCTCTCTTTTAAAAAATTCAAAGGATTCAAGATGCTTGGCATTTATATAATTAAAAATCAGCCATGACATTGCATTAATGTAAATGTCTGCAGCCCGCTTAACCCTTTTAATTCTTTATTTCTACCTTCTTTTGCCTTCCTTGCGTATGGGTTCACCCTTGCTCATAACATATTTTCAGCATGTGTCATAGTCTTTTGTCAGATTCACCATGAATTTTACTCACCTTTTCCTATCTATAATTAATCTGACCTGAACAAAAGAGAGGATTCTATGCCATTTCGTGATTCTACAATTCTTCCTGTTACTCTTCTGAAGTTGGTTTTAAAGGTTCTTTAACACTTAGGAATACAAATACAAATAATGCTTGCCCAAATCCATTATGATGGGTTTATCATGCACATTTCTTTAGAATGACTATTGTTTAGGGTTCTTAACATGTATCCCAATTTTCTTTTAACGCCAAAACTGGGAGTTTAGCAATATATCCCAATTAAGTCTGGACCTCTTATGCCCACAACAAATTTTGTTTCTACTTCAAATGCAAACTGATTAGTAATATTTTATTAATTGCATTGGAAACCCAAAATGTCATTAACATTTTTTGCATTGAAGTAAATGGCATTTACAAGCCATAACCTGAAAAAAATTTATTCACCTAGTTCCAGACGGTTTGTATACTAAATGTTTTTAAGATCCAAAACCAAAACATGCCGAATGTACCAAGTACTCAGAAATACAGATGGGAATGAAGCAATTCAGCCCACTTCATATAAAGTCATATGTGCGGTATTACAGGTGCCATGTGTTAACTTTTCTGACCCTCCAGCCAACTGCCCCACTCACTTGCTGGCATCCGATGCCCAGGTCCTTCTCATTGGGCAACTGATCAGTCCAGGCAGGAGTAGGGACTTTTGCTCCTTGCCTCCCCATAGGTCACCCACTCAAAGGCTGCAGGGCAGGAATCTGTGCCCTGCCTCCTTGTCCGAGTGGGTGGCCACCAGGCAGGGATACCTGCCCCTCAGCCTTTGAGTGGGCTGCTGCCAGGGGAGGTAGGGAAGGGAAGTTCCTGCTCCTGGCCAGCCGCCCGACAAAGAAGACCCAGGTGGTGTGTGAAGCACCTGTGTTGCCATGCATATGAATTTGGACAAAGTGGGCTAAATCATTTCATGCCCATCTCTAGTCCTAAATAATTTGTGCCCCCTCCAATGCAATCTTTAAGCCAGATCTGAATCTGTTTGTATACTCAGTTTTGCTGTGTCCTTCATCAGAATTTGGCTACTCTGTTTTGATACAAATCAGTTCACATTAAGCAGAATTGGGAATGTATCTGATTCCAGTGCTGAGCGATTTTACTATTCCCTTTCTTAGACAAGGCATGGGAAGAGAGGCACAGAGCTCTTAAGAGAGCTAGAAGACATCGAGCGTCTACAATGCTAGGCACAGAAAAGATCACTTTGGCATTTTCTTGTTTCATTTTATAGAAATAAAATGCCTGGTCTAATATGATAGACCAGAAATGGAGGGAAGACAGAAAGTAAAATTTCTCAGAGGTCAATGTAAAATGATAAAGAAGGCCCTAAGATCAATCCACATATGGCTAATTTGATCCCAAAGTTCTGTTTGTCCTTTGTCGTCTTAGCTCCTCTGTTTGTAAATGGTAATGATGCAACACAACTGTGCCACATCCCTTTTCTTCAAGGCTCAGGTGTTGTTTTGGACAGAATTCCCTCTGTGATTCCAAATAATTAAGGGCAGGCAATAAAGAGCAAATCCAACTGATCTTTATAAAATCCAGGTTTCCCAGTGGACAAATGAGTCATGCATTCAGGATACTTGGTCTTCAGGGATCACAATGCAGATGGTCCCTAGACTCAATTTTGCTATTTTTTTCCCTTGTTCCTTTTTAAAAACATCCTCAAATAACTTTGAGAGTTCCTGGAAAGAAACATTACACGTAGTTGATTACCAGTAGCAGGCCATATTTCCTCAGCAATTTTCAAAACACAGTAGTAAGCAGAGATGCATAAATTATTGGGTCTCTTGTTGAGACTTTCCTTTTATTCAAGCACAAAGCTCATCACAATCAAGTCAAAACTGGACTGAAAAATTATTTCTTTTCATATGGAAATTTATGGTATTTCCATCTGTATTTTTCAAAATTAATAAATTCTACAATTTGACTAGATCATCTCCAATATGTTTTTATGTAGGCTTTTTTGAAAGAGGCGTGGGATTCATTTTTGTTTGCTTGATGAATTACATCACAAGTGGCTGGATTTGGACCTCTAGATTTGCAGGTCCACATTTGTTTCTAATAAGGATGAGAAATAATTTTGTTGAATTCCACAGTCTTTTTTATATTTGTTTATTTATTTTCTACACTAAATTACATGGAACAAATATATTGCTTGTCTCCTGTCGTGTTATCAACTCAATCACAGTTTTTCCCAATATTTGAGCCCAGTATAATTTATATCTCATTTCCCAGCTTAAATGAGTTCACTTTCATACTTAGTTTCCTTACTATCTCATCCTTATTCTCTCTAACTTTACTTACATCTATTTTCAATTCAAAGCATATAGCCCATCTAATCTAAACAATCTATTCAATCTTAGTATTTAGCTCTTCGATACTAAGCAACTAAGGATGAATTTGGCTAACTATATATATTCTATATATCATCCACAGTATATTTACCCATTCTTCCAAAAAGTGCCTAATTTCAGCAATTATCTCTAATTCAAGTTAATACTTTATGGACTGTTATAAAAGAGCTACCTCCTGGTTTACCCGTATATATTTCACTTTATGCATACATATTCTTGTCTATACCTAACTGCCTCTATTCTTTTAAAAATCTAACAAATTAATATTTATTTATGTATCAGGTTTGTCTTCACATTTTCATTTTTCATTTCACATATTATACCAATTAACCAGTAGCCTTAGACAATTAGAATACAGAAAGCATTTTATGTAATAAATTCACTAAGCCAGAAGTTCTTTTTTCAATTTTCCCTTTTCCTTCCAAGTGCCCCATCTTCACAGATTGGTTCCCCCTTGCCAAATCCATCATCCACATGGATTGTTGTGTTATCCCAATAGCAATCTTGATGGCCGCTCTGCCACTGAAAAAATCCCAGCTCTCCTTCTTTTTTGGTACCCACATCAAGTGAGACAAATGCATCCATCCTGCTCCATCGACCTGGCACATCCAAGGGCCCAGCCTGCATCATTTCTGTCACATCAGTGTTCATGTTAAGATCAACCCTCCTGACTAGGGTCAACCTCAGTATATACATTTATTATATCCTGTAAATTTGGCATATCCAAACATCCATCCTGGATCAATCTTGTGTTTGTCTGTAGATTAAAATCAACTGTTTGTCTAAGCTCAATCTCCTGATCAGAGCTAATTTCAGTTTTTTTCTAGAGACCTAGTGTTACCCACCACTCCACCTTTGTGGTCTATCTTGTGGATTTGCTATTGTAGTAATCTGCAAATTGCATTCTGGTCTCTGTTTTGCCTCTGTGTCTTTATCAGAATTGAAGATCTCTGTATCTTCAGAGGTTGAGCTAGTGTAGATATCTATAATTTTTTGCAAACTGCATAGAATTATGTTGGCTCACAAGAAAGGGTTAATATTGTTTATAATAGTTTCTGCCATTTAGTTTCAAAATAAGAAAGATACAGAGGAGAGTAACTAGACTAGATTGAATCCAAAGCAGTGAGGAACAGTCTTGATATATGGATGAAAACAGTGTTTTTGACTGTTTCAGAGAAGAAACACACATTTGTGATGTGATGTTTTAAAATAATAAAGACTGCATAAAATTGCAGCAAAAATGGTTTGCCACAAAAATGGACCAAAATTATAATTTGGCTTGCACTAAGCAACATGATTTCAGCCACAATCTTTTAAGGATTACAAACATTAGAAGGGGAATTTGTGTTTATTTCAACAATCAGCCGGTTTTTCCATCTTCTGCATGTACTTTGCTCTTCCAATGGAAAGGACACTAGTTCTGTGCAGAGAAAAATTACATGAAATAAAGAAGAACTTGATAGTGTGTGTATGTGTGTGTGTGTGTGTGTGTGTGTGTGTGTGTGTGTGTGTGTTGGGGGATAATACTTCTCATCTCTCACCTTGTGGTGAAGAATCTCTGTGAGGTTTTGAAATTGCTCAATGAGATGTCTTATCTAGATAAGACAGCCTAGATTGAAAACAGCAAACTAAGGAAGTACAGTGGTACCTCGACTTACAAATTTAATCTGTTCTGAATGTATGCTCTTAAGTCGGGTTACTCTTAAGTTGGGGTACCTATCTAAAAAATTGAAAAAATATGTTGAAAAATTAAAAAAATTAAAAATATATTTGTATGTCGAGCAGACCATATCTAAATTTTGTAAGGCAGCAGTTAAAATGACAACAGTTTTCTGCTCTTAAGTTGAATTGCTCTTAAGTAGAACTGTTCTTAAGTAAGGGTACCACTGTATTGCATCCCTATTAAAAAGTGAACCCAATGAATATCTAAGACACCCCCAAAATGAGTGGGGATTAAAGAAAGGAATTGTTTGCAAGCTTTGAAAATGAATGAAGGAACAAGTTTATGAGAGAGTTGGCGTTGCAGTATGTCTGAAATACAGCAATTGAACCAGATCTGTGTCTTGATCTATGACTGGTGACAATGTGTGTCTCCTTCTCAGCACTGCAAACCTGACCCATTGAATAAAGCAGCCTAGAAAATTTCATGACAGCATCCAGATCAGCTCAATTCCTTTGCAGAGCCTAGAGTCTTAGTAATGAAAATTCTAGCCCTCTCTAACTGCAGATTGATTTCTCCATTTCTTTTCCCTTCACTGGGTTTAAGCTAATCAGTCCATTCCTTGACAATGTAGAATGGTTCCCTAATGGGTCTTTTTCCCACTCAAGTGTCCAGTCTCTTTTTAATTAGCTTAGATAATGGACTCTCTGCAGCCTCCCTTGGGAAGCAGTTGCAAGGTTGTAAAGCTCCATGCGATATGTACGTTCCCACTCTGTGCCTCCTTTTTTCTTGAATTTGTTCCATCACTTTTATATAAAGCATTACAAACAGATAATCAATGCATTCTGCTCTCAAAGCAAAACAGTTAAAAGTGAAAGTGAAGGAAAACAGGACTTGACAAGGATTTCACTGAAACAGTGAAAGGAAAAGATGGAGACAACTGGGCAACACGTGACTTCCACAGAGGTTTTTGGCTAAAATTGGTAATCTATGTTGCAGCCAGAGGAGGGTGAGCCACAGATCACAAAGCATAGTGTGTGCAAGCTTGATAAAAAGAAAAATATCTTTCTGGCTGCCACTGGGCATTGTTCTGCTTGTTTCAGTCAAATCCACATGACAAGCATAGAATGGAAGACAGATGAAAAAATACAGTAAGGTCGACCAAAATATTCAAGAGTTTTGAGGATTTTCATTTGATTTTGAACTATTTAATTTATTTTAAAATATGGTCAAGAAAATCTTCGATATAGTCTAGTTGGGTGGTATTATTGTCACAGTATCCCAGTTCTGCTCTGTATCCCAGTGTCCCAGGCCCTAAAATAAGAAGCATGTGTTCAAAACGATCCTTAGGTGCGCAAAATCAAATACCGGGAGGTAGAACCTGCCAACTTGATCTCCAAGTTTTATTACCATGCAATTTTAAATTCTTCCATCTTACTAGGAGTAAAACTCAGACAACAGCATTGATTGTGAGTCGGCTTCCTATCTTCACACAAAGCTTAATTGGTGTGCAGCATTCATTGTCACAAGGATGTCGCTTCACTTAGACACACACACAGAAGATGAACTTTGGGTAGTGGGTGGCATATAAATAAATAAATAAATAAATTTATTACATTTTGAGGTCTTGACTGACCCACTCCATAATAGGAGACCTGGGACATGGATCCCAAGACTTTCCAACATCCCTGTTCCCTTGTGAGAAACAGAGGAAACACACCAAGGTGGGTTTTTTTTTGTTTGCTTTTTGCCGTGAATCTTAAATGCTTTTCATAAGGAAGCCAGCTGTGAAACATCTGTCTAGAATAGATGCAGAACAGACATGGAGACATAAAGAGACAGAAGCTCTGCTCTCCAACCCTTCCATTTTGATTCATCCCAAGAGGAAAGACGGATGTTAGCTCCCTATTTCCTTTCATCTCTGTCTTCATAGGAAGAGGAACAGCCTGAAGATACCTAATACAACATCTTATCTCCAGATGTTTTAGCCTAGATACAGTCTGCCTCGCCCCTATTTAACAGGGAGCTGTGGCCTTTGAAAATGGGAGAGGCATGTTTGATGTTGCAGCTGGACTTCAAGCTTAAATAGAAGATGACCTAAAGTTTCCCGGCTTCTTTGTCCTCTGAAAACACAGTAGCTATTTTCTATTATAATCTAAGACCAGCAAGTCATGGACATAGCCTTATTTCAGTATCTGGGAATTTCTTCCCTCCTTCACAGTTTGGATACAAGTTGACGGGGACATAAACATTTCAGGATCTGGTGTGTTTTTGCACTTTTCACCTCTCTTTTTCCCCATTCCCCCTCCAGCCCCCCCCCCCAAAAATGGAATTATATTTATGGGAATCCTGAAAGATTTCTCATCCAAGGTATGAGTGTCTAATGGAGGTGCTACCCTAATTACCCATCTGGATTCTAGAGTCTGAAGAAGTGACATTCTACTGCACATGGATGTGACCAAAAAAATCTCACAGATTTCCCTAGCTGCTAAAGAAAAGTGACTGATTCTGCAGAATGAGTAGATAAACCATTAATGAGGGTAGTGAAACTGAAGGAAAATAAGAGTAGCACTAGACTATTCTCTGAAAACCAATGTGGATTGAAGAGATTTTAAAGAAATGTTGAGTACTCTAAATAATGAAAGCAGTTTGATGATCCTCATGTCGTGTTTGGTTTTCAGCGGTTATAATGCAATCATAAAGGGATAAATAAAAAAATATGTCTACTGTGGCCTCAAGGTTACTACTTATGATTCAGTCTCCACCCATTAAAATCAGAGCAGATCTGCTTTTAGCTTCACTGGTAAAGACTTGCTTCCAGAAGCACATGATTTCTTTCATTAAGTATGCATGGGTGTTGCTTGGCTATGTCTGTTAAAATTCAGAACATTTCAGGAAGGTCTGAAACACAGAAAGATGAAAAGAGAGGAAGGTTGGAGCAGCAAGGACAAGAGGATTGGGAGTAGGACTGAAAGTATGTGAGTATGGAGACATGCTCATGCAAAAAGGGAGCCCTGATCCTTTTAAAGTCAAAGTCCTTCCCTCTGATTTCCAAACTTCAGATTCTTTTTTTCTGTGCAAATTAATAATGTCACAACTACCAGCATGATGAATGCATCCTTCTTTTTTTAAAGCTGAAATTTGTATCTGAAATCAGATTCTAGATTGTGTTCGTATGTTTGCTTGGAAATGGCAGTCTCATAATCCAATTAATACCTAGCAATAGTGAATAGAATTTGCACCAAAAAATGAAGAACAGAGAAGCCTTTTCTTGTTTTTACTGTAGAACAAATTTCAAAACAGTTACCAGTGGATTGTGTCGAAGGTTAGATAGGAGTATGAACTAAAGCTGAGCAGAAACTGCAAAAGCAATATGGAATTCCTCTCAAATGTATGTGCAGACTTTGACTACCATTAGCTGTTGTGAGATTTTTGGGCAGTTTGGCCTTGTTCTGGAAATTTTTCTTCCTGACGTTTTGCCAGACTCTGTGGTCGGAATCTTCAGAGTGCAAGTATCTTAAGGTACTAGGAGTTCTCTCTGTCCTCTGTGGAGAGCACAGAGAGAACTCTGGAGAGAACTCCTAGTTCCCTTATCTCCTTGCCCTCTGACGATGCCAGCCACAGAGTCTGGTGAAACGTTAATAAAAACTTCCAGAACACGGCCAAGCTGCCCAAAAAACTCACAACAGCTATCAGATCCCAGCTGTGAAAGCCTTTGAAAATACTTTGACTACCATTATTTATTATTCTTTGTACTTTACGTTAAATTTATATTTATTTAGTTAGGGCAGCTACTAATATTATTAATAAACATAGGCATGGCTATATGGATCCCAATGTTGGGCCCCCAAGATATTCGTGGATTGAAACTCTCAGAAGCCTTCATGTCTAGTTGCGCTGACCAGGATTTCTGGTAATTGCAGATCACGTGGTTTTGTCCCTGTTTCCTTTTTCTCACGGTTGTGATAACTTGTCTCATGACAACTATTACCTCACGGTCTTGTTCAAATGACAAATTCTGAACTTGTCTTGCTTTCTTAACCCTTTTTTAAAATTCGTAAATAAAACTTTTTCAGTATTTCAATTTACTGGTCTTCCGGGATTTATATGTCAATGCTACAGAATTTTCAGTACTTTCTTTAATAAACATTTGCGCTGCATGGTGTTTCCCATAGGGAAACTAATGTTGAATGTCGCTTCAGCCACTGACACTAGGTGGACACTGGTTGTTGCATGACAGTTGTCACCACATGGTCCTTTGTCTCGGAACAGGAACCGGGAACAAACCATGACAAGAGAATACCCCAACCCAGCACCAGGTACTGTATTGTCACGCTCTGATCCCACTCTGGGGGCGTGGTCAAAACAATTTTCAGCTGTTGTGTGACAGACATGAAGTAAGATTATTTTTGTACTTGTCCAAAGTACAACAGTTACAGAGACAAAACGGATGTGAAGTAACTGCCAAAGAGGACTTCAAGTGCAATAGAAGGTTCAGATGCTTCCTAAGGCAATGTAGGACGAAGACAAGGTGGAGTGTCTTTGCTGGATCCTAGACATTATATCATTCCCATCTGGATTTGGGCCTGAATGGCAACACCAAGTATGACATTGCACAACATTATTGCTGAACATAATTCCAGGTTGAGCTTCAAATCTCTTGGGTTTGTGGAGCTTGAGTCAAGATGGGGTAAATTAGTAAGGTGTTTTTCATAATCAAATTATTGTTTGTTTTGTACTCAGCAATATATAAGGCTGCTTTATTTTTCTCTCCACATTCAACCACACAGAGACCTCATAAGACAGGTATTTCTAAAGAGATATTGGATAGAATAACTTCAAATTACAAACTTCATTACTGAAAGGCATCTAACTTCAATGTTCCTGTCCCACAGCCACCTCTCTAACCATTACACTATACCTGTTCACTGAAAACCCATTCTTTAAAATAAATGGTGCCAAGGTTGAAACAAAGGCAGAAAAGAAATGCAAACAATTACATAAATGTTTTTGACTTGCATATTCCCCATCAAACCCGTAAATAAAGGCTCAAATATGGCAACTCCGGAGTAACCGCCTCACAACACCCTTTCTCAGCTACTTTTGTAGTTTGGCTGATGTTCAATGCACAGAGATCACTGCTACATCATGCTTTTCAAATGCAGTTCTTAACAATTTTGTCATAAGATGGCACATAACTGGCAGGGGCAGGGACAGTAGAGGGATGTCCGATTTTAAAATAATTGATCCTGGCTTTCCGTCATATGATTTTTTTACCCAGCGTGTTGTTAGTCTGTGGAACTCCCTTCCACAGGATGCGGTGATGGCATCTGGCCTGGATGCCTTTAAAAGGGGATTGGACAGATTCCTGGAGGAAAAGTCCATCACAGGTTACAAACCATGATGGAATTGTGTAATCTCCAGGCTTAAAACCAGGGTACTTCAAGGGCCAGATGAAGGGGAGTGGTATCAGGAAACCGATATCTAGTCTCATTCGCTGCCAGACACACTTGGTAGGACCACTGTGAGATACAGGAAGCTGGACTAGATGTGCCTTTGGCCTGATCCAGCATGGTTCTTCTTATGTTCTTATGATTTAG
Organism: Phrynocephalus versicolor; assembly: GCA_023846285.1. Taxonomy (NCBI): domain Eukaryota; kingdom Metazoa; phylum Chordata; class Lepidosauria; order Squamata; family Agamidae; genus Phrynocephalus; species Phrynocephalus versicolor. Next base: position 17,722,943 of record JAHTLZ010000015.1, read on the forward strand.
GATGCTAGATGTAGAGTCTTCTTTCCCTCTTCTTTTTACATACTCTCCCTGTGCTCTTTGCCTCCTCCCTTTTCATTCTAGTTTCATTCTAGCATAAATTTAAGCACAAACTCTGCCTAATGTCAGAAACCGAACTGATGTAGTAAAACTGATTATTTTATACATCAACATCAAAATGCAGGTTGAGATACTGATGAGCAGACTGCCATAAGATTTGTTGCAGGAGATCTGAGATGATGCTCAGTGCATGATATGAGGAAATGGAGGAAGGGATAAGAAAGAGAGCAAGCAGGCTGCTGATTTGCAGTTAAGTAAAACATTTCTTTTAATTACCCATAAATGTTATGTCCAAACTGGCTAATTGCACTGATTTAGTATGAAAGCTTGATCAGATAAGGATTGGGATGATGGTAGTGCAAGAACAGAGAGCTACTCTTTGGAGTTTCTCCACTGTCAAACAGATCTGTCAAAGACAGAGCAGAAAAGGGATGAAATATTATTCCCAGTTTTAACAAATACATGCTCTCTCTCTCTCTTTTTTTTAAAGGAAAAGAAATAAGCACCTTGTGCTGCCCCCATAATTAAAGCATAATAAAGCCCCATGCATACCTATATGGACATTAATAAACAAACTAGAGCTAGTGCAAACGTTTTGTCACAAGTATTGCATATGTGCAGTGCCAGGTGCCAGTTCAGAGTCTGAGCAAACCAAATGCAACCCTTTACAATCACACATCAGTCTACAACAGTGGTTCTCAACCTGTGGGTCCCCAGATGTTCCTGGACTGCAGCTCCCAGAAATCCTGGTCAGCTCAGCTAGTGATGAAGACTTCTGGGAGCTGCAGTCCAGGAACATCTGGGGACCCACAAGTTGAAAACCACTGGTCTAGAAGATGTCATCAGAACTGCTGAGTTAGGGGTGGTAATCATTGCAAGAGGCACTCTGTGCTCCTTTCTAAGGGCATAGCATTTTTCATCTGTTGCAACAAAAAAAAGCAAAGAGGGTAGCAGGGTTTTTTTGTTTGGCCAAAGCTTGCATGGACCATTACCCACTTATTCAAATGCACAGAGTATAACTTCCAGAGGCAGACATTTACTAGAGTGGAAATCCATCAACCTCACAATTATTTTTGACCAAAGTTATAAATGTCCATCTACTGGGGGTACATTATGTGCATTCAAAAATGAACTACAATCCAGTAAAGCTTATGCCAAACAAAACTAGTGAGTCTTTAAGGTGCCTTTAAACCTCTTTGTTGTTCCATGGCCAGCTTATTTCTGCCCACATCCTTTATTTCTCCAAAGGATAATGCAACTGGGCTCTCTTCAGTGGGATAACTGATACCAAAGCAACCATCAGTTACCATTGCTGTGGGTGTAATGTTCAGCTGAACAGAGGCTTCCCTGTGCTGCCATCACAGTGCACTTAACATCCCCCATGAGTCTGCTGTTGCTGTTTGATCAGCACTTCCATATAGAAAGTCTTTGCTTCTCCTGATGCACAGACCTCTTGAATGGGTTTCTGCTTACCTTCATTCTCTCTCAACTCATCCATAGTCATCAATGATTTTGGGAAAAGGCAAAACGATACTTGTGGGGACATTGGATGTACTTTATCTGAACACACAGGAAAAGAGCTATCTGCATTCTAAGTAGCACATTTAAGTCAGGGATGCCTGCCATGGGCGATATGCAGCCTACTACCTGTTTATAGGTTGTCCCCCTCCTCACACCATTCAGCTGTCAATTGAGCTAAGGATTTGGTGAGATGGAGGATGCAGATAAATATTGCCCTGACCTACAGCTAGTGTCCTTTTCTCTGCTGTTCAACTTGCCACAAGGCTGAATCTTCACTGGAAGGAGCAGTTAAATTTCTCTCACACATACTGTGAGTTCTGGGACCTACACAGACACAGCTACAGCCAAATCCTTATGGCCACCTTCTGTAGGTTGCTTCCCTGCTGCTCAGGTGTCTGCATGTATATACAAAATGGAAGTTTTCCTTCTTACCATTTCATCATTCCTAGTTATTTCCCAGAACTAAGGAGGAGTTTTTGGATCCACAGCAGAGTGCAATGTGATTATTCAAAACAGTGGTTGCACATTCATTCCATTGTATTTTTATAAGAGAGAGGTGTTTTGCAAAGGACATAACTATCCCTAAAACAGTCCTTCTGTACACCCTTTTGGGATGGGGAGTCTCTTTCCCAACTGGTCAACTGCCTGTCCTTTGCATCCCCCCCCTCTCCAAATCCTGATGAGGCCCTTACCTAAACCTCAGTTCTAAGAATCCTACTCTTCCCTCCTGCAAAGTCACACCTCCAGCTGTTCTGAAAATGCACATTAAGCTGGAAGGGAGTGGCACCAGTGATACATGAGGAGTAAGGGAATAGAAGTGCCAGGCACTTGCAACATGCCAGGACTGGACTCACTGTAGCTCTCAGCCCTTTGGGCATCTGGGGAAGTAAAAGGAGAAGGCAGCTGGCATGCAATAATCCCCGAAAAGGGGGGGGGTGGAGAAAAGAAAAGGGGTGTGTTTATGTGTCTCTCTGCCTGCGCAAGAGAGGAGGGCACCCGTGCCAAAGGAAGCCGCTTCTCATCCGTGGGGTGCCCACCGTCTCCCTCCTCCTAACCCACTCCTCGTTTTCTTCCTGACTCCAAGCAACAGCTTTGGAAGAGAAGAGGAACTCCGCTGATCGTTCAAGGTACGACGCGCTCCCTAAGGAGCTTCTTGTTGCTCATGGTAACGCGGGTGGTTAAGCATGGTAGGGATCTTGGTGTGTGTGTGTCTGTGTGCGCGCGCGCGTCCACGCGATTCTGGGCGCACGCAAGGGGTGAGGATAGCCTCCCACTTTTGCCACCTTCTTAGGGGACGTCTCCGGCATGATCGCGGAGGCACTTGACTCAAGACACTGATTTGGCACCTTTGTGCCTCCTCCTACTATTCTTGGCGCGGACACCTACTGATGCCCCTTCATCGCATCCTCTCGGGGGGCGAAAATCTAGTTTAGGGTGTCTCCCCACCCTCTTCCTTCACGCGTCTTTGCTTGCCGTACTTGTCCAGAGTTAAGGGGATTGCCGCTTCATTTTACGATTAAGAGACGGGTCGAGAGGAAGGGGGCCGGGGAAGGGAATGAGAGGCGCGGAGCCTCCCCCCTCCTCTCTCTGCTCCTTGCCGCGTCTCCGAAGGGAATGCTCATTTAATTTTAACGGATCAAGGGAAGAGGTGTTCCACACCTGGCTGTATCTCTGCGCCTGTTCCCTCTGTTATTTCCCGCGGCGTCTCGTTTCTCTCCTTTAAAACATGTTTGGAAGGCTTCACACGGCTTCAGTAGGAAAGGGGGGAGTGTCATATGCACCCCAAAAATGTCTATTTATTATGACTGGCTGCATTGATAAGAAAGGACACCCATCACCCAACCCACCTCCGTCAATACCTGCCTGCTTCTTTCCCACATCAGCCAGCCAGCCAGCCAGCCAGCCCCTCTCTCTCGCCGCACCCCTGATCTTACTTTTCCTGAAGTGTAACGGCATCTTTTGTTGAAGTGGGTCCATTCACGGGGACACCTAAAAGGCCTAGGTATCCCCACAATGAGGGGGTCCCTTTGTACAGCCTCCCAGAATATACCACACCACATCATGCCAAGACCAGACACCACGAAACGGTTGTGGGAGAGCCGTGACACGCCCCCTCCCACACACCTACATGAAAGCCCCCCACCCTCGCCTCCTCCTCCTCCTCCTCCTCCTCCTCTTCTTGCCCGGGGAAATCTCCTGGCTACCGACAGCGCCTCGGGTCTCCTCAGCCTGAGCGGCGTGGCCGAGGGCGGGAGGAGTGGCGGGAAGACCCCGGCTTTCTCTCCCCGCACTTCTCTCCTGAGGAGCACGACCAGCAAGAGCAGCAGCAGAAGCTGCGCGCGTGTATGCGTGTGTGTGTGGGGGGGGGGAGTTGGTGCGCGCGCGCGCGTGTGCGCGTGCAACTGGGAGAGATTTGGGAGGTTTAGGGGGCTCGTTGCCATGGCTCCCTTGAAGCTCCGCCGAAGGAGATATTGATGCCAGTCACGAAGAGACCCTTCTTCCTTTCTGCACGCTTGATATTTTTTTCCTTCCTTCTTCTTCCTTTTCTCCTCCTCTTCCCTCCCTTTTTACCTCTCGTCCCCCTTTTTCTTCTCCCCTTCCACCTTTTTATATTTTTGCTGGGGCGAAGGCATAGTAATTAATTTCGGGAGCTGGGACGCTGGCTCGCCCGCCCTCACGCCTTCCCTCCTCGCAGCGGCTGCTGCTACTGCTGCTGCTCCTGTCGGGGCCACCGCTGGTACGAGCGAGCCGAGCTCCGGAGCGCCTCGCAAAACTCCTGCCTCTCTCCACACGAACGCACGCACACCGAGGCGCAGGCACGGGCGGTCGGGCGCGCGCGCGCTCACACCCACTGGCCGAGCCCTGAAGCGCTCCCGGCGACACCTCCCCCCCCTTCAAGCCGGCAAGGTAAGATGGCAAGGGCTCCTGGGGAGGTGGGGGGCGGCTGGAGGGGAGGTTGGCCGGGGAGGGGATCGGGCTCCGTGGGCTTCTTGGGTCGCTCCCGCCGCTTCGGGTGGCTGTGCGAAGGGCTGGGCTGAGTGACAGGGCGGGGAACGAGACCGGGCGCGGGGACTCCCTCCGCACCCCCACTCCCGGGAGCCGCCTTGCTGGACAGGGGCGTGTGTGAGTGTGTGTGAGTGTGCGTGTGCGGGTGTGCCTGGGGGCGAGAGGAGGGGGGAAGGGAAAGACGCGGCGCCCACATAGGACACACACCTGCCGGTCTCGATGTATCTGCACCGTCGTGGCTTCGGGGAGGGGGCACAGGTGGAGGGAGCCCGGGATCCAAAGAAGACATTCCTAGACACGCAGGCATTTCCCGCCGAATTAGGGGGGGGGCTCAAGTGGGAGCCTGGAAAGAGGCAGGCAGCAGTGAATTGGTCAGGGGGTGAGGGCTGAGCGTGAGGTGGGGCACTGCCAGTGGGCATGCTCGCCAACGCCGCCAACACTCCTTTCTCTGACACTCTATTTTAAATACCTCTACTCTTTCTCTCTCTCTCTCTCTGTGTTTATGCACACACATACACACACACACACACACACACACACACAGAGAGAGAGAGAGAGAGAGAGAGAGAGAGAGAGAGAGAGAGAGAGA
>JAHTLZ010000015.1:17732763-17748571 GCA_023846285.1 Phrynocephalus versicolor
TTCCTTCCTTCCTTCCTTCCTTCCTTCCTTCCTTCCTTCCTTCCTTCATTGTGTCGGGAAGGAGGTGGCAACCCAGACAAACTCAGGCCCCTCATCACCTTCTGGGCGGCCACTCAGGATTAGGAGCAGCAGCTGCAGCAAAGGCAGCAAGGCTGGTGCCACTGCACGCAGATTGAGCCATGTGCCCTGGCCATCACGTCCTCACTTTGCCCTTGAGGGAAAGCTGCCTCCTCTCTTGGCCTGGCCTGGCCCGACCCTACCCAACTTGGTGTGCTGCAAGTGAGGGAGGGAGGTAGCATGGGATGGGAAGAAGGGAGGGGAGGCAGGAAGGCATGCCCAAAGCCACCTGCAGCCCGCTCACTAGCTGAGTCCAGCCAGGCTGCGGTGCTCTCTTGGCTCACTGGTTTGCCCATCACCAACCGGAGACAAATGCAGCCCCGCCAGCCTCCCAGGAACCAGGCCCAGGCCACCGTTGGCCTTCTCTTCCCTTCCCTTCTTTCTCCACCACCTCCTCCTTGCTGGTCTCTAACCTGGTGCCATGGCTGTGCTCCCTCCTCCCCTCCCTCGCTCCACGTAGCAAGGCAGCAGCTCAGAGGGGGCTGGATGAGTGGGAAGTAGCTCCATTTCCCCCTTGGTTTCTGCCATCCATCCCTCCAGCGGTTCACTGCCATGGCTGCTCTGGCTCGGAAGGCTGGCTGGTGCTGCCTCCGCCTGCCCCCTTCATTCCTCACATCTACAATAACACAGGTGGCAGCCACACGAGGAAGGCAGGTGGGCAGGGTGGAGGAGAAGCAGTGGTGGGGTCTCAGGGCCATGGAGGGAGTGGGAGACCTTGCCACAGCCCTCCTGTTTTAAATTGTCCTGCTCGGCTGCACCTGGTACCCCGACCATCTGGTTGGTAGGTGGGGGGAGTGGGGGACCTTGCCGTAGCCCTCCCACTTTGAATGTCCCACTAGCCAGCGTGCTGATCATCTGGGCAGTAGTTGGGGGAAGTGGGAGAAGCAACATAGCCCACTGCTTTGAACTGCCTCAGCAATGGTAGCAGCTGCGGAGGCTGGTTTGCTCGCAAAGCAGGGTGTAGGTGGGGGGGGTTGCAGTTGGTCCTGGTGGCTGGATTCAGGGCCTTGGGGGACCACATCCATCCCCGGGGCCTTAGGTTGAGGACCCCTGTTCTATAGTCTCTCTATAATGCTTCCAATGCAACCAGGCCTCTAGATTAGAATCACCTTTATTAGATATGTGTTGAAGTGACTCCCACAGGTGCTTATTAGATAGGGCCTGTGATGTATAGGAGATAGGATATTCACTAAATATGTAACACCCAAGCATTTAAAATACTTCTGATTACATTTGCTTTGTTGCATGTTGTGTTGCACATTGCACACTGACAATACACATGTGTTTGACATAAAAAAGAATCCATTTTCCCTATGTGGTTTCCAATTTATTTGGCTTGGCGTACTTGTTCCTTCTGGATTCTGTAGATACTGAACAGGTGGGACTGTTGAACTGTAGAAGCTGAATTACTGCCAATTAGCTCTAAAATTGAGAATTAGAAAAAATGCTGCTAAACAATTTCTTCCTATAATCCCATACAGTTGCTTCTTGCCTACACAGATAATGACTTACTGTAAAAAGAAGGGTGAGACCTATTCTCTGTCTTTATTCTTATCTGCACACTTTTGCACTAAAAGAACATATCTTTCCTCTTAACAAAATGGAGAAGGGAGCAAAATGACAACAATCTAGAGTATAAGGTTACTTGGATACAGGATTTATTACGATATTATTTGATTACTGTGTGTGCTTTCCAGCCAGCAACTAACTAAAGCTCTCTAGGCAGTGTACGGTCAGTACTACCTTTCTGCAAAAAAAAAAAAAAAAAAGTACACTTCTTTTGTTCAGAAATAGATATCAATGATAAATTAAAATATACAAGAGGTAGGAGATTGGAAGAACTGGCACTCCAGAAGGAAAGATGCCAAAAACAGGAGTGAGATGCTTATAGGAGATAGATATATAAAACTAAATTCTATGGTATGGGGGGTTGTTTCAAATAACATGTTGCCGTAGGCTGAAAAGTACTGAAAGGTACAAGAGGGAATATATAGAGAAAGGACTAAGCTATGGGTATTAGCTGTTTAAAGATGAAAGAGGAAGAAAGAGTTCCTTTTTCACTCACCTACTGTGAATATAAAGCTTGCCCATCTTACTGAGATCCCAATGCTAGCTTTAATTCTTTGTGGCTGATGATGTATGAGTGGCCATGGCACCCCAGTATTAGATAAACTGCTATAGCTTCTTGATCAAAAAATGGTCAGGAGAAAAAGCTTTGGGGAGATATGCTGACTAGCCCTTGTTTTTCCTTTGAGACCAATATCATGTGGCTGTTTATCATTAAGAGCTGACACATGACTGCCTATAAATTCCATGAACATTTGCTGTTGGGGATATGCTCTGGTGTAAGGCCTGTATTGCAGTAGTTTTCTCTATGTCCTTTTCTGAACCCTCAGGTTACATTAACACTCTATACACTTCATTGTATATCGCCCTTGCCCCTCCAGCTGTACTTGCCCCCACATTTGCTAACAGTAGTGACATGTTTGTGATTTCTGTTAGAAAGATGCAGTCAAAATAAAACAGATGTCCCAAGAAGACAATAAGTTGGATACAATTTCAACAGGATGCACTGTAAGAAGGTGGTCAATCCACCTCTCCAGTATTAGCATGGTCAGCCACCTGAAGGCTTAGCACAGGACATTGCTGCTGAGAAATGGAAGTAGGAACTGTGGGGCAAGAGGTCTCTTTACTGTGACGGCTGAGGTCAGTTATTTCCTAACACCTAGACACTGCTAGCTGTTGACATGCTCTCTTTTTGTTTGGCATGATTGCTAGGAAGGTGTCAGAGGACATAGGGAAATCCTGTTCAAATGTTTTGCTTGTTCACTTTTGTTAGTGGGAAAAATAATGACTATGCAGTATTCATATTGGCTGCAATAGAGTTCCAGATATATGAAAATTCTGAATTCCCTATCTAAAGGGCTGTAACTCCAAATTCTAGATCTGAATGTTGGCACTAGTGCATCTCTCTACTTTTTTCCATGTATGAAAGGACTCTTTCTATGTATAGAAAGTGCCTGTTCCTGTGGAGCCTTTCGGATGGTAGCATAGAGAATTAGTGCTTACCTTTCCCAATGGTATCCAACTGCCCCCTGACACTTGATTTTCAGCAGAGATCAGGAGTGCCTTTGCTTAGCTAAAACTTTGCATTATTCACAAAAAACTGAAGCTGGCAGGATTTCTTTTTCTGAATGCATATTTTCTAATGCAATAGTCCATACCTTTGCTTTCTAGTTTCTTGGATTGTCAAGGATAAATTGCCTGTTTGAGCCTAACACAAGAGAAACCTTGCTGGTTCCAAATCTGTCAGTTTCTTGTCGTATAAATCAGTGGCACCCTGATGAGAGGAAGAAAAAACTGGGATAATTTTTACTAGACCAGGTCCTTATCACTCGGTACCTGAGTAGAGCCATGCTGTCTTGCATGTTGAGTTGGAATCAAGCTTTGTAAATAACTCAGTTTGACTTAAGACACAATTTAGCAAGTTGCAAATTAGTTTGCTTTTGACTGGTCATCAAGAGGTAAATAAGATTGAAAGTTGATTGTACATATACATTAAAGCTTTGAACAAGCATTTAATTTGCAATTAGGTGTTTCACCATCTTCTAATTGCAAATGAGGGATCTCCTATAGTTTGGCCACCAAACACTCAAGAAACAATATTCGACTGGACTATCTGTTGCAATAGTCATGTTACCAATCTAGATATAACACAGCAGAAAGACAAAACAATCCAGGATTTGTTGTTGTTATTTTTGTTGCTACTTTTTGAGGACCCTATGAATGAGACATCTTCAAAATGACCTGTCCTTAACAACCCTCAGGTGTTGTTGCTAAGCTTTTGTATACTCAAAGTTGTTCCTTTAGTGAGTCAGTCTATCTTACATTTGCCCTTTCTCTTTTACTGGTTCCTTTCATCTTTCATGGTATTATTGTCTTTTCTAGAGAACTTTGTCTTCTCATTATGTGGCAAAATATTACAGTTATTTTCCTGTCAGCTTTCATTATTGCCTAGCTTCTACACTCATACATGGTAATTTGGAATACAAGTGTGTGAATAATCTTGATCATTGCTACCCTTCCAAGTCTCAGTCTTCTCTTGGTCTCTTGGCAGCATTCGCCATTTGGAGCAGTAATTGAACCAAGCTATACAAAATATTTAACCATTTCAATTTCTATATTGTCAACATTAAAGTTGTGCAGTTCTGTAGCCATGATTTTGGTCTTTTTGATGTTCATCTGCAGTCCTGCTTTGGCACAGTCTTGTTTTATTTTCACTAAAAGTCATTTTAATTTTGAAGTTGCTCAGTCAATATTACATGCAGAGTCTTGCCATGATGGGTATGGAATTCTACAATTCGAAGTCTCAAATGTAACTTTTCCAGGTTCTGCTAATACAATAGAGAGCCATGATTTAACTTGTAGCACACTCTGAAACTGAAGCACTTTTTTCTCTTTGTTTTAATCTGGTGAGCACACTATCACTGTCAAAGTGCTGGTGGCTGTTTATGATGCCACATGATAGAAATGTCCTGTACTATACTGTCCTACCTCTCTTTTATTTTTTGAAGAAACTGTTTATGTGTATCTTCAGATGTGCAATATTAATTGCAAGTTGAAAAAGAAGGATTGCACATCTGAAAGACATCAAGCACACAATCATCCCAATCCAGATCAGTGTCCTAAATCCTTACTTATAACTAGAGATGGGCACAAATAAAAAAAATGGCATTTTGTTTGTCGTTTGTCGTTTGGAGGGTCCGTTTCGGTTCGTTTCTGTTTTTTGTGAATGTTTGCAAAAAATCATTTTCGTTTTCATTCCTTTTGTTACCATTTCATTACCATTTATTTCAATTTTTTGTTATTTTTTAGGATTTTAAGCAATTCAGTCATATTGCAGTAATGGAAACGAAACGCACGACAAAACTTCCGGTGTTTCTGTTCGTTTCGTTTCATTTTAGAGACAAAATTTGTTTGTCGTTTCGTTGCGTAACAAAACAAAAAAATGAAAACGGAAACAAAAAATTGTTCATTTCGTGCCCATCTCTACTTATAACTAAAAAGGGAAAGGGAGGCAAAATTACCATATTACAAACTTAGCAAGATATTTAATTTAGCCATTACTAACTGAAATATCTGTAATGTAAGACATCATAAGTATCAATAGAATACAGTCTGAACAATATCTTCTCTCTCTCTCTCTCTCTCTCTCTCTCTCTGTCTGTCTTTCTGGGTATATTCAAAATGTATTTTTATTTTTCTTATTTTTTTACTTATTAGTCCTTCCCAACATATTTTGATTATTAAGCCCTGTTATATAGTAATAATTAAAATATGTATGCAGTAATTTGCAACACTTTCTTTAAAATAGCATGGCACTATTGTATTACATTGTTCCCTGGATTGCCTTGTGTTCAGTTTCCTTTGTGGCTGGCTTGCTTCTGCCCCCAAACTTCATCTTTAACTTAGTATAATTCATACTTTTGCGTTGTCACCCCAACCTGGAGTAATGAGGCAGACATAATAATGTGGATTGAAAATTGGGCCACACTTCATTAACATACAATAATTAACTTTCAGAAGGAGGGCAACAGTAGGATGGAAGGCAAATCCATCCAGGGCTGGCCTAGCCCAAAACGGATCACATGATGAGATGAAATAAATTTCAGGAATTCCCTTCAGGCCCCAATCACCCGAGGCTCCTGGCTCTGGGTGATCGAGGCCTGTGGGATACCACCTCATCACCCCTCACAGCACAGAGTCCTCTGGGCCTTCAACACTGAAAGATGGGCCAGCTTACACCCATATCAACTCACCTTACAATGCCTGCCTTCCATTACTACCCGCCAGTGTGACCAATGGAACATAACTACACCAAAATCCCATGAAAGAACATTAAGAATGGGATGGGTGAAAACACCTGCTCCTCTTAAGCCAATCAGGGGCAGTCCAAAAATTCTAATCTGGCACCCTAAGAGACCTGTAATGCTCGCACTTAATACAAGGTGGGTGAGTGAGACGACGATCTATGACAAACTGGCCTCTCAATGCTGGGAGCTCCTGTTATATGGAAGCTCCCATGTGGCCCAGCCAGGCCACCATAGCATTCTGCCTTGTCCAGGTGGGAGGGGCAAAACAGCCCCCAGACCACAATTGCATCCCTGGGGGAGCATTTATAGAAGAAGGGCAAATGTATGAATGGCACACTCTGTTTTCACACATCTTTGTGGCATCCATGATGGACTTGATGCATCTCTACCATGGTTCCTGCATGCACGGCATGACAAAGAAATTTGGAAATAACAAAAACAATCATACTTGCTGTTTTATATATAGGAAGTTTAAAAATCTATAGTTGTTTATATGAGTGTAAAGAAAGAACTTCAGTTGCATAGCAACCATGTCATATCCTTTGCAAGCATTTCTGGAGATCTATTACTGTGTTCCTATAACAACTCATTTCAGCTGTTTTCATAGAATCATAGAATAGGGAAGCTGGATGGGGCCTGCTCTATGTATGAATACAAATCAAAGGATGAATACAAATCAAAGGATATCTGCCAGGTGGTTGTCCAAATTTCACTTGAATGTCTCCAGTGTCTCGAGGTAATTGGTTCCATTGCTGTACTGCTCTAACAGTTAGGAAGTTTTTCCTGATATTCAGATGAAAGCTGTGTTCTCTTAATTTGAGCCTGTTGTTGTGTGTCCTATACTTTGGGATAATCAAGAACAGATTATCCCTCTCCTCTGTATGACAGCCCTTCAAATATTTGAAAAGTGCTATCTTATATCATACATATCAATTCAAATCCATACAAGTGGCAAAGAGTTGAGATAGGATATCCCCTAATAAAAATCTCACTGGGAAATCAGGGAAATAGCTTTCGACAATAATAATGATAATGCTGAAAACATTGTACACTACAGGGTTCTTATTAGACATGGGCACGACTTAGCGGAATTCCCGTTTCCGTTTCCGTTACTCGTTTCCATTACGGAACGGAAACGGTAACAGGAATTACTCCGCCAGAACTCGAACTCGAACCGACTAAAGAATAATTGGGTCTGATTTGTCGTTGTTGTTCCTGGCATTGCGGCGATCCCGCGATGCCAAGCAGCACAGAAAAAAAGTTTTTAAAAGTTAAAAAAAACCCCGATTCCTGGGCAAAAAGCAGGCGAAAATATGCCTGCCTGAGTGAGGGCTCAGGGCACCTACCAGAGGGGTGGTTTCTGGGGGGGGTCCCCGGCCTCCCCCCTTTCCTCCTGTCCCTCCTGGGCTGCGCTGGGGGTGGGCATCCTCGTCGTCCCGCCAAAGTCGCCGGCTCGCCGGCTCGCCGCCATTCAAGCGGCACAAAAAAAAAGTTTTTTAAAGTAAAAAAAAACCCTGATTCCCAGCCCAAAAAGCAGGCGAAAATATGCCTGCCTGAGCGAGGGCTCAGGGCACCTACCAGAGGGGTGGTTTCTGAGGGGGGTCCCCAGCCTCCCCCCTCTCATCCTGTCCCTCCTGGGCTGCGCTGGGGGCGGGCATCCTCGTCGTCCCGCCAAAGTCGCCGCCTCGCCGGCTCGCTGCCATTCAAGCGGAACAGGAAAAAAAAGTTTTTTAAAGTAAAAAAAAAAACAACCCGATTCCCGGCCCAAAAAGCAGGCGAAAATATGCCTGCCTGAGAGTGCACCTACCAGAGGGGTGGTTTCGGGGGGGGGGGTCCCCGGCCTCCCCCCCTCTCCTGTCCTGGGCTGCTCTGGTGGGGACTCGCAAGCAACAAGCCGGACTCGCCATGCCATGCGGTGCGGGCGGGGGATCGAAAATGGGGCGGCAACCGCAATATTTTTTTTGAAATTGTGGAGTGGTCCAAAAACACACAAGCACCACACAGAAACATGCGAAAATTGCTATTTTAAAACTGCCAGAATTTTTACAGTAGCAGTGGGTTTTTCTTGCAACAAAATGTCTCATCTGTCCTCTCTCCATTGATTTTATTTTATTTTATTTTATTTTATTTTACTTTTTTTACACCTGCGCAATGATTGGCTGGCCATGGGAGTGGACCATGCAAATTTTTGGAGCCATTCCACGAATCGCATGGCCACTTGGCCACTTAGACTTCTGGGATGTGCCAAAAAACACACTAACCCTGCCCTAGCCCTAACCCTAACCCTAACCCTTACCCATACGCCACACTGGGCCACAGTACACTGTCCTCTTAGTGGGTCAGAGAGGCACCCAGAGGTGCACCCCACTACCCCACCCTAACTTCACCAGTAACTAGCCTAACCCTAGCCCTTGCCCTAGCCCTGCCCCCTAAGCCAGATCTGTACTTGCTTTGCACTACACAAGTACGCTTCCCTTCTTGGTGAGACACAGCGAATGCAGAGAGTCTGCCAGTTCGTCACTTGTGGCTCTGGCTGACTCCTGCAGGCTCGGCTCAGCAGCATGTGTGCCATGCAAACCATGCCCGTCGAGGCCTGACTGATGCAGGGAAGGCACCCTAAAAAGAGGGGTGCCTCTGCCAGTCTGCTGTGTCTGCAACTTGGTATGCATATCCAATTGGCTATGCATGCCCTTTTGCAGCAGGCGAGGAGAGGAGGCCCCCATGCCACGAGGGGTCTCCAGGAGCCTGCTTTCCCTTCCTAGCGGGTGAGGAGAGGGGGCACCCCCCCAGAAAGAGGTGCCTCCAGGAGCCCGCTTCCCTTCATAGCGGGCCGGAGGAGGCACCCACCCCACAGAGGTGCCTCCATGAGCCCGCTACCCCCCCTAAACCAGTATAACGACAGATGAAAAAACAAAAAATGAAATGACTATTTTTTGCGAAGTTTCGCGAAAAACGGAAACGAGCCGACACGGGCCGCCTCCGACACACGACAACTCGAAAACGTCATTTTCCCTAGTCGTGCCCATCTCTAGTTCTTATATCAAAAGGGCACTGAGTGGGAAATAAGTTTGGGTGGTGTGGTGGGAGGTGGAATAACTGGGGAGAAATGGGTTGGGGGACAAAACATATGACAGGAATATGAAAAAGAAATTCAAATAACCCTAACCCTCTCCTGAACAAAGAAACCCATTCCCACAAACCCCAAATCCCAATTCCAAAAGGCAATCCCACACAAAATAAAAAGGGGGGTAAATAATATTTTTATACCTTTTTTTACTGATTCTCTGAGTCAGACTCAGACAGCAACAGCCAACAACCCAGGCAAAAGCCCAGACAGCCAGTAACCAGATGCCACTGACTGGGAGCAATCTCTCTCCTACTCACTCCACCAGAGACTACAAAGTAGCAACTGCCTGCAAGAGCTTTTATGCTCTCTGCCAGCAGACAATTAGCCAAAGACACACCCCCTGGAAGCAGGCTTCGCTATTGGTTCTGAAGTTTGCAACAGGTCCAAGAAGCACATTGCAAAGCCATGTGCTGTTCAACTGCATGATTATAAATAGTTAAAAATAAATCCAAATACTGTAAAATCAACTCTTTAAAAAATCCAAGAAATAGAGGGAAAGGAACAATGTTGCCTAATGTATACATGCATGAAACCTTACTTTTCCCTCTTGCACATTAAAAAAAAAATCTTATAATTTATATAAAATATAAAAAAAGAAATACAATCAAATGGTACAGTACACCCCTAAAAATAAAATAAACAGGGAAGGGAATATTATTTGCCTCTGCTGCAGTTTTAAGCCTCCAAAAATCTCTTAAAAAGATCAGAGAAAGCACATATTTACATATTTTAAGCACTGGTCATCAACTTGCTAGGTATAATCAGGCATACATATTAACTTTCTAAGCCTTTTAACAATGTTTTTAAGGTAAAAATACCTTTTTTCACCAATCGCCTACATTAATGAAATGAACCTAAACGAACTGATTTTTCCATTTCATTTCATTTCATTTCATTTCTATTTTAAAGTGTGGTTAGTTATTTGTTTCTTTATTAAATGAAATGACTAACAAATAACAAAATGAATAAAAAATTCATTTCATGCCCATCTCTACAATAGACCCAATCCTTCTATCACTTGCTATTCCCCTCGGAATCAGCCATACCATTCTTCAGCTTCAGGGACCAGAAGTGGCAATAACATCGAAACCACTCACTGGGTAATTTAGATTAATTATGAAGGCTATACATTGGACACATACCCAGCTAGGTGCTCAAGTTAGGTGCTCAATTTATTAACCTTGGAAGGATGGAAGACTGAATGCATCTTGAGCCCGGCTGCCTGGGATTGAACTCCAGGGTCGTGAGCAGTTTGGCTGCAGTACAGCTGTTTAACCACTGTACCATGAGGCTCAGTAGTAGAAAGCAATAATAATGATAGGCAATTTTTTTCCTGCTTCTGGAAATGAATTTCCTGGCTGATCTTCTGTTTTGTTTGTTTTTAAAGGAACTCTCATCCTTAACAACTCACAGGAAATGAAGGTCAAAATAACATTTGCTAAAAGGTCTGCAACATTTCTAGACTAATAGGAAGCCAAGGGGGGGCTGCTTGTTATTTTGAAACTGTATTCTTCTGATTATTATTTCCAGCAGCAGGAAAGGTCAAACTGCCAAAGATAGTGCAAGCCTTTCAGGCAAACCAGCTACCCTTTCCACTATCTCCTTCCACTACTCTGGACTAAAGTCACCTCTAACAAGCTTTTCTTACTGAAGATATTGGCAGTGTTGGTGCTCCTAGGGTCTCTGAGGCCACCTTACCACACTATGCCATTTCTTGAGAAATAATCTAATGTTGTGATCTGGGGGGCTCTTTCCTCAGAGATAATTCAGAGATCCCCTTGCTACTGGATTCTACACAGTGGCAGGTGGGAGGGCACTTGGCACAGCTGGAGAGCAGGAAGGTTTATGGGCTGACCCCCGGAGAACTTTTGCTTGTAGTGTCAAATATGTTGGACAATTTTCTAGTATTAATGTACAAGTGAAACATTTTCTGTCCCTGCCAGACTGTCTCCCTCTGATGAATGCCCCTGGAATATTCTTGGCCACTTTGTCAGAGTATCAATTGCTGTTTAAAGAAATTCTGGCACTGCTTTTACATTCTGATGCAAGATACTACATGGCCGATAACAAGAGAAAGTCCTAGATGAGTGGCAGCAGCAGCAGCAATTAGGACAGTGAAAGTGATCAGACTGAAACAGTGGTGGACATTTTTTGGTAGTTTTGAGTAGGGGAGAAGAAACAGACAGCAGAATTCTGTCATAGACCCTGAGCTTTCTATTGAGCATAATCCTAGAAGGTTCTTGAGTGTTTGACAGGAATGGTCAAAGGACTCGTAAGGTTTATGAAATCTTATGCTCCTATCCTTTCTTAAGTTTTGTGCATTCGTATGCTCCTATCCTTTCTTATTCTGTGTTACTCTTGTGGTCATTCTGATTTAAACTAGAAGCAAAATATTTAGGAAAAAAATCAACCAAGAAAAATCTTTCCTAAACAGTCCTTTGGATAATATGTCATATTAGATAGGTAGAACATCTGGAGGACCAAATGGCCTGCTGTCAGAGATCACATACTGCTGCTGCTGCTGCTGCTGCTGCTGCTGCTGCACTGAACCTTCTGTTGCCTGGTTCAGAATACAGATTTTTCTGGCTTTGTTGCTAGTGCAGTCCCATTTACTGAGACATTCTTCTCCAGTTAAAAATGAATACCAAGTTTCTGACTAGAGGTCAGTCAAGAGTCATGGAATATGTAGTTTTCTAGTCATCTGAGTACTTCTTGAGGATTCTGGATGGTCAGAAAACAAAAGGGCTGCTTTCAGCTATTACTGTATTTTTCTTCCTTAAAATGTGGTCTTTTAAAACTTTGGGAAAGGCAATGAGTAAGTATGGGTATGCATCAGAAAAATGATTTGTTTTGTTTTGTGATTCTTCAAGGTTGACAAATAATGAAAAACAGATGTAAAGTAGGACCCCGGTATCCACCGGGGATTGGTTCTAGGCCTTCACATGGAAAATGAAAACTGTGGATAAGAGAGAATGCCAACCACCCCCAACTGCAGTTTTGTGACAGTGGCTTGCTCTTTGTGACAATACTTTCCATTATGGCTGCTGTTTTACGACAGTAGCTTGCTTTACAGCTGCTATTTGTGACAGTAGTTTGCGTTATGGCTGCTGCTTTATAAGTAGCTTGTTTTACAACTGCTGTTTTTGACAGTAGCTTGCTTTGTGAGTGCTGAATTATTTATTTCATTTTTTTCTCTGCCAACTGTGGATAATTGAATCTGTGGTTAATGAAGCGTTGGATATGGGGGATCCTACAGCATGAATATTTTCTGATGAATTGACAATGAATTTATTTCTCAGTTCATTTTTTTAAACCATATAAAATGGCCTCCAAGGCACCAACATTTCAGAGAAGCTTCCTCTTACTCTCTTGTACACCCTGCAAGTTTGGTGATGTTTGTGTTCTGGATGTCCAAGTTATGCACCCCCACATAGCCCACTAAGGAGAGTTCCTCCTAGGCACCAGAGATGCCAGACATGCAGAAAAATCTTCTCTCAACTCTCCTCTACAATCCCTCCATATTTGGTGAATATTGGGTTTCAGACATCTGAGCTATACTCTCATGAAGTAACCCTTCCAGGAAAGTGCCCTTTAGCAACTAATTTAGGAATACCAATCTTCAACCAACTTGGAGGGATTGTACAGGATAGTCAGAGGAAGCTTCTCTGTAATTTTTATTTCCAGTCTAAGTACTTTGGGGGGCATTTGAAAGCCCAATGAATCTACAAATCAAAAATCATTTAAAATACAGTTTGTATTCATCGAGGGGTATCAATTCATACAAATATGAATTGATGAAATAGCAATTTTGGACACATTTTGCAAATCATTTTTAATTTGTACCCATCTCTAGTAATTTGTTTGCATTTAGGTATGGAAACAGATAGATAGATAGATAGATAGATAGATAGATAGATAGATAGATAGATAGATAGATAGATAGATAGATAGATATAGATATATATTCCAAGTGAGGATATTTTCATAGTTGAATTGCCCAATAATAATAATAACAAATATAATTAAAACTTTTAAATTAAAACTTTAACTTCAACTGCCAGTGCATTTGCCCTGTGCATTGGGTTTATGCAGTTTTATTGTTAATGGAAGAGCAACATCAATTTTAGCAAGGGTTTTAAATCTGCATTAGATATGAGGAAAAATGAATTACATCATTTTTATGGGGGCTATAGCAACAAAATTAAACTATTGTACATTCAGTTGTGCCCCTTTTGATTACAGTTTTATGCTGAGCACAGTAGCTGTCACTCAGAGGAATGCAATTATTATGAGCATTTAGCAAGTGCTACATTGGTGATTAAATATAACGAGTGAAAACATAATAGCCCAGTTATTTATTCCAGAAAGACCTAAGATAAGTATACCTATAAATAAAATATTATTTCTTAGCAATTCATCTTTCGTTGGTGCAGTTTGAACTGCCGTAGTCTTGTTTGCTGATGAAATGTTTAAGGAATCACCTGTCATTGGCTGCAAAAAAGAAAGTCAACAATACTGTACCTAGGTTTAAGATTTTTGTGTGTATTAAACCTTGGTATTGTTGACTTTCCGTGTGTGTTTTGTGTGTGTGTGTGTGTGTGTGTGTGTGTGTGTGTAGAAAGAAAGCTTCTTTCTTAGTTTCTTTCTTCAGTGGAAGAGGATAGGAACATCGCAAAACAGTACTAATTAGTTCAATTTATCTCATGTGTGTTACATTGGTGTAGTTAATTATTGCTTTTCCCATTAGCAGTGTTTTAAAGAATAACAAATTAACATACCACAGTCATCAAAAGAATATCCACAAAGTTTATCTTCTAAGAGCCAATGTGTTATTGTGTTTCAGGAAGTCACTGTACTTTCCCAAAGAACAAAATGTATTGGGATTCCTTTACAAGGTGCTTTAGACCTTGATGAATGACTTGAATTGATCACCAAGGAGTGACACTGGAAGTACTGGTTGCTTAGCAACCCAAAGCAATTCTGCAATTCTAAGTGTACTTTCCCAGCCAAAAAAAAAAAAAAAAAAGGTGGGGGGAAGAATCACCTTTTTTAAAAAATTAAGGAACACTTTTTGTCAACACAAAAGCCACCCCATCAAGGAAGTGAGATGATATGTTGCCCAAAGGGGTTCTGTGCCACAGTTCACAACATAATATATTTAAAAAGGAAAGACTGATTATTGTTAACTTGAAAACCGGAACATTTGGAGCCATTCTGATGTTTCAAGTGCTTTAAAACCAGTCATAATTGTAGATTCGTCCTTTCGAAGTCAGACATCAATGGAAAGGCGAGCAGCCGTGGGGGAAATAATCCCAGTGGAGGGATTCATCCACTCAGAGCTTTTGAAATGGTTCATTCATGCTGTTTTGAAGTGTGAGGTCCTGCTAGGTCATGTTGAGTTACATCATGTTTCATTATGAGTAAATGGAATATAACATGGAGCATGCCGTTCAGTGATTGCTCAAATTAAAACAGGGCAGCTTGGCACAGTTTGGGATTTGTAGAACTTGGAACCTTAGCTGGTTTGTCCCAAGTGCTGAGATTGATTTTATGAATGACTCATCCTTTGTATTGCATTTCCCCCAAAGTTTTAATTTTCAGGGAGGAAGCACAGTGGAATTGTGCAGCCATGTTAATATAAGACCAATATGGGAGTTAAGCCAACTCATAGGATTGCAAAATGATTCTTTAATAGGTTTGTTTGGAAAGAAGATACATTTATTTTACAACTCTCTAAAACAATGATGCTATTTAAAAAAACAGGTACCTGTACAGTTTGCTCTACTCTGAGGGGATAAATATTTTAAATATGCCTACCCAAATCTGTCTATATGATATCCAGTTACTGATTTTTAGGTAATTTCTTTACCTTCAAAATATGGCCTTAACTCCCAGTAGTAGACCAGCACAGCCCAACTATGGTCAGAAATATCATCTTTCAGTTCACAGCCAGATACATCCTTCGAGAAGGGGCCACTAATAAACACTCTCTGAATCACAGAATAGTGAATTTGGAAAGGGCTTATAAGGCCATCAAGTCTACCCCCCTCCATGCAGGAATAGAAATCAAAGGATATCTGCCAGTTGGTTTTCCGAATTTCCAGTGTTGGTGCAGTCACTACATCTTGAGGTAACTGGTTCTATTGCCGTACTGCTCTGACAATTAGGAAGTTTTTCCTGATATTCAGATGAAAGCTGGGTTCTCATAACTTGAGCCCATTGTTGTACATCCTGAACTCTGGGATGATCAAAAAACAAATTCAGCCCCTCCAGTGTATGACAGACCATCAAATATTTGAAAAGTGCTATCATATTGCCCTTCAGACCTCTTTTTTCCCTAGGCTAAACATCCCCAGTTCTTTCAGCCTTTCCTCAGGGGGCTTATGTTCCAGACTCTGATAATCCTTGCCATCCTCCTCTGGAATTGTTCCAGTTTGTCAGCATCATTGTTGAAGTGCAGTGTCCAGAACTGGACACAATGTTCCAGGTGAGGCCTTGCTAGTCTGAATGGAAGGGGGGAAGCACCTTATGAGATTTGGAAATTATACTTCTGTTAATGCAGTCTAAAATAGTATTTGTTTTTTTTTTTTTTTTGGTGTGTGGCCATACTGGTGGCTCATATTCAGCTCATGATCTATGAGATTCTTCCAAGATTCTTCTCAACTGTATTGCTGAGACAGATGTCCTCAAT
>JAHTLZ010000015.1:17748581-17769149 GCA_023846285.1 Phrynocephalus versicolor
TGTGTGTGTGTGTGTGTGTGTGTGTGTGTGCACCTGCACAGTTGGAAATACTGGGTGCTATAAAGTGTTCTGCTATAAAGTAACATAACCAGCTCTGTTGTTCTTTATTGTCTATTTACCCCTCTAAAATCATTGGGAATTGAAAAATTGCATAAGCATAAACAAATGTGTACATTGCATGGGATTTATAGATTACTTTTTTATTAAATTGTTGCCTAGTTGTCCTGTGCAGATCAGATCTCGCCTGATTTTGGAAGCTAAGCAGGGTCGAGCCTGGCTAAGTAATTGGATGTGTGACCACTAGGGAATACCAGGTGCTGTAGGCGCCTGGAGTAAGAACTGGCAAGCCACTCCAGTATTCCTGCCAAGAAAACTCCATGGATATGGGGTCACAAAGAGTCGTACACGACTGTAATGACACAACAACAATTTATTAAATTGAGATAGCAGCTCTGTGGCACTCCCAGTGTTGGAGAAGTCATTTCTCCCCTTGCAGTTGGCTGAATGGGGCTGTCCTACTGGTAGCACAGTGGTACCTTGACATATGAAATCAATTTGTTCCTCAGGAAGCTTCATATCTTAAAATTTTTCATATCATGGATCTGAATGCGGTGCGATGCACCCTGAGAATTGAAGTCTTCTGCAAAATTTTCTTAACTTGGGGCTTTTCATAGGAAATTTTAGATCTTGATTTTTTGTGGAAAACGTCAATTCCCAGGGTGCATTGTACCCCAGATGGACTTCCCTTTCGTAGCTCATGTATTTCATATTTCTTTGGCAAGAAATGTGTTTCATATCTCAAGGTACCACTGTATTTCTTTCTCTTGGTCATAAAGGCTGAGAGAGTGTTCTAAGAATGTGTGAGAGGACTAGTATATCTGTAGGATCCTAAACTATTCATCTTCCTCATATGTCTCCAAACAAGTCTTGAAACAGCTGAAGTGTTGTTGTTCTTTCCAAGGAGGCAGAAGGCAGCTTTCTTCAATGTTTCTTCTTTCTTCTTAGGTGTTGCCATCCCCCCCCCAAAAAAACTTATTTAATAATGTCCTTCCATTCCAGTTGGTGGAAAGGAAAATACTTGGACACCTAAGAAAGAAAAATAGAAGATTCCCTCCTTGTGTCTGAAATAGAAGATGCCCTACTCCTTTTTTGGCTCCACTGAGCTGGCAGGGGTTTGTGTACAACAGATGGCCTGCCACCTTTGATTGCCAGGTTTCAGTGTACCAGCTGAAGTATCGTGGAATTTCTAGTTTACCTGGGGTAGTACAAAGGCACACAAATATAAGGAAGGGTAGAGACAAATAAGGAAAAAGTTGGAGTTTTGTGAGCATGTGAAGTACCTTAAAATCATGGATGTTTACTCAAATGGATGGCAATTCTTAATCCAGCTTCAGCACCATTGATTTCAGTGGTATACTGGACTAGCATGAAAACTGCATTCAGACCTCATCTTTTTAACCACAAGATGTTTACTATTTGATATCATGATACAGGGACACGGTTAGAATTATATCAAAAGCTAAATGCAGCCGTGGGCAGCAGCTGCACATCCCTGTCTTGAGCAAAGCAAAATGGAGGTCGGAAATGCATTCGAAAAAGCCAGTTAGGCATAATAACCATTCAGTAATATTATTAATGTACATTATTACATTATTTCACATGAATGGCGTTTCCCATTGCCTTTTTTGATCCCCAGCTTAAGCTTTTTGACTACCCTACCAGGGGGAAGAACAAGAGGAAAGAGGCTGACCATATATTAGGTAGGAAACGAAGACCTAAACCCCTTATACAATGCATTCCCTCCATAATGCTGCCAGTGGGAAGCTCATAAATGCAGGGCTTACCACATCCTTGACAAATGTAGGTTTTCATCCACCAATTGATTCTGTTTTTACTCACTCCTTCACCTAAAAAAAATCTGTGATATTATTATCCCTGATTACTCTATTGAGTTCCATCATCCCTGCTGTTTTCCTCTCTAGGCTGCATGCAAGCAGAGCTTCAGCATGGCCTTTTGGCAGGTGATTTTATGATAATACCTGCCCCAACCAGAGCTTACCTGCTGCGAGGCAATGTAACTGGAAATGAAATTTTGAGCTTCATTTCCTGTTACATCCTAGTGAGTGGCCAGAAACACAAAAATAATCTGCATCATAATAAAAACACACAGGTTTAATAAGGAAACTGTACAACAGGGGATGGCAGTGAAAATGTGTAAAATACAGGAGCCAGTAAAGTAGATAGGATATTTTCAGCTGATTTTCCTCCCCCCCCCCCCAAAAAAAAAGACACAGCATTTGACTTGTACAGGTTTTTGGAGGTAATGACACTTTTGGTATTGAGAGCTTTTATGCTCAAAAAAGAGAGTAGGCTTCTTCGTCACTGTGCCATAGAATCCCTGAATATTGCTGTGCTAGCTTTCTTCAATAATGCAGTAATTATAAAGAACAATTCTAACTTCATGTCAGGTTGAAAAATTAACCCTCTTTGTATTGTAAATATCCCTGTTTCTCACTGGAAGCCACAGCAACAACCTTGTGAGCAAATGCTGTGCATTTAGTTAGAACTTGCAACCTGACATTAAACCACAATTTGAAACGATCAATTTGAAATGGTCAGTGATAAGGACAAAAGAAATGCCATACTATGAAACTAATCCAACTAAATATATCTGAATACAGCATATCCACTTTGATTTGGTTCGAATTATTTGTTTTAAAAATAGTGGCCACTTCTGGATCATTTGTGTCTTGTCCAATTCTATTTGTATTCAAATATTTCAAAGTATTTGCATTAATTTGCATTTGTCTGGATGGTGAAGAAAACATGATAATGGGGAAAATGGACTCTGACTTGGGATCAGAGGTGAACTTCAGTTCCATCAAGTACCATTGGACCTCTAGTGCAGTGGTTCTCATTTTTTTTTCACTCTGGCACCCTTATCAGGCTAAAAAAAATCACGGCACTCAGCTTCCCTTAATTTGGTTTGAATACTTAGGAAAAGAGGAAAAAACAGTGCAAATTTAATGCTCAGTTGTCTTTAATGCAATGAACGAAACTTTTTGGATGAATTTTTCATTATTTCCTTTATGTTTATGGAAAGTTTAATTAATTGTATCCTCAAAACACTTGAAATCACAGTAAAACACACATCTTTTCACTGCAGTCTTGCCAACAGCATTGTTTTCTGAATACACCTGCATCCAGAACTCTTCTTGACTTCACCCACAACATTTCTGTTTTAAACTGCTGTCTTCACTGATCTCAAGCAGATTTTGAAAATATTCATTCATCATTCCAGTAGGTTTATGTTTCAGGTCGCAGGAAAACGGGATCATTATCCTGCTGTAGATGTGATCAGAGCCAATGTTGGGAAAATAATCAACTGTGCTTCTTTCCAAACCTTGCAAGTGAGCAATAACAATTTTGAGGAAGTTGGTTTGAAGATTGATCTCATTTGTTTTGACAAATTCTTGCAAGCAAGGAAAGTTGAAGATGCCTTTGCTCCCAATACATGCTTTAAAAATATAATTATTTTCCACAAGGCTTTTATTTTTTCTAATTGTGCTCCTCCTTTCCTTTGGAGAAAAGTGGTTATTTCATTTAGTTTTTCAAAGATGTCGGAAAGGTATCCCAATTTAAGCAACCAATCAACATCAGTTAATTGTTGGATAAAAGGCTCCTCTGTAAATGTGACCACCAGTTCATCTTTTAGTTCAAACAGCCTGGCTAAAAAATTTCCCCTTGATAGCCACCACACTTCTGTGTGCAGCAAGAGGTGGAAGTGATGCATACCCAGATCTTCGGTGGTAAGTTTTAAAAGGCATGCAGGCAGGTCTTAACATGATTAATCATCTTCAGTGCACCACTCAATATTACGTTTAAATCTTGCGGCATTCTTCTAGTTGCCAGAGAATGCCGATAGATGGCACAGTGGCTGCTGGTGGCATTTCCTGCCACTTGCTTCATCCTAGACACGGCTCTCTTCACTTTTCCAACCGTTACAGCTGCTCAATCGCTGCAAATAGCCACACTTTTGTTCCATTCCAAAGCATTTTTTCTGTACACATTTGTCGATAGCTTTGAAAATTTCATTGCCAGTGGTGTAAGTTTCAAGCACTTCACTCATCAAAAGTTCTTCTATTTGCATTTTGAATGGATACTTCACAAACACAAGAAGAACAGCAAGTCCCACAACGTCTGTACTTTCATCAAGCTGTAAACTAAAGAATTCACAAGTTTTCAATCTGCTTATAAGCTCGTTCTCCACAGACTCTGAAATTGCGTAAATTTGCTTGCTTATAGTGCTGTTTGACAGCTGTACCGTATCAATCTTCAGTAAATGAAGCTTCTGTTGCATTTTCATTGTCCTTTTTAGAAATTCTCTCCATCATGGACGACCATGCTTGAAGAGATAAAGCATGGTGTTTGAAGATTTCTTTACCTTTATGTACTAAATCAGAATGAATGCATTACAGATGTCTTTTCAATTTGGATGGAATCAAGCAGCCATTAGCAACAATGTTATGACAGTTAATGCATTGCCCTTCCGGTGCCTGTTCATTCCCAACCGGAACAAAGCCAAGCAATGTGAGGTAGCTAGGATCATATTTTCTTATTTTTCCTCAGATTTGCTTTTGGTTGTGAGTTGCCTTTCCGCGAACTGAGGCAGAGAAACTTGGATGGCTTAGGCTCGAAGGTGTCTGCTGGGATATTTCATCTCCTCCAACGGTGCTGGTTGTCATTGAATCAGTCACTTTGGAAGCTTCCATGAGTTCACCACCTTTCTGTTTTAAAGGCCCAGTTTTTAGCCAGTTGTCCATAATTCTGCAACAAAGGTAGGGACTCAAATAAATAAACATTTTCATTCCATTGCTGGCCCCTCCTGAAACAGTATCATGGTTATGTGGCTTATTTTGATTGCACCTGCTGAGTTAGTACGTGTGAGCATTGCAGATTCATCTACCTCATAATTTAAAAACTAACCTCTTGTGAAAACATTTTTAATTTTATAGAACCATGATGAAAATATAAGCACATATGCAGTTGGTAGACATACAGTAAACATTATATTCACTAAATAATCAGTCTTTTAAAAGAAAATACAAATTTACAGTCAAATCCACTTGAATCTTTTTTTTTTTTGCAATGACAACAAATTGGTACCACTCAGAACAAATGATGCACAACCACAAAAATGGCCAACGACTGGCAGATGTAGCATATACAAGGAGATAATGGTCTTGCCTTGTTATAAAAACAGATTCTACTGCTAAATTGCTAAATCTTAATTATTGCCACCACACCCAGTTTGAGAACCGCTGCTGTAGTGTGTAGACAATGCCTCCACCAATTTCCTTTCTTCCTTTCTGACTCCCTGCCAGGTGCCAAAGAACTCAGATAGCATAGGGTGTTTTCCTAATGCGACTACATCTGTCTTATTAAGAAGTGGTTGGGTTTTTAATGTTTCAAAGGTTAGCAGAGTTATACAGTGCCGTGGAAATGGCTAATCACATATTTGAAGCTGGGACGTTTAACTTTAGCAAAAAAAAAGCTTGTATTACATACACAAATACACCACAAGATAAAACACATAGCATATATATTACAGAGTAGTGGGGAAACTGCTCATCTCACCAAAAAAGCAGTCCCAAAGCAAAATGGGTTACAATTCTGCCTTTTATACATATGGCAGAAATCATATAAACCAATCACGAGTACACGTAGGCAGACAATGTTAAACAGTTATCCAGGGCAACTGGATATAACTATCCTGACCTTTTCATGTGATTGCACTATTCACCTGTGCCTTGACAAATGACTATTCATTTACACACAGAAACCATTTTGCATCTGTTAAATATTATATTACATACATTTTGTCAAAAGTTACATTACTTGACCGTCCCACTCACATCTCCACATGTTTGCACTAGATTCACAGAGATGCTGAAACAATTGTATTGAGAACTCCAGATACCTAGATGTGAAGAAAAAAATAATTAAAAACACACCTAGCCTAACACTTGGATATTAAAGCGGTACAAATTAGTAATCTTGTTCTAACTTCTAATATCTTTCCCTCTCAAAATGGCTGCTGAACCTCCCCGCAGGAAATGTGATTGGAATGTCCTGAAGAGCTTGGCCTTTTCATTGATGTGTGAGTTGTTAGTCTCCTTCTATTTAGGGATTGCTGGTTCTTCTGTAATAGTATTCTTTTGTTTTCCCAGGATTTGTAAATCAGTTTTTTGAACCCTGAAGTGCAAAAGCAATGTTTGGTACTTGTGAAAGCTTCAGATCTGTTCAGAAACATAAATACCTCTCTCTCTCTCTTCATAATCTTAATAATTTCCAAATCCAAACTACATACAATATATATTTGCTACCATCATTTGCCATAATTCGAATTATATTCTCTATATCTTGCAAATCAAAAAGCCACAGAATTAGAACATAATTCAAAGGGGCCAAGGTAATCCTAAGTAATTTCCAATATTTTTAGCCTGAGCCTCAGCTAACCTAGCATTGGTTTAGGGCCCAGTCCTAACTAACTAATATGGCTGAGGGCTGCCTGAAGCTGTGCTAAACTTAAATCCTCTCATAGCCTAGGAATGTCGGAATTTACTTAGGGCTACCTTAGCCCTGTCCAAACTTGGTGCTGGTGTAGCGGCTATGAGTGAGGCCTGAACATGGTTTGGATCTGGCATAACTCAGCCCCACCTCCTATCACTTTCAGTATTTTGGCTGGCTTATCTCAGCCAGCATAGCCATTATGCTAACAGATGCAGTTGTGCCAGCATATCTGAGATGAGACTCACAAGGACATGGTGCTGGCCCAAGGTTTGGCTCCTCTGAGGCCCTCTGACAGGAGGAGCCACTTTGCCCCTCTGACAGGAGGAGCCACTTGGGCAAAGTACCGTGAGACTGGTGGCCTCGTGAGATTGGAGAGTGAGGGAGGGGGAGCTCCCTATAAAAGGGAGCTCCCAGAAGGCCCAAACCTTTTCATCGCCGATCGCGCCCCACTCACCCACCACTGGTTTCCAGTACTGGTGTGAGTCTAACTGGTTGCCATGTGGGGCCAGATAGAATTTTTTGACCTGTACCAGGATTGGCTGTGAGGTGTGGGGATTTTTTGCCTATCCCACACTGGTACTTGGTGGTGGGTCTAAGTTAGGAGTTCTTGACTCCGTCTCGCTGGTGGTAGTGTGGATAAGGTAAGGCAATCAGTGAGTCAAATTCTAAAGTTAGACCCTCGCCCATCCAACCTCACGGTGCTGTGGATTAGGATATTACAGTGCTGGTGGGAGGATGCGCTGGGAAGCCACCCTGGGCCATGAGTAACAAGTAACAGGCCTCATGGACCCAGGGATGGGCAAAGGAATTTACTGGCTCTGGGTGCCCTGTCTGGGGGGACAGGGCACCTATGGGGTTGTGATTTGCCCAACAAGTTGCCAGTTGGAGAGGTCCCAGGAGACCCCAACATTCCAACATGTGATCCGCACTAAGGCAGGCCCCTTTTTGAGTTATTATTGTTAATTCATGTTGACAAGTTAATAGAGCGAGACCCACATTTGTACCCAACCAAGTTGTCTCACCTGCTTATTTCGCCGTGGGAGGGCAAAGGCATTTGGGCTGGCAGGAGAGGCTACTAAGTGTTCCAAACCCACTACAGTCAACTTTGAGTTTAGATTGCACCACCTTCTTTTCTCGCTCCAGTTATTTTGTTGTTGTTGTTGTTGTTGTTCATTATTATTGGCTATTACAAAACTGATTCCATTTGCAACTGGGAGAAGCAGTAATTGTATTGCTGGGCCATTTTGCTTCTTTCAATAATATCTGCATCCCACTGTTATTTGTGGTGGTGTTAGTAGAAACGCAGCACCTCCCCTGCCCCAGAGAAAATTTGAAAATAATTGTAAAATGCAGCATTCTATTTCTAGGGCAGTGTGTGTTTGTGTTTCTCAGCAAGGCATTTTCTGATTTTTTTTACTCAGTATTCATTGTAATTCTTCCAGTTGGGCATCTTCCACATGTACTGGTACCCATTCATACTATTCTATTTTTTTAGAGTACTCATCAGAGTTGGGCACTTTATGCTTTGTACAACTTTGTACAAAGCATGAACTGTGGAACCAGAAGTGCTGCAATGGACCACCCCCTGCCCCCCCCCGGGTACTTTGGCCACTTACTTAGCTCTATGTGCTTCTGGGTTCCTTCCTTATTGCTGTTGCTCTAATCCAGACGGGAGCCCAGCCAACCTTTTTCCACCTCCCCAGGTAGCCAACCCACTCTGTGAATGTGACAGGGTGTTTGGGGTGTCTACTCACACAGCCTTGGGAGGAGAGGAAGGGCCATCTGGGTCCTGCCCCAATTGGAAGAAGGTGCTGAGGAAGGACCTTAGTATCACGCTGATCCTGGTAGGTGTCTTGTCTGTCATGGAAGGTGGGCAGTGGGCCACCACAGTACTTTTGGTGCCTCAGTTCATGCTTTGTACAAATTGATATGAAGAATATATCAATCCCTAGTGGTTCTATTTGGAATGCATAGCTGCTATGGAGAGAAGTGGTTGAGCGGGTATACTTCACTTGAGGATACTCCATATACCATCCCTGTCTCAAATCTGTGTTCCCACATTTTCTCTGTGTTTAAAATCATACACATTGGGTAGCTTGGTCCTTAGTAGTACACAATGCTTGCACTCTCAAAATGCATCAGTAGAATAAATATTTGCACTTAGAGTTGCACAAATCACAGAGTTTTCACTACTTCTCCTACCCATTGCAGCCTGCCCCAGCTCTGAGCATTTAGGTTTGACAAGTAGAACACCATACTATTAAAGGATGAGATAGGAGTCTGTATAAAGTACAAGAAATTGGGGGAAATTGGATGCCCAGATTTATTTATTTATTTATTTATTTATTTATTTATTTATTTATTTATTTATTTATTTATTTATTTATTTATAGGCTTATATCCCGCCCATCTTCCCTGGCGGGAACTCTGGGCGGCTAACAATGTTAAAAACACATAAAAAGTAAAGAAACCCCCAAGCAGTAAAGCGACGGAGGGCAAGATGGCGGCAAATGAAATAGAGGAGGGAGGAAGGAAAAGACAAAAAAAACCTAGCTAATGAGGTCACCAAAGGCCTCTTTAAAGAGGAAGGTCTTCAAGGCCTTCTTAAAGGCAGGCAGGGACTCCAGCAGGCGCAGCTCACTGGGGAGATGATTCCAGAGAGAAGGCCCCACCACAGAGAAGGCGCGGTTTCGCGTGCGCGTTTTCCACGCCTCTCTGGGTGTGGCCACTCTCAGTGAGCACGCCTGTGACGATCTCGTGGGTCTGGATCCGGATGCCCTCTGGGAGATACGCTCCGCCAGGTACTCTGGTCCCAAGCCATGGAGGGCTTTGAAAATCAAAACCCAGACCTTGAACCTGATCCGGAAGACAACGGGGAGCCAATGCAGGCGGACCAGGACTGGGGTGATGTGCTCGTATCTATGGGCACCCACCACCAGCCTGGCCGCCGCATTTTGCACCCGTTGTAGCCTCTGGACCAGGGTCAAGGGCAACCCCACGTAGAGGGCATTGCAATAGTCGATCCTCGAGATCACCAGGGCCTGCACAACTGTCCTCAGGGACTTTCTGTGTGGATCTTTGCAAGTGCAAAGCCACTTTTGAATGTAATGCATAGACAACATAAAAGGCAACAAATGTTCTTAAACCCATCATTTATTAGCACAGTCTAATAAATGATTTATTAGCACTGTCTAACTACATAGAATTAGTACACAGACGAGCTTGGATTTAATGAACTCTGCAAGGCTTTCCTTCTTAAGCTTCAGTATTATTTCAGATACTACACAGAAAAACCCAAGTGGATGGATATTAAAAATAAGTAGAGGGGAGATGAGACATAAAGCAAATTGGACAAATAATTCTACCAACTAAGGATGAGAGATTCTGCTTATGTATTACGCTATGCTCAGATAGGAAGGAGGATAACGGCAGAGAGCCTGATTTGGACAGAGAGGAGATTTGCAATGATTTTAATATAGGCATGTGTAGCAGAGTGTAAAAAGCAAAACCTATGATAATATCGGAAGCAAATACAGAACTATTTTAGATATCTTTTCTTGATCTCATTTAAAATGTAAAGCAGACGGGGGTTTAGCTTATGAGAAGCTTTATCAAATTTATTAAATTTAAATCCATGTTTGTATTTGTTCAACAAGTACTAAGAATATGAAAAATATTTGCAAAATTATTAATTTTTTTAAATGGGCCTGCTGAGAAAATATTCACCTGACTCAGTGAATATAAACTTCTGGATCTGTTCTGATGGCCACTTCTGGATACATGCCTAATACTTCTATATTCCACATTTTCTCTTTTCCTCCTCATCATGTGAATCCTGAAGGATGTTCCTCTTAGCAATCTAGCCGCTACATACTGTACCTTCCAAATCAATATTCAAGGGTAGCCTCATGTACACTGTACCCCAGACCTGGAAATTAGCAAACCACATATCCTCTTTCTTGTCAGTATTCAGTTTAAGTTTATTGGCCCTCATCAGTACCTGCACAGACTCAGCCAACCCCAATGATAAGGAGTAGACCTGAATGTCATCAGCATATTGATACTTGAACCTTTCAGTTAATGAGTGATACAAATCTAAAAGGATTCTTGCCAAAACTCCTACTGGCATATTCCAGTGGATTCACATGGATATGAAGGATATATAATGGATTCCCGTGGCATCTCACAGTTTGATAGCTCTGGAGGCCAGTAGAAGTTCACCAATGCCACACTTTGGAGTCTATTCTCAAGGTAGGTTTATAACCACCATTGTGCATTGCTTACCATTCTCATTCCACAAAGCTTGTCCAAAATGATAGCATGATCAATGGTATCAAAAGCCACCAAAAGGTCAAGGAAATTGATGAGAGCCATGCTGTCCCTGTCTTTAGCATGGAGCTGGTCATAAGTAAGGCATTTTGGTACCAAACTTTGGGCTGAAATCTTTTTAAAGGCAAGCATTTTCAAAGTGGTTTCAGTGTTCATCTGTCCCAGCATATCAACAAGAAACAAAACAAAACAACTTTTTTAAAAAAAAATTACAACAAAAATGTTATGGCACCTTAAAAATAATTAAAGCCTTGTGAAACAGCTGGAACTCAGCCTAAAATGGCTCCAGATAATAGCTTTCCTTCAATAACACCAGAAGTTGATCAGCCACTACATTTTGGCATCTGATTCAAGAAGAGGATATTTTCAGTGGAGTGGTGGTTGTCACACAGCGTTGGGGCCAGAGGGACCCTGTCTGAACTGAATGAATGAATGAATCTTTATTTACGGTTTTTAACCAAATCAAGGAATACCAAAATATCAATTTGCCAGGATAAAACAATTTGCCAGGTTAAAACATTTTAAAAACATTATAAAACTTTTGATAAAAGCCGCAAAGTACAAAGAGGACTGTTATATAATTAGTCAATATCGAAAGGATAGATAAAATAATATATTGAGAGTCAAGTCAACATCAAACCCCTAAGTGGAGACCACACTCTATATGATCATCAGGAGCTAGGATTACTGGCAATCATGAGCCTGCGTACAACTACTGCAGAAGTACAAAATCTGGCGACACAATTTGAGATCTGCTGGGACCTGTCAGAAAGAAGTAACTTCACATAGAATTTGGCAGGTCTCCCAGGAAATTTATTAATAACAGGTTGAATAAGTTCATAAGAACATAAGAACATAAGAAGAGCCATGCTTGATCAGGCCAAAGGCCCATCTAGTCCAGCTTCCTGTATCTCACAGTGGCCCCACCAGATGCGTTTGGGAGCGCATGAGACTAGATATCTGTCTCCTGATACCACTCCCCTGCATCTGGCCCTTGAAGTACCCTGGTTTTAAGCCTGGGGAATTACACATCTCCATCATGGTTTGTAACCCGTGATGGACTTTTCCTCCAGGAATCTGTCCAATCCCTTTTTGAAGGCATCCAGGCCAGATGCCATCACCACATTCTGTGGCAGGGAGTTCCATAGACTAACAACGCGCTGGGTGAAAAAATATTTTCTTTTGTCTGTTCTTACTCTCCCAGCCCTCAATTTGAGTCTATGTCCCCTAGTTCTGGTATTTTGTGAGAGGGAGAAGAGCTTCCCTCTATCCACTTTACTCATGCCCTGCATTATTTTGTACGTCTCAATCATATCCCCCCTCAGGCGCCTTTTTTCCAGACTAAAGAGCCCCAAATGTTTTAGCCTTTCCTCATAAGGGAGGTGCCCCAGCCCAGTAATCATTTTAGTCGCTCTCTTCTGCACCTTTTCCAGTTCCACTATGTCTTTCTTGAGATGCGGTGACCAGAATTGTACACAATACTCCAGGTGCGGCCTTACTATTGTTTTGTATAATGGCATTATAATGTTGGCTGTTTTATTTTCAATCCCCCTTTTGATAATCCCTAGCATGGCATTGGCCTTCTTCACCGCTGCCACACATTGGGGAGACACCTTCATGGAGCTGTCCACCAACACACCAAGATCTCTTTCCTGATCTGTCACGGATAACTCAGAGCCCATGAGTTGATAGATGAAGTTTGGATTTTTTGCCCCAATATGCATTACTTTACATTTGGCTACATTAAAATGCATTTGCCATTTCGTAGCCCATTCCCCCCGTTTGGAGAGATCGTTCTGGAGCTCTTCACAATCTTCTCTGGTTTTTACCACACGGAAAAGTTTTGTGTCATCTGCAAACTTGGCCACCTCACTGCTTATCCCTGTCTCCAGGTCATTTATGAACAGATTGAAAAGCACCGGTCCCAGGACCGAGCCCTGGGGCACACCGCTTTTCACCTCTCTCCATTGTGAAAATTTCCCATTGACACCTACTCTTTGCTTCCTGGTTCTCAACCAGTTCTCAATCCATAAGAGGACTTGCCCTCTTATCCCCTGACTGTGCAATTTTCTCAGCAGCCTTTGGTGAGGGACTGTATCAAAAGCCTTTTGAAAATCCAGATAGACTATATCCACCGGTTCACCCAAATCTACATGCCTGTTGACCTTTTCAAAAAAATTCTAAAAGATTTGTCAGACAAGACTTACCCTTACAGAAGCCATGCTGATTTTCTCTCAGCAAGGTTTGTTCTTCTATGTGTATTAAGATTTTCTCTTGGATGAGGCTTTCCACCATCTTCCCTGGGACAGATGTAAGGCTAACTGGTCTGTAGTTTCCTGGGTCCCCCCTCCTTCCTTTTTAAAAAATTGGTGTGACATCTGCTACCCTCCAGTCCCCTGGCACTGTGGCCGTTTTAAGAGACAAGTTGCATATTACCATTAAGAGATCTGCAATTTCATTTCTCAGTTCCCTAATAACCCTTGGGTGGATGCCATCTGGGCCCGGTGACTTGTTAATCTTCAATTTATCAATTAGTCCTAAAACATCCTCTCTTTTAACCTGTATTTGATTTGATACTTTAGTCAAGAGGGGCGGTTCAGGCAGCGGAATCTGCTCAAGGTCTTCTGTCGTGAAGACCTTGTTTCATTAGGTATCGTTACCTATCGTTACGTAGGTAACAATAAAAAGAACAATAGAGAAGGACATGAGTGACCGTTTCTACCTGGTTCATTTCACATGGACACAAGCAATTTAGGAGGGGAATATTCTGAAACTTCCCATCCAAAAGCTTGGAAGGGAGCACATTCAATCTGGCTAAAGTGAAAGCTCTTATAATCTTTGGGGGCATTGAACCAGCCAGCTATCGGGGTACAGTAAATTCATTATAAGTAACTCCACTGTGATTACCCAAAAGGCTCATATGTTCTTGGAGTTCTGTATCCCAGATCCTATGTTTAACTGCAGCTCTGGCATTAATGTAGCCCATTTCTTTTAGGATACTGTTGGTGAAGCCAATTTGCTGTATTTCTTTTACTACAAGCTGTTTCCACTCTGACTGGAAAGAGTCAATTAGTACCAGTGGGGCCAACCCTTCTGTGGAGAATATAAGTTTTAACCAATAATTGCTCATAAGGACTTTGACCCGTGCTCTTATAGATACTAAACCAGCCTCCAAGCGAAGAGCTACGTTTGACGTACAAGGGGGTACAGCCAGGATTGATCTCAAAAATTTCATCTGTACTACCTCCAAAGAATGAACATTTGAACATGCGAAAATTTGGGAACCATACAACATTTGAGAAATAACTTTACCTTTGAAAATCTGGATTGCTGGAGATGCTTGTCGCCCTCCTTTAGAATAGAAGAATCTAGTTAGTGCTGCAGCACTTTTCTGGGCATTCAATGATGCATGTTTTAGATGGGAGACCCAAGAGCCTGTAGAGCTAAAAACTATGCCCAGGTATTTAAAGCATGAAACCTGCTCTATGGGGTGGTTGTTTACAAGCCATTTATGTTTGATTCTTTTTCTACTGGTTATAAGTACTTTGGTTTTTGTGTAGTTTATTACTAGTTGCTCATGGCTGCAATAGGTGGAGAAGACCCTCAAGAACCTTCTCAGGCCAACACAAGTTAAAGACAACAAAACTATATCATCAGCGAACAATAACATGGAGAGGGGGCATGAAGATAACTTGGGGGGATGAAATTCAGATTTCGATAGACTTCTCACAACACCATTAATGTAAAAGTTAAACAAGGTTGGAGCCAGAACACAACCCTGTTTTACCCCATTGTGAGATGGAATTGGGTTGGACAACACTCCTGCTGGATTACAGAGAACTCGTGAACTAGAGTTTTCATAGAGATGTCGCATTAACAGGAGAAGTCTCCTGTCTATGTTTGTCTCTTCAAACTTTGCCCAAAGTTTGTGTCTTGGGATGCGATCGAAGGCCTGTTTGAAGTCGATAAAAGCTGCGTACAAGGCACCACCTTTAGGAGAGGAGTATTTATGAGCAAGATGTTGAAGAATAAGGCACTGGTCCAAGGTAGATCTTCCTGACCTAAAGCCTGCTTGCCCCTCGGCCAGCAGATTCTCTGCTTGCAGCCAATCAGTTAGTTTATTCAATAAATGGCTGGCATATAACTTGCTAATAAAGCTAAGTAGGCTTATTGGCCGGTAGTTAGCAGAGTCCCCCCTTTTTGCCCTTTTTAAATAATGGAACAATAATGGCGAGACTCCAGTCCTCTGGAAAATGGGCTGTATAATTGATCCAAGAGAACAGAGATGCTAATACTGGGGCCCACCAATTGGAGTTGGATTTTAAAAAATCTGCTGAAATGTAGTCCACCCTGGGGGCTTTGCCAGCTTTCAATTTGCAAATCAGGGCAGAGATTTCCACAGGGGAGACTGGAGGCCAGTCTGGTAAATTTCCATCACCTGCCAGGGAACTTTGGGCACTATCAGGCTGTATAGAATAAATATTCTGAAAATGTTCCTCCCAAGCATTAGGCAAAATGTGAGAAACAATCCGGAGGGAATGTTCCTGCATTTACCCTGCCACTATTCTCCAGAAAGTGGCTGAGTCATTAAGGATGGTTGCTGTTATCAAACATTGCCAGGTCTCTCTTTGGGCTTGAATTTTTTTCTTTTTAATAAGAGCTTTGCAATTTCTCTTAAGCATGAACCAATCAGGAGGGATCCTGGCTAAGTTATGTTCACGGTATAATCTGTGTCTGACCATTAGCTCATTTTTTGCCATTTTACATTCAGAATCGAACCACGTTCCCCCCCAACTGGTATGGGAAAAGTAGGGTTTTGTGTTATATTTTAGATAGGGCTGGAGGTGCTGAACTAAGTCCTTATAAGTGTCTAGAACAATTGAGATGGAATCTGTGGTTGTGATCAGTGTACCAAGATGTGAAAAGGGGTCTGTGAAAAGTAGTTGTCTCATGGAAGCGTCTGGTTCGGTAGTCCACTTGACCCGGGCAGCTCTAATTTCAGATGAAGGTGGGAATGTCATTTCTTTGTCTGCAATCACCATGATGGCTCCAAAATTAAGTGTGGTAGACAAAGGAAAGTGGTCGCTTTCGGACCAACATTCAACCTCAAAATTAGTAATTAAGTTCATCAGGTCCTTTGAGACTATGATGTAATCAATGGTGGATGCACCTGCCAATGAGGTAAATGTGAATTCTCCAGGCCTATCACCTTCCATGTTCCCATTTAGTAGTACCAAGTCCAAATTATTGACCATTTCCATAAGACAAAGACCAGCATAATTACACCCTCGGTCCTTTGATTGTCTGTGGGAACACCAGTGGGGGGCTGGGTCCAGCGGCAACATATTAAACTGTGTAAATAATACCTCATCATTTTCTCCAGTTCTTGGATTGAAATTGCCTGCTATCATTAAAGAAGCACTTGGGAATAATGTTAAGTTATCTATATAAGCAGCTAGTTTTGCCCATTGGTCTTTACATTCTGTACGAGAATGTTGAGGAGGTAGGTATACATCAATAATTAATAAAAGATGGGAGGTAAGTGTCAAAACAGTTGCAAGGGCTAGATTACAAGAAGGCTGTAGTTTTTGAACAGATGCTTTAAGTCCTGTTGACACAAGAATAGCCATGCCAC
This sequence comes from Phrynocephalus versicolor, assembly GCA_023846285.1. Taxonomy (NCBI): domain Eukaryota; kingdom Metazoa; phylum Chordata; class Lepidosauria; order Squamata; family Agamidae; genus Phrynocephalus; species Phrynocephalus versicolor. The sequence goes on from JAHTLZ010000015.1 coordinate 17,765,119, forward strand.
TGTTTTTCCGCCCACCCCTTTCACTAGAGGCTGCTTTAAGAGTATGGGTCATGTAACCATCCAAAACTGGATCTTCTTGAGTCCATGTCTCTTGAAGTAGCAGGATGTCAAATTGGACAATGTAGTCAATAAAATCTGTGTCCCAAATTTTACTTGACCACCCTGCTGTATTCCAGGACAGAATCTTAATGGATGATTTCCTGTTATTGTTCACACCATATTTGCATTGTTGCTGTTGTGAGGATTTAGTCTGGTCTTTGACACCATGTGAAGGGGTTTTCTCGATGAAAACTGGTACATTGTACTCTGATACAGGAGAGTTGGTGTTATACAAAATGTAATCGCTGCCTCCCTTATTAGCACCAGAAATCCGTAGTTTCACAACCTCTCCATCTTCAGTATTAGTAACTCTACGACATTTCTGGGAGGGTCCAGTATCCCCATGTCAGACCATATTGTATTGAGCTGGATCGGCTCTCGCAAACTGGGTCCTTTTGGTTCTCCAATTTGGGTAAGGTTCAGAATTCCAGTGGTCTAGCTGTGTATGGTTTGTTGGGGGTCTTCTCTCCAATACTGGCCCTCTGAACTTCATTCTTTTGTTTCTGCCATGGATGCTCCTGTCTCTAATGAGCACTGGGATAGACATACCCATAGCAGTAGTGGGGAGCCCGGATGTTAGATTTATAGACTGGTTTGTTGGTTTCTTGTTTGGAAAGTTCTGTGGGTAATGAGTGTGTGATCGAGTCTCCATGGTAGAGGGGTGTATTCCCCATTGTGGAGCACTATTTACAGCTTTTTTGTTGGTACTGATGAGAAAACTGTAGGAGCTTTTTTTTTGAGCTACTGCGGGTTTTGCTCTTTGCTGCTCTTTTGTTTGGTTGTTATTCATTTTTAATTGTGAATTTTCCTCAGTGTGCTTTGCCATTGGGCTGGAGGCCATGGAGTCTAACAATTGAAATAGAGGCTTAAAATTCATACTTCTTGCTTTCTTGGTGTTATTCTTGGAGACCCCTTTTTTCTTCTGGATTTTGTGAGTGACCTTTCTCTTCACAATTTTTGTGGTCGGTGAAATTCTCCTGGGTGTATCAATATTTTTTGCTTTACTGGTTGGGGAAGCCAGTGGTGGACAAGCTGCCTTAACAGTTTTGGAAGTATCTGTGATTACTACAGCAGTTGATAGTTCCTGATTGGGTACATTTCTGTCCACATTGGCTGGAGTTGTAGTGGAAATTTTCTTAGAGGTTCCCAATGGAGGGCCCACACACAGAAGTAATTCTTCTAGAGACAAACTGTTTATTTTATTTATAGTGTTGAAAGATAGATTATAATAGTCCACATTGCCTGTACCTTGCAAGGGGTTATCGTTTTTGTTTTGCCTTGATGATCCATCCAGGGGGATAAAGATGGAATTCATAGCTTCTTTCAAAGACCTCTGCATATCATACATGAGCTGCTTGATTTCTTGAAGAGTGTCTCTGATTTCTACCAGGCAGGCCTGGGTTTGGCAGTTACTTCCTGCCTTTGCTGGACTGATTTTGTCATGGTGTACTGGAATGCTTGAGGGAGAAGCTGTTGGACTGGCAGTGGTGGATGAGGGAAGAGCACAATTTGCTGTCACTACTGTAGTACTATTGGATTGGAAAAAATGGGTGTTCCAACACTGGAGGCTTCATGATGTGAATTGCTGCACTGTGGTTGGTTGGTTGCCCCAATGTCTGTCACCAGGTACTCAGGCAAAATAGCAGGGGGAGACAGAAAATTGTTCATTTTTAGTTCACCAAAATCCATGTACATTGTACTATTAAACTGGCCACAGTCAGATGACATGCCATCCAGTATCTGGTCATCCTTAGATAAATGGTCTGGCAAATCAATTTGTGGGCTTACAAACTTTTCTAGAGGGTAATCACTTCCAGTCTCTGGTGTCTGGCCTGTTTTGCATGCAGAAGATGTCTGTGGGTCAACAAAAACTGTTATTTTAACTTGGCACAGTTTTCTCAATGTTATGTTTTGAACTCCTGCCTTTGGCTGAATGCTGGAGCAATTTACTGAGGGGCCATCAAGCAGGGGGAAACTTAAGGATCCTCTATTCAGGAATGGTGACTGGTTGTATTGTAAGTCCTCCTTGCATCTGGCTAGATCAAGGACAGGAGTGACAGCAATGGGAGTGTTTTTCTTTATCTGCCGTAACACCAGGGGAAAGAGTGAGGTCCAGTATCTCCAATTCCCCTGCATCCATCAGGATAATGAATTACAAGGTGGTAATTGCACCAGAGGCTCCAAGCAAGCAAGGAGTTAAGTTAAAATGGTTAAAATGGTTAAAATAGCAGATGGTAAAATGGTAAAAATGGTAAAATAATAAAATACTAATAGTAGATGATAAAATAGTAAAATGGTAAAATGGTAATATAGTAAAATAGGTTGTATTCAAGTAATACAGTTCTATAAAATTGTTAGTTGGTCTTCGTGGCATTCAGTGTAGTAACGGATGATTATCCAGTTTCAAGTTTTAGTTCTAATTATTGTTGTCAGGCACTGTCTTTCAAGTTACCTTAATCACTTTAGTTTGCTGTTCCAAGTAAGTGCAATAGTTATATTGTTAAGTGGACAAAGAGTGGGAGAGATGATAAGCTTGATTTATAGTGGCGTCTATATGTTACAAGGCCTTGAAAGTCTTGCTAGCGGCCTTTGGAATGCAGATTACTCTCGCTGCAAACAACTTTTTGCACTTGCTGCAGGACCAAATGCTTCCCAGTAAATCACAACAATGATAGTAGATTGGCAAGGGGGAGTAGAAGAGATATGAGAATAAAAGTAAGATTCGGCCTGGTTGACGTACCGTTGGCTGCTGGCCACTAGAGATGGGCACGACTCAGGAAAAAAACTTCGTTTTCGTTTTCTTTTTCGGCTAGGGTCCGAGTCGTTTCATTTCCGTTTTCGCGAAAAATCGGGAAAAATTAGTCGTTTCGTTTTTCGTTTTTTTCGTTATCGTTATACTGGTTTTTTTTGGGGGGGTAGCGGGCTCCTGGAGGCACCTCTGTGGGGTGGGTGCCTCCGCCGGCCCGCTATAAAGGAAGGGACAGCAGCAGCAGGCTCCAAGAGACCCCTCAACATGGGGGTCTCCCATCCTCACCTGCTGCTGCAAAATGGCATGCACAACCATATGGTTATGCATACCATTTGCAGGCAGAGTGAGACCTGCTCGAGTACTTGATACCCTGGTACGAGCGTGTCGCCAGCCATTTGCAGGCCAGGCAGTGCCACTGCACCTGCTCAAGCACCTTGTCCCACGAGCGGGTCGCACCTGCCATGTCCCACAAAGAAGGGAATCGTACTTGCGTGTGTAGTGCAATGCAAGTCGATCTGGCTATGGGCTAAGGTGGATTAGGGTTAGGGCTAGGGTTAGGCTAATGACGGGTAAGGTTATGGTGGGCTATTGGGTTGCACCTCTGGGTGCCTCTCTGACCCACTAAGAAGACAGTCTGTGACGTATGGGTAAGGAGTCAAGGATTAGGGTTAGCGGGTTAGGGGGCTAGGGCAAGTTTTAGGGGGCTTTTTGGCACATCCCAGAAGTCTCAGTGGCCAAGTGGCCATGCAATTGGTGAGATGGCTCCAAAAATTTGCATGGTCGTCCCCTCCCACATGGCTGGCCAGGCCACTGGGCCAGCCCATCATTGCACACTGCGCAGATGTAAAATAAAATAAAATAAAATAAAATAAAATCAATGGAGGACACAGGAGGAGAGGAGAGACATTTTGTTGCAAGAAAAAAACCACTGCTACTGTGAAAAATCTGGCAGTTCATACATTTCCGCGTGTTTCTGTTGTGCTTGTGTGTTTTTGGACCACGATTTCAAAAACAATATTGCATTCGCCGCCCCATTTTCGATCCCCCGCCCGCACCGCATGGCATGGCGACGAGGCGACTCGAGTCCGGCTGCCCAGGACGGGGGAAGCCGGGACACCCCCCTCCAGACCAGAAATCCCCCCTCCGGTAGGTGCCCTACTGAGTGAGTGCCCTTAGTCAAGCG
>JAHTLZ010000015.1:17769159-17802901 GCA_023846285.1 Phrynocephalus versicolor
TGGGTGGGGGGGAGACCCGGGGGAGAGTTTAAAAAAGTTTTTTCCTGTGCCGCCCGTGCCGCTTGGTTGCGCTTTGGCGGCCGGCGGCGAGACTGGGCTTTTTGCGGCGGGCGAGTCCCACCACCACACCAGAGCATCCCAGGACGGAGGAGGGGGGGAGGCCGGGCGGGGACCTCCAGAAACCACCCCTCTGGTAGGTGCCCTGAGGCACGGCAGGCATATTTCCGCCTGCTTTTTGGCCGGGAACCGGGCTTTTTAACTTTTAAAAACTTTTTTTTCTGTGGCGCTTGGCATCGCGCGCGATCGCGCGATGCAAGTATCGAGCACGACAAATCAGACCAAATTGTTCGTTCGTCGGTTCGAGCTCGAAGTCTGGCGGAGTAATTCCCGTTTCCGTTTCCGTAGAGTAACGGAAACGAGTAACGGAAACGGAAACGGAAATACCGCTAAGTCGTGCCCATCTCTACTGGCCACACCCGAGCGGAACCGGAAGTCCTAGGAGTCCTGCTGTATTGTAATGTGAGCTTGCATGGAACTTGAACTACAGCTACAATGCGATCTCACTTTTAGGTGTCTTTTTAAAGGCAAGCATTTTCAAAGTGGTTTCAGTGTTCATCTGTCCAAGCATATCAACAAGAAACAAAACAAAACAACTTTTTTAAAAAAAATTACAACAAAAATGTTATGGCACCTTAAAAATAATTAAAGCCTTGTGAAACAGCTGGAAATCAGCCTAAAATGGCTCCAGATAATACATTTCATTCAATAACACCAGACGTTGATCAGCCACTACATTTTGGCATCTGATTCAAGAAGAGGATATTTTCAGTGGAGTGGTGGTTGTCACACAGCATTGGGGTCAGAGGAACCCTGTCTGAACTGAGATTACTGGCCAGTACAGGCAGGATGATCAAGGACAGCTGTCTTATGCTGATAACAGAGTCTTGGCTGCACTCAGCTGTACCAGACACAACTATTGGATTGACGGGGTTTACAATGCATCGCTCTGATAGAAACAGAGACTGTAGGAAGAGTAGAGGAGGAGGAGTATGTATGTATGTTAGAAATAGATGGTATACGGATGCAAAAATCATAGGCAGTCATTGCTCCAGAGAATTGGAGTATATGACGGTCAGATGTAGACCAATATATCTTCCAAGAGAGTTTACTGTTGTCATAATCACAGTTGTTTACATTCCACCAGATGCCAACGCTGATTTAGGTTTGGGTTATTTGGGTGAAACGGTCAGTAATCAGCAAGATAAGTTTCCAGATGCTGTGCTTATTATTGAGGGGGACTTTAATCATGTTGATTTGAGGACAACCCTCCCTAAATTCTATCAGCATGTGAACTGTGCCACAAGAGGAGCAAACATATTGGATAAGGTCTATTCTAATATAAGGAATGGCTACAGGACCCTGCAGTTTCCACACTTGGGTCTTTCAGATCATTTGTCCCTGATCTTAGCACCAGCTTATACCTCTTTAAGGAAACAAACTGCAACTGTAACAAAGACTGTGAAACACTGGCCTGACAGAGCCTCACTGCAGCTGAATGATTGCTTTGAAGGAAGTAATTGGGATATTTTTACCAACCCAGACCTGGAGGAGTATACTGCAGGAATTCTGGGTTATATTAAATTTTGTATAGATACTGTTACGGTGGATAAACTTGTTTGAATCTATCCATATCAGAAACCATGGATGACCAAAGAAGTGAAGTGTCTCCTGCATGACAGGAATAGGGCTTTTAAGTCCAGTGATGTAATCAGATATAGTGTTGCTAGAGCAGATTTGAGGAGAGGCATTAAAAAAGCAAAGACGGATTATAAGAAGAAGACTGAGGCTTATATTAATAATGCGAGGCAAATGTTGCAAGGGGTTCAGCAAATCTCTAGTTATAGATTTAATCATGCTGCCCCTACTGCTGGAAATGCTTCTTTGGCTGAAGAACTGAACAATTTTTTTGCTCAATTTGAGACTGAACAAACAGAGGTATTTACATTACAGCCATCAGTACAGATTAGCCCCTTCCTTCTTGTTGAGTTGTTGGAAGTGAGAAACATCTTGAGAACTGTGGACCCAAGCAAAGCTGCAGGACCTGATGGCTTTCCTGGTCAGGTGATCAGGGAGTGTGCAGACCAGTTGGCTGGAGTTTTACTGATATTTTCAATCAGTCTTTAGCCCAGTCAACTATTCCATCTTGTCTGAAGGCCTCCATTATTATCCCTCTGCCAAAGAAGTCATTTATTAACAGCTTAAATGATTATAGACCAGTGCCACTTACCTCCATTGGTATGAAATGTTTGGAATGATTAGTCCACCAGCATATTATCTCTTGCCTCCTGAGCATGTTAGGTAAATATCAGTTTGCTTACAGAGCAAATAGATCCATGGAAGATGCTATAGATATTACCTTTCATACTGCTCTTACCCATTTGGAGCTGCGGGGGACCTATGTAAGGATGCTCTTTGTGGACTTTAGCTCTGTTTTATTACAATCATACCCCACAAACTGATATCTAAATTTCAGGACCTTGAATTTTGTCATTCCATCTGTGCCTGAATCATGGATTTCCTATCAAATCGCTCAAAGAGGGTCAGAATAGGTGATTACATGTCATCAGCCCTCACTCTCAACAGAGGTATCCCACAGGGTTGTGTGCTGAGACCACTATTGTTCAATATTTACACCTCTGACTGCACTCATATTCATTCTGAAAATAAGATAATCAAGTTTGCCAATGACACAACAGTAGTGCGACTCATCTCTGGTGGAGATGAGTCCGCCTACCAAGAGGAGGTGCATTGGCTGCTACGGTGGTGCAGAACTAATAATCTGATCATACATATCAACAAGACCAAAGAGCTTATAGTGGACTATCGAAAAAAGGAAACCAGACACTCAACCCTTGATTATTGACTGAGTTTGTGTAGAGTGGGTGATGGACTGTGGGTTTTTGGAAGTTATTCTACAGGAGGATTTGGCTTGGAGTGTTAACACTGAAGCACTGGTTAAGAAGGACCAACAGAGATTATATTTTCTGAGGGAACAACTGTCTGAGAAACTGTTTATAGAAAGCACTATCATTGCCCCTGTGTCTGGTTCGCCAGTTGCACAGTGGCAGATAGAAGGGCACTCCAGAGGATTATAAACACTACCCAGAGGATAATGGGCTATCCTCTTCCTCCTTTGGAAGAACTATACAACTCCAGATGTTTAAGTAAGACATCTAGAATTCTGAGAGACCCTTTGCATCTTGGCCAGCAATGTTTTTTGAACAGTTGCCGTCAGGCAGGAGACATAGGACTCTTAGGTCAAGGACAAATAGACTAAAGAACAGTTTTTATCCTAGAGTGGTATCTAAGTTAAATGTAATGGTTTTATCATACTCTTAAGCAGTTTTCAAGCAGTGTTTTAAATTTTGTAAGTCGTTTTAAGGGTTTTTAATATTTTGTATGGTGTTTTATGTGTTTTATGTGTTTTCCATGGTGTCTTGTTGTTTTGAGTGTGTAGTGGAACAGCACTCTAATTTCATTGAGCATATCTTGCATATGCATAATGATAATAAAACTCTATTCTATACTTTAGGATAGATATCACCACTGTCACTTTCAAGGCAGACAAGTCACTGACCCCTGATGTAATAGGGAATTTTCCAGTTTCTTGATCCACCCATCAAATCACCCGGCTAGATCGTATAGCTATGATGAGCAAGTGTCAAGTATAAATGGGATGGAATTGACTGATTCAACTGTCTTGACCCCATCATCAGGTCACAACAACCAAAACTGATCAGGAAAAACAACAACTGACTAGACAGTGTACTGGGATGCCTCCCTAGAAACAAATGGAAAATTTGTGGCATTAAGTTCCAAGCAAAAATGTGTGACTTTCTCCTTAAAGTGCCTATCAAGGGTCTCATAACAGGTGACTAGGGGTTCTGCTACTAGCCCTTTTTGGTCCAACCCCAGCAAGCTCTTAACCACTCCGAACAATTACCTGGGTGGCAGGTGGAAGATGCAGCATAGTAGGCACACCAAGACATCCTTGGTGCCCCTTAATTGTGTAATAATTGTTTATCATTAATAAGACCATGCTATTGGTGTTCATATAAACTAACTGAGGTTAATTGATAAGCTACGAAGTCATGTCTTGGTTGTGAAATCAGTAGCATCATCATGCAAACATCTGAGACATGCCTTGGCCATTCATCTATTAGCTGAAAGTACTGTAGTGCCAGAAAGTTGCACAAACTGTATGTGAACTCTCAGAGGATTGTAACAGTTTACTTTTTTGTGGGGGGGTGGGGTGGGGAGAAAGAAATATGTTACCTTTTGTGGCTTTACCAGGAATGAGTTAATTTTGTTAGGCAATGTAATTATTAATTATTAGTTCATATTACACTGGGATGTGTGTCAATGAATGAGGAAGAGGGATATTGGTGATAGTTAAAATCTAAACTCTCATATTGCAGAGTTCAGATTTTCAAAATGGTTAAACATCTAAATTCAACAGTTTTAGATACTTTTGAGAAACAGAACAGTTTCAAAATTCATTTTTTAAAAAAATCAGAACAGTCATGACCTTTAATTTGTGGGTTGGAAACAAATATACACCTAAGTATAATATTATATTACAGCCTGTGAAAATATAGCAAAATATGCAAACTTTTAATTTTTAAAGTCTCAGGTTGGGATAGTAACTTTGATGGAAAAGGGGGGGGGGTAGATCTTGGAACTGTAAAAAGTAACTGTCCATGCTCTGGAATTTATTTTCACAGAATAACTACTTTGGGTTAAAAGATAACAGAAAAGACAAATTAAGACTGAAAACACCCTGTTGTGAACATGCGGTTGGAGACTTTGATTTTCCCATTACTGCCCAAGGCTGTTCCTTGTCTTTTTCTTTCTGTAAATATTCCCCTCCCTCCTGTACCCTTAATAGCTGCTGTTAGCTTTTACAGAAATTCAGCTTATAGTCTGAGGAATCTAGCACTTGGAACATCTGCTCTTCAAAAAAAACTCACATTAAATATCTATTCTGAATCTGCTGATCCTTTCTTCCAGAAGTTTGTGCCTTTTCAAATTGCATTTTGTCCAGCTTTCTACTTTGCAGAACTTTTTGGATGGGAAGAAAGGATTACATTGGTAACAGAGGAAGCTCAAGATTATTGTGACCCCATGTAGCATGAGCATAGAGGTTGTGGTTATGACTGTTAATGTTTTTTTGCTGATTAAAAGGAGATAATCTATCAAACAAGACATAACAGATTTTGGTGTGTTGCTATATTATGTGTTTGGACTGCTTAGCCCACTGTCATTCACAGCAACCCTCTCACAGGACCAAAGTTTGGAGAAGAACATGATGTTTTGATAGAATTTACAGGCCCAGAAGGGTTGATGCTGGGTTTCAAGGCACATAACCTAAATGGGAAATGAGGATATTTTATATACTGTTTTAGGAGATTCTGACTGACTTGCAGCCTTGTAACTCTATGATATGTTCATATGTTGAAAGTTCTCATGAGTTTTTCTGGAGACTGTTAAAGATGATTTTGAAAAATGGGTGCTGACTCTGATGTTCCTTTAGGAAAGACTGAGAGAGAGAGCATGAGAAAGGTGTGTGAGAGAGAAGACAAAGAACAAGTGCCAGAGTTTGCCATGACACTAGCAACAGACTTAGGCTTATAATGACATGGAAGAACATCCTGCCTTTTCTGTCACTTGGTGTGGGGCAGGCTCACCAGTTCTTAAAGTCCTACCTCACAATCTCATATGAACTCTCCTCCCACTTTTGAGTTGATGGGATGCCATTATGACCTGAACCCCATCTTGTAGTGGGAGGGATATGTGGTGTGTCAGATAGTATGAAATCAATAAGTTCAGCTGTTTAGAAAAATGGAATAGGCATGGTTGGATATTCTGGAAGGATAGACAATATTTGCAGTTATTAAGTCTTTCGAACAAGAAACAATATCTGTTGTGAGCAGGGAGGTTGTAATGTATTGTAATGTACATGTATTTAAATAAAGTGAGGACTATGTCATACATTGCAGCAGGTGTGTCAGTTTTTTCTGCTCAGGGTTAACCACAATTATTTATATATACCACTAGTGAGAGCATCAGTACTTCTGCAACCCAAAAGAAAGATAATTTCACATTACACTATTCATCATCCTAATATTTCATTTTGGGCTGAACTCGGGAATGACAAGTACAGTAATATCATGGTTTACAAGTGTTTTGGAAGATAAGCAACCATTTCTGATCCATTTTTCCTTGATCAATGAGCAATGTCACATGATCACAAGAAAGCCAATTGTAACTCTCTCTACCCCTCCCTGCTGATTTTGGGGAGTTGTCTGGAAGGTTCTATCTCAGGCAAACCTCAAAAGCCAGGAACATTCTCAAAGGAGAGGGAAGGATAGGGTTTTCATTTTCTTTATATTTATATTTTTATTTAATTTGTTTTCAACATTCTTATTTTTCAAACCATTTCTAGTCATAGGATAGCTGGTCATGTGTGTATATAGGGCTTTAAATTGCACTTTATTATTGTCACATTAAAAACATAATAAAATCCAGTTGTTAGTTCCAAGCAGAGCAGAATCCATAGCCAGGTACCTAAACCATGGTGTGTATGTGGACTTCTAGCCAACTTCTTTTACGAGTTTTGGCATTTTGTGTGTACTGGGGTCTATGGGACCCCAGAACGAATCACCTGAATTTAAATTATTTCTTATGGGAAAATTTGCTGTGATATAAGAGTGTTTTGGTTTACAGGCATGTTTCTGGAATACATTATGCTTGTAAACCACAGTGTTACTGTAATCCAAAAACATATACAGGTGAGCTGTTGTTGATCTGTACATTTTATAGTAGATGTTTCTGATTAAGTTTTGCAGAACCCCTTACAGAAAAAAAAGAGCACCACTTATTAAGCACCACAAAGACTGTTAAACACCTAGTTTCAATTCATTATTGAAGTTTTGAACAAAATTTACAAATTTCGTTATATGCACAGTGTGAAGAAATTGAGGTAAAATACCTGTAGGAGAAATCAGAATGTAAACATCTAGATCAGGCCTGCCCAAAAGGTAGACCGTGGGCTACCGGTAGCCCACAAAGGGTTCAAAAGTAGCCCACCAGCCATCAATAAAAAAGGTGAGGGGTTAAGTTCTCCACCCCTCTCTCCCCCATTCCAAGAACCACCACTGCCCCAGCAAAGTTCTGGGTCAGCCAGCCCACTGTCTCAGCTTACTGGAGGAGTTCAAGGCCATGGCACAGTCCCCTGCTCCCCCCATCAGACAGATAATCAGTGTGTCACTGTCTTGTGGACAGCTGAGTCACTGGTGTGGAGTGGAGGGAGGAGAGGGGCAAGAGGTGGGGTTACAGGTGTGCCCATCTCCTTTGTACAGTGACACCTCCCTTCTTCTCCCCCCCCCCGGACAATTCCACCCATAACACATTAATTGATTTTCAATGCATTCCTATGGGAAACTGCTGCTCTACTTACATTTTTTTTTACTTATGACCATGTGCAAGGTTCACTCAGCCTTCCATCCTTCCGAGGTCGGTAAAATGAGTACCCAGCTTGCTGCGGGGGGCAATGTGTAGCCTGCACACTGTAATTAAATTTGTAAACCACCCAGAGACTACTTAATGTGGTATGGGGCGGTATATAAGCAGAACACTTTATATGCATACAGTATGTCCTTATCCTCTCTATTGGAGGTAGGAAGCTTTGTAGATGACGATTCCAGTTCATTGTACTGTAATGATGCTATTGGCATATGTACTAACTCTCACTAATACTTAATTAAAATCAAAAGATCCATGATTATGTTTACCCTGTGGTAGGATGAGGAAGAAGAGGATATCTGTTTAAATTTTTTATTGTTTACTACCAAATTTCCCATTTTTGTTCTGTGTAAAATAATGACAATGACCAATGACAGAGAGTTAACATTTTAAGAGCATGGATGATTATGTTGTGTATGCAAGGAGAGAAATCTGCTTTTGGTAGTTTTTCTTAACATCTTGTTACATGCCTTTAAAGCACTGTGACATAAAAATGATATGTCATGAGATCCATCTTCCAAATCAAAGACACTCAAGGAGCCTGACTGTTTTTATGGAATCTTATGAGTCATGCTGGAAAAGTACTTCAGTTTTCTGGAAAAAAAAAAACTTTGCCTTTGAGCTTGCTTTGGCATGAAAATGTGGTTGTGGACTTTAAAGGGAAAACTACTAACTTTTGCTGAAACAACATTATCAATCTTGCATGCTTCTGCCGATACTTAACCTGAGTAACCGTGACCATGTCATTCCACACTGCCATGTTTGTAAACTGATCTTAGTTAAACATTCATCACTTGGTCCTCCTTCTTTTGGGAAACATTGTAGTTTTCTGACATTATACCACTCCTTTTTAAACTCATCCTTTACTGAGTTGTACAATAAGGGCAGAATCAAAGAGAACACTATGGTGGGCTTTAGTCCATAATAGACTGCTCTCTTGAGGGAGCAAAGAGATTAAAAAGATGGGAAATCCTCTTGGAGACTGTCACTCAGCTAATGATTAGATTAGCCTATAGCAGTGATACGGTTGATGCATAGCAGGGGTTGGGAACCAATTAGCCTGCTGAAGAAAGCACTTGCTCCATTGGGCAAGGATATTATGTCTATTTATAATGTAGGCTAGGGAGTCAGAGATGTGGAGTACCACTTATGCATTAGGTGACCCTTGTCATCTTGGCATTAGCAAGTGTGACTAACAGCAAAGATGGAACACAGGTTAGGAACCATCTGGATGAAAATTCTGACAATTGACTGAAACTTTTTTTGTAGGTATATACATTACATGATTAATAATATGATGCCAGAATAGGATAAGTGACTGTTTTGAAATTGGTTAATGTATCTGTTGGAATAATTTCTCTTAACAATCCAATAAGTCAATTATTATTAATATCATTTAAGGCAGTGCTCCCCAACCTTTTTTTCGCCGCGGACCGGCAAATGCTCGACAATTCTTCCGTGGCCCGGGGGGGCATGCACTCCTCCACGCCTGTCCCCCTCCCACACTCACCCGCCTGCACGCACGCACGCACGCACGCACACACACACGCACACACGCACACGCACACACCCTTTCCCCCTCTCCTGCAACTGTCCACTTCACAGGGCTCTTGGCGCGAGATCGCTTTCTCCCGGGCCGCAATTCCTCCAAAAAAGGGCGGGGGCATGCACCCCTCCACACCGGCCCTTCCCCAGCTCCAAAACCACTTGGGAGGAAGGAGGAGAGAAAAAAGAAATCAAGGAGAGACAGCAGGGGGAGGAAGGAAGACGAGCCCAGACGGACCACACCGACCTGCCTGCACACGCGTGCGCACACACACACACACACACACACACTCCCTTCCACCTGCTGCAGCAAAGCAGTTCCGCACCGAACCCCAAAGGCGGAGGAGCAGCGGGCCCACGGGCGACGACCCTCCCCCACTCCCCACCCTCCGGGGTCCACCCGGGCGGGTGAGTTTTCCGCCGGCCCCCTTCTCACTCGGCTTTGCCTTCTCTCCCCCTCCCCACAAGCCACAGGGCACGAGGAGGAGGAGGAGGAGCCGCGCGCTGGGCCGCCTTCCCCCCGCAGTCCGACCAACGGGGAGCCCGGCAGAAACTGCGCCTGGGAAGTGGAGGCGGCGGCAGAGGAGGAGGAGGTGGCGCTCGTCCCACGGAGGGCACCCGCGAGGAGGGAAGAAGAAAGCAGACCTTGGGCGCAACTTGGGAGAAGTCCCGCGAAGGGCAAACCCTTCCCTCCTCACGGCTGCTTCCTTTGGCTTGGCTTTTGCTGCCGCAGCCTCCTTCTCAGACTCCTCCTGCGGGGAGCAAAGGCTGGCCGGGCATTGTCCTCCCCCCACCTGCTGCCCTGGCCTGCCCGCCTTGCCTTTCCAAAGGGGGGCGGGAAAGGGACTGGGTCCTAGACATAACGTGATGCCAGTTGGCAGCGTGAAAAAACCCAACCACACAACACCCCACCGCCACCACTTCCATCACCAGTAACTTCTGGTCCTGTGATCCCTGGCCAGCGGCATCACAAGGGCCCGGGAGAAAGTTTGTGACTGAAGCGGGGAAAACAAGCCTGCTCGCCCAGGGGGCGGGAGAGAGGGAGGGAGGAGAGCAAGCCAAAACAGCCAGCCTGCATCTCGGTCAGTGGCACCACTGGCCCGATCGCCTGCCGCCGTCCTCGGTCTCAGGCGGCAGACTCTGCGGCGGCGGCACCTGGAGAGAAAACCCGGTGCCTTTCCGGGGCGCAAGTCTGTCCAGCCTTCCAGCCTCTCTCTCCTGGTCCTCCCCACCACCACCACCGGCCCTGCCGATGCAGCAGCAGCAGAGGGCAAAAGAGCAGCAGCACCCCGTCTGAGCGGGATCCCCATCACCCCCCCGGCACCCCAGATCCAAGGCGGGCGATCCCCCACCCCACCCCCATACCTCCGCCACATGCTGGTACTGCGGCCACTCCAAGGACGTCGCTCAGAGGGAAGGCGCAGCGTCCATCTCCTCCTGCAAGCAAGCAAGCAGGCAGGGAGACTGGCCAGCGGGAGGGTGGGCGGGCGGGCACGTCCTTCTCCCCACCCGCTTCGGTGTGTGTGTGTGTGCGTGTGTGTAGGGGGGGCGTGGGACGCCTCAGCCTCGCCTGCCCCACACAAGCGGTAGGCAACGGATACCTTGCCCCACACAAGCGGTAGGCTCCTGGACAGGGGGAGCGCTGGGGCGGCGCGTGCCCAAAAAAGCTCAGCAACTCCACCACTTTGAACAACTCGCGCTCTTGCGCCTCGACCAATCAGGAGGAAAGGGGGAAAACAGGCGCGGGGCAAGATGGGACTTTTTTAATTTTCCTTTAAAAAAAAAAACCTAGACTGGAAGATATTAGGGAAAAGGGCGGCACCAGAAGAGGAGGGAATGGGAGAGAGCGCGCTGCCGACAAGACCAAGCCTGGGAAAATCAGCCTCAATTTCCTCTCCCTTCCCTTCCCCGCCTGCCCGTTCCCCTTTAAAGTTCCTCGGGCGGCCCGGTGCCAATTGGTCCACGGCCCGGCACCGGTCCACGGCCCGGGGGTTGGGGACCACCGATTTAAGGAATAGCATTGCACAGTATTAAAAAAAAATCCTGGATATTTGATAACCACATTACAATCTGACAAGAAGGCTAACATTATAATTCTATGCCTGCATATTAATTAATAAGTAAATCCCACAGTGTTCAGTTGATCACACTATATGGTAAGCATGTTAAATGCATCCTTTGAAATGATCCCATTTTCTGTCTTGTCAGTTGGTCAGGAATGGTCAAAATAATTCCATTGCCCAAGCTGGAAGAACAAAATATAATCTCTGTGCATGCCATCCACATCAAAGTGTACAGAAGGCACACAATAATCTAAACACTTACCATCCCAATAGTAAAAGTACTGTGATACCTCTGTTTGCAAATTTAATCCTTTCCAAATGCATGCTCCTAAGTAGAACAATTCTTAAGTAAAGGAGCTCTATCTAATTTATTTATTTATTTATTTATTTATTTATTTATTTATTTATTTATAAGAAAATTGTTATACTGGTTAAAATTACTTTACTAAAAAACCTCATTATTTAGTCAGCTGGCCTAGAGTGCCAAGCACACAGCAGGCATTCCCTCTTTGGACAGCGATTGAGAGGTGTTGTCTCAGGAACATTGGTGCTTGGTCGTCTTGAGAAGTCATGGCTATCCTGCAACCTATTTTCTGGACTAGGCTCGAAGGTGATTCTCCCCAGACTCCAGATGTTTCAATAGCTACAGGAACAAAGTCAATTCCTGTCGTAATATCTTCATATTTTTGTTTTTTTAATTGTTCGGCGGTTGCTGCTGCTAATCTGGCTTCAATGCTGGAGTTTTGTACATGGGACGTGGCAAATGTGTTTGGACACGTGGCATCCCACGTTAAGTATTGGCCTTTGCTCCAGGGGATCAGGGTAGTCCCATCTGGTCTTTTTTTACTTCCAGCACACAAATGTAAAGGATCTCGGGTAGCTGAAAACCTAGCTCGGTTAAGGGCATGACACAAGATGTCATTAATCATGTTGTGTCTGACATGTTTGCCCAAGCCAAGTCGGCAAGAGAGGCCATGGTGGCCCTGTGGGGTGACAGTTGTACCACAGGGACACACGTTATGCCGAACAATTGGTGCTCCCAACCGGAGACCGACTGCTATTCGAAGAGAGTTGTCATCAAGCTTCAATTCTACACTGGAGAGTGGGAGAGCATGAAGCCAATCTTTTGAGCCTTTTGACTGAGCTGCTAGCATGCGTGCATGATCTACTGGGTTGTTGGCTGAGGCCTTACGTTTTTCCACTAGGGCTTTGCATCATGGGTCGTCCCAGGAGCTTTGGGTAGCTCCTGTAGGTGGAAGAGGATGAGCTGTTGGAGGGTCCAACGAAGATAAAGAGGCTAAGGGTGATTACCTTGAAAGAGATAGATGGATAAAACTAACTAAATAAATAAATAAAATCTAAAAAATTAAAAAAAACATTTGTAAGTAGATGAGACCACATCTAAAATTTGCAAGACAGCAGTTAAAATGCCAACTGTTTTCTGCTCTTAAGTCGAATTGCTATTAAGTTGAGGTGCTCTTAAGTAGAGGTACTATTGTATAAGAATAACTACAGTAATACCTTGGTTTAAGAGTACCTTGGTTTAAGAGCATTTTGCAAGACAAGGAAACGTTTCTTCTAAATTTTGCATTGATCGACAAGCAGTGTCTTGTAATACAAGCACTAGAGCAGGTTTCGCTGCTGGATTGTGGGTGACTGTCTGGAACATTCTATTTCAGGCGGGCCTCAAAACCAGAGGGAGGAGAGAGGAAGGAAGGTCTCCCTTGAAACAGCCAGGAACATTTTCAAAGGAGAGTGCAGGTCAGGTTTTTATTTTTCTTTATACTTTAATTAATTTATTTTCAACATCCTTTCTTATTTTTCAAACCATTTATATATATAGGGCAGTTAGTCAAGTGTGTTTAGGGCTACAAATTGCATTTTATTATTGTCATATTGAAAACTCAGAGTAAAATCCAGTTGATAATCCCTAGCAGAGCAGATTCTGCAGCCAGGTACCTAATCCATGGTGTGGATGTGGACTTCTAGCCAACTTCTTTTGTGAGTTTTGGCATTTTGTGTGTACACTATGAGGTCTGTGGTATCCCAGAATGAATCATCTGTAAATAGTTCTATTATTTCTTACGGGAACTTAGTTTAGTTTAGTTTAGTTTAGTTGACATTGATATGCTGCGTAATTTCACAGAGGCATCTAAAGGCAGTGCACAAGTTAAAGGAGATAAAACACAACAACAATGACAAAGGGTAATCAGCAAGATCAGAGATGTAAAATATAATATTTTATATTTATGTATATAAAAACATAAACATAGGCACCTGGCTAAACTATGCTAGAGAACTACAACAACACTGGTCACCAAACACCTCCCTGAAGAGCCAGGTCTTCAAAGCTCTCCTCAAGGCAGGCAGGGACTGCTTCAGGCAAATTTCACTGGGGATGGAATTCCACAATGATAGGCCAGCCACAGAAAAGGGCTGGTTACATTTAACTGCTTTGCAGGCCTGTCTAAAAGTGGCTGCCCAAAGCACTAGAGCCTGAGAAGCTCTGGTGGGCCAAGCCACAGCTGATCCAATGGAGATACACTCCTCCAGAATTTTGCTTTGAGATACCCCTGTAAGAGTGTTTTGATTTACAAGCATGTTTGCGGTATGACTTATACTCCTAAACCAAGGTATTACTGTAATGAAATTTGATGTCTATTAATTACACCCAAAACCTTATGCCTGACACAGGTTCCTCCTCTAAATAATGGCAAAAACTGTCCTATTGTTAGCTACTATTTTCTTTGACATGCGAGAGTTTGGGCCCAACTCACACCACACCAGAATAGACTGTAGTTCAGATTTAGAAAAGCAAGCAAGGAGAAGCAGTGTTTGTTAAAAAAAAAATAGTCCCACAATTCAAGACTATGAATTTATTTGCATGTGCATGTGGGGCTTAAGTGTAACATTAATGAATTTAAATATAGTGTTACTTTCTTTACATGCTCAAGACAGTGCCTGTGAAATTAAGTCCAAACACATATGTGTTTGTACTATTTGATAACTTCACAGTGATACTTCTAATTACAAAATTAATCCATTCCAAATGCATTTTCATAACTCAAAATTCATAACTCAAAATCTGTTCCAACAAGGAAAATATACCCCGCCCCGAAAGCAAAAAGCACAGTAACAGGAAATCAAACAACAGATGAGCAACCTACCTTATAACCACTTGAGAAATCCACAAAAGAAGTCCCCAAAAGTCTCCAAATATTTTCAAAATTGTATTTTCAAAACATCATGAAAAAGAAGCAGCAGCAGCCCCGGTTCTCAGCTTTCCTATTAAGAATGGCCCCTTCTTCCTAATTTTAGCACTGGAGTAGGGTGGCCACAAGAAATCTATCAAAGAAGTCCCCAAAATGGTGCCAAATATTTCCAAAACAGGCAGTTTGAAAAAGTAATTTAAAAACCCCAGAAGCCCCAGTTCTCAGCTTTCCTGTTCAATACGGCTCCTCCTTCTTCCTAATTGCAGCACTGGAGTCATTTGGCCACAGGATGGCAGTATTGCTATTGCAGTCAAGCAGGAGACACTTTGAAAATGAATCTTTCCTTTCCTTTTCCTTTTTGTAACTCAAAAAACCCCACCCTTTTTGTAACTCAAATTTTTCATATACCCACATATTTCTATTTATAACTTGAATTCTTTGTAATTTGGGGCATCCATACTCAAGGTACCATTGCATAACCTTTTTGTGACTGTAAATGGCAAGCAGGAGAAGAGGACAATGTAGTCTTTCATTTATTTCCTACACAAAAAATTATTTGAAAGGTACCCTGGGGCATCCCACTGGTCATGTTTCTCCAGGCTGAAGAGAAGCCCTCCCCCCCCCCCCCTTTTTTTTTTTGAAGAAAGGAACATTTTCCCTCTTCCAATCTATGGGGACTTCCCCTGTTCTCCAGGACTTCTCAAATATTATTGCCAATGGTTCTGAAATTACTTCTTCCAGTTCTTTTAATATCCTTGGGTGTAATTCATATGGCCTTGGATGCTTAAATTCATGTAATGTTATCCTTTGCTTCAGGTAGAAAATAATGTTGGGTCACCCCTGCATGACATGTGTAAAGACAGACATTAACAATATCACAGCACCTCTTTGATACTGATAAGCACAATGCATGTAGGTTCTGGTTGGTTTTTGTAATAGTTCCTGTATTTGCTGTATTTTGCCCAGTTTAACTGGGTAAAAGTGTTCTTTTCACAACAAAGATCCAAAACACTGGAGACTCTCCAGGGATCTCATTAAAGTACTGTCTTCCTAATGTAGCCTGGTGCAGCAGCCGCTACTACCGTAATCCCCCACTGTGCACATTTCAAATAGGTTAGTTTACACAGAATTAATAGTCTAATTTTGCAAGCAACTGGTGCCATGAACATTGATTTTTTTAAAAAAAAAAAACGTAAGCCTTGAATATTGCCTTTGAAAACACTGATCCCATTCCCATTTTTTTTAAAGGCAGCATTAAGCTTTCAATATGCTTGAGAACAAGTGTGACATATAAGCTCTCGTTTGCTCCTGGTATGGTTTTCTTACAAGTTTATCATGGTAAATTAGTTACTTTATTATCTCTGAAACTTTAGAAGGTTGCATGGTCAAGCTGTAAAAAGCAAAAGAGGACTGAAATAATATAACTTACTGTGACTGAAGTGAGTAGGAGGTAAAGGTGGAGGAATGAGCAGATCATAGCCTAAATTTTTCATAAGCTTCTGTAGCTTCAGCAGCCCAACTTAATTGTGATTAAGGCCAAATCAAGCACTGAATTAGCTGAATTCTTTAGTTTGAAAGTGAGGCAAGGAAACAATTAAGGAAACTGATTACTGAGTTAGGTGTTCCTAGAATTCATGAAAAGAGCTTAAAGGAATATTTTGGAGTTAGTTCAGTTTGAAACTAAACATTTTATCACTCAGCAACATTACATAGCTTTTGGACTGCTTGTGGAACAGTCTGGTGCAAGGTGTATCCCAGGTGGCGGAGTGGCGGTGGGGGTGGCAGATGGCGGGGGACAGCGACGGGCGTGGGGGGTGGCAATGGGCGTGGGAGGCAGCGGGCAGCGATGGGCGGATGGCGACAGGCAGCTGCCGGGCGGTGGGGGACGGACTGCAGTGGCCAGTAGTGGGTGGGGGGGTGGCAGTGGGTGGCGGCAGGCTGTCCAGCGCCCTCTCTCCATTTTGGCACCCTAGGCAACTGCCTAGTTTGCTTTAATGGAAGCATCGGCCCTGCTTAAGAGTATTAGCCATATAATCTGACACAAACCTGCTTTATTAAGAGGAAGCAGGCTTCATTTATGGGAACCAAACTGACTTTGGTCAGTTTGCCCCATTTCTAGTAACCCAATTAAATGTGAGATCACAGCCAAAGAGAATATGTGGACAGAGGCTGGATCTTAAAAGCCATATATATTCATATATATTCAGTTGCAGCTGTGATAATTAAGTGCTTGAATTGAAAATGCTTGAGGCATGCATTTGTGTGAGCTTATTGGAGCATAACCTCTTCTGCAGGTGGTCCAAAGGGGCATCTCTGGAGACCTTTTAGATCAGGCCTCAGGGCATGCTGTGGTTGCTGGCTGCTTAAGAATCAGGCAGCCAATTCCATATCTTCAATATAATTTGTCCCAAATATTCATTAACACGTTAAGTCCTTTAGATTATCACTGAAATCCAGCAAAGCAGGTTGAGAAGCAGGTGCTCTCACATTGATGGCTCTTTGCAATTCTCTCAAGTGCCAGGGGAAAAGAAAACACGTCCAGCACTTGCAACATATGTGCAATGTGCATGTAAAATCAAACAGTTGAACCAAAGGAGCTTATCCTCTCTTTTAGGGGGAGACTTAATCACTTTTATCTGTTCATGAAAGTTGATTGGATTGAAAGAGGGAAGAGACTTGCATGAAAAAAAATGGGAGCACAAGAACATATCATGGGTGAAAGGTATGGCAGGATGTTGTTTGAAGAGCTGTTATGTATTTAATATACAGTAACTAAATCAGAGGAAGGACAGACTTTTGGTCTGAAGGATCTGCTTCTCCCTCTATCCACAAGAAGTCACGGACCCATCAATCAGAACCGGTTGGAAACAATAAACTACCAGCCATTTCAAGATGAAGATCCCTTCCCTGTTTGGGGACTATTGACTCCCCTGTTTAATAGAAGCATTTGGGCTAGACCCAAAGAACTAATAAGAGCACATCCATTAACACAAAAATCTCTCGTTCTTTATTTCAATAAAATAACTCCAGTGCAGAGTGGACTCTCTTTATTATTATAAATCAGAAATCTTGAAGAGACGAAGGCGGATTTAAAATATTTTGCTCACTGAAGCAAAGGACAGGGTGGTGCCCATTCCCTATCCCATGTATAGAAGTGTACCAGGCTGGCACCTGAGGTAACAAAATAGTTCAGATTCCAGGACAGACTGCTTACCATATACAGCCTTATCCTCTAACAGAAGGAATGGCCAGGCTCCGAAGAAATAGCAAAGAACTGTTGTTCACCCTGTGACATCCACTGTCTTGAGTCTGTCACCTACCTCTCCTAATGGTATGGTCAGTCCTGCCACAAAATTCATAAATCTACTTTCCACCAAGCCCTTATATCATTACCAGTGAAGGTGTTCCATATAGGAGGGTCTATAGGACAATGACAAATGGTGTGCTTTTCAGGCATAAATCTAGATTTAATCATTGTTCTCTCTGACTGAAAAGGATCTAAAATAGCAAGACTCAGAACAACTTTGCTTGTTACTCAGAAAAATGCTGTCAGCTGTAAAACACCTGGTGATAAATGGGTTAATGGTCTGGCTTATTACAAAGCAGTTGCCATGTGCTTTGTTACTTAGATTTGAAAGCAGACATCTGTGGGTTTTGTTTTCCAGTGCAGTTCCATATTGAGCCTATGCATGAAAAAATCACCAAACTGAATATCATCTATTGATTAGCATAACTTATTTTGAGTACTGCATTGTATTTTCTTGGAAAGGATTTCACGTATGTGGATGTAGGTAGGAAATGATGCAGGCTTTGACTTGGTTTTTGGCACTGAGCGTGAACAGTTCTATCTCAGCTACCATCTCTATGCATCTATTATATCATAGTAAATTCTTTCATTTTTATTCAGCAGAGACTGAATTGCATTGTGGAATATAATTAAGCACTGGAAATATGATGGGCAGAAATTAAAATGAAATTAAAAATTAATAGCTGGAGATGAAGCTGCCTTCCTGACAGCTTGCTCTGCTATCAAGTGACAGGGTGGAACACGAAATGTCACCTTCTGAATGGGCAGAATGATTTCCACAGATTAACACAAGAGTGAGAAGCCAAGGAAACCTGGTATGAAAACTGTGTGTGTGATGGATCCTAGGCAATGGAAATCCAAAGTCCATCTGTTCCTAACAATTGCCATATGGTTTTATGTCAGATTAAACTGGATCTTTAAAAAAAGAAAACACAAAAACACAAAGCCATATAACAGCAGGTTTTTATTTGCCATTGAATTGGAATTAGTGCTTTTTCAGAACAGCAAGAAGGGTCCTAAATTAAGCTATTCACTTCTCTTTGGATTGCTGTCCAAAGTGTTTTTGGAATCAAGCATGAAGCAGTTTCGGCGTTATCACTGTGCTAGGGAGTTTATGCCACACGTATGCTATTTTGGCATCTAGGCCGTCATCCTCAAAGTTTAGAGAGAGAAATTCCAAACAATAATTTTAAAGAGGGCTTTATACAAGTCGATTTCTTTTAGCAGCTTGTTACCTTGTTTGTTGACATATATAGGTACCACCTCTACAGGTATTACCAGCAGAATAACAAAATAAAAGAGTACATCTAAATTTGAATGTGTTGTATTCAATGAGATATGAATGGGACTTCCAAGTCAGTGTGCTTTATTTAGTGGCCACAGCTGCTGACTAGTTATGCCAATTAGAGTGTTTGTGTAATTGTGTAAATGCCATGTTGCTAATGCTTTTGCAGCACAGTGGTTACCAAGTCCAAAGATGTCAGAGATGTGTCAGTTTCTGACTCTGGTTGAAGGTCACTTTCAGGGGTTTGTCTCATAGTGCACAATACTAATTTCAAGTAGAAACATATCATTTTCTATAGTGTTATTTCTGAAGAAGCAGTATTTTTGTGCAACTACTACCCTGGTGTTATTAGGCCAGGCTGAGACTATGTAGCCTTCATATAGTACTTTGTCCCTGGCTAGACCTAATTAAACATGTTCTGGAGGGTAATATATATTCCCATTCTATCCCCCTCTAGTTGGGGATTGAATGCCATCATGCTTCCCAATGGAACTGACTCAACAGTTTTGTATTGGGAGTGACAAGGGTGGTTACTTAACGTCCTACCTTGTTCTGCAATTATGTTTGTACCGTGACAGCATTGTTCATGGTCATGTGGTTTTGTCCCTGTTCAGTCCCTGTTTCTGTTTACTCGTGGGCATGATTGCTTGTCTCGTGACAACTGTTACTTCACGGTCTTGTTCTGTGACAAATTCTGAATTTGTTTTGCTTTCTTAAGCCTTTTTAAAAATATCATAAATAAAACTTTTTCAATATTTTGATTTACTGGTCTTCCGGGATTTACACATCAATGCTACAGAATTTTCAGTACTTTCTTTAATAAACATTTGCACTGCATGGTGTTTTCCATAGGGAAACTAATGTTGAATGCTGCTTCAGCCGCTGACCACTAGGTGACACTGGCTGTTACATGACAGTTGTTACCACATGGTCCCTTGTCTTGGAACAGGAACTGGGAACTAACCGTGACAAGAGAATTCCCCAGCCCAGGGGCAGGTATGGCTTGTCACGCTCTGTTCCCGGTTCCAGTGTCGTGGTCGAAACAACTTTTTGCTGTCATGCTATGGACATGAAGTAAGTTTTTTTTTGTACCAGTCCCAAGCGGGACAGCAAGGAGGGATGAACAGGATGTGAAGTAAACACCAAGGAGATAAAAAGGGAAGGAAATTAGAGAGAAGATGATATGATGACGATTTTCTGGGTTTGGTTAATGGGTTTAATTTACTAGTCTAAACTGCCTGACAGTGTTTAATGTGTGGTAATCCAGAAATCAGTCTGTGTTATATAGACTTTGTTAAGTATTAAGTGATAAAGGCATAAGCCTGGTAATATACACTATCAGTCAATTTTCTGATAAGCCAGTTATGTTAGAACATGGATTAGAAATCCACTCCAGTTCTTCCACTCTTCCGAACAATAAATATACAGCAATAATAAATCAAATAATTGTAATATATTAACTGAAAATAGTTAATGTTATTTTCACATGGCCAGGAGCAACTGCCTCAGTGGGTTGCTTCATGCACATGGTTGTAGGATTGGCCCCAAGGCTAGGTGAATAAATGGCAAAAAAGCAGAAATCATCCAGATAGGCTGGTATTTCTGGTGTGATGTAGGAAACAACTCTAGTCCATCTATCACAATATATAAAGCTTTTACATATAAGAACTTTGCATATAAGAAGTGCTATTCTTTCAAACAAACTAGTATATAAATCATTGTTTATTTAGAGGAGTCTGTAAAGATTCTCAGTCATCCAGGTGAAGTTACAGTATCTGGAAGTGGAGTCATGGCAACTGGACTCAAAATGTTTTGCTATTCATCCAAGCAGCTTCATCACTCTGAGGAAATATTTATTTATTTATTTATTTATTTATTTATTTATTTATTTATTTATTTATTTATTATATAAGTTAGTGGTGAAGCCTCCAGTTTATAGTTCACCTTGCTTTCACGTCACCATGGTCTGAATAGGCTCCTTAGGTAGACAATGGCCTGGGTTATGTGGAAGTCCCACCTGTGCAGCCCTTCCCAATACCCATTCAGTATGAGTTGTTAACTGTGGCCTTGCTGGCAGAGGTGTGAAGTGCTTCTGATTTGTTTGGGGATCGATGAAAGGGCAGCATGATAAGTGGCAGATAGATTGTGCCTGAGTCCCCCACCTTTGTCAGAGAGGGATTTTCAATACACACATGAATGGCTTCCCTAACCCTTCTCTCAAACCACCTATCTTCTCTGTCTAATATGTGTACATATTATCTTTGAATGAGTGCCCTTTGTCCTTCAAACAATGGTATACTGCAGATTGTGGTCCTGAGTTGTTGCCCCTCCTAATGTTGGGCCAGCCTCCTGTTTAATGGCTGTTTGGTTTCTCCACTGTAGAGGTTGGCATACTCCTCACTGCATTGGACTGCATATACTGTATTGTTTCTTTTGTGTTTTGGTGTCACCTTTGGGTGAAGGAGTCTCTGCCTAGTGTGTTTGTGGGTTTGAAATAAACAAGGATGTTGTGTTTGCCAAAAAGCCTTTTAAGCTTTTCAGAAACTCCAGCCATGTAAGAAATGACCAGATTCTTCATCGGGTCTGGGTCTCAGGGGGATCCATTGTTCTTCTGGATTGGCACACTGCTTTGTTGAAGGCCCACTTTGGATATTGACAGGCCTTAAGTGTTTCCTTATTCTTGGCTTCTTTTGAGGTGGGGATGTTCTTTGCCCTGTGGTTTAGAGTCCTTATGACTCCTAATTTGTGTTGTAATGGATGATGGGAGTCAAACTGTAAGCACTGATCTGTGTGGATGGGTTTCCTTTAAACTTGTATTCCCAGGCCATGTTTGGGTCTGATGATGACTGCATAATCCAGGAAAGCCAGGCTGTTGTCTTGGGGATCTTCCATAATAACTTAATATTTGGGTCCACTGCACTGACGTGGTCTGTAAATGTCTGTACTTCCTGATTTTTACCCAGGTGTCATCTACATACCTGAACCCGTGGGACAGTGTCATCCCTGGGAAGGTGTTGAGTGCCTTTTTCTCCACTTCTTCCATGTATAGGTTGGCATCAATGGGTGACACTGGGGAACTCATGGCACAACAATGCTTCTATCTGTAGAAGTCCCCTTTGTACATGAAATATGTGGTGTTCAGACACAGGTCCAGGAGCAGGACTTGAATTTCTGTATTTAAATATGAATGAATGGAAATTGTTAAAGGAGCAATGAAAACAGTGGTTATCACAGCCAATGACTTTAGACTGTGTTTGATCCAAAAAGTACTATTGTCTCTTTTGTTAATTCTGATGGTTAGCAACATAAACAGTATTGTAATTCATTTCTTTTTAAAACAAAAACAACAAAAAAGCCACATGGCTATTTATGCACAAGAAACTGCTTTTTAAAAAGTTTCTTTCATGTCCCTCTCCCTTGCTCTCTCATGGTTTGACATGATCATGCTGTGGTCTTTTTTTTTTTTTTTTAAGCTGTGTATTAAATGAGAGACAACGTCAATGCAATCAGATCAAAGGGTGTGAAAGAACAGAATGGCACAAAGCATATGTCTGCATGTGTGTGTGCATTGAAAGCCCTGGGAGACTCATAAACTGAGTTCAAAGGCTTGACATTTAAATTCTTATATACTGGACCTGTCAACAGCCAACAATTAGAGTTTTATATACAGTTTTGTGTAAGAAATTAAACTTTCAAACTGAGCAAAGCATAATCCTTTGAACCTCTTTGCAGTTTGTCCTCTGCCACACCCTGCTGTGCATACAACTACTTTGTAGAGCAAAAAGAAATGGACACTACGGCAACAGGGTAGGCATCTCAGACAGTAGTTTTCTGAGGAAATTTTACTTTTCCAGCCTGAGGACTTGGCCAACCTGAGTCTGAAGCTCTGATCCATGCACCCCACAAAACAACATTTTTTCAAGCCCAAAAACAACAGAGCTTCAAAAATTGGCAATATTAGTGACAGGATATATACAATGTTCATATTTAACAGATACTTAGGTTTTGTGATACCAGTCAATATTTTTATAGTTTTGATGGACTGTGCCTAATATTTTTGAATGACACAAATGTTAATTCTGTTGTGATGCTATAAAATCACCATCAAGTTATTAAAATTATAAATGTATTTGAATATGAGCAGCAGATAACACCCTGCACACAAAAGTTAAAGAACAGACAGAAAGAGAATGAGAATGCCTCAAAAGACTGGAAAATCTTAAAATCAAAATTGAATTATGGAAATACCATCAAAAGCCATAAATACACAGACTGTTCCAGTAAATAGATAACCAGCTGGAGTAAAAGATTGAAACAAAAATGAATTACAGTAGGACCCCTGTATCCATGGGGGATCAGTTTCGGGACTCCCTGCGGATACAGAAGTTAGCGGATAAGAGTTAACACTCTTATCGGGGTGGCAGTGGTGATGAGGTGGGGAAGTGGAAGGAGGTGGCAGTGCTAGCCAGGGAGGGGGTAAAAAAGAAGCCTTCCCCCCTCCCAGCCTGCAACCCCTATCCACCCTTGCTCTTATCTCCAGCCCAGAAGGTACCCACGCAACGTCGCTCACCTGGAGCATCGGGGGTGATGGCGGAAGAGGCGCCCATGCCGAGCTGCTCTCCCAGAGCATTGGGGCGGAAGCGGAAGATGGATCCAATCCACATTGCTCTCCCGGAACATTGGGGGGATGGCAGAAGAGGCACCCACTTGGAACTGCAGATGTCTGCAGGAAGTGCAGGCACTTCTTCTGCTGCCTCCCAGATGTTCCAGGGAGCGGCGCGGCATAGGTGCTTCTTCCGCCACTTCCCCGATGCTCTGGGAGAGCGGCACAGCGTGGGCGCCTCTTCCGCTGCCACCCCCAATGCTCCAGGTGAGCGGCGTGGCATGGGTGCCTCTTCTGCTGCCACCCCCAATGCTCCAGGTGAGCGGCGTGGCATGGGCGCCTCTTCTGCTGCCACCCCAATGCTCCAGGAGAGCGGCATGGTGTGGGCACCTCTTCCGCTGCCACCCCAATGCTTCCGAAGAGCAGCACTGTGTGGGTGCATCTTCTGCCACCACTCCCGATGTCCTCCGCCCCATCGGAGCATGACTGACTGGCCAAAAGTTTTAATTTTTCCCCTTCTTGCCACCCCTTCCCCCATTGATCACCAACCATGGATGACAGAATCAGCGGTTAGTGAATCAGTGGATAAGGGGGTCCTACTGTAGAAGAATTATATCTGTGAAGATTGTTGCCTTCTCTTTTTAGAGTGAGTACATAAATGATGAGACATGATCACCATATTTTGGGAATATATGTAGGCCACAACTTTATTTATTACATCAGGCAGTACCCTGCTAAGAAATTAAGAGCATAAGAGCACAAGAAGAGCCATGCTGGATCAGGCCAAAGGCCCATTTAGTCCAGCTTTGTGTATCTCACAGTGGCCCCAATAAATGCCTCTGGGAGCACACGAGATTACATATCTGTCTCCTGATAGCACTCCCCTGCATCTGGCTCTTGAAGTAGTCTGGTTTTAAGTCTGGAGATTACACATCTACATCATGGTTTGTAACCTGTGATGGTCTTCTCCTCCAGGAATCTGTCCAATCCCCTTTTGAAGGCATCTAGGCCAGATGCCATCACCACATCCTGTGGCAGGGAGTTCCACAGACTAACAACGCGCTGGGTGAAAAAATATTTTCTTTTGTCTGTTCTTACTCTCCCAACCCTCAATTTGAGTGGATATCCCCTAGTTCTGGTATTTTGTGAGAGGGAGAAGAGCATCCCTCTACCCACTTTACTCATGCCCTGCATTAATTTGTATGTCTTAATCATATCCCCCCTCAGGTGCCTTTTTTCCAGACTAAAGAGCCCCAAATGTTTTAGCCTTTCCTCATAAGGGAGGTGCCCCAGCCCAGTAATCATTTTAGTCACTCTCTTTTGCACCTTTTCCAGTTCCGCTATGTCTTTCTTGAGATGCGGTGACTAGAATTGTACACAATACTCCAGGTGCTGCCTTACTATTGTTTTGTATAATGGCATTATACAAAGCAATAGTAATATACATTATAATTTGGAATGTAGATGGACAAGACGATACATTTCTCCTCAAGCATCAGACCCTACAACCTCTCACTGGTTCTGAAGATAAGTTGTGTTATCAGTTCTTCACTCTAGTGGAATTAATGTAGGGAAAGAAAGGCAAAAAAATGATAGCAGAAATGAACTGTTAACAGTTTTGGAGGAGGTAGCTGTGTTAGTCCAGGTAAAATCCTTCTGGATTAATTTAGCTAACTTTAGATATTTCATTTATTGATTTATATTTTATTTGTCTGTTTGCCTCATTGTTCTTTGTACTGTTTTAAACCCCCTATAGTGTCTATTTCTTCCAGATGGAAATTATAGAAATCAAATAAATAAATAAATAAATCTAAAGGTGAAAAAAACTAAACACAAACACAAAAACAAAAAGACAAAAACATGTGATACCTTAAAAGCTAACTATTATATTTTAATATGAGCTTCTTGGGTCACATCCATATTCTTTGAGCATATGGAATAAAATAATTCTGTATTTTACTTTATTCCATTTGTCTAAAGAAGTGGATGTGATCCACAAAAGCTCACATTAAAATGAACTAGTTCACATTAAAATAAATAATGGTCCCACAATTTTTTGTCTCTTCCTACTACCCCCACACTTTGGAGTTTGTCTGAAACTGTTAAAATTTGAGTTCAGAGAGGGTGCGGTGCATAAAGAGCTAAGCAAGTATTTAGAAGAAATTGGAGTTGACAAAGTCACCATCAGTCAACTCCAGAAAGCCACCTTAATGGGATCTGCCCGCATAATTTTGCGATACATCACATAGTCCTAAATGCTTTGGAAGTGTTAGACTAGTGATTTGTAATACAAACTTTGGAGTTTGTCTGAAACTGTTAAAAAGAGCAAGTGCATTCTGAAATGGACTGGTGTGAATTATAATACTGATCATCAACTTGTCCTAAAAATTGGCAGCTTTACTTTTAAGTACCTGCAAGTTTCAATTTGGCATCAATCTGTTTTTTGTGCATTCACTATCCTAAAACAAACTAAAAAAATCAACAACAAAAACAGAAATCAGAAGTGTTGGCTGTACACCAACATATTTTTAAATGTTGGGAGGAGGAGGGGGAGGAGGAGAAGGAGATAAATAAAAAAGGTGATTCATCATAACTCGTGATTCATCATGGCTGATGAAGTGACAAATTGATGAGTCAATCCATTTAAAATGCTATTAAAATGCTATCTTCTTTAAAATGCTTAAAAAAACTTCCCTGGTATCTAGAGCCCCCATATTTGCAGTATGCTTCCCCTGTTCTTTCTCTACAAGCCTTGAAAATCCGGTGAAGATTGGGGTTTGGACCTCTGAACTATGCATTCCCCAAATAGGGTTTCCCAGGAAAGTATCTCCATAAATCTAGAGGCACAAAACTTTCAGAGTGGCTTCTACCAACTCTCCTCTACAATGCTCCCCAAGGTTGGTGAGGATTGGGTTTCAGGCATCTGAGTTATATATCTACAAAATGGGCCCCTCTAGGAAAATGCCCTTTAGCACAATCTTCATCGAACTTCGAAGAATTCTATAGGACAGCCAGAAGAAGCTTCTCTATAAGTTTAGAGTATCTCCGTGCCTGGAGAAAACGTTTCTGCAAGGCCCCCTTTGGAGGTTCATAACTCAGACATCGAAACTCCAATCTCCACAAAAGTTGGAGGGATTGTAGAGGTGTGTCAGGGAATGCATCCGTCCAAACTTGCTGTCTGTCTTAGGGCCATTTAATAGCCTGACAAATTAGCAAATCAAAATCTCAGAAAATCTGCTTCATTTTTCAATTCATCCTCATCCTCTAATCAGGACAATTTAACTCTTCCATCACTACTACATCATGTCTGTTTGAAGTCTGTTTGCAGTATGTTTTTCAAAAGTTTCATCTGCATCATAAGAACATAAGAACATAAGAACATAAGAAGAGCCATGCTGGATCAGGCCAAAGGCCCATCTAGTCCAGCTTCCTGTATCTCAAAGTGGCCCCACCAAATGTGTCCGGGAGCACACGAGACTAGATATCTGTCTCTTCGTACCGCTCCCGTGCATCTGGTCCTTGAAGTACCCTGGTTTTAAGCCTGGAGATTACTCATCACTATCATGGTTTGTAACCTGTGATGGACTTTTCCTACAGGAATCTGTCCAATCCCCTTTTGAAGACATCCAGGCTAGATGCCATCACCACATTTTGTGGTAGGGAGTTCCACAGACTAACACTGCGCTGGGTGAAAAATATTTTCTTTTGTATGTTCTTACTCTCCCGGCCCTCAGTTTGAGTGGATGTGCCCTAGTTCTGGTATTTTGTGAGAGGTGGAAGAGCGTCCCTCTATCCACTTTACTCATGCCCTGCATTATTTTGTACGCCTCAATCATATTCCTCCTCAGGCACCTTTTTTCCAGACTAAAGAGCCCAAAATGTTTTAGCCTTTGCTGATAAGTGAGTTCCCCCAGCCCAGTAATCATTTTAGTCGCTCTCTTCTGCTCCTTTTCCTGTTCCACTATGTATTTTTTTGAGATGTGGTGACCAGAATTGTACACAATACTCCAGGTGCAGCCTTACTATGATTTTGTAAAATGGCATTATAATGTTGCCTGTTTTATTTTCAATCCCCTTTTGGATAATCCCTAGCATTATCTTGTCCTTCATTGGGTGGTCAGTAATACATTCTAACAATTATGTTCCTTTTGATTTCCACCCCAAAAACATTGAATCAGATGCTTTCAGTGTGACATCATTCACTTTCCAGTAGAAAGGAATATATTTATTTATTCATGTATTTATCAGACAGTCTCAAGAAAAATGTGTGTGTGTGTGTGTGTGTGTGTGTGTGTGTGTGTGTGTGTGTGTGCGCGCGCAAATTTAAAAAGTAGCAATTGTATGGGGAGCTTTTCCACCATATCATCATTAGAGGATGCATATTTTAGCTGCAAGTTTGCAACTTCACTGCTAGGCAAAACATATCATTAGTGTCAGATATCCTTGGAAACTTAATATGACAGAAAAAAGAAAATAGAAATTGTTCATATGTATATTGAACATTTGAGCATGTGTGGGCACACACACACACATATCTACATTTCTTGGTTCAGCTACAAAACTTGAAAAATGGCAGAACATTTAATCAGCCATGACTTCAACAGTCGATTAAAAAGTTATGTTTTCACCCATGAGCTTGGCTTGACAAGTAATATATAGCAGAATGGTATAAAAATCAATTACTCAAGTGTTACTTATGTCTACTGAATAATGTATTTGGTATTGTTCATTCTGATTCCCATGCAATCACAAATAAAATATGGCAAGTGACAGATTAAAATACTTTAACTTTATAAGAAATTGAAACAACAAAAATTGAAAGCTTTGGAGTCTTGGATTATTTAGAAATGAAATGTATTCATAAATATTGAGAGTGGGAGGCAAATCCCAATTGATATTTTGTTTGGGAATGCTTAACTAGATGTGCATCTTTTTAGAAAAACATTTGATGTTCAGCCTGCTGTAACCCTTTCAATGATAATGTATCCAATACTTGTTTAAAGTAGTCTGCTGATTTTCATGGTTTTACTGTGGGACAAGTTTTTACTGAAGCATTTACTAAATATTGCTTTTAATCCATTTTTATTTCTTTTAATAATTTTGTAAACTTGCTTGAGTGCTGTATTTTGGTTGAAAGTCAGGATATACATGATGATGATGATGATGATGATGATGATGATGATGATGATGACGACGACGACGTAGCTTGATATTTTGCTCCATGTGTGACCTCCACACCTAAATAGATCTCTTGCTTCACTGCACAGCCCAAGCAGGAGGAATGTTGTTCCTCAATTTCTGAGAACACATTTTGCTGCTCCTGGAATTCCAATGTAAACAATTATCACAGTGCAGATTTCTAAGGGACAGGAATGCATTGAAATTATGTCTGTGGATGAAGTGTACCTAAAGTGTAAGCTACTCATAATGCTTTGTATGCATATCAGGTAACTCACAATTGACCATGATGCTATAATCTGAATCAGCAGGTACTTTTTAACAGACATTTCTTCAGTAACAAAGAATGATAGAATGATTAAAGAATGATAGAAAGAATATACATGCCATATTCTTCATATTTTGATTCCATCTGATTTTGAACTTTAATTGAAACATTTTTATTGATGGAACAGCAAATACACGAATACCTCTTGAACTGAAATCTTGGTCTACCAGCAGTTTCATCAGTTTTCTTACCTGGACTTTAGGGAAAGTTTTATTTCAATCAATAAACCAAGCATAGGTATTCAGACTCAGGTTGTGGCATCTAAAATTGTGCTCTCTTGGTCCTTATCTGAAATTAGAATACATGTCTTTGATCTGTAGCATCTCTGTGGAAATTCCTTTAATTTGCAACTTCTGTTGCACAGTGTTCTTTAAACAGTTCTTTTATTTATATAATTTATTTACAGATTTTCTTTAGCTGCCCCCTTACCAAGCAGTCTCTGGGCAGCTTACAACAATATATTAAAACAATAAAACAATACGCTAAAACCATCAAGATAAAAAACAGTTAAAAGCAATCAATATACACATAATAAAATCCTGCTATTCATGCACCCAGCTAAAAGAACATTAACTAATTAAAATACTGACTGAACAGAAAGGTCTTTGTCTGGCACTGAAAGGCCAAAAGAGTAGGCGCCAGGTGGATCTCTGTTGGGAGGGCATTCCAAAGTTGGGGGGGCAATGGCCAAGAAGGCCCTGTTTCAACATGCTGCCCCCTCACCTCTTTAAGAGGTGACACATTCAGCAGAAGGCCTGAACTTAGTGTACAGGCAGGTTCATATGGAAAAGGGCAGTCCTTTAGATAACCAGGTCCTAAGCCATATAAGGCTTTATATGTAAGCATAAGCACTTCGAATTGGACCTGGGCAGAAACTGGCAACTAGTGTAAGTGTTTCAGAACCAGCCTAATATGAGTCCTCACAGTGGCACCACTCACCAGCTGTGCAGCTTGGTTCTGTACCAGTTGCAATAGTCGGACCGTCTTCAATGGCAGCTCCATGTAAATTGCATTGCAATATTCCAGTCTGGTTGTTACCAGTGTATGTGTGACTTTTGCCAGGCTCCGCTCATCCAGGTAAGGGCAAAGTTAAAAAGGCCACTGAGTCTACCTGGGCTTGCAGCATAAGACCTGGCTCCAGAAGCATCCCTAAGCTGCAGATCCTGTCCCTTGGAAGGAGTGCAACCCCATCCAGGGCAGAGGAATGCCCCTCTAACCTATCAGATGAAACACCCACCAACAACACTTCTGACTTGTCTGCTTTGAGCTTCAGTTCATTGACCCTCAACCAGTCCATAATCAAGTCCAGGCACGAGTTCAGAACAGAGACTGCCACACCTGGATTGGTGGAGAATGAGAGGTAGAGCTGAGTGTTGTCAGCATATTGCTGACTCCAAAGCCCAAACCTCCTAATGACCTCCCCCAGCAGTTTCATGTGTCTATTAAATAGCATGGGGGGACAGTATAAAGCCGTGGGGAACCCCATGATGTAACAGCCATGAGCCAGGGCACCTATCCCCCAGCACCACCTTCTGAACCTGGTCAGCTAGGTAGGAGTGGAACCACCATAAAATGGTGCCTCCAATTCTCATTGCTTTTAATTTTCTCATCCCATAGTTTGATATTTATCCTTGTTATGAAATATTAGAGTTATTGCTGTCCAAAGGAGTTGGAATTACTGGGCTCTCCCCTCCAGACATTGTACAAAACATGACCCACCAAAGTTCTTAGTTACCAAAGATCTGTGACCATTCTTTGGTTATCTCTTTGGATAACATCAACAATTCTCAATATAACTAAGAGGGCTTGGAATGAAATATATGCTACCGAAGAACGGTAGCACAGCCAAATAAAATGAAATTGCTATTTCCCCCAGAAACGTATTACCACAGCAAAAAAGTCTGAAAAACTTTTTGTCAGTTTAAAAACTTGGGGAAGCATAAATGTCTTTGGCTGGAGCTAGACTGAAGATAAATTGCCAAGCTATGAATGTTCCGTTAAAAGAAAGTCACAAGTGGGGTGCCATCAGCAGAAAAGTTTTCCCTCGGAACAGTACCTCCCCCACCTCATTTCTGATGAAAAAGGCATAGAAAGAATTGCATCTGTGGATGGTTTTGGTAGATGGTTGTTGGTAGGATAGAAGATGATCTGACAGACATCCAAGACTATTACTAAACAAGCAATTCATAAGTCATAAGACACATAGGTGTCTGTTGTTTTCACAGCTAGCCTTCTGGTTAAAATGGATGGATCCTAGTGTAAAATGCATTTGAGATTGACACTTCTTACTAATGACTTGTTATGCGGATCTGCTTCCATGTATTTCAAGTGACAATCATCCTGCTGCCTGTTTCTGCTGAAAAATGAAGTATGAATTGTTTCACTATAGATGCCTCCAGTTTTAATGATCTGGATCAAGTTCTTCACCTCCAGTCATGTGTAGTTTCCTGATTTTCAAATCAAGCTGTGAAACTTTTTTAAAAAAAAATATTTATCAAGTGGATCATGAAAGGAGTGCCAGGAGGTAGGCTTGATTGCTGTCAAAATGTATCTGGAAGTGCCATGCAAACCTAGCAAAACTTCAACCTAGCAAAACTTTAAATGGCACTGTATTCTGGAGAGACATTTTCCCCACTGCAAATGGGGGTAGGGGAGAGAAATGTGTGGTCCACGGCCTAGCCCATGGCCTACTTGACATCAAGAGTGTGCATTTTATGAGATTTCGCACTGATTACTTGAAATATGTTGAGGAGTAGAGTGCCTTGATGTGCTCAATTTGGAAGTACAGCTGCTCTTTGAATCAATTCCAGTAGCCTCCCCACCTCATAAGAAGCGGCTACATATATTCATGCATACCAACAGTTGAAGAAGAAATGGTTTTGTAAAACTTATGTAATCCAAATTTCTCCATCAAGATCAAACCACAGATACTTTGCATTGCCATAGGGATAGTTTGCTTGCCATACCCATAATGATTCTAGGAAAATCCAGTCCTATCCTAACTGCCATGATGATTAGAACTAAACTCAAAGGGAACAAGGGGAAGCCTTAAGAAATTAGGCAGATGATATTCCTTATATTGAGATGTTTGGGGGTTTGAGCCCGTAAGTCTTGGTCCTACTATTCTGTTGGCTTTATGAGAGTTGAAAAGGCACTTGGCATTGGTCTTGATCCAGAAGGGAGCTACTCATATTTTCATATTCTTCTCATGATTTCAGAACAAGCTCCCTCCTGTTAGGGACACATCTCTCTCTGTCTGTCTGTTTCTTATGTACACATAGCTGCATTTCAAACTATTCTTCTCTGCTTGTTTACAGGTCAAGAGTATGACATTATTAGCCCTGCAAACATGGTTTGTTGGTTGATTGGTTGGTTGGTTCCCTACAGATATAATGAATTGGGAGAAAAGGCAAAACGGTTACAACTCCCCCCTCACACACA
This sequence comes from Phrynocephalus versicolor, assembly GCA_023846285.1. NCBI lineage: Eukaryota > Metazoa > Chordata > Lepidosauria > Squamata > Agamidae > Phrynocephalus > Phrynocephalus versicolor. The sequence continues at coordinate 17,801,706 of JAHTLZ010000015.1, forward strand.
CTTTAGAGTCAACAATCCTCCAGCCAACATCGGCAATAGCTATGTTAGTTATAGGATTATTTGGGCTGAAATACCAAAAACAATATTTATCTTCTATATATCTATTAATTTTGTCTTTTATTTAATGCACACATATTGTTGATGCTGAAGACAGTCACTCTCAGCCTTATCAAGGAGACTTTGATATATTCTTAGACCATATTTCTAAAACCAAGACCTTCTACTAAGAACAAATATCCAGTTGGACCCTTGGCAAGTGTCAGAATTGGCATTTTTTTCATGGATGGTTCTTATCAAGAGTCTCCTGTTGTTGACTGTCTCTTTCCCAAAAAGCACAGTAATAGCTGTGGGCCAATTAGCTGATTCTCAGATAGCTGGTGGTCATGTGTTGTGCACAATACCTGGGTTAAAAACCTTGAGAACAGTAAAGAAGATCTTAATATGGGCACAGTTATAAGCTCTCCATGCATCTGAAAACAGCTCATTTCACTCACATAAGTTCTACTGCACATTTTATTTTTATTGTAGAAGTATGAATACAGTTGTGTGTTATCTATATTCTTTCTCTTAATTAGCTGATTTGTTTTGGTTGTAATAGGATTATACATTCACTGCTTATGGTCTTGTCTTCCTGCCTACATGATATTGCTGCTATGAGCTGTCAAGCTTCTGATACTTAATGACCCTATAAATTAATGACCTCCAAATGATCCTGTCATTAACAGTGCTTCTTAGCTCTTGCAAACTAAAGACTGTAGGTTCATTTATTGAGCTGATCCATCTCATTTTAGGTCTACCTCCTCCCTTTCCCAGAATTGTCTTTCTTAATGAGCCATGTTTTCTGATATGTCCAAAATATCATAGCTTCAATTTAGTAATTTTAAATTCTATTGATATTTTTTGGCTTGATCTGATATAGAACCTATTTCCCCGGCAGTCAATGCTATCAAAAAAGCTATCTGGATAGCTTAGTGGTTTTGGTATATGGAGTTACGATATTCCCTGTTGTGCCTCCTGTGTGGCCTTGGGCAAGCTCCACAATGTCAGTATGCCCCAGAAGATGGGAATGGCAAACCACTTCTGATTATTCTGTGCTTGAGCAACCTTGGAACCTGGCTGACATAAATCAAAATTTAATTTGTGGCACATTTCTTCTTCTTCTTCTTCTTCTTCTTCTTCTTCTTCTTCTTCTTCTT
>JAHTLZ010000015.1:17802911-17829403 GCA_023846285.1 Phrynocephalus versicolor
CTTCTTCTTCTTCTTCTTCTTCTTCTTCTTCTTCTTCTTCTTCTTCTATCCAAACATTATGCTCCAGCAGTTGGAAAAAATAATTTGCCCTCCTTTTGAGTTTTTCTTTATTGTCCAGTTTTCACATCTCTACAAAATAATAAGTTATCATGGCATGGCAGATATTGGCCTGCAGCACTTTCTTACACTTATAATTGCACCTTCGTTGCTCCATAGCTGCCTTTCCAAGTTTGTATTTTGATTTCTTGGCTGCATTCTCAGTTTCAATGAATGATTGAACTAGCTTATACGAAACCTTTAAATATTTTGATTACTTCATTGTCAGTGTTAAACTTGAGTAATTCCTCTGTAGCTTTTTAAAATGTTAATGTTGAACTGTAACTCTGCTTTTGTACTTCTTTAATCTTCACCTGTAGTTATTTAAAGACATTGTGTGTCTTTCACATTGCAAGTTGTTGACTAGAAGCTTTCCCATTATGTTTAGTGTTTTGATTCAGTTTTATGCTGTATGTAATAACAGGGCAGATGCTCTTTTGTTGGCAGGGACAGGATAGATGAAAGAGATGAACAAAACACAGTGTACTCTGAGTGCTTGAACCGATACTTAGTTTACTAAAGCCCTATTCAGACATTCAAAAAAGGTTTTAAATCAATATGAGGAGAAGGAGTGTGCTAGCCGCCTTCTGCTTGCCACATAGAAAGAGTGAGCAGATCAGACGGAAGAGATTAAAACTGCAGGCCATGGCTAGGATGATTTAGCTGCCTGCCAGGTAACTGGAGTTCATAGAATGTTGAGACATGTCTGAATAGAAGAGGAGATTGCTCTACTCATGAAGGGTCTCTGTTTATGCCAGAACCCTGGGGAGTCCGACTTCTGGTTCACATGGGGAGCCTCCACAGGTAACAAAGGCTTTCTTCTTCAGGCTCATCACTGCTCACTGCAACAAAACCATGTACTTGTGAGTGATGTATTGTGAGTGATGTACTGTGAATACACATACTGATTTCATCAAGTTCTGAACATCCCATGGGTTTTTGTTTAGGGACACAATATTTTAAGAATCCTGAGAATAGATGATGTTTTTGTGCTGCAACTAGATTGTTCTTACTGGAGAGAGAAGTAGTGGAGATGGGTGGGCAGGGGAAGTACATAGGCACACATATACTCATACCTGTAATAGCAGGATTCCTTGTGACATGGCTGGTCCAGAGGATTGGAAAACAAGTGACAGCCAAGGAGAAAACTCATAAATGAAATACTCTCTATATCCTAATTGTGCAAGTCAGGATTGCTGGGAGTTGTATTCCAGGAACATCTGGGGACCCAAAGTTGTCGAAGAACAAGTGGATGTAGATCTTCTGGGGGAGAGCACATGCACTATCTGCTTATTCTGCTCCACCAGAGGTACAGTTAATTTGCTATATGCATGGTGCTTTATTCCAACACATTACTTCATGAGAATTATTCCATTAGAAGTCAGTAGTGTTATCTAGCATCCTACAGATGCACAGGGAAGGAGCATGGAGGCTGAGAAAGACAACAGCTTGCCCAAGATTCCCTAAGACAGTGGTGGCAAACCTTCAGCACACCTGATGTTTTGGACCACAACTCCCATAGTCTTTTGTAATGACAAAGCCAATACAGGTTTGTAATTCTGGGAGTTGTGGTCCAAAACATCTGGAGTGCCAACTGTTCTAAGAAGTTCATACCAAGGACAATGTTGAAAACTGGACTGTGGATTTGTAACTCAATCTTTTGGCAGTTTCACTCCACAAGTTCTCTGTTGTGTCTTTATGAAAAAAAATTGTATGTTCTTCTTTCTTTCTCTTATTTCTTATGCCTGCTTCTTGGGAGGAAAGCAATGGCAAACCTAGATAGCATCCAAAAGAGCAGAGACATCACTTTGCCAACTAAGGTCAGGATAGTCAAAGCTATGGTTTTTCCCAGTAGTGATGTATGGAAGTGAGAGCTGGACTATAAAGAAGGCTGATTGCCGCAGAATCGATGCTTTTGAGCTGTGGTGCTGGAGGAGAGTCTTGAGAGTCCCCTGGACTGCAAGGAGATCAAACCTATCCATCCTGAAAGAAATCAACCCCAAATGTTCACTGTAAGGACAGATTTTGAAGCTGAGGCTCCAGTACTTTGGCCACCTCATGAGGAGAGAAGACTCCTTGGAAAAGTCCCTGATCTTGGGAAAGAGTGAAGGCAAAAGGAAAAGAGGACAGCAGAGAATGAGATGGCTGGATGGTGTCATCGATGCAACCAATATGGATTTGACAAAACTCTGGGAGGCAGTGGAAGATAGGAAGGCCTGGCGAGCTCTGGTCCATGGGGTCACGAAGAGTCGGACACAACTGAATGACTGAACAACAACATTTCTCTCCGATTAAGCTTAAATGAGACAATGCTTTGTATAACCAAGCCATATGTGTTTTGTTGACTTGGGCCTCTAATTTTTGTTGACAAGTCCAGTCTTCGTAGGCACAATGCAAATAGTAATTATTTGGACTATTATTTAAGTATTAACATTGACATAAGTACTTAAGGGTTGTATTGCTCCATCTATTTCTATATTTCTGGCCCTGGTGGGCTATATGATAACTGAAAGCCATGAACTGCATGAACTTATAAGAGTTTATACTCAACAGTAGATCTGTCTGAAAACAATTTATTATGCCAATAAATGCAAATGCAGTGTAAATAACCTCTTTTGCAGGATATGTAAAGTGGTATTTGTCCTCCTTAAAGGGCAATTTGTGCTCTTCCATTTATATACAGGGTACGTGTCCACCAACTGTTAGCAAAGTATTAACTCTTAAATTAATACTTTGACTTATGACTTAAAATGACTTATGAATTGTTGTTCTAGTAAACTTGAATGGAGATGTCTTCCTTTCTAGTTCTCCACATTTCAACTAATATAAGCAGGTACTTACTTCACGAAATTCCAACCTCAGTGAATCCAAGCAGCCATCTTGTCAACTGAGTGTGCTTACTTTAATTGACTGTCAGGATTTATTGACCTAAGGGGTAAATATTGACAGAGGCAGCCCCTGACAGTTTGTGTTTTCTCTAAAGGAGTGATAAATCTTGACACTCATTGCAATATGTTATCCATGTATACAGGAGGTCACTTTTGCTCCTCTGTACAATATATTTTGCAATGAATAAATAGAACAAAATTTGGGGAAAGTAATTGTTTGGCATTCAAGATGAAAAATAAATGTATACATGGGTGAGAAACACAGGCTCAATGTGCAGGCTTGAATGCTTGAGCAGCTGGTTCTAAAATAATCCCATTACAAAAAGGCATGTGCCAAGATTTAATATTCTCATGACAGAGAAAAGTTTCCAAAAAAGTAGCTTATTCTTTTGGCAGGGGTAGTACTTTAGTCGCTTTGTGTATGGTATTCTATGGTAGAAAAGTATACAGTATCTGTATATCTAGCTATGCCATTGAAGACAAAGTGGAAGAGGGCTACTTTCTTTTTCCTTTAATATTTTAATTGGGGGAAAGACAACTGGAGCTGAGTGGCATCCAGTTTGGAACAACTCATCCCCGTGGAATGAGTTTGGAGAGGTTAGAGAACCACAAAGTGATGACATAGTAGGTATTGGCACTGGGAGACCCACTCTACAGGTGCTTTTATGCAAATGCTCGAGGCCTCTGAGCAAAGATTGGAGAACATGAACATTTGGTATCTAGGGATAACATTGATAAAATAGCCATAACAGAAACCTGAGGGAATGCGGAGAACCAGTGGGATACCACAATCCCAGGCTATAAACTGTATAGGAGGGATAGAGAGGGGAGGGTTGGAGGTAGAATGTTCATCTATGTCAAATAAGGGGTAAAATTCAGCAGAACGGAGATTGATGGTGGGTCTGACTCCAACATAGAATCACTGTGGGTTAAACTACCAGGTCCAGGAAATGATGTGATAGTGGGGGTGTGCTATCATCCACCATTGAGGGGGTCCTTGAAATGAGGAGACAAATCATGGATGTGTCTAAGAAGGATACGATAGTAATCATGGGAGACTTCAGTTATCCCCACATTGACTGGGCCAATGTGAGCTCGCTGCAAGGAGAAACTGGGTTTCTCGACAGGCTGAATGACTGTGCCTTAGAGCAACTTGTCATGGAGCCCCCCTGAGAACAGGCAACTCTGGATTTAATACTGTGTGACACTCAGGACCTGGTCATGGATGTAAATGTCACTGAACCTCAGGGGAACAGTGACCATGGTGCAATCTCCTTTGCCATGCATGTCGGGGCAGGAGTGTCAAGCAAATCAGACACAAAAACCCTTGACTTTTGAAGGGCAGACTTTCCTCAGATGAGGAAACTAGTTAGAAAGACATTGAAAGGGAAGGTAAAAAGAATCCAATCCCTCTAGAGTGCATGGAGCCTGTTTAAAGCAATGGTAGTAGGGGCCCAGCAGAAGTACATAGCACAAAGAAAGAAGAGCTCCTTTAAGTTCAAGAGGGAGCTGGCATGGGTAATGAGTGGAGTTAGAGAGGCTCTAAAGTGCAAGGAGAGGTCTTTCCATAAATGGAAATCCTCCCCAAATAAGGAAAATAAAAAGGAACACAAACTCTGGCAAAATAAATGTAAGAGGATGATAAGAGAGGCAAAGAAAGACTTTGAGGCACGTATGACTAGCAATATAAAGGGAAATAATAAAAGCTTCTTTAAATATGTTAGAAGTAGAAAACCTGCCAGACAACCAGTTGGCCCTCTGGATTGTGAGGGAGGTAAAGGGGAGGTAAAGGTGGAGTTGGTAACTGCAGAGAAATTAAATGAGTTATTTACATCTGTCTTCACAATTCTGCTGCCCGAACGGCCTCTCTTGACTAAAGAATTAAATCAAATGTGGGTTAAAAGAGAGGTTGTTTTAGGTTTAATTGATAAATTGAAGGTCCACAAATCACCGGGCCCAGATGGCATCCACCCAAGGGTTATTAAGGAACTGAGAAATGAAATTGTGGATCTCTTAACGGAAATATGCAACTTGTCTCTTAAAACAGCCACAGTGCCGGAGAACTGGTGAATAGTGGCTGTCACACCAGGGAAGGTGGTGGGATATGTTTGAGAGGTACAAAATAATGCAGGGCATTGGTAAAGTGAATACAGGGACACTCTTCTCCCTCTCACAAAATACCAAAACTAGGGGACATACATTCACACTGAGGGTTGGGAGAGTGGGAACAGACCAAAGAAAATATTGTTTTACCCAACGTGTTGTTAGTCTGTGGAATTCCCTGCCACAGGATGTGGTGATGGCATCTGGCCTGGATGCCTTCAAAAGGGGATTAGACAGATTCCTGGAGGAGAAATCCATCACAGGTTACAAACCATGATGGGGATGTGTAACCTCCAGGCTTAAGAACAGGGTACTTCAAGGGCCAGATGCAGGGGAGTGGTATCAGGAGAAAGATATCTAGTGACCTCCCAGGGGCATTTGGCGGGATCACTGTGAGATACAGGAAACTGGACTAGATGGGCCTTTGGCCTGATCCAGCATGGCTCTTCTTACATTCTTACTTTCTTAATTGTCCATGTCTCCTGGGTATGTGAGAAGCCAGGCTAATATATTAGGGTGATCCTTTTAAAGATCTTCTCTTAAATTCCTCTGCAATCCAATCACTTTGGGATATAGCATAGAAGGAAAGCAGAAGAAGAATTCTTCTCCAAGAAAGGTGAAATATTTAGTGTGCCTTTAAATTTTTGCTAAGCATAATTGAGAAAAGAGCACAAATAATGTAAATAAAACCTAGGATCCAAGAGGATACTATCTTCCTGGAAGCACTTCTGAGGATTCAAAACATCAGTGGAAATATGCAGGGGCTTTTGTGTTTGATACATATTGTTTTGCTTTCGAAAGGAAAATGGTACTATTTTTAAAGAAAAAGGATACTAGTTGGGCAAATCATGGAGATTTTGATGAGAAAAGATATCCTTCCTTATTGTTCTCTTGCCCGAGAAATATTGTGGGGTTTGAAACAACCTTCTCTAAGTGTCTTACCAATACTGTATATAACATCAAGAATGAACAGTTAAATGCATATTCATCACATAGAATCATTTTTAGACTGGAAATGAGAGGCAAGCAGAGGGTGGCTAGCACACTCCTCTTCTGCATATTGATTTTAAACTTTTTCTGAACGTCTGGATAGGACTTGAGTAAAGTAAGTCTCTGTTCAGGCTCTCAAAGTACACAGTGTTTTGTTCATCTCTTTCATCCATCCTGTCCCTTGCCAACAAAAGTCACGTAGCCCAACCTCACCAAAGCAGGAAATTCAAAATCAAAGTGTTTCTGGCAGAAGGCCATCTAATCTAACCTCTCTTTGAAAATACCAATAAAAGAGAATCTACTACCTGCTAGGCAGTCCACTCCAGTTTTAAACAGCTCTTACTGTCAAGACGTTCTTCTTAATGTTTAGGTAAAATCTCCTTTCTGCCTTCTTACCATTTGAATCCATTATTTAGGCTTCTAACCTCCAGAGCTACAGAAAACAAGTTTGCTCCTACTTCCAAATGACAACCTTTCAAATAGTTGGAAAAGGTGTAATATCACTTCTGAGTCTTCTCTTCTGCAGAATAAACACACGCCAACTTTTCCTTATAAGACATCATGTGTCAATATATTTCTTAAGGTGTGGATTGGACATCATTTTCCAGATAAGCTGTGACTAAATGGATAATAAAAATAGCACACCAAATCACGTAATAAGTAGCAGAAGGAAGGGTGAATCCCATGTTGTCTTTGAACAAGGCACGTGAACTCCAAAGGAATGTTTCTTAATGGGTGTTTGTACTGAGTAGTTGTCAGAAAGGAATTTTCAAACTAATGGACCAGTAGCCTAGGAGGGTTGACTATGCATGAGCCAGTTGATTTCAGATAGGTTGGTTCTGTTGCACAGTAGAGATGGGCACGACTCAAAAAAATAATTTTTTGTTTGTCGTTTGTTGTTTAAGGGTCCGTTTCAGTTCATTTTTGTTTTTCAGGGTTTTTTTGAAAATTTTCCTTTTCATTACGAAACAAAATGGAAAAACAAAAACTAAAATGAAAATTTTTCATTTCGTTAGCATTCTTTTCAATGCAATGTGTCTGCTGTAACGAAAACGAAAAACACGGCAAAATTTTTCATTTCGTTTCCGTTGTCGTTTTGCTTCTGAAAATTTTTTCGTTTTCGTTTTCGTTACGAAGCGAAACAAGAAAACGAAAACAAAAACGAAAATGAAAATTTCGCTGAGTCGTGCCCATCTCTATTGCACAGTTTTGAATTTCTCTTTTTCCTTACTGTACAAGTGCCACTATATTTGCCTGTGTAAAGACCAGAGACTGAGCTAATAGAGTGAATAAAGCCCTATGACATAACTCTTCTTGCTTATCCCAATCCGTTTAATGGTTAGACTCCTTTCATTTTTATTGGTCCCTTTGTCAGGAATAAGTGGAAGATTTAAAGTATGCTTGTTAGCAATGCCATTACAAGTTACAGTACCATAAATTATTTTTTGCAAGTGTGCATGTCAGAGATTTGGACCATGTCATCTGTCATAATCTCGGTAAGTTAAATAGATGACTTCTCTGCTTCAGGAAGTAATATGTATGCCTGCAGGAACAGATTAAAAGTAGCTGGGATAAGGACAGAATCTGTGTTAGGAAGGTGTAATCTAATATGAGCCTTCAGTTGGTGACATACTCAGTTGGCGCCCTTAATCATTTGCTTTTCATGTTTGATTTCATTTTGGAATGTCTAGAATAGGTCTTTAGGGTGACAGGCATCTGAATTAGAAAGCACAAATTTCTCTTCTGGCACACTTTTCAAAGAGAGAGAGAGGGAGTGATGATGTCACACAAGTTATGATCTGTAAAGGACACAGTGTAACTTGTGAAACAAAATTTCAGTCATTACATAGGATTATGCTGTAAGGACAGTATTCGAGACCCATTGGATTGGAATTGAGCTCCAATGAATTTAGTGGGAATTCATGTTTAAGTTGATGAGTAGAAGGTTCCATATACTTAACCTTTCTATAGGATTTTCTGGGAGTTAAAAGTGTGTAATTGTGTCAGGATTTTAAATAATTATATTCATTCCAAATGTATTTTGATTTTATTGTTATGGAGAAATATTGTTGCCACTGTAAACCAGGCTGGAAAAAAGTGTTAGTAGCCTGCTTTAGGTAATTAAGATTCATAATGCATTCTAGTTCCTCATAATATGTCAATGCAAAAATGATAAGTTCCTTTTTATTTTCTTTCTTTCCACAATGATAGAACATTCTAGATGTTTTTTATTAAAGACTGAATCATCATAATTTTTAGAGATATGAAAATCTTGTCAGCAGAGTGGCAGCTATGCAATTATAATTTGCATTCCTAACATAAATGTGTAAAGCCAGTTTCCAAAGCTTCCTCATTTGTCTTCTTTGTCCTCTCCTGTTCAGCAATTCATCCCTTCATGATGTGGATGATGTCAGTCTAAATGCCCAATCACGATGTGCTGTCTTTTTTGTTGTTCTTCTTCACATGCTTTATATGGAATAAAGATACCACTAATTCTCATGCTTGCAATTTTTAAGGCCATTTCCTTTTTCAGAAGTATCAATATGGCCTTGCAATATTCATTCAAGTACTGTAGTTGAAATCTGAACAGACTCGGGGAATATTTTTGTAGATCTTTTATATACCAAGGATTCTACTTTATACATAGTGTGAACCAGAAGTGTGTGTGTGTGTGTGTGTGTGAGAGAGAGAGAGAGAGAGAGAGAGAGAGAGAGAGAGGAGAAGAATTTTAAATGTGGGTTTGGTCTATCATGACTCATGTGTGATCACTGTGCTAGTAATACGTATTTCATACATTGCTTCCATAGATGTTGGGTGGTGTACTGTAAGGCAAACAGGACTCACAGGTTGAAGCTCCAGGACTCTCTGAATAGCAGGATCTACTTCATCAGTCAATTCTCTCAGGCTTTCCAACACCCTCTCATTTTAACTGTAATAATCACAATAGCAGAGAGTGAAATGGACTTTGAAACTATTGTTTCAAAGCTACCTGTGTTCTGATAGAAAGTATTTAAGAATAATTTTGAATGGGTAATTAAGATACATTAACTTTACAAAAATATATCTTCCTCAAAAGATGATTTGTATTACGGTAATTCAGCTGTCTACATTTCTTAGGCCCTCTTTATGGGGATTGACATGATGTGAACCAACATATAAATGACTTGTAGGAGATGTGCATATTGTACATACCGTTTAGATATACATGCATGTGATACAATAAATAGCCTAATAAGTGGACACTGTGCAAGATGTGGCAATTTTTGAGCCTGTGTCACTTTTTTGAGTGGCTCAAAAAGGAATAAGGTGCTTAAAATGCTCTTTCCATTACGAGTTAACACTACCTTGACCGTAACATTTGCAATTTCCCTAAATGCACACTGTACTGTTTTGGTTTCCTCCTCTCTTTTCTGTTGGTCAACAAAGAGGAGACATAGGCATTGAATACCTCCTTGAGGCAAGTATCCATATATGCTAAGATCAGATCAGGTAACTCACAAGATACAACAGGACATTTTTCGTGTCATACCTCATGGGATGAATATAGTAAAAGAATTCTTATTCTAAGACTGGCAGTCTAAATGGAAGTGGATTGAACCCAATTCCTATTAGTTATCACAATTCAGTGTTTCTCTGGTATGCCTTTAGTGAACATATACTGTACCTCGTTAGAAGCATGTGTGTTTGCACTCTAGAAGTTAGCTGCTACTTGGGAATGTATACCAGTGGTTGCAAGTATCCCTGAATCTCATCAAAGCAGCTATAGTATTCCCCAGTCAATTTATGAACTGGCTATTTGTCCAGATTCTCACATGGCTAACTTGCTCCCCCGCCCTGCCACATTAATTTTCCAAGCACCCTCTAGGTCAGATGAAACATAGACTCCACCTCAGTGAATGTGTCAAAATTAATAAGACCTCCTTACTTTCAGCAGCTGATTGATCTAACCCCTTTGACCCTCTCGAAAATTGGAGAGGCAGTGAGGTGGGTCTAATAATAACAAGTGTGATTGCAAAACATGGAAACTCAAGGAGAGGCAGTGAGACTCCAGTTAACAATGTATGCCCGTACACAGACTCTGCAGTGTACCCCATGCAGATGTGTTTCCCATCTTTGTCAAGTCTGAGAGGCCATTTACTGCACATTGGATGGAAGCATTACCTTTTACATTTGCATGCTGTAACTAGCATATATTAATAAGAAGGCCATCCTATCCAGGCAGCCGAGCAGTGGCACAGCATCAAGGAAGGCTTTCTTTCTGGATAGCTGCCCTTTACTAAATGTGGCTGTTGTTAAGGGATGGCTTGTTTAGGAAGATCTGTTTTCCACATACAAGAACAGTTCAGTTCAAGACTATCCTTATGGAAACTTCTCAAGGTCATGCGTGCCTGTGGTAGATGTTAGTCTCCCCCAGCATCAGAAGACTGCTATTGAATCAGTATAATCTCCTTTGGCTTTATACAAAACTGTCAATGGGTGCTCTTCACTCCTGTGTACCTTGTAGTCATCATTGCTAAAGTGTAATAGTTCCCTGCAGAGAGAAAACAGCAGGTCTTTCGTGCTTGCTAGTGAGCCAGTTCTGGTAGCCTGGGGGACACTGTTGGTGAACTCCATTTTACTGTTGGAAGGGATGCAAGCTGTGTTTCTGCAGTATTACCATGACACTGATCCTGTGTTCCTGGCAGTCTGTGAGGCAGGATGTTGGAGTAGAAGACTCCTTGTCTGGCGTACATCATCTAGCCAAAAACTTTAAGAATAACCTCCTGGAAAAGCACATCTTTTGCTATGTTTGAACTTTTAGAACTTGCTTTGAAAAAACAGTGTGTTTCACTTGAAAGCTTGCAATGCTTTTTATTTTTATTAGTGGCCTATAAAGGTACAGTATTGCCTGTTGCCTAGTTTTGCATTTGTATTTTGCGATAGCCACGTGGCTGACCTCCCCCTTTTTTTATTCTGACTTATGGTGACTCAATGAGTTAGTGGTCTCCAAAAGGCCTTATTGTTAATAACCCTACTCAAATGTTGCCGATGAAAGCGTAATCTACACTTGAAAGGTGAAGGTGCCAGCAGCCCTAACCTTTATATATGGCTTTCCCAGGCAGTGTTTAGGTTGGATATCCCTGTTTTAGGGATAAGCACATAAAACCAAAATCTGCAAGAGGAAATCCTGAATCATAGACCTTGATGCACTCATGATTATCCAGAAGCTGGAATACTCCACCATATCCCACAGCGGATCACACATAACACAGAGTACTAGGTGGCTGCAAAAAGCTATGTGTCATCAGAGAAAGTGAGGTCAGTGATTAAATGTGGGTCCTCTTAATGTGTATATAACCTCATGGCAGGTCTGGCAATGCATATTATGCTTAAAGTATTGCATATATCACATCGTGAGTGAATGTAGCTCTTCAAAGAACAGGGGATTACTATTGATCGTCATAATCCAAAGTAATAGTTTGAGTAAATAAAATCATGTTAATGGGATAAATTTAATCAAATCTCAATGCTGGAGGCACCATAATAACTATAAAAGAAATATTTCATATCTGTGTGATCACTTGCATACTTAGTAATGGCAACAGTTATAATCCTAGGCATAGCTTGATGGTGTGCTTGTATTTTTCTTTTTAAAGAAAATGAAAGCTTTTTTTCAGATTCTACCATGTAGCATGCCAATGTATTCCTGCTTTCCGTCTGAAAAGGCAGAGGGAAGAAGCTTCTCCCAGGGGAAATAGCAACCTTATCTAGCCTGAAACCACATAAAAAGATTATTGAGTAGTAGTGAGAAAGAAACCAAGCAACTGTATTTCTTTTTCCATCTCGCACTTCTCCCTGGACATGCTCTGTGTGATTTTATCATTTTAGAAATGATTGGCACGGGGGGGGAGGGAAGCGGGGGGAGAAACCACAGTTAATGATTGTAAACAGTGAAGTCAGTATCTTGGGTTTTTCATGTGCAAGTTAATGGGACATAATGGCTGAAAATTAAGTTATGTTTCCCAATCAAACTAGAGATAGAGGATGGTACTGACAGATGGATGGAAAGCATTACATATACTTGTTTAAGTCTGTTTGTGTGTGAGTGCAGATGTACTCTTGCTGGCACCAAAACATAGACTAAGCAGTTCCTTCTTTCTAATCTCTCATAATCCCTCTGTTTCCATATTGCAGTAAGTCATGCCATTTATTTCTTTACAGTTCCTTCTGCACTAGAAACGTACAGGAGACTTTAGGGGGTTTGGGGGGGAAGGGATCTTAGTTCAGGGATCATACAGAAGTGCTTTGTGTTGCCCATTAAACTGCAAAAGGTGGTGTCTCCAGTTAAAATATCAGAGACTGGATGAAAGACATCCATCTAAAGCTAGAGAGAGATGCTGTTAATATAAATAAATAGACCTGATACAAAATTTGTTCATCTATTCTTCTGTTCATCTATTGCATTTCTATTGCACTTTTATCCATGGCCAGTAAGATGCCTTTGGACATTCACAAGCAAAATGTATACATCTAGCTTTGTTTTCCACTCATAATCTGCTATTTAAGGGGTACCCTTTTTGAAAATAGAGATTGAGTTTAAGTACAGTAACACCTTGGTTTAAAAGTTCCCCAGTCTACAAACATTTTGCAAGACAAGCAAAAATTTCAGAACATTTTTGTTCCGATTAACTAGTTTGTCTTGCAGAACGAGCATCGGAACACCCACTCTGCTACCTCTGCCACCCCATCCTGTGCAACCACTGATTTCTCACTGCTGCTGCCACTGGTCCCACACCAACGCTGCCAGCACCAGCCTATTATTTCCACATAGAAAATAATGGAAATTCACATGATTTGTTCTGGGGTGAGGCCCCCCAGAAAGAATAATGTAAGTTTCCATTATTTACTATGTGGAAATTGTTTTTGATGTATGAGTATTTTGCTTTATGAGCATGTTTCCGGAATGGATTATGCTTGTAAACCAAGGTACTACTGTATCATCAGGAATGGATATGTATAGGCCTCCCTGAGTTAGGGTGATATTAGCAGTTCAAGCTCTGGTTTCTTCTACCATGATCTTGTTCTCGATAGAGAAAGAGTGGATAACACAGACCACTCTGTATCGCATGGCAAAAAAAATGCACAACACTTTGCAGGCAAACTTGAACAGATCTGGGCCACCTTGTATGCTGCTATTGATTCAGAGCCTGTAAATAAAACACCCTGCCCTGCTTTTCCTGCATTAATGGATGACTTTCAGCTCCTACAGCCAAATGATGTGGTCAAGACCCTTGGGGAGATGAGAGCCACCACATGTGTGTTGGATCCTTGCCCCTTCCGGATCATAAAAGCTGACTGAGAAGGTATAGCAGACTGGTTAGGAAGAGTAGTGAATGCCTCCTTACAACAGGGCAGGATTCCAGCATGCTTAAAGGAGGCAATAGTAAAACTACTGTTAAAAATCCCTCCTTAGACCCGATGATACTGAACAATTACCGACCAGTATTGAATATCCCATTCTTGGGGGAAGTCTTAGAGCGGGTTGTGGCTCTGCGGCTCCAGAGGCTTCTGGATGAGATAAACTACCTGGATCCATTTCAGTCTGGCTTCAGGCCTGGCTATGGGATTGAGATAGCACTGGTTGCATTGGTAGATAACTTATGCAGAGAAATTGATGGGGGATTTGTGTCCCTTTTAGTTTTACTAGACCTCTCAGCTGCATTTGACATTATAGACCATGGCATCCTCCTGACTCATCTCTCTGTAATGGGAATCGGGGGCACTGCATTAAAGTGGCTCTGGTCCTTCCTGCAGGAAAGAATGCAGAAAGTGGTGTTAGGTGATTCATGTTCTACACCACGACCGCTGACCTGTGGAGTCCCCCAGGGTTCTGTTCTGTCTCCTGTGTTATTTAACATCCATATGAAACCACTGGGGGAGATTATCAGGTCTTTTGGGGTTAGGTGCCACCAGTATGCCAATGATACCCAGCTCTACCTCTTTCCATTTTCTAAGGGAGCTACTATCTCAACTTTACACAAGTTTTTAGCTGCATTAATGAACTGGATGAGGATGAACAAAATGAAACTAACCCCAGACAAGACAGAGGTGCTTCTGGTCAGTCAATAGGGAGAACAAGGGATAGGGATGCAACCTGTAGTGGATGGAGTCACCCTGCAATTGAAAAGAGAGGTGCACAGCTTGGGTGTTCTTGGAGTAATCCTTGAGGTTTGATGCCCAGGTCATGGCTGTGGCCAGGGGTGTATTTGCACATTAAGGCTAGTATGCAAGTTACGCCCATTTCTTGAGAAACCAGTGCTGGCCACGGTGACACATGCCCTAGTGACATCCCAGCTGGACTACCGTAATGCACTCTATGTGGGGCTACTGATGAAAAGTCTCAGGAATCTTCAACAGGTCCAAAATGCAGCAGCCAGATTGCTGACTGGGGCGAGATACAGAGATCACATTACACCCCTATCAAAGCAGCTCCACTGGCTACTAATCAGCTATCAGGCACAATTCAAAGTGATGACCTTAAGTTAACCTTACAAAGCATTGTATGACCTATGTCCAAGCTATCTCAAAGATTGAATCTCAAAATATGAACCGGCTTGGTGTTAAGGTCATCAGCAGAGGCCTTTCTCTCCATCCCACCACCCACATGGGTACATCTTATGGGAACACATGGAAGAACCTTCTTGCCTGTTGCACCCAGACTCTTGAACTTCCTTCCATTAGAGGCCAGGACTGCCCCATCTCTGATGTCTTTCCAGAAACAAAGACCTTTCTCTTCAGGCAAGCTTTCCCTGAATGACTGACTACCTATTATGTGTCTTTCATATGAATCTATAGGATCACATAGACTTTGTGTTTATAACCACTTATAACCTTGTGTGATAACACTGACACTATGTTTTCAATGTTAGTTTCCATCACTCATAACTTTACATGGAATTTTACTCTCCTTTTAATTGCTCACATTCTCTTTTAGCTTTCATGTAATGTTGTCTTTTTAATGCTGTAAGATGTTCCTTAATTCCTTGTTCTCAATACTTGAACATGTCATAACTGTACTGGATTGTTTATTATCCCTCATTACTGAAAGCCGCCTTGGGTCCTTTTCCAAGGAGAAAGGTGGGGTAAAAATACTCTAAAATAAAAATAAATAAATAAATTTGAGAAATTATAAAAATGATTTTGATAAAACAGAATAGATGCTATTCCAGCCAGAGTCTCTGAGGTCTGGGCTCCTACGGAACTCCATCGTTTGCTATTGGAGAAGATGAAATATGTTCAATTTACATGGGATGCAGCTGTATGTCAGATACAGTATGTGTCATCTATGCCATATTCCCCTGCCACTTGGTATTTCTCATATCAGTACACCCTCTTTCAATTCATAATGGGCTTAGATGATGACGACGATGACGACGATGATTGATTGATTGATTGATTGATTGGAACTGAATAGGATTCCCTCCCTCTTTGGTGTGGGGTCTTTTGGCCTATTTTCCTTGTATTGAATTGGGACAAAATGGTTTCACATTTATGGTGGTTGTGAGTTGTTTTAGTATAATTCATCCAGATCTGGTTAATCTCTGGAAGATTCATCTTCAAGCTTAGTTGGCCAATTTTACAGTTCTTTTTAAAAATTATTTCTTGTGTCTTGATGGCCCCCTCTGCAAAACAATTAGGCAGCAGAGTGTTTCAAATGCAAATTCAGCAACAGGAAATAAAGGCAAAAGAGATAGGCTGACCATTATAAGATGATTTATTATTGTCACTAACTTAATTCAAAGTTTGTCAAAGGAATCACTGAGTCTGTTAATAGTTTATATTTGTTTATATTTCAGTTTCGTGAAAAGTTCCATAAAGGGAAGAGAAGGAAACAGATTTGAAAGCATCATCACATTCAAGGCTGGAACAAGAAGCTGATCTTAATGGTTAGAATATTTATATATTATTTATTTTAGTGTTTAAAAAGGAAATCATACAGTTTTTCCTGTCTGGTGCTGACCATTAGACACTTGGTTTCAAGTTATTTTTAATGTGTTTTATTTAAATAAAAGTGATAAAGCCAGATCCAAACAAGTGTCTCTGTAGATTACTCCTGTTCCTTACGTGCTTCAGAAAGTAATGAATCAATCAAGTTTTGCATGGAATATGTTACAAATTAATTCACAGAGAAGACTAGAAGAATGAGGAGATGGCTTCAGGGATGGGCTATTTGGATTTTCTGAACTTCTGTAATTCTCTGATCTCTGAGTTCCAGGTACCTTGCATGCACCTTGCAAATGCCTGAATGTGATGCACCAGGGAGAAAGGTCAACAATAGGAAACTTCAAGGCTTAACTTGGCCAAGCTCCTTTCTTGCTTCCTGTCCAGAAAGAAAGCTCTCACCTGGGACAGGAACAGGCTTGGCCTAGTTGTGTAAGGCATGTAGCACTCCTAGAATGGAGAGTTATGGTATATGTATTTAAGAAAATCCTAAATCCAATCCCTTGCAACTAAACATGGGTGTTTCGTTTCGGAAGGGGACTGGTTCTGAAATGAAACATGGCAGCACAGCTGGCACTTGGAACACAGTCCTGAACAAAATCAACCAATGAAACACAGAAGGGGAATGATGTATGTCCCTGTGCAGCTCCTGGTTGGCCAGCACCAGGGAGAGGGAAAGATGACACATCAGAGGCCTTTTCTGGTTGGATTTTTACCCAGAATGAGGAAAAGCAAGGTAAGACAGTGGTTGATTTTGTTCCAGAGGGTGGGAATGCATTCTGAGTGCCAGCTGTGCTGTTGTGTTTCATTTCAGAACCAGTTCTCTTCTGAAACAAAACATCCATGTCTACTAGTATCCTCTTGCAAATTGTCCATGACCACATCCTAAGTGTCAGACTATTTATTTATTTATTATATTTGTATCCCACCCACCTGGCCTAAAAGGCCACTCAATTAACAATGAAAAACAAATGAAAAAGGATACAATTACAGTTCTCTTCAAAATCTATTTTGAAATCCTTTTCTAAATTCATTTTAGAAATGTTTTCATGTGACAGAGAAAAAGGAAAATATTTGACTTAAAGATTAATGAGTTTATAGATTAAAGTTTTCATGGATTGTAAGCCACTTCGTCAGAGGCATGGATCACAGTCTCAGAAAATATCTAAATATACACTCTGTCCACCTGATAAAGTCACTGACTTTTAAAATGCAAAAAAAAAATGTTTTGGTTCAATAGACAATGTGACAATTCCCTAGCAATTTGATTTTAAGATAAACTGAAAATAATTTAAATAATAGCCACCCAGTTAAATCGCCCAGAATAACCCTGAGGCTAGATTGTGCAGTATAGAAATCAAATAAACAAATGAATAAATTATAACACCAACTACTTCAAAATCGTTTATTTTCTTCTATGAAACACAAATAGGAACAAACTTTATCAATTGTTGATCATCTTTTCCTTTAGTTAGAAAACATTTTGCAAGCTGTGGACTGTGTGAAAATTTGTGACATTCACTTGTTATTGTCACTGAGCTACTTAATATGCTGCTTCAATCTGTTGAATGCTGCTGGAGTTTTACAGATGAATAGCAAACCTTATGTGGCTTTTCCTTGGTTTTCTGAATATGTGATCTTTCAGAATGGCATGACTGACTATTCTATACTACATGATAATATCTGTACAAAAAAAAAGGATGAAGGAAATTGGCTCCGATCACATCTGAACTGTGGAAATCATAAATAGTATTGTGCCTAGGTAGGTGCTTAGTTCTGCCCAGATGAATAGAGCTATGCTTGCTTGGGGGGAAATGGATATGATCTGTTTTGGACTGAGCTGGTGATGGTTGCTGTATAGAAAAATGGAATTGACATTTGCATTATTCTGAATGTTTGTTATTTGGCTGAGAAGGAGGATGTTTTGAAAAAGTTGTGTTTCATGCTAAAAGGCCATGGTACACAAATACTATTTTTTGGCAAGTACATGGGTGAAAAGTACTATTTAAAGCTTAATACCACAAAATTATTTCTCAGGTATGAATCCTTTTCCTCCACCGTCTGCTACAATAGTCTCTAACTCTGCCTGTTCTTTTCTTCTTCTTTTTACAGTAGAACTAAAAGTTGTAAAAATATTTTGTATTATTATAAATTATTCATATGAATTGTCCAGGATTCATATTGATAATGATGCTGAGAATCATCCTACAATATGAGACTGAGAGCAAAGTCTAAACTTCCATTTCAATAAATGATGCCAATATTATGTCCACTGACAAAAGTGGAGACAATCTTAAATCTTGGATGGCTATTGATGTGGCAACCTGCATTTAAATTGCTATATAGTGGCCAAAATCCTCTTGGGTCGCTACACAAATGGCTTAACCTTTGGAGGCAAACTGCCATGCTGAGGTATTGCTATCTTCAATTGCTCACTGAATTATGACACTGCATATGCAACAGATATTTGCAGTGACATGTTATGCTAAAATTATTTGCTTCCAAAAGTTATGCTGTTTGTCTTAATGCCAGTATAACCAGAGAAGAGGATTTGGGCCATTGGGTGTTAATTGATCCCATATAAGAACTGTTTGGGGAATTTAAGCCCAGCTCATTTGTGTGCCTGACATTAATTTGCGATTGCAAAATCAAGCCAGCTGCAGAATACATCAGGCTGATATTTTGATAATGTAGTCCTCCCTGAACAGTTTGGCAGGGCTCTTGTGTGGTGTTCAGGTAACAGAAGAAATAATGAAATTAAGAGTGTATGTGTGTGTGTGTGTGTGTGAGAGAGAGAGAGAGAGAGAGAATGTGCAGCAGGTAGCTGTGGGGAATCATATTAACTGATGAAGTAATCTGCAGAAGTGAGCAATTGTCCTCATACACAAAAAGGAAGATAAAATTATTGTTTGGGGATATACTTCATTTTATTTCCTGAAAGACTAGGAAGGTGAGAAGATGATACAGTATCTCCTTTGCTTTTGTTTTTATGGCTGCATTTGGCCTTAGAGACTTTTCTTTATAGTGTATGTTGTTAGCACCCATTGTATACTCATTGACTTCAACTTTAAATATTGTCATTCATTGCTGTAATCCTCCTTGTGTCATTTTCAAGGAGAAAGGTGGGGTAAAAATGTTTTAAATAAAAAAGGCACAGTATTTGGGAGCATTCTGCAGGTGCCTTTGATGCCAGTGTTAGTTTAGAGAGATTATTATGACTTTTAAGGTCTATCCCTCTTTTAAATTTGAGAGACCTGGCAGTCCCTTATCTTGTGCCCATGAACTTAACATCTTGATTCCATGCTTTTTTTATATATAGTTATAGGTTGAAGCAACAAGAGAATGTCAAGAAGAGTGTTTACATGTTTAAAATCACATCTCAAGGTCAAGGACACAGGTTTCTTTTCATGAGGGTTTGTTTTTAAAGAGACAATTAAGAGGTGTGGATGAAGTAGATTTCATGAGGACAAATCTGCCTACAGTTGTTACCTATGGTTAAAAAAATAAAACACGGATGTTCAGGGTCAACATATTCTGGGCTCCTGTGGAGAACAAGCAGTAAAAAAAAAAAATGCAGTTGCCTTCATGTTCTGCTTTTCAATATCGGGAAAGGAAACAATGGAAGCAAAATACCAACCTAGCCAAACCTTTGCTCTAATTTATAAACTGAATGAATCCTTTTATGAGATGACTGTGTGAAGAGGAAAGGGTCACAGATACTGGCAGTCCATTCCCCTCCAACCAATTAACAGCACAGCCTTGCCGCAGAACCCAGGCCCACCCCTGGAAGAAGTAGCTGTCTGTGCCCAGAGTTTTAGGGACATAGGGACCCTCCAAAAAGGGCATATATTGTCATGGCAATGGGGGGGGGGTGTTGGAAAGCAGCCAAAGGAAAAAAAAGGCAGAAAAGGCATGGTGGTTACTCAGTATAAAAGAAACTGTACTGCTAACAGGGAAAGACAGAGATGGAGAACCAAGGGTGTGAGAGTGGACAAAGGAGCCTGAAGAAGAACCCCAGGAGACTGAAGCCCAGGGAGAAATACAGATAGAAAGAGAAAACTATTATAATAACATCTGGTTTTTGGTCGTTGACCGTAAATAAAATTTCATTCATTCATTCATAACATCTGAGAACAGAAATAGAAAGAAGAAAGAGACTAGTCTGCACCCAGATACAGAAGAGGTAAAGAAAGTCAGAGAGGGAAGGGAATAAGACAAAGGGGTGGGGGAGAGGCAGTAGGGAAATGTCCAGGAACTTCCTGGGTGTAATATTCCCCAGTAGAATATTTCCACCCATGCCCAAAGGACAATTTCTACAAAGAAGAATCTTGGAGGAATGTTCTGGTGCAATTGAGAGTCCCTAGGGCAGTGATGGCAAACCTTTTAGAGACCAAGTGCCCAAACTGCGATTCAAAACCCACTAATTATTCACGAAGTGCCGATACAGCAGTTTAGCCTGAATACAGGTGGTGGTAAAGGGGCAATGTCAAGTGCCCAGAGAAAGGGCTCTGAGTGCCACCTTCGCCACCAGTGCCATAGGTTTGCCAACACTGCCCTAGGGGTTGAGTAAAAGAAAGTTAAGGTTCCCTAAAAGCCCTTGAATTCAAGGCAATGGGAAAAGATGGAAGCAAAACCAGCCCACCAGGCTTTCTGATCTTCTCAACAGTCTTGGATGGAGCAAAGAATGAAGAATGATCCATCACAGGAGGGAGAAGGGAAAAGACCCAAGGAAGAATATCTTGCCGATCCTGTGCCAGGGAAAGTCCTGCATGTTTGTTCCTGTGCAAATATATTGACCCTCTTTGTTTAATATTAAACAAGGCTAGAAGGGACTAGGGTTTGACTGTGTCCATGTTCAGAAGGACTGAGTAAAAGAGATGTATTGAACTATCCTATGACAAAGACATTCCCCATCTGTGAAAGGAACTGGAGTAGAAAAGACTAAATAACAGTTTGACCCATTGAAAGTGAGTAAGTTTTGGCAAAGTTGGTCATGTTTCAAGCCTGTTTCTACTAGTTGAAAAAGTCTCTTTCAGGTTCTGTTTAAGGGTGTGAAGTCTATGGAGTACAGAGGAAGGCTCATCCAAAGAGGGAATTGCAGACTCTCACTAGAGAGTTCATATGCAATTTACAGTTTTGTAGGGAAAGTTAGTCCGGTATTCCATTCACATAATACTGTAACTAAAAATTTTAAGTGCAGTTTAAATCAACGAGGTGTCCTGCAAAAAGGCAGAAAGGAAAATAAAAAGGTACTACTATTTTTGTTATGTTTACCATCTTGTTTTTCCATTTCTTGTATGGCCAGTTCAATCACGCAAAGGTGAGTTGAGACAACACTTTGTCCTTCACCCCAATTATTCTGTCTCAGCTGGTTTTCTCTCCCTCCCTCCCTCCCTCTTTCTCTTTTACATGCAGATTCCTACCAGTATTTAAACAGTTTTCAATTGCATAGACCTTTCAAATGACCCATGCTCCGCCTGACCAGAGCATGAACCCTTGGTCTTATAATTCATAATGTCTTCCCCTTCCTATGCAAGTAGCTATCTGCAATAATAAAATTATAGACTACATTGTTAAATGTACACAGTTTGTATGGGGAAAATCTTTTTTCTGGTAGGGTACTGCATTGATTTTATAACTGACTGGTTGTTTTGAAAAGGGGTTCTGAGAGGGGATTTCAGAAACCTTTGTTGCATTCCAGAGTTCACACCCTATACTTACTTTCTTACTTTAATTTTTATGTTGTTTTGAAATATATCTTTTTTAAAGTAGATACTATTCATAAATGATGCTATTTGATTGTGAGCTTAAAAATTTGAAGCAGGATCCATGTCCTTCCAGAAATCAGCATAGGTTATTTCAAGACCATTTCTCTTATTACATCAGAAAAGCTAACCGATTTAGTTAAGAGAACCAGTCTTGGCGATTAGGATGATTCATTACAAATTAGCTGATCTTGGATAAATAGACCTTCAGCACACTCCATAAAGATCGTAATAACTGTAATAATTTATTAATTAATAATGCATGAAAGGAGAATGACCCTAGAGAGATCCACCAACTCTCTCATCTCTGAAAATTGGATGTTATTGAAAGACTCATACAAGGGCAAGTGTCCTTGATGGCAGGTACTTGGCATTTTTAATTTCTGGTATATTTCCAGGTTTATTTCAGGTTTAGGAATATGCAGATGGATATGTGCATTTGCAGCTCAGGGGGTACCATTAGTTTTTCAGCATGGGTTTATGAAGGGCAACATTCTGAACACTCTCTATTTTTTAAAACCTCTCTCACTTTCTCCAAGTTCTATGGCAAGGCAGTATCATCTGCCGCTTAATGAAAAATGAATACATGAGGATTAGATACTGTAGGTTAAAGCAGGACATAGAGAAGCTGCTGAAGTGCCCAGGACAGAATGGTTTCTGCTGAAAACAGCAAGGTTTGGTCTAAGAAACAGATAAGGATTTTATGTTTCAATCACTAAACTGTCAGGTTTACACTTCCAAAACCCTGCCCTATCCCTCTATTCCAGCATTGCCATTCAACCTCTTTATTAGTTTCTAATAAGGGATCATTGTTAGAGCTCCTCTTTCCATACTTGAGCTTAACTGCTGACCACAAGAAACAAAATATTACTTCTTGCTTTAAAAAAGGAAAGGAAAGTTCAGAGTTCTTGTAAATGGACTGCTGTCCTTTTAAACATGACCATTGCTCTATAATAATAGAAAGCCAGTGACCCCTGCCATTTATTTTCATGCTGAACACTCCAACCGTGATTGTCTTATTGCAAACTGATCAATGAAGTTGGCCATGCTTGCTCTGCTAATGAATTGTTCCTGTTTAGATGTCTGAAAGCCTGCTTGGTGAAAACATCCCAGAATTTGGAGTTGCTCCATTTTGTTCCTTTCGCAGTTGGCCCACAAATTCTCATCCCAGTTCTATTGCCAGTGATCATGCTTAGAGGTCACTAGGATATTTTGACCCTCCCTGTAGTTGCTTCCCCTTTTCTCCTCAAACCTTAGTGTTTCCCCCTCCTTTTCACCCCTCCTTTGGGGGGGGGGTATATGTGTGAGGGAAAGTTGTAGCTGCTGTCATTTTGGTTTCATCAAGACTTGGAGAATGACTTTGCTGTCCGTGTGTGTGTTTGTGTGTGTGTGAGAGAGAGGGGGGATTTGTGTGTGCATGTGCATGCATGTATGCACTCAGACATGTGCACATGCACACACCTGTGGAAACAAAAAAGGTGAAAGAGTGTATGGTTTGTAAGAGGGATATAAATGAATGGAAAGGAGGGTTTTATTCATCATGCTGAAAGACAGACAGACATACCTTTTTTCATTTTCTAAATTTTAAACAATCAACACACATCCCTTTCTTTGCCACCACTGTTATGCTTAGGTTCAAAGCAAAGTTTAATAAAACTCTTTCAGAGATGGGATCAGTACACCCCCTGCAAGCCTCAGTGCATTTCAAAAAATGATTTCATATCTGCAAAATCCGTTCCCTATCTCTGGATGTCAGCGTTCATGCGTAAGATAAAGTCTCCTAAGTAAGACATGATGTGCTATACTAATGTGGAATTGATGAATATTACAAACAGAATATGTGTGCAAGACATTTGAGAGTTAACATACATTTTATAAAGCAAAGCAAAAAGCAAAGTTTTCTGCTTATATACTGCCCCATACCACTTCAAGTAGTCTCTGGACACTTTACAGTTTTAATTACAGTATGCAGGCTACACATTGCACCCCCCCAGCCAGTTAGGTACTCATTTTGCCGACCTCAGAAGGATGGAAGGCTGAGTCAACCATGAGCCAGCTACCTGGGATTGAACCCCAGGTCGTAAGAACAGTTTTACCTGCAGTACAGGCATTAAACCACTGCACCATGAGGATTTATTTTTATTTCTATATATGTATGATTGTATTGATTATACTGACCCTTACATAAAAATGGATGTTTTTAGATGTTTGTAATGAATATCAGGGGCTTCCTCCCTCTTAAAACTTTCTTATCACTTAAAAGGGAAGGTCAAAAGTGGAGCCTATCTTTATCCCAAGGAAAGGTCAATTCATACTCAGCTTCTTAGCTGGTCTTCTACACAGGGACTGCAAGAACAGATGGTGTCATGACCTCCTACTATTCCTTTAAATAGTTTTCCAGAGGTTCTCACCATTCATCATGGTGAACAATGCACCCCAGGAGACTCAGCACCTCCTGGGGTGAAGATCAGACTACCAACACAAATTATGAGTTGGACATTGCTTCAAATTGTGCATTAATGGCATGGCTTTCAAGAAATATCCAGATTGCTTGTGAACTTGCTTGAAATGTCCTGCAAAGAGATTGAATTTGCATGTAAAACATTCATGAGAGGTTCTCCAAAGCAATTCAGTTCTCATTATTTGTTATTGTACTCATTTTTACCTTGCACATTTAGCAGCTGGTTTTGCAAAACAACAGGGAAAGCAAACATAGATGATAATTTCTAGAATAATCAAATCTGATCCATTGTCTAAGAAGAAATTACTTGACAGCAAACAGGCAGTGATTTTCTCCCCCCACCCACCCTACCCCCACACTTATTATAGTTCAAATTGTTGTTTCTGGTGAAAGTCAACTTTCCTACCATTGTAGCCCTGCTGAGGACCTATTGATCCAAAGGTGGGAATTTCTTTATTGAGTTCATCCATTTCATGGCTGTGCTTCCCTTTCCCCTTCTGCTTTCAAAATTTCTCAATAGGAGAGTGGCATCAGGAGACAGTTGTCTCGTGTGGTCCCAAAGGCATCTGGTGGGGCCACTGTGAGACACAGGAAGGTGGACGAGATGGGCCCTTGGCCTGATCCAGCAGGGTTCTTCCTATGTTCTTATGTTGTTGTGTTTGCTTCTGGTGAGGAATAGTATTATTAGGTGCCACTGATTGGTCATTTAATAGTTCTTTTCCTTTGGGTGGACAAGGAAGAGTAAGCAAACCATGACAAAGAAGGAGGAACCCCGGAAGGTCCCTTTGTAATGACTCCTACCCTCTACCATCTGCCTAAATAACTACTTCTGGATCTGTCATTTACTGGCTTTTCATTGCATCTTTTAGATTTACTGCAGTGTGCTCTGTCTCGCTCTGACACACAGACACAGACACACACAGACACAC
Organism: Phrynocephalus versicolor; assembly: GCA_023846285.1. Taxonomy (NCBI): domain Eukaryota; kingdom Metazoa; phylum Chordata; class Lepidosauria; order Squamata; family Agamidae; genus Phrynocephalus; species Phrynocephalus versicolor. The sequence continues at coordinate 17,828,125 of JAHTLZ010000015.1, forward strand.
ACAGACACACACAGACACACACAGACACACACACACACACACACACACACACACACACACACACACACACACACACACACACACACACACACACAGAGGGGGGAGACAGATAGGCACACAGAGGTCCTCTCTATATTAATTTTATATTCAGCTGAAAAACTGAAATTATGAGTGTTGAAAGAAAGAAAGAAAGAAATAGAAAGAAAGAAATAGAAAGAAAGAAAGAAAGAAAGAAAGAAAGAAAGAAAGAAAGAAAGAAAGAGAAAGAATACTAGCTTTATATAAATGATGTAGCTGAAATCAAGGGAAATGACCCTAGGATTATTGTTGTCTGCTGACATAGGCGTCTGTCCATTAACTCCCTTCAAAGGAAGAAAAGGATCACAAAATCAGAATCAACCCCCAGCTGGCTTTCACCCACTATCGATCCAACCTGCATTAGAATTGATAACCTTGAGATACAAAGATCCTAGTTTGCACTATGGAACTCCAAAGCCATTGGTCTTCAATGCACCATGTACAATCAATTTCTATGTGACATTTCTTTGGATACAATCGTTCTATATATTAATTATTATTAATATTAATGACAGCAATTGTCTTGATGGATGTAGTCATTATTATTAGTGTACATAAGTACACGCTCTATCTTCCTTTTCCCACCTACATCTGTTCTGCCCTCTCCCTGCATACAGACCCAGCATGTAAAGAACAAAAAAGGCAAAGGAAATAAATAACTAGGCTAGATTTCTTCATGCATTATCCTCATCCTCATCATCAAATAAACAGTATCAATAAAATGCTATAAAACCTCCAACAGCTAACTAATAAATAAAGATAAAATAAAAAGAAGTACAATTCTGTCAAAGGTGGTATGTTATTTTCAGTGAATTGAAAATCCTGTTTTCATGCTGAAATAAGCATGTCTGTAGACTGCTGTGTGAGAATATTTTTAAAAAGGCGGATTTAAAATCAGAATATGCAACATCACCGGAGCCAAAATTCAATAAAGGAAGAAAATTACATGCCCTCTGTGGAATGGCCTCTCCACCCCCACTCAAAGAAAATAGAAAGAAGGTCATGCTAATAAAGAAAAGAAAAAATCTAGAGAAGGGTATCTCATATCCAAGCTCCTTCTAAAATTAATATAATTTTAAGGAATAAAGAGGCATAGTTGAATAACAATTTGCTTAAAAAATCTAGAAAGAAATCTGATGCATACAAAATCAAGAACACACACACACACACACACACACACACACACACACACACACACACA